>CP129446.1:54783977-55983977 GCA_030445155.1 Quercus variabilis
CCACAACAAACAAATGAACATATGAGAGAAGTCATAAATCACTCAACTCATATTCACTTGTTGAATACAATAAAATCTATCCTAACACAAACTCTTGAAAACTTTACAAGAAGAGAGTTTATGACAAGTAGACTTTGACAACCTGTATTTTTAAAACACTTTAAACAAAACTCATCAAGGCATCTTTGTGTAAAGCAAAAATAATAGATTGCATACAAGTATAAGAAACATGTGTATAAAGATAGAAAAGAAACAACATATGAAGAGGTAAGTGAAAGAAACATACATCCACATATAAAGAATATAAGTACAATGTATGTAAAACTGGTCACAAGACCTAATGTATAAGAACAATGTATCTAATAAGGTAGAAAAGAAAAAGATACATCATATCCTCACTATATCCCTCATAACAAAACTCTCCCCCTAACAAAATGTCCTATACTAACTCTCCCCTTAAGTATGACTACTCTTAATATTCAAAACTACTTCCCATTTTTGTCACAAGTGACAAAGGGTAAAAGTGTCAAGTAGACATCTCATCGGTAGAGCTAGCATCTTCATTATCATTTGAAGCATCATCGTCATCACCATCATCATCGTCATCCCCATCATCAGAATTAGAAGCCACTGGAGGAGGTGGTGAAGGAGTAGCCTCAGGAGCAAATCCACCTATAGTCGCCTGCCGTCATGCAATATGACTGACACAAACATTCACTTGATACAACTCAGTAGAGAATGTATCAAGGTGAGCATCCATGCGTTGCAGTTGTGCCATAATGTCTCCAAGTGATACATCGCCCATGGAAGAGGATGGAGCAAATGTGAATGGAGCTGAACGAGATGGAGCCGGACGAGAGGGAGGAGTGAAACCCGGCTATCACGACCTAAACTACGCTGCACTACGTTTTATGATAGCGGCGTCTATGGCACAAATGTGTGTGAAATGATCGGACACAGGAAAAGGAACAGAAAAATGGCGTAGAATCCTCATGATAGCAGAAGGAAAGATGAGCTTATCACGAGACACCGAATCTAAATGAACATCTTTAATAAAGAGAATGAAATGAGAAGGGAAGTTTATGGTAAGATGCTCAAGAAGAGACAACAAAAATCGAGTACGAGGCTCTGTGATGGAGTTGTAGTGAGAGAGAGGATGGAGTACAAAAGTCATCACCATGTTTATAAAGCAAAGGCCTTTAGCAAAAGCCTTACATGGTGTATACTGACACTCACCCCAGTCAATAGGGCGCTCAGAAAAAGCAGCCATAAACTCATCTAGGGACCCGAAGGACATCTGTAACAAGCTGTGGTGTGATAGGAATGCGCATACCTCGAACGCGAGTGAAAAAAAAGGTACCGAACTATCAATCCAATGCATGTTGGAGTAAAACTCCTGAAAAAGCACGAGAAGACAAGTGACCGAGATGTCACATAGTGACTCCCATCCCTGATTATGAATGACAGATGGAAGGTCAATGTCGACGAAATCTGCCAAAATGACTTGGCATTCCGAATGAACACCTCGTCTAGAGAAGTTCTCCGAGAAAGCCTTACGAGCATCCTCATCACGGAACCAAATGTTAGAAGGAGTAGGATCAGAAGATGAAGATGTCCTAGAACGCAGAGGGTTCTAGGACGGAGTAGACTTACGTTTAGATACCATAGACACGACTAATGTAAACACAAAGAGAGAGAGAGAGAGAGAGTGACACTCAAAAAAGTCCCAAGCAATTCAAATATATCAAATATATTGAAAAGAGAGTACGTATGCATGGGGAATGCATGAACATATGACATGCAAAAGAAAATTCATCATGGGCTCAGCCCAATCCAATCCTACCAACACACAAGCATATTGCATACAACTAAATGCATGAAAATACCATTATAATGCAAATGTGATGCAATGTATGAGTTTTTAAACACATTTAAATGAAAACCCAACCCAAAATTTCAAGAACCACTTAACAATTTTGAAAAACCCCAAAAGTTTTCAAAAATCTCAAAACCTAGGTTTCAAAACATGAAATGCATGAAGAATGAAGAGATAAGAAAGCATAACAGGTGATTTGAAGCAAGGATAGGCCGAAAATCACGTGGATTAAAGGTTTTGAGTGAAAGAAGAGTGTTTAGGATTGAAAAGAGAGAGTCTGTCGAGAGAGAGATCGAGAAAAATGAGAACCGGATCGCAAAAGGAACTTATATAGGAATCTCAATAAATCTCAACAGCTAAGGTGTCGAGAGGTGTCAAGAAACCTATAGACATAAGTGTCGAAAAAATGAACTTCGACAGCTGCAGGTGTCAAAAGGTATCAAGGATCAAGAATTATCTTTAAAGAACAGAAGCTCGATCGATCCACCAAGTGTCGAGAAGGTATCGAGGAGGCAGGAACTTTCTCGATCAATCCACCAGGTGTCAAGGAGGTGTCGAGATTGTGATAAGAAAAGGCTTGAGAAGCTCGACAGATAGCTAGGTATCGAGGAGGTGTCGAGCCATCTTTTCAAAACAGTTTTTCGAGAAGAGAAAAATACAGACATTAATGCAATCCAACATACAACTCAACCAATGATCCAATCAACATATTAAGCTCTCAAAATTCTCTCTCAACATAAAATTTAAGCACATGGATCCTCAAAAACACACACACACACTAAACTAGTCTAATCAATTTTATATTTCAAAAACAAGTCATGACAGTTTAGTAAGCATACATTAGCACATATAAAACCTTTGTGATGGCCAAATCACATTGTACTTATACATGTATCAAGAGTAGCAAAGAATATTGCGTGTTGTGTGTAAAAAACATCGCAAAATTGCATATGTGTATACATGTTATAACGATTTGAGATATGAGAAAATCACTTTAACTCATACACAATCATAACTGTTTGATGGGGACTATCATCTTCGAGGTTCATCCTATAACTCCCACATCTCCTAGAATACACGCTTACAACCATATTTAAAGCATTTTTTTATCTTTTTGCTTTTTATTTTCTTTGCATATTTTCTTTTATTTTAGCATATCATGTATGGGCATATGAAAGAGAGAAAAGAAATACCCAAGATGTTAAGCATTTGACACTACACTTTTGCTATGCCGAAGCATACAAGTGTCTTTGACATTGCACTTTTACTATGCCGAAGCATACAGGTGTCATATTATGATTGGCGGATAACAGTGGTGAGATGATTATTTATGCCTTTCTCTAAGGATTTTCTAGTCCTTCCTATCAAAAAGAGTGATACGAGTGTTAAGTTCAAAAGATGACTTAATCTTACTCATCACAAATAAAAGCCACAAAACTCGCTTGCTTAGTTGTGCATAGGAATGCTCATCTAAGTTACAAAAGATACAAAGTTTAGAAAACTTTGTTTCAATGGCCATCCAAGATACACAAGTACCAAAGTACACAAAACACACACTGTTTTTGTATTTTTCAATTTTTCAATTTTTTTATTTTATTTTTATATTAAAAAAAATAAACAAAACTGAAAGTAAACAAACAAAAATATGTTAAACAAAGCAAAGCATAAAACTAGACTGACTCAAAATAAATGCAAAACACACAAGTAATGCAACAAACAAAAAACAAGAAGATAGAAGAAAGTAATGAAATCACTTAGAGTCCCTTTTCTTCCACACCTTGGAAGAACATTTCCTTTGATTAAATCCTTGAACCAGTGGTGAGGGGGAAGAATTGAAATCGTTCAAGTTTGAAAGGAACATGAGGGCTTTGAGAAGATCACTAAGAGGAGCAAGAGATGATTGAAGCTGATTCTGGCTTCCAGACGCAATCTTACCGTTGCTCTGTTGAGTGGCTAGCCACTTGTAGCAATTTGGTCGAGTATAACTGGCAGCTCCACAATGATGACAGAGATGTTGCTTCTTCTGTTTAGGCTTTTGAGAGTTAGCCTTCTTAGCTCTAGAGTTTTTAACATCTTTCTTATCTTACTTAGGGGGTGCTCCTAAGATAGATTTACCCTTATTTAAGTTCTCACTAGCTAATTCAATTTTAACATCACTGTTCTTAATTTTAGTATTATTAGTAGGTGAAACAAAAACGGTAGCACTAGTAGCAGCAGTATTAGAGGAAGAAAAATCATACCCTAAAGTTGTTCGATCCGAAGAATATTTCTGAATGCTGAGCATTTCATCAAGCTTTGCACTTGAAGCCCTCTCCAATTGAGCTCTGACGTGAAACAGCTTCGCTTCAACCTCTTTGGTCTTCTTTGCCAAGAAATTGTTCTCAAACCTCAGTGCACTAATTGTTTGATTAGCTTCATCAAACTTTGTGGAAAGCTCCTCATGATCAAATTTCACATCATTAAGCTTCTTAGTAGCTAGCCTATACAATTTCTCATACTTCTCAAAGAGCTTGTAAAGCTTCCTATAGGCTGTATGGATATCATCTTGATCATCCATTTTCTCAAATTTGGACTCCACCAGTTCTTCTTCTTCATCCACTTCTTCAAAAATCCCTTCAATAGGATTGATTGTGGTAGTAAAGGTATTTAAAATTCCGTCATCCTCATTGTCGAAATCATCTTCAGGCTCAGTGTCACTCAAGGTTGCAGCAAGTGCTTTACTTTTCCCAATGCTCTTGAGATATGTGAGGCATTCATGCTTCATGTGACCGAATCCATGACATCCAAAATACTTTGGTCCTGCAGGAATAGTGTACTGACTGCCATCCTTAGCATTTTTTTCCTTTGTCTTACCCCTTAGACTGAAAGGAACTGGATTGTCTGCGGTCCTTATCGAAGCTCCTCCCATTGGCATTCTTCATAAACTTCTTGAACTGCCTTGTAATGTAGGACTTCATCTTGGAATCTTCATCATCAGAAGACTTATCTGTGTCATTGCTCTTTGCCTTTAAGGCTCTTGCCTTTACCCGACTTGGCAATCTTGGATAGTCCTAGCTCGTAGGTCTGCAAGTTTCCAACCAGCTCAGTCAACGGAATCTTGTCAATATCCTTTGATTCCTCGATTGCTATAATCTTTGCATGGAATCTCTCGAGTAGAGATCTGAGCACTTTCCTCACAATCTTGGGTTCAGGAATGGTTTCCCCAAGATTGAAGGCTGAGTTCACTATGTCCTTGAGCTTGGCATAGAACTCATCGAACGACTCATCCTCCTCCATCTTTATTTCTTCAAAACTCGTAGTAAGCCCTTGAAGCTTTGAATCTTTGACAACCTTTGTACCCTCATAGGTTGTCTGGAAAATGGTCTATGCTTCCTTTTCAGTTTCTGTGGATGATATCTTCTTAAACTCCTCATTGGTGACTACATTGAATAAGGCATTCAATGTTCTACTGTTGAAGTTTGCCGCCTTGATCTTTGCTTCATCCCAATCGGCCGGCGCTTCTTTTGGCTTAGTCCAGCCAATCTCTACAGCTTGCCACACTTTCTCATCTAATAACTGCAAGAAAGCTCTTATGCGTACTTTCTAGTATGCATAGTTAGTACCATCAAATAAATGAGGTATGATTAATGACTGTCTTCTATCCATGACAAACAAGGGTCAATGGATCAACACAGTAAAGATTAAACTTAATCAGAGTATATTTGCTCTAATACCACTTAATAGGCCACAAACGTATTGACCCCTTATGATTAAACCAATTAATTAATTACCCAAGTTATTAATTAATCAATTTAACATGCAAACATGTGGTAGCACAAACAAATCACCAATAAACTAATTATGCAATAGAAAATAAATAACATAGTGATTTATTTACGAATGGTGAAAAACCTGACGGCAAAAACCTCACCAAGTGATTTTCAGGTCACCACTCCCGAAACTTCACTATTATCACAACAAGCGGTTACAAGTAAAGGAATCTCTAGTACCTTACCAACCTACAGTTGAACCCTTACCCCAATACCCAATTGGACTTATTCTGTAGCGACAATTCCCCTTTTCAATGCACAGCTCCCAAGTACGTGACTAACCAATTGTACGGATCCCAGTACGCAATTTCAATCACCAACTAGAAAGAGTTGTTGGCTGCAAAGTTCTTCAATTCATCCACGATGAAAATCAAGAAGATGCTTTGTCACAAAACCCAAAGTGCACATACACAGCAACTTCTTCAAAAGAGATGAACTAAGGCAAAACTTTGTCTCCGTTCACAATTTGCTTAAACAGAGTTTTCTCAATGCTTGTGCAACTTGTGAACACTTTGATGGCTCTTAAAACAAACCTTTTATATGCCTAGGGTTAGAAGAAAAGAAGACTCAAAAACACATTTACGAATCCCAAGAAACTAGATCAGAAAATTTGATTTTATAAATCTCAACAGATAGAAGCTGTCGAGCAGCTATCGAGAATGTGTCGAGTTTTAATGATTCAGTACTTCTGAAGCTTATTTCTTGGACAGACTCGATGACTTCAACACTTGATCTTGAAACATTGTTTCTTAAAGTATTAAAAACATCTAAAACTACCCAATTACAAGTTGAGTGCATTTTGTCAAAAGATTAGCCAATTACATAAAAGAATGACATATGTTCTTTAACAAGTGAAACCACGTATATCCTAACAAGTATTGTTTGCAAGTATTGGAGATTGCAAGCAAAACAAAGATTGATTGCAAATGTCTTCACAGGAACACTTGATCTCCAATATGCTCCGGAGATGCAGCTTAATATAGAATCCTAGCCTCACAGATGTCCTAGTAACTTCCCCAATGAGCATTGTGTTCTCCTACGGTCTCTGTGTCACTACATTCTCAATGACAGCTCTAGAATATGTTTAGATCTCACTCTGAAACCCTAGTTTACAACTTCCAAAACTTACAAGTCATTATGGAAGAATGTTTTATATTTTTAAGAAAAAAAAATATTTTTGTGACAAAAATTAGGTGGTAGATACATATAAAAAGTTAAAAAAAAAATAAAATAAAATAAAAAAGACACGAATGGTACACCACACACTCCACACCTATTTGTGCTATCTCTTCGTGATAATAGTATATGCAAATCTCTAAGGTCTATTGTTTTCAATTTACAAAAATGTTATTAAAAAAAAAAGTAATCTTAAAAACACCCCTTAGCTATTTTCAACAATGAAATTCAAAAAACAGATTTCTAAAATCTGTATTTAAAAAACATCAACCACATAATATATATATATACCCACTATTTTTGGTTTTGAGAAAAAAAAGTATTATAACTACCAAATAAATAGAGCATCTACAATAGTGATGCTAAAAATAGCATACGTACAAAAGAGTGCTGCAAAAATAATGGTATGTATAAATTTTTTACCTACGTTGCTACAGTGCACAAGGCTGTGCACTGTAGGGGAAGCTTAAAAAAAAAAAATAATAATGTTTTTATTTTCTCTCCGTTTAAAATATTATTTTGTGCCGGTCTGTCTCAAGACTCTCACCTCTCTCAAACACTCACCTTTCAACTCTCATACTCTCATCTCTCAAAGTCTCATTGGCTGGCCCGTTTTGTAATTTTATACTGTTATTGACCTTTTTAGCCATCCTCAAATAGCTACTGCCCAGTTGGGGTTTAATCCATAACCATAAGCGTGGTCTGATCTGAGAGTGCTGGTTTTTTTTTTTTTATTGGATTTGCGTGAGACTTCCTGTCGGGTAAGTCTTTTCTTTTCTTTTTTGAGGGAGCCTTTATCTTTTCATCTTAAGTCTAAACTTTTTGTGCTGTGAATTTGAGATTGATGTTAGGCAAAGGTTTTTTTTTTTTTTTTTTTTGGTGGTTTAGAGAAAGTGAAATATTTTAGTCATATCTAAAAAAACAAGCTTTCTTAAAATAGCATGTGCTAGATATCTACATAGGAAGATTTTTAATTTGTTGGATTGATGAACTTATAATAATTCAAAGTTCATTTTTTTTTTAAATTTAAAAATAGGGGAATATTAACTGGATCTTTGCCTGAATTCTTGAGTTGATAAAGTCACTAATTATTTGTATCTGTCGCTGAGTCATTGTGGACTAACATTTATGAATCTGCTTTAGTAGCATGGTTATTTGCATCATCAAAAATTGGGAAGTTGTCACATATGTTAAATCTATGTTTCTGGAAAATAACCCATGTCGTGTTTTGATCCGAGTCCATGTTTAGTATCTGGATTCTATCAATTTTTTTCCTGAACAATTTGGCATCTTCACTTATTTAGGGTCTCAATTTGCAAAAAGCCTTACAGCTCAACTATTATCCAGAGTTCAAATCCCTCAATCATGAACTATCAGAACTTATTTAGCTTCTCAATTTAATGACTTGTGGTTGAATCAAATGAAATGGCTGCAACATGGGTCAGATTTTTATTGTACTACTACATATAGAAGGATCTGATGGTTTTCGCTTTACAAGTTGCAGAGTATGGAATCTTATTGAGTTGTAGAAACTGCTGGTTATGTACATTCACAGAGCTACACTTGTACAACATCACCTGGTTTGACTAGTAACTTTCACAAATTAGTGCTGAATAAACATGGTAGTTTTTACTTTTTAGAAAGTTTCGGGTTAGGTAGACGCAAAATAGAGTAGAAAGTTCCACATAATTATAATCCTTTTAAAACCCTCTATAATCAACAAATACCAAGCTATAAATGTCTTCTGATTTCATATGTAGAGAATTAAACCAATGCAAAATTATATTTTATATTAATACCAGTTGAAATGTACAGGATGATCTTATGTAATACGCCTATAAATTTGCTCCCCATTTAATCAATATAATACTGCCGATATTATAATTTGCTTGAGAACACCAATAGTGACATCTTAAAAACGTAAATAAAATTTTGGGATTGTAGTCATTTTACCAAAAAGTGAACTTTCTCAAGCCATGAGAATGTAGTGGTTTTGTAGGAATTTAGACACTCATTAGCATTTGCCCAATGGAATGCTTATGAATCCTCATGTTGAAGGGTATAGTGAAGCAAATGTCACATTGGAAATGTATTTGCCAACTGAAATGCACCATTTGGCTCCCTTAAGATCTATAAAGCCCTTGAAGTTTGAAATCCATCTTTGAAATGTTGGCTGTTATACAAAAGGGAAATCCTTTAGAATTGGAAAAATTTTACTTTCAGTCAAAGGAAATCCAAATTGCTGCATACCATCAATCATAATGATGCTTAATTTCTATTGATGCCCGCATTTTTTATTATGGACTTCTAGCTTCCATGTTAGCTAACATTGAAGCAAACACAATGTAGCAATTATTCATAGGACAATGCTATGCCCTTTTAATTAATTTTCTATTATTAATGATATCAGCATCTGAAATATTATGAAATACTCAAGTGTCATATATGTTCTACTCTCCTTTTTCTCTAATTTTCTTCTTTTCTGCTTTCTCAAAATTTTCAGCCTAGGCAATTATAACTCTTCCAAATCTGCTTATTGAACCATTACAGACTGTATCAATCCATGTAATGAATATTAAGATGCTATGCTTACTATTCTATTTCAAATGTTAAAAAAAAATAGTCAATAAGACATCAAAACCAATCCTATCAGAAATTCTGCACCATGGAATATTTCTGAACATAAACTGATTCCATTTTTAAGAAATCTGTAATTAAATTGTGTTCCTTATTGACAGGTACTAAACAGTCATCTTTCTGTAACACCTATGAAACGCTAGAATCATTGGGGATGGATTCTGAGACAGTAGTGCATAATGGCGGGTGCCACTGCAGGAAAGTCAGATGGCGTGTCCAAGCTCCCACTAGCATTGTAGCTTGGGATTGCAACTGTTCTGACTGTTTCATGAGGGCTAACACCCACTTCATTGTCCCTGCTGAAAGGTTTGAGCTACTGGGAGATTCTGAACAGTTCCTTACGACCTACACCTTTGGCACTCATACAGCAAAACACACATTTTGTAAAGTTTGTGGCATAACCTCATTTTATTTTCCACGTTCAAACCCAGATGGAGTTGCAATTACATTCAGGTGTGTTGATCCTGGAACACTAACCCATGTTGAGATTAAGAATATTGATGGGAGAAATTGGGAAAGCTCAATTGCTAAGACTGGCATAGCTTCACTTTCAAAGGGGCAAAATTCTGCCAGCTGAAGGGCCAAAATGTATTTAAGTCAGGTAAATTACAAACACAAGATACCAATATCAACAATGAGAATAAATCGGAAGTTGATGACATTTGTTAGTTTCAGAATGCTTGTGGAAATAATAATTGGGGATTTGTGTTTTTGGACTCTTCATGGATTATACTGCACCTCTTATGCTAGGTGTGGTAGGGCTGCTATTTTGCAAATTTGTTTTATTGGTGTTGATAGCAGGTTTTCAATATTTCTGGTGTGAAGTACAAAATACAAATACCACCATAGTTAAGGGTGGTTATCTACAATTAACTTGTAATAAATTAGATATTGAGACTTTAAAAACCCTTTTGATGGTAACTCCTTAAATCTTTTCAGGGAGCTATATCACATACAATTCCTGCAATGTGGCTTAATTGGACCAAGAAAATTCACCACATCAAACAAAAATCCAACTCAGCTCCAAGTCAGCCGATTCATTGACAGAGCTTCTCACACCTCTTTCCAATGGTAACCTTCTCACTCTGATGACATCAACCACCCCATTTCCTCTGCCACCACCACCACCACTGTTGTTAACTATTTCTCGCGCCAATGGCCACATGATGAAGCTCACACCCACATTATTGCCATCGCAGTTGCCACAACCCCACACTACTCGGCCAAGACCAAACCCACAAAATTGCCACCATGGATAGCAGATTGCTTAATTATGAATTTTTAACGAGATTTAATTATTACTAATTTGTAATTCGAATTTGGTCTTGTGTCGAATTAAAGCTTACCATGTAAGCTTTCATATGACGCTGCCACAAGACTTTGACTACCTTGTGACACTGTTTATTTTTTTGTTAGTTAGGACTTAGGACAGCTCAAAGGGGATTTGATATGTGGCTTTTGATTGGATTTTGTCTACATCTTCTTTCTTTGACATTTTCGTTTTGCACTGTCGATGTATGTGTGGATTCACTTATATTGGTCTCAAATGCCTTCATAATTTTTAAGATTCCCTTTTGTTTTAGTCTAGTCCGTCTCTTAAATCAATATAAATTTAAAATAACTTATTGAGGCGAACCCATTTAAATGTGATGAAACACCAAGGAAAATTATTAAATAATCCGAAACTATCATAAATGTGTACTCTCTTCTCTTACATGAATTATGAGTCCCACCATAATTTAATTAGTAAGACTCACAGTTATATGAGAGGAGAGAGCACACATTTTTATTTTTAATGAGTTATTACTATGTAATTATCATACAAATTAGGAAACGCATAGGGTTTGAGAAAACAAATGAATAACAAACATATGAGATATCTTATGATGGTGACGATGGAGTTCATCATGTTTGAAGTGTGCGCTAATGACCTTATGCCCCCTTATCTCCATCCTTCTACACTTCCCGGCGGCTCTCGTCATCCCTCTCACTTTTATAATCTTCATGGCCGGTTATACAATTGTCTTAGAAGTGAACTTTAAGGTTGTAAAGTGGAAAATGAGCTTGAAAGCACTGATTATAGGAAGTGTGCTATTACGAAATTTGTCAACAGCGTCTCTACAAACCGTGCTGATAGTTAAATTTATTACATTTCTATAGGTTGCCTAAAATCTTGGGGGTGCTATAACCACCATATGGCAGCTTGCTTACTTTAATGTCATGAAGAAAGAATCAAGAACCTTTGAGATGTCATCTATACGTGGATTTGATGAACTATCAGGTTTGGTAAGAGGTTCCTAACTGCTTATCTTTGTTTTCATGGACATGACTGCACTCACTTATGAGCAAAATATTGTTACGTGACTCATGCTTATAAATTCTTTAATATATATATATATATATAGTTTTAAAAACCAGACCATACCAGCTAGTTCAATCGGGAACCAAGCACCAATTCGGTCTAGTAAAAAACCCCAAAATCAGCCAAAATCGGAAACCAAGATCAAAATCGATTCTTTGAGCGTACCAGTATTTAAAACCATTATATATATAACAAGGTAGTAATAGAAAGTTCATTATCAATTATTTGTATTTATTCTATAAAAGAAATAGGGGAATGTACCCCCACCCCCCAACACACACACACACACACGCACACAAACCTCCATAATTTATCTTTAGGATACATTACCAAACTTTTAAATGAGATATTTTAAACCCCTTTCTCTCTCTCACTTTAGCTATTGTCTGTCAATACTCTCTCTCTCTCTCTCTCTCTCTCTCTCTCTCATTAGCAATTGGAAGGTTCCTTTGGTGTTTTGGTCATCTTGGTCTCAACTTACTAGAAGGGGTAGTTTGGTCCTTTTAGTCTCAAGCTATCAACTACCTATTAACGAATACCCTTCTAGAGAAGTTTTCTTACTTGGAGTGTTTAGAAGTGTTGGTGCATGCAAATAAAGTTTCTAAACCTTTTTTCTATTAATTATGTCATAGTTCTTAGATTTAAGCATGTTTTTATTTCTAGTTCTTCACATGTTCTTAGTTTTTCTATTAAGAATGCTAGTATGTTAGATCTAGGTTGCTCTTAGTCATTTGCATATTTTAGGATTTTTCAATTCAAATAACATACTCATATGCTCTTATATTATGATTTATCACATTAAAAACATATTCATCATGCTCTTAAATGCTTATTTCAACTTTTCGATCACATGTTCTTAAATGATATAAACTGTTTCAATGATGTGATATGATCATTGGTCACTAAAGTCTAGAAGACTGGTTTTACTAGGCAGGATGGGTGCCTAACATTTAGTAGATTATGTTTTTCCTTGTAATTTTTAATTTTTAGATTGTAATTAGGAATCAAAGTTATATACTTTTCTTAGATTGTACTTAAGACAAAAGCCATGTATTTTCAAGTTATTTTCAAGAGATGTATTTCAAGTCTAATTCATCAATAAAGAGATGTACTTTTCAATTCTTTTAGTTTTTTTATTTATTTGTTTTAATTAAATAAGTAGTGGCTCTATTATAAAAACATTGACCTAAGAGGGATAATAATATCAGTAGAACCTTCACTGTCTCTTAAGAGGCACTAACACAACTCCACCCATTCATAGGGGTTATGCCAAACCAATTTCTAAAAGTTGGGTCAAGTGTGCGGTCTCTCACACCACCTCATAAATAAATATTTGAATTGTGTTTTTGTGATTAGTGACACATGAATTTGTAAAATTAATATAGTAAAATGTGTATTACGCCTCGCACTAGGTATCTCTTGGTCTTAAAAAAACAAAAAATAAAAATTGTATGCCTCTTATTAAGAAATTATTAGGTCTATTGGAGGACAACTAAAGTGATTCTCCCAACCAATAAAATTTCGCTATCTATGCAAATGTGACATCACCTAATGATTTTTTTTTTTCTTGTGTTGATTAGGAAGTTGACTCACGCACCTGCATAAGTGGTATCATTTTACTGGTTGAGAATATCACTTTAGTAGTCCCCTCTATAGACCTAAATTGTTTTCCTTATTTCTCCATTACTTGTCTAAAGATTATGAATATTTAATGGGACAAGTCAAGGACAAAAGAGGGATTAGCGGAGGCAAATAACTACTAACTTTTGTTTTCACCTTTCTTATTGACATTTTCGATTTTCCTTTTGCATATCACAATGTGGATTTAATTTGTTTTAAAATAATAAATTTAGAGACAGGGCCTATTTGGTTGGAGGTAGGAATGGCAACCCGGACTCGAGCCGCAAGCCCGAACCTGGCCCGTTTATTAAACGGATTTTTTTATTGGGGCCTAGACCCGCCTCGTAAGCCCTGTCCAACCAGGCCACTTCAGGGCCCAATCTTCAGCCCCAATCAATTTTTTTTTTAAAAAAAAAAAATTGTTTTCCTGAGAAAAAAGAATCACAGTAGTGCAGCACATATAACAAATCCAAATGAATCTCAAATCAAATCCACCATAACCATTCAAATTTCCTATTCACAAAACCAAATACATTTGAAATCAAACTATTCACAGAAACCAAATCAAATCTCAACAACAAAATCTAAATCACCAAACCCACAGGTTAAATAAAAGAATTTAAAATCCCCAAATCCACTAATCAAATAAAGAAAAAATGGAAGAAGAACATCAAAAACCATTGTCGTAAATCACCGTGGTTGTTCGTCTTCATCTTCGTCTTCGTCTTTGTCTTCGTGGGTGAGATCGAAGAGGCTTTACAGCGAGAATCTTAGATTTTTGTCTTCGTCTTCTTCGGCAAAGAAAGTAAGACCGAGAGGCTGAGAGCATGAGAGAGGCATGGCTAACAGTTGGTGGCTGACGGTGTGAGACATGAGAGGAGAGTGAGTGAGAATGGGAGTGAAGGCATGTGGGTGAGGCAGTGACTGAGAATGAGCGAGGGCTGTGAGGCCGTGTGTTGAGGGAGTGTCGGAGTGAGGGTGAGGAGGCGAGGGAGGCATGACTGAGGGAGTGTGGGAGTGAGGGTGAGGACTGAGGGAGGGAGGCGTGAGTTCTGAGTTGCTACTGAAGAAATGAGGGATTAGGGTTATATTATAGGTGTGTGTATATATATATATATATATTTATATATATAGGGGATATTTTTGTAATTTCAAGGTACTAGGTTTTTATCTGGGCCAGTTTTCAGGTCGGGTCTCGAATTTTTTTTATAAAACCTGAACCCAACCTGGACCAGCTTTAGTTTTTTTTTTTTTTTTTTTTAATCCATACCCGACCCTATTCCTAATCGGATCGGGTAAAACCCAGCCCATTAGGGTTAGGCCAGGCCGGGTACCCGTGGGTCGGGCAAAAATTGTCATCCCTAGTTAGAGGAGTGGAAAAGTGGGAAGATAAAAAATTGTAGGAGGATAGAAAAGTAGGACAATAGAAAATATTTAATTTTTTCTCTTTTTTGTTTGGTTGGGAGTGGAAAAGTAGAGGGATGGAAAAAATGAGTTTGAATAAATTTATTTATATACCCTTGTTAAAGAATGATACCCAATTTAAACAAAAAAGTGACAAATAACCACACACACACACACAAAACAATCACCCAAATTTATTAAAAAATAAAAATCATGTCCCAAAATAAAAATGACATCTTTTTTTTAAAAAACAACTATCACACCCAGGCCCTAGAAAATCAAAAGAAGAAAAAAAAAACAATCACGCAAATTTATTAAAAAATAAAAATCATGTCCCAAAATAAAAAGCACATCTTTTTTTTAAAAAACAACTATCACACCCAGGCCCTAGAAAATCAAAAAAAAAAAAAAAAAAAAACATTTCTTACTACCCGGGGAGAAGAAAAATAAAATAAAATAAAAGCATGTACACATGAGCATTTTTGTCAATCAAGAAAAATTCATCCCCACTCAATTTTTCTCCATTTTGGAGAGAAAATATTTTGGTGGGTCTAGAGAAAAAACACCTTGACCCTACCATTTTTTTTCCTTCCTCCCCACCCAACCAAATACACCCCAAAAAAGTTTTCCTCCTTATTTTCTCTCTAAAGTTTTCCATCCACCCTATTTCACCTCTAAACAAATACACCCTAAATTTTACAACTGTTTGAGGTAGAAATTTGTTAATAGTAGATAATAAAGTAATGTTTCCATATGAAAATCAATGTTGTACCAACATAACAGTTTTGAAATTTTTTTGTAAAAACTGTTGTATTTGTAATTGTAACATTGCTAATTTCAAAATATCTCTCTATAATCTTTAAAAATCTTTTTTGTGTTTTTTAACAGTAGTTTTCTTTTTTATAGGTATTTTACTGATTTTTTTTGGGTTGGGGGGAAATATAGGTATTTTTTTGATGAGTCACGTTATATGTAAGTTTCATCATTCAATGCTTCTTCTTCTTTTTTCTTTTTTTTGAGGAGAATCTAATGCCCTTTCTTAGAATGATTATGTGCTTTCCATGTATTCCAATACGGCATGCTTATTATAAGTTATAACTGTTTTTTTGAAGTGTTTTGACTGTTTGTCACTTGCACACAAATGTAATAAGTTTTATCCTATTGAACCAAAAGATTGTAATTTTTCCAAGCGAAAAGACAAACCCCGAAAATTAATAATATTTCCAAATTCATGATTTTTTTATTATCTTTATCCCCAAAAATAGTTGATATCTATTTTACTCCCAAATTTAAAAATAAAAAATAAAAAATTCTAGATTTAGAGAAAATCGATGGCTAGGAGTCACATTAGAAAAATTTATTATAACAGTTACAGTTTTGATGGAGCTAATTATCCCATACTATTTGAAGTGCAAGCTACTGGTATGTCTTCCTCTCTCTATCCTTCTTCACTTCCCATCGGCATTCCTAATCCTTCTCAATTTGATAAAGTTCATGGCCTATTATACGTCTGCCTTGAATTTAAATCTGGTGTTTGTAAAAAGAAATATAGGCCTGAGAGCAAAGATTTTGGGAAATGTATCATCAAAAGTTTGGTCAGGTGCATGTCTAAGCATCGTAAATATCTTAAACGTGCTGATATAGAAATTTATTTACTAGCTGAATGGTGCCTAGAATCAAGCTTCCAAATTGCCAAAGTTGTGGATCACCATATGGCAAATTACTTACTTCACAGTTACGAAGAGCACATCAGGGAATATTATGATGTTGTCTATGTGTGGATACCATGAGCTACCAGGTTTGTAAAAAAACAGGTTCGAACTTCTCATCACTCTCTTCATGGACACGAATGACACTCAGTAACAAAAGATCCTTTGTGTTGTAGCTCATTCATATCAAATTTGCTATAATATTGTTTGTAAAAGACCAATTTCCCATAGCAATAGAAGGTCCATTATCATCTTCTCTTGAATAAAGCTCTCCACTTTATAGCTTTTGTTTTATTTCTCTGTTGAGTTATGAAATGTGTATATCGAGAGATCCTATTATTTGATGTTATATTTGGATTACAGTTTTTTTTTTTTTTATTGGATTCCATTAGAGTAGAGTTGTTTGGGTTGTTTATGTAATTATTCGACTATGCATGGAGTTATTAAAAGAGTTTAGATCTTGGAGATTATGTAGAATTTTGATATTAAAAGAACCAAGTCTCAATAATTTCACATTCTCAAAAAATTGAAAAAAAAAAAAATTAGTCTCAATAATTTCATGATACAAATAGAATGCCATGCTATATTTTTGTTAAATTTGTGAAAAAGAGAGACCATGGCTTGAGGGTCACACAATTCCCGATCCTAAATCATAATGGGTACGTGGCCTCTTTAAGGATAAGATTAATGTTAAAATTTCATTAAAAAAATCATCAAAAAAAAAAGATTAATGTTAAAATTTGTGCATATATAAATATAATCATATAAATATATAATCTCCTTCTCAAAAAAAAAATATAAATATATAATCGGGAGCCTAAAATGGGGGTAGGACAAGTATGATTAAGCCTTTTCTCACCTTAAATACAAATGGGAGTACATTAGGCAATCCAGGTAAGGCTAGCTAGAGGAGGGGGTGTCATTAGAGTTTGGTATGGTCATTAGGTATTAGGGTTTTTGTTGAATATTTGACATTACAACAAATAATATTGCTGAATTATGTACTGTTAGATATGGATTAAGCTTCGCATGGAGATTAAGCTATAAACATGTCATATTAGAAGTAGTTCAAAGCTTGTAATTAATTGGCTAACAACCCATGGTGTTTTGGCACCAGATATTTTTGTTTTGGTTTGTGATTGTAGGGTTCTGCTAGCGCACGATTAGACCGTTCATCCACATTGTGTATACCATGATGCTAATGGATGTGCAATAGATTAACAAAGAGGGGAAGAGTGCAATTGAGGAGCATGAAAGAAATTAATAGTTGTCCATCTTTTGTTTATCAATATTCTGTATGAGATTTGATGCGATTGGGGACTCCCAATGCACCACTAATTTTGCATGGGCTTTCTTATATATATATATATATATATATATATATATATATATATATAAATACCTTGATTTATACTATTATCAAACATTTTGTTGGTGCTCCATCTAATGTTTCATCTCGAATTTCTGATTTACTGAATAATTTGAGATGTCCTACTATGTCTGATTATAGATGGTATCAAGATGTTTTTCTTTCCAAAGTAATGCAGCGGAAAGACTGTTACAAACCCTATTGAAAAGAAAAGTTTATTGACGGTCTGCCTCTTATTTTTGCTCATAAGGTAAAACAAGAATTAATTGGTAAAAATGATTCTATTGATTATAATAATCTAACCTATGGTGATATTTTAAGCACTATTAAAAAACTTGGTATTAATATGTGCAATGATGAAAAACTGTTAAAACACCAATTAAAGAATAAAAGAAAAGCTAAATATGAAATGAGTAATTTTTGTGAACAATATGGTTTACCCCCGATTGCTCCTTCTCGGCAAAAGGGCAAAAAACATGATAAAAGTCACAAAAAATACAAAAATAATTTTAATGATTTTTATGCTAAAAAGAAAAATGTTTCGAAAAAATATGTTAACCAAAAATCTGGAAAAGGTAAATGTTTCAACTGTGGAAAACCTGGTCATTTTAGTAAAGATTGTAAACAAAAACCTAGTAAGTTGAAAAACAAGTTTAACATGTTAAACATTGGAAATAATGATCAAGAAGAATTATTCAGAATCCTTGAATCAAACAATTCGTCTGATTCCTTAGAAGATGATTTTTCTTCTTCAACTGATTCTTGCTATCAATCTGCTGATGAATCTTCTGATTCTCCTAATATTAAACTTGGTTGTAGAAACTCATGTTGTAATGCTACCAAAACTATTAATGTTCTCACCAGAAGTGAAGAAAAAACTTTGGAAAGATTTAATAAAAAGAAACCGAAAGATTTAACAGTTAATGATTTCCAACATGAAATTAATGTTGTTAAACAAGAGATAAATGAATTAAAACATGTATTTAAAAATAGTGAGCAAAATAAGTCTAATATTGAACAAGATGAGCACAAGGATAGAGATGAATCCAGTCAACAGACTCTTCTTTCTGATAAAGGTAATATTGATAATTCTCAACTTGCTCTTGTTAATAAAACACTTCCTCCAAAATGGTTCACTAAAGTGAAAGTTGTTGTTTCTCATGATTATCATTTCTTTGTTATTGCTATGATTGATTCTGGTGCGGATATAAACTGTATCCAAGAAGGATTGATTCCTTCAAAATATTTTGAAAAATCAACTGAGAAATTGGTTTCTGCTAATGGTTCTCATATGAAAATTAAATATGAATTGAATAATGCTCATGTTTGCCATGATAATATATGTTTCAAGATTCCCTCTATTTTAGTCAAAAATATGACTGATAAAGTGATTCTTGGTTTGCCTTTTATAAATACTTTGTATCCTTTTCTTGTTGAACATGATGGCATTACTATTGACCCTTTTGGTCAAAAAGTAAAATTCAAATTTGTTTCAAAATCTGAGATCAATATTGATAATGCTTCCAATCTGCTTCATGCTAAAATCAAACATCTTAACTTCCTTCAACAAGAAGTTAAATACAAAAAAATTGCTGAACAACTTTCCAATAAATTGTTGCAGTCAAAAATTGATAATTTTCAAAAATTGTTAGTTGATGATGTTTGCTCTGATATTCCTAATGCCTTTTGGCATAGGAAGAAACATATTGTTGACTTGCCTTATGTTAAAGATTTTGACGAGAAAAACATTCCCACTAAGGCTCGTCCAATTCAAATGAATGCTGAAACTGTTGAGTTTTGCAAAAAAGAAATCCATGATTTGTTAGAGAAAAAACTTATTAGGAATAGCAAGTCCCCTTGGTCTTGCTCTGCTTTCTATGTTCAAAAGAATGCTGAAATAGAGAGAGGAACTCCTCGACTAGTTATTAACTATAAACCTTTGAACAAGGTTTTGGAATGGATTCGGTATCCTATTCCCAACAAGAATGACCTGGTCCATAGATTGTGTGAGACTGTAGTATTCTCAAAATTTGATATGAAATCAGGATTTTGGCAAATCCAGATTAGTGAGAATGATAGGTACAAAACTGCTTTTACCACTCCTTTTGGACATTATGAGTGGAATGTTATGCCTTTCGGTCTTAAGAATGCCCCTAGTAAGTTCCAAAACATTATGAATGATATTTTCAACTCCTTTAGCCACTTCACCATTGTTTATATTGATGATGTTCTTGTTTACTCCAATTCCATTGATGAACACTGGAAACATTTGTATTTGTTTCTAGATACTATTAAAAGAAATGGTCTCGTTGTCTCTGCTAAGAAAATCAAACTGTTTCAAACAAAAGTTCGTTTCCTTGGCTATGACATCTCTGAAGGACAAATTCGTCCTATTGATAGAGCCATTCAATTTGCTGAAAAATTTCCTGATGTTATCACTGATAAAACTCAGCTCCAAAGATTTCTTGGGTCATTAAATTATGTTGCTGATTTCTACAAAGATATGAGAAAACAATGTAAACCGCTTTTTGATCGATTAAAGAGCAATCCTTCACCCTGGTCTGATGTCCATACCTCTATTGTTAAACAAATCAAGTCTCATGTTAAGACATTGCCATGTCTTGGTATTCCAACTGTTGATGCTTTCAAAATTGTTGAGACTGATGCCTCTGATATTGGTTATGATGGTATTTTAAACAAAGAGTTTCTCCAAAGTCACCTGAACAAATTGTCCGATTCTATTCTGGAATATGGAATAATGTACAGTTAAATTATAGTACTATTAAAAAGGAGATTTTATCTATAGTACCATGTATTTCAAAATTTTAAAGTGATTTGTTAAACCAAAGATTTTTGCTATGTATTGATTGCAAAAGTGCTAAATATGTTATTGAGAAAGATGTTGAAAATATTGCTTCAAAATATATTTTTGTAAGATGGCAAGCTATTTTAAGTGTTTTTGATTTTGATATTGAATATATTAAAGGATCTCAAAATTCCATCCCTGATTTCCTTACCCGTGAATTTCTGCAGTGTCCCAATGGCAAGTAGAAGGTCTAAAGACAAGACACCTGCCACTCCTAAACCAACTATTAAAACAGAACCTGTTTCCTCTTTGGACATTGTTAACCGTTTCACCCCACTAGGTACTATCCCTAAGCCCAATTACTCCTCTGTTCTTGCCTCATGTTATAATCCTTATGCTATTACTCCTGTTAACCGACCTATTAAGACTGTTTTCCCAAAAAGCTCCAACATCCCTCAATACATCAAGAAAAAATATTTTCAGAACATGTTTTATATTGAACCCAACAGAGCCTCAATTTCTGATCCTCTCAAACTTGCTAAAAGCTATTTTCCTCCAAGATTTCACTGGATCCCTGAGCATAAAGATAAGAATTTGAATTATTATTTTGATCTCTTACGCAATGAGAAATCTATCATTATTAACACCATTTCTGACAAAATTGATACCTCCAAAATTATTTACCACAGTGTTTACATTGTCAATGTTATAACTGAAGAAAAATGGGGTCCTTCCCCCAGTATTACCAGAACAATGCCCTCTTCTCCCATCCCCTATTCCTACTTTGATTACATCAATGCTTGGTCAAGATTTATGCTTCACCAGAATGAAGACATGACTCATTCCTGGTTTGTTAACTTTGATAAAAATTTCACTGGATCTCTGCCTCTTTGGTTCATCCGTTGGTGGTCTCAACATGGCCCTCTTGATGAAATATTTCCTAAACCATTATTTAATGCTTTTGAATGTTTCAAGAAATTTTATAAGGTTGACACTCATGGTGCTAAGTTCCCTCCTTTGCTTCACTTTGTTAAACGCTTCAAGATACCTTGGATATTAAAATGGCAGTATCAAAAAGATGGTGATATTCTCTCTAGACATTGGTATGTGAAATGGTGGGGTAAATTCCCTCATGTTCAGAGAATTATTGCTACAGTCTCCAGAGATTCTTCATCCCTGGCTGTTCTCCCCATTGCTAAGGGTTGTTCACTTGGTCAATCCCCTGTCCTTGAGGCACCTGCTTCCTCTGCTAAATCTGTTAAATCATCTGCCAAACCTAGAAAAGCGAGTTCTCCTTTGGATGAAATCTGCAAGGACCCTGAAGCTCTCAATGCTCTCATCAGAATGTTAAAAGCAGAAAAAGCTAGTTTGGACGATGAACGGTCCTCTGAAGGTTCTGTTACAAAGGATCCTTACTACCCTTACAATGAAGAGTGGTTTGGACATGATGAAGATGGTGATGATGACCTAGCACAAAATTGATTAATTCACCCTATTGGTCTGCATAATGGCCCAAGATGTTACTGTTATTCTTCCCATGCTAAAAATGCTACTCCTGAAAAGAAGATTCTTCATGTTTTCAAGACTGCTCTAATAATGTCCTGAAAAGAAGATTCTTCATGTTTCCAAGACTGCTTTCAATTATTTCGAAGTTCACTTTCGGCATGCGTTTTACTGGCTATTATTCAATTTCACTATTCATCTGTCACTATTCACTTGTCACTATTCACCTGTTACTGTCATGACACTGTTCACTCCGAATTTTGCCTATTTAAGGGGGGCTGTCCCTTAAGCTAGAGGAAGGAGTTTTTTTGTTAGAATTCTTTCTAGAGAGAGTTTTCCTCCTTAGAAGCATTCTTTGAGAGAATTTCTTGTTATCTACTATTACCTTGTTCACCTTGTTCCCACTACTACCTTGTTCCTACAAACCTTATAACTAGGACTAGTTCAAGCTTTGTAACTGTTAATCTGTTCTGAGATCTTGTATTCACTACTACTACTGTAAGTGTTTAACTCTACTTTCAATAAAGAAGTATTTTCAGTTAACTTTATGTTCATTATACTACTTATTGTTACCGCCACCTTGGACGGATTACCGCCATACTGGACGGTTCTAAATTGCTTTCATTTACTTTGAATTATTTTGTTATATACTGCTTGGCTGATTCTACCGCCTTATTATTGCTTTCTCTTATTTTTGCTTACATTACTTTCAACATATATATTATTGTGCTTCCGTCTCCATCTCTTCCCTTCAACTGTGCGTCCCCTTCCCCCTTTATGGTATCAGAGCCAATCTTTTCTGGCCGGTGGTAGTGTTGTTGTGTCTTTGTATATTGTCTGTGCTTGTCCGAACCTTTGGTACTCCGTTGTTGTGTCCCCTTCTTACAGTCGTTGTCGCCATCCTAGGTGTAAAGTGAATTCCCAGAACCTGACTGTAGGGCCCATTTGAGCCAAGAGAGGGCGTGTTGGGCATGTGTGTGGTATAGGGTTGTTTAGGGTATGTGTTACGAAATGCAACGGTTGTGAGAAAAACATGATAACTGAGTGTTAAAACTAGGATAGTATGGATAAGTTGTGGAGATCTAACTCCTCTATCAGCTCCAGGACTGGTTGTCCTCCTGATATTGTAAATGAAGAAGATCACACTGTTGAAGATAATGAGCTTCCAGATTTCCGAAAATGGAACATTCCCAAAGTTGATACTAAAACTATTTACAAAACTAGTTGGGCTGAAACCACTTTTCATCCCATTTACAAAGTGAGAACTGTTGAACAAATACTTTCTATTTCGAAAATTCATGAAAAATGTTGCTTGTTTTCCAAAAGAAATATTAATGATTTCACTGCTAAAAAACAAAGTTATTTGCATATTGGTATGGTTCAAGTTGCTATTAAACCACTCACCCGAAAGGGTATCAATGCTTCTGTTCTCATGTGTTTGCGTGATGCTAGATTTAAGCACTTTAAAGACAGCATTCTTGGTATGATTACTGCTTCTTTGTATGATGGTCCTGTTTATTTTAACTGTTATCCTGATCTTACTCTTGCTTTAGATGATCCCAATATTATTAAAGCTTTGACTCTGAATATTGCTTCTTCTGGTTATATCACGGATGAAGGTAGTAAACCTTTTGCTTTGATCTACCGCATTTATTACAGATTGTTGGGTACTCAGTTAAATCCTGGTTGTTTAAATCATAGAGAACCTTCTGGTAAAACTATGTTAATTCAATGTTCTACTCCTGATGCTAAAGTTCAAGTTCCAAAAATGATTCAATGGCAAGATGTCAAGCTTCCCACTGAATGGTTGTTGGAACAAGAATCCCCTATTCCTAAACTTGTTTTTGATGAGCTAGATCTCACAAATATTCAACAATATCTTGATGGTACTGTTAAAATAAGTTTTCAAAATATTCAACCACCCTTGAAGATCAATGAAGGAAGACATTCCTTTGCTGGATCTGAAAGTATTTCAAAACGAGATCAAGATCTCAATGATTTCTTGCAAAAGAATTTTGAAAAACCTTCTGATTTAAAATTAAAAGGTGTTTCAAGTGATAAATCCTAAATCAGTTCTGTTTACTATTCTACTAAACCTGAATCTTCCTCTCCATATGGCAAACCTGCCAATGAAGATGATGAAGATACTGGCTCTATTTGTCCATCTAATTCTGATTTTCCTCCTATTGAAAATAATGTTAACCGATTGAGAGTTTTGACTGTTTTAAATAAATATTTTGAAATTGATATGGTTTCCTTGTTCAAAGAGTTCATGCTTCCAAAAAATAGACCTAAAATGAAATATTTCCAAAATAATTTTGCTCAGTCTGAAAAAGACCGTGTTAAAAGAAAATGGAAAGAAAAAATGCTTCAATTGAAAAAAAACATATTTTATTCTTTGATTTTCTTGAAAATTATTATGTTTCAAAAGATGAAGTTTCAAAAAATCATTTGAATGTGATAAAGAAATCAAATTTTGTTAAAGATGACAAAACCATTATCAGGTCTAGTCATCCACCTCTTGACATTATTTTGGTAATTGTTGACAAAACTGATGTTAAATCTACTCCTTTCAAAATTGCTGATGATAAAACTCCTATTGTTAGTCTTATTGAACAAAACAATTTTACTAATGAGTCTTTACATATTATTGGTCAACAGCTTGACCGTATTGAAGAAAAAATTGTTGAAAAAACTGTTGAAAAGTCTGCTTCTGTTGAAAAACCTATTTCTATTAAAATTGAGAAGCCTTTGATTAATTTACCCACTTTTGATAACAAATTCAAGTTTAAGACTTCTCAATCCAAAACTCTGGACACTATTGAAAAAATGCTTACTGATTTAAAAGTTAAAACTGAAGGTACTTCTACAAGTACTCATGCTGCTTGTACTATTTCAAGAAATGAAAAAGAAATTGTTTCTGATGAAAATACAGATTCTGATACTGTTTCTTCTGTTTCTGCTAAAAAGGTTTTTGATAATGATTTTCCAGAAATTAAAAGATTTGTTAGAAGTTTATCCAAACCCATGTTTCTTACAAAAAATTGGTATTCAAAACCTACTCCGCCTGATATTCAGTTTAAAGAGAGACCTTTTCAAACTCAATTTTCTGTTTCTGCTGATAAAATTTATGAATGGAATATTGATGGTTTTTCTGAACAAGTGATAATTAACAAAATGGGGCATATGTCCATGGTCGGTATTGCTTATCAAAATAATCATGATTTTGATCAACCTGAAATTGTTGACTTGCTTGCTACTGGTTTTTCTGGTACTCTTCGTGGATGGTGGGATTCTTATCTCACTGAAGATTCCAGAGACTCTATAAAACATGTTGTTAAAAAGAATGATGAAGGTTTGCCTATTTTTGATGATCGTATTGGTCGAGGTATTCCTGATGGTGTTAATACCTTGATTTATACTATTATCAAACATTTTGTTGGTGCTCCATCTAATGTTTCATCTCGAATTTCTGATTTACTGAATAATTTGAGATGTCCTACTATGTCTGATTATAGATGGTATCAATATGTTTTCCTTTCCAGAGTAATGCAGCGGAAAGACTGTTACAAACCTTATTGGAAAGAAAAGTTTATTGACGGTCTGCCTCCTATCTTTGCTCATAAGTTAAAACAAGAACTAATTGGTAAAAATGATTCTATTGATTATGATAATTTAACCTATGGTGATATTTTAAGCACTATTTAAAAAACTTGGTATTAATATGTGCAATGATGAAAAACTGTTAAAACACCAGTTAAAAAATAAAAGAAAAGCTAAATATGAAATGAGTAATTTTTGTGAACAATATGGTTTGCCCCTAATTGCTCCTTCTTGGCAAAAGGGTAAAAAACGTGATAAAAGTCACAAAAAGTATAAAAAATACAAAACTAATTTTAATGATTGTTTTGCTAAAAAGAAAAATGTTTCAAAAAAATATGTTAACCAAAAATCTAGAAAAGGTAAATGTTTCAACTGTGGAAAACCTGGTCATTTTAGTAAAGATTGTAAACAAAAAGCTGGTAAGTTGAAAAACAAGTTTAACATGTTAAACATTGGAAATAATGATCAAGAAGAATTATTCAAAATCCTTGAATCAAACAATTCGTCTGATTCCCTGGAAGATGATTTTTCTTCTTCAACTAATTCTTGCTATCAATCTGCTGATGATTATTCTGATTCTCCTAATGTTAAACTTGGTTGTAGAGATTCATGTTGTAATGTTATTAACTCTGTTAACACTCTCACTAATGGTGAAGAGAATGAAAATTTGTTGATTAAATTGATAAGTCAAATTGAAAACCCTGATTTACAAAAAGAATATTTGGATAACTTTAAGAAAAACTTGTTAAAGGAAGAAACTGGTAAAAAACTTAAATCAACCATAAGTTTTGAAGAAACTTTGGAAAGATTTAACAAAAGGAAATCCAAAGATTTAACTGTTAACGATCTCCAACATGAAATTAATATTGTCAAACAAGAGATAAGTAAATTAAAAAATAACTTTCAGAATATTAAAAATGATAACCATAATCTTAAACAAGAATTGTTAATATTGAAAATTGATCAAAATAAATCTGATAATGAACAAGATGAGCACATAGATGGAGATGAATCCAGTCAACAGGCTCTTCTTTCTAATAAAGGTAATATTGATGACTCTCAACTTGCTTTTGTTAATAATATACTTCCTCCAAAATGGTTCACAAAAGTGAAAATTGTTGTTTCCAATGATTATTGTTTCACTGTTATTGCTATGATTGATTCTGGTGCTGATAAGAATTGTATTCAGGAAGGATTGATTCCTCCAAAATATTTTGAAAAATCAACCGAAAGAATGGTTTCTGCTAATGGTTCTCAAATGAAGATAAAATATGAACTGAATGAGGTTCATATTTGTCATAATGATGTTTGTTTCAAAATCCCTTCTGTTCTTGGCAAAAATATGATTGACAAGGTGATTCTTGGATTGCCATTTATAAATGCTTTGTATCCCTTTCTTGTTGAACATGATGGAATTACTACTGATCCTTTTGGTCAGAAAGTAAAATTTGAATTTGCTTCAAAACTACAAATTGACATTAATAATGCTTTAGATTTGTCTTGTGATTTTCCTATTAATAATTCTATTCATGAACCACAGATGAGTTTGTATTTTCAAGGTAATGTTAGTAGTACCAAATTGTCAGCTATTATCAATATTCCTAATATTCTTAATGATTCTTTGCAAGGATCTGACAATGATGCGAGGATAAATACCACTAATAAGTGGGATAATAGTAATATTTATATTTATACCACTAGTAAGTGGATTATTATGGCTCCCTCTTCCTCCAAAAGGAAAAACAAGGGAAAAGCTCCTGTACAGGACTATTCTCAAAATGAAAGGCTCCCAGCGGGAAGACCTTTTAAAATGCATGAAGGCGCCTCTTCTGGGATAAAACTCAGTGGATCAACATCCC
The DNA here is from genome assembly GCA_030445155.1 of Quercus variabilis. NCBI lineage: Eukaryota > Viridiplantae > Streptophyta > Magnoliopsida > Fagales > Fagaceae > Quercus > Quercus variabilis. Next base: position 54,811,711 of record CP129446.1, read on the forward strand.
TTCAGGAATTTGTCCTGGCAACGGTGACCTATTCCAGTGGTGATATGATGATTGCTTTACAAGAAGTCTTATCCAAATCCTTGCAGTTTCATAATGGTGTATATAGTGAATTACCAGATTCTATTAAATTTATTTTTTATAATCTCTATGCTGCCTTTACCAAAGACCACTATTCCCTCTTTGAAAAAACCCTCCAAGCTCTCGAAATCCACCTTGTTAACCTTACTGCTCAAAATGAGGCTTATATGAACCTCTATGCCAACTTTATTTCAGAAACTAACCCTACTTTAGAAAATGATCTTGTTCCTAAAAATGCGGCTCTTAGAGTTCGCCTTGATAACTACATTAGTCAACTCTTTGGCAAAGAGGATATCCATTCAAAGGATAAAATGACTTTAATGGGCACTGATTTTGCTAGATTGAGTCTTAAGACCCAATCTCAGCTAAGAAGTGCTGTTGCCAACTTGCCTATAGACATACAATCTCGTATTCTAGAAAGCAAGGCTATGTTTAGGTCTTTTGATCTATGGTTCACATGTTTCAAGAAACTTGTTACAACCACTATTCCTGATCCTGATGAATTGGATGAAGGTGATAATGTGTTCATCCAGTTAGAATGGGAAGAACACTTTGGAAGTACTCTTAGGGTGTATGAAAAGAAACACCCATTTCCTGGTCTTTTAATTAATTATGATGATAGTCCATTTATTATTGATGGTCCATTTGCTGATACTCCTGAAGATGATGACAATACTGATCCTGATCCTAACTGGTTTTCTCATATTTTTGAATATGGCTTTATCATATTCTTAAAATTAACAAGCCATCATCAAGCCAGCCAACTTCCACAAATAATTCAGGATGCTATTAAAAGATTTTCTAGTCCTCTTGTTTCTATCAGATGCTGGAGTACTTTGCCAAAATGGTAAAGAGATAATTGGATGAATGTCCAGCCTTCAAAGCATCTTATTCTCATAAATGGACATACTCACCAAGGACAATGGTTTGAAGGAAATTCTCATTTGTCCTTTAATGATCCTAATGCTCTAGACGAATGTTGGAGTAATTATTTCAATAACCAGATTATTGAGGTGGCTCAAAGTCTATGGAAAAATTATCATTTCATAGGCAGTACTGATCGAATTTCTATTTTTGGACCCAGGCCATATGTTGATGCTATCGCTCGGATGCGAATAACTAATCACTGTAATCCAAGGAGCTTACTCATCCCAGGAAAAAGACCAGTGTTTGAACCAATATTATATTGCAGATTCTGCAATAGATATGCTATTTACCATGACCATCCATGCAACTCCCCACAAGGCCCTTTTGATCCATTTGATGGATACCCACCTGATACTCCTTTTACAGATTAATTTTGTGACATTATTTCTCTCACTGATAAAGTTATTTTCTTGATACTCCCATTATCAAGAACTATTTTAGTCAAGATTCTATTGACCCCTTGCAGTTTATTAATGATTGCTTCTCTATTTGTTGCTCCTGCTGAGAAATCACTGTTTTTTCCCATACGTCTGCGGCAATTCACTGTACATTCCCATGCGCCTGTGAAAAGCCACATGTGTACCATATCCCATGCTCCTTCCGACAAGGTCTACTCCCTTAAATCTTCACAATATTCTTGGAGGATTCTTTATGTACCTTTTTGGACTAAAGTTTCAAGTGCTCCAAGACTAGTTTGGACTAGAGTCTAAAGTGTTTCAAAGCTATTTTCTGCATGATTTAGACAAGCAAAGGACAAACATGCTACAGAAGTTTGAAAGACAATAATGAGAATTTCACTATTCACTGTCACTATTCACGGATTACTGTTCACGGGTTACTGTTCACAGATTACTGTTCACTTTTTACTATTCACTTTTACTGTTCATGACAATGTCCACTCCGAATTTTGCATATTTAAGGGGGGCTGTCCCTTAAGTTAAAACCAGGAGTTTTTTTGTTAGAATTCTTTCTAGAGAGAGTTTTCCTCCTTAGAAGCCTTCTTTGAGAGAATTCCTTGTTATCTACTACTACCTTGTTCACCTTGTTCCTACTACTACCTTGTTCCTACAAATCTTGTAACTAGGACTAGTTCAAGCTTTGTAACTATTAATCTGTTTTGAGATCTTATATTCACTACTACTACTGTAAGTGTTTAACTCTACTTTCAATAAAGAAGTATTTTCAATTAACTTTATGTTCATTACACTACTTGTTGTTACTGCCACCTTGGACGAATTACCGCCATACCGGACGGTTCTAAATTGCTTTCATTTACTTTGAATTATTTTGTTATATACTGCTTGGCTGGTTCTACCGCCTTATTATTGCTTTCTCTTATTTTGCTTACATTACTTTCAACATATATATTACTGTGCTTCCGTCTCCATCTCTTCCCTTCAGCTGTGCGTCCCCTTCCCCCTTTATAGCATCAGAGCCACTCTTTTCTGGCCGGTGGTAGTGTTGTTGTGTCTTTGTATCTTATCTGTGCTTATCCGAACCTTTGGTGCTCCGTTGTTGTGTCTCCTTCTTACCGTCGTTGGCGCCACCCTAGGTGTAAAGTGAATTCCGAGGACCTGACTGTAAGGCCCGTTTGAGCCAAGAGATGGCGTGTAGGGCATGTGTGTGGTATAGGGTTGCTTAGGGTATGTGTTACGAAATGCAACGGTTGTGAGAAAAACATGATAACTGAGTGTTAAAACTAGGATAGTATGGATAAGTTGTGGAGATCCAACTCCTCTATCAGCTCCAGGACTAGTTGTCCTCCTGATATTGTAAATGAAGAAGATCACACTGTTGAAGATAATGAGCTTCCAGATTTTCGAAAATGGAACATTCCCAAAGTCGATACTAAAACTATTTACAAAACTAGTTGGGTTGAAACCACTTTTCATCCCATTTACAAAGTGAGAACTGTTGAACAAATATTTTCTATTTCGAAAATTCATAAAAAAATGTTGCTTGTTTTCCAAAAGAAATATTAATGATTTCATTGCTAAAAAACAAAGTTATTTGCATATTGGTATGGTTCAAGTTGCTATTAAACCACTCACCCGAAAGGGTATCAATGCTTCTGTTCTCATGTGTTTGCGTGATGCTAGATTTAAGCACTTTAAAGACAGCATTCTTGGTATGATTACTGCTTCTTTGTATGATGGTCCTGTTTATTTTAACTGTTATCCTGATCTTACTCTTGCTTTAGATGATCCCAATATTATTAAAGTTTTGACTCTGAATATTGCTTCTTCTGGTCATATCATGGATGAAGGTAGTAAACCTTTTACTTTGATCTACCGCATTTATTACAGATTGTTGGGTACTCAGTTAAATCCTGGTTGTTTAAATCATAGAGAACCTTCTGGTAAAACTATGTTAATTCAATGTTCTACTCCTGATGCTAAAGTTCAAGTTCCAAAAATGATTCAATGGCAAGATGTCAATCTTCCCACTGAATGGTTGTTGGAACAAGAATCCCCTATTCCTAAACCTGTTTTTGATGAGCTAGATCTCACAAATATTCAACAATATCTTGATGGTACTGTTAAAATAAGTTTTCAAAATATTCAACCACCCTTGAAGATCAACGAACGAAGACATTCCTTTGCTGGATCTAAAAGTATTTCAAAACGAGATCAAGATCTCAATGATTTCTTGCAAAAGAATTTTGAAAAACCTTCTGATTTAAAATTAAAAGGTGTTTCAAGTGATAAATCTCAAATCAGCTCTGTTTACTATTCTACTAAACCTGAATCTTCCTCTCCATATGGCAAACCTGCCAATGAAGATGATGAAGATACTGGCTCTATTTGTCCATCTGATTCTGATTTTCCTCCTATTGAAAATAATGTTAACCGATTGAGAGTTTTCACTGTTTTAAAACTGTTTTAAAATAATGTTAACCGATTGAGAGTTTTCACTGGCAAACCTATTTCTATTAAAACTGAGAAGCCTTTGATTAATTTACCCACTTTTGATAACAAATTCAAGTTTAAGACTTCTCAATCCAAAACTCTGGACACTGTTGAAAAAATGCTTGCTGATTTAAAAGTTAAAACTGAAGGTACTTCTACAAGTACTCATGCTACTTGTACTATTTCAAGAAATGAAAAAGAACTTGTTTCTGATGAAAATACAGATTATGATACTGTTTCTTCTATTTCTGCTAAAAAGGTTTTTGATAATGATTTCCTAGAAATTAAAAGATTTGTTAGAAGTTCATCCAAACCCATGTTTCTTACAAAAAATTGGTATTCAAAACCTACTCCTCCTAATATTCAGTTTGAAGAGAGACCTTTTCAAACTCAATTTTTTGTTTTTGCTGATAAAATTTATGAATGGAATATTGATTGTTCTTCTGAACAAGAGATTATTAACAAAATGGGACATATGTCCATGGTTGGTATTACTTATCAAAATAATCATGATTTCGATCAACCTGAAATTGTTGACTTGCTTCCTACTGGTTTTTCTGGTACTCTTCGTGGATGGTGGGATTCATATCTCACAGAAGATTCCAGAAATTCTATTAAACATGCTGTTAAAAAGAATGATGAAGGTTTGCCTATTTTTGATGATCATATTGGTCGAGGTATTCCTGATGGTGTTAATACCTTGATTTATACTATTATCAAACATTTTGTTGGTGCTCCATCTAATGTTTCATCTCGAATTTCTGATTTACTGAATAATTTGAGATGTCCTACTATGTCTGATTATAGATGGTATCAAGATGTTTTTCTTTCCAGAGTGATGCAGTGGAAAGACTGTTACAAACCTTATTGGAAAGAAAAGTTTATTTACGGTCTGCCTCATATCTTTGCTCATAAGGTAAAATAAGAATTAATTGATAAAAATGATTCTATTGACTATGATAATTTAACCTATGGTGATATTTTAAGCACTATTAAAAAACTTGGTATTAATATGTGCAATGATGAAAAACTGTTGAAACACCAATTAAAAAATAAAAGAAAAGCTAAATATAAAATGGGTAATTTTTGTGAACAATATGGTTTGCCCCTGATTGCTCCTTCTCGGCAAAAGGGTAAAAAACTTGATAAAAGTCACAAAAAATACAAAAAATACAAAACTAATTTTAATGATTTTTATGCAAAATAGAAAAATGTTTCAAAAAAACATGTTAACCAAAAATCTGGGAAAAGTAAATGTTTCAACTGTGGAAAACCTAGTCATTTTAGTAAAGATTGTAAACAAAAACCTGGTAAGTTGAAAAACAAGTTTAACATGTTAAACATTGGAAATAATGATCAAGAAGAATTATTCAGAATCCTTGAATCAAACAATTCGTCTGATTCCTTGGAAGATGATTTTTCTTCTTCAACTGATTCTTGCTATCAATCTACTGATGAATCTTCTGATTCTCCTAATATTAAACTTGGTTGTAGAGATTCATGTTGTAATGTTATTAACTCTGTTAATACTCTCACTAAAAGTGAAGAAAGTGAAAATTTGTTGATTAAATTGATAAGTCAAATTGAAAACCCTGATTTACAAAAAGATTATTTGGATAAGTTTAAGAAAAACTTGTTAAAAGAAGAAACTAGTAAAAAACTTAAATCAACCATAAGTTTTGAAGAAATTTTGGAAAGATTTAATAAAAAGAAATCCAAAGACATAACTATTAACAATCTCCAACCTGAAATTAATATTGTTAAACAAGAGATAAGTGAATTAAAAAATGACTTTCAAAATATGAAAAGTGATAACCATAATCTTAAACAAGAATTGTTAATGTTAAAAATTGATAAAAATATTGATCAAAATAAATCTGATAATGAACAAGATGAGCACATAGATGGAGATGAATCCAGTCAACAGGCTCTTCTTTCTGATAAAGGTAATATTGATGATTCTCAACTTGCTTTTGTTAACAACATATTCCCCCCTAAATGGTTCACAAAAGTGAAAATTGTTGTTTCAAATGACTATTGTTTCACTGTTATTGCTATGATTGATTCTGGTGCAGATAAGAATTGTATTCAGGAAGGATTGATTCCTCCAAAATATTGTGAAAAATCAACTGAAAGAATGGTTTCTGCTAATGGTTCTCAAATGAAGATTAAATATGAATTGAATGATGCTCATATTTGTCATGATAATGTCTGTTTCAAAATACCTTCTGTTCTTGTCAAAAATATGACTGACAAAGTAATTCTTGGTCTGCCTTTTATAAATACTCTCTATCCTTTTCTTGTTGAACATGATGGAATTACTACTGATCCTTTTGGTCAGAAAGTAAAATTTGAATTTTCTTCAAAGCTTGAAATTGATATTAATAATGCTCTAAACCTGTCTTTTGATTTCCCTACTAATACATCTGTTCACGAACCAGGAATGAATTTGGAATTCACAGAAAATTTTCAAGATAATGTTAATAGTGCCAAATTATCAACTATTGCCAATCACTCTAATATTTTTAATGATTCTTTGCAGGAATCAGGCAACAATGCATGGATAAATACCACTAATAAGTGGGATAACGGTAATATTTATATTTATACCACTAGTAAGTGGATTATTATGGCTCCCTCCTCCTCCAAGAGGAAAAACAAGGGAAAAACTCCTGTCCAAGACTATTCCCAAAGTAAAAGGCTCCCAGCAGGATGACCTTTTAAAATGCATGAAGGCGCATCTTCTGGGGTAAAATCCAGCAGATCAACATCCCTTCAGGGATTTTTCCCGGCAACAGTGACATATTTCAGTGGTGATATAATAATTTCTTTGCAGGAAGTTTTATCCAAAATATTACAATTCCACAATGGAATCTATTCCGGACTTCCTGGACCTATTAAATTTATTCTTGATAATCTTCAAGCCTCCTTTATTGGAAACCACCGTAACCTATTTAAAAGAACCCTTCAAGCCCTCGAAATTCAGCTTGTTAACCTTGCTGTCCAAAATGCGGCTTGTGTAAGATACCATGCCGACCCTATTTCAGATACTGACCCTATTTCATAAACTGACCTTATTACAGAAAATACTCCTGTTTCAGAAAATAAGGCTCTTAGGATTCGCCTTGAAGCCTACATTGGTCAACTCTTTGGCAAAGAGGATATCCATTCAAAGGATAGAATGACTTTAATGGGCACTGATTATGCTAGATTGAGTATTAAAATCCAATATCTATTAAGAAGTGCTGTTGCCAACTTGCCAACAGATATACAATCTCGTATTCTGGAAAGCAAGGCAATGTTTGGGTCTTTTGACCTATGGTTGAAATATTTCGAAAAACTTGTTACTGCCTCTATTCCTGATTCTGATGATGATAATGATAATGTCCTTATCCAGCTAGAATGGAAGGAACACTTTGGAAACAGTCTCAGAGTGTATGAGCAAATGCATCCATTTCCAGGACTTCTTGTTAACTATGGGGATGGAACAGAAGATGACAATGTTGACAGAAACCCTAGTTGGCTATCCCAGATGTTTGAGTTTGGTTTTATCAGGCTCATCAACAAGTCATAGTCAAATTAGCCAGTTCCCACAAATAATTCAAGAAGCTGTTAAAAAACTTGCTAGCCCTTTTGTTTCCATCAGATGTTGGAGCACTTTACCAAACTGGGTCCGAGATGATTGGATGGAGGTCCAACCCTCAAAATATCTCGTTCTCATTAATGGTTTTACTCATCAAGGGCAATGGTAAGAGGGAAATTCTTTCCTTTCATTCAAAAATCCTATTGCTCTTGCAACATGCTGGAGAAGTTATTTCAATAATCAAATTCTTGATGTTATCCAAGAATTATGGAGAGACTACCATTTCATAGGAAATACAAATAGAATTCATGTTTTTGGTATTAAACCTTATGTCTCTGCTGTCCGTCATCTAGAAAGAGCTGGTCATATTGATCCAAGAATGTTCCTTACAAAAAATCCTGTTGTCGAGCCACTTCTATACTGTGGATTTTGTAACTAGTATGCTACCTACCATGAGCATGAATATGTTGAGGATTCTTCACAAGATGATTGATTTCTCTATTTGTCTGGCCTGCACAATGGCTAAAAATGTTACAATATTCACGTGCTCCTGCTGAGAAATCACTGTGTTTTCCATGTGTCTGCGATAAAGCCCATGCTCCTACTATGATATTCCTGTACACTTCCATGCGTCTGACAAAATTGGGGATTGGTGTTTTGAGGAATCTCACTTTAGTTAGAAAAAAGGACATCATGCCCCATGCGTACCATATTCCTTACTTTCAAACCCATGCTCCTACATGCAACACTAATGATTCTTTTTGCCTTTTGTCACCTCCAAGTTAGAAGCACTTCTATCAACTATGCCAAATTTGCTGATGACTTCAAGTCAAAAAGTGGTAAAAATTACTGTTCACAGATTACTGTTCATGGATTACTGTTCACTTTTACTGTTCATGACACTGTTCACTCTGAATTTTGCCTATTTAAGGGGGGTTGTCCCTTAAGTTAAAGGAAGGAGTTTTTTGTTAGAATTCTTTCTAGAGAGAGTTTTCCTCCTTAGAAGCCTTCTTTGAGAGAATTCCTTGTTATCTACTACTACCTTGTTCACCTTGTTCCTACTACTACCTTGTTCCTACAAACCTTGTAACTAGGACTAGTTCAAGTTTTGTAACTGTTAATGTGTTCTGAGATCTTGTATTCACTACTACTACTGTAAGTGTTTAACTCTACTTTCAATAAAAAAGTATTTTCAGTTAACTTTATGTTCATTATACTACTTGTTGTTATCGCCACCTTGAACGGATTACCGCCATACCGGACGGTTCTAAATTGCTTTCATTTACTTTGAATTATTTTGTTATATACTGCTTGGCTGGTTCTACCGCCTTATTATTGCTTTCTCTTATTTTGCTTACATTACTTTCAACATATATATTACTGTGCTTCCGTCTCCGTCTCTTCCCTTCAGCTGTGCGTCCCCTTCCCCCTTTATGGTATCAAAGCCACTCTTTTCTGGCCAGTGGTAGTGTTGTTGTGTCTTTGTATCTTGTCTATGCTTGTCTGAACCTTTGGTGCTCCATTGTTGTGTTCCCTTCTTACCGTCGTTGGCACCACCCTAGGTGTAAAGTGGGAAAAATAACAGTAGAACATTGAATTAACATAGTTTTACCAGAAGGTTCTCTATGATTTAAACAACCAGGATTTAACTGAGTACCCAACAATCTGTAATAAATGCGGTAGATCAAAGCAAAAGGTTTACTACCTTCATCCATGATATAACCAGAAGAAGCAATATTCAGAGTCAAAGCTTTAATAATATTGGGATCATCTAAAGCAAGAGTAAGATCAGGATAACAGTTAAAATAAACAGGACCATCATACAAAGAAGTAGTAATCATACCAAGAATGCTGTCTTTAAATTGCTTAAATCTAGCATCATGCAAACACATGAGAACAAAAGCATTGATACCCTTTCAGGTGAGTGGTTTAATAGCAACTTGAACCATACCAATATGCAAATAACTTTGTTTTTTAGCAATGAAATCATAAGTTGACTTGCTTGCTTGCTACTGTTACTTTCAACATGAATGTAAGTTTTTCAAAATTCATGTTTTTGGTAATATATATGTTCCTACTACCTTGTTTCCACTGAATGGTTGTTGGAACAAGAATCCCCTATTCCTAAACCTGTTTTTGATGAGCTAGATCTCACAAATATTCAACAATATTTTGATGGTACTGTTAAAATAAGTTTTCAAAATATTCAACCACCCTTGAAGATCAACGAAGGAAGACATTCCTTTGCTGGATCTAAAAGTATTTCAAAACGAGATCAAGATCTCAATGATTTCTTGCAAAAGAATTTTGAAAAACCTTCTGATTTAAAATTAAAAGGTGTTTCAAGTGATAAATCCCAAATCAGCTCTGTTTACTATTCTACTAAACCTGAATCTTCCTCTCCATATGGCAAACCTGCCAATGAAGATGATGAAGATACTGGCTCTATTTGTCCATCTGATTCTGATTTTCCTCCTATTGAAAATAATGTTAATCGATTGAGAGTTTTGACTGTTTTAAATAAAGATTTTGAAATTGATATGGTTTCCTTGTTCAAAGAGTTCATGCTTCTAAAAAATAGACCTAAAAGGAAATATTTCCAAAATAATTTTGCTCAGTCTGAAAAAGACCGTGTTAAAAGAAAATGGAAAGAAAAAATGCTTCAATTGAAAAAACATATTTTGTTCTTTGATTTTCTTGAAAATTATTATGTTTCAAAAGATGAAGTTTCAAAAAATCATTTGAATGTGATAAAGAAATCAAATTTTTTTAAAGATGACAAAACCATTGTCAGGTCTAGTCATCCACCTCTTGACACTATTTTTGGTAACTGTTGACAAAACTGATGTTAAAGCTACTCCTTTTAAAATTGCTGATGATAAAACTCCTATTGTTAGTCTTATTGAACAAAACAATTTTACTAATGAGTCTTTACATATTATTGGTCAACAGCTTGACCGTATTGAAGAAAAAATTGTTGAAAAAACTGTTGAAAAGTCTGCTTCTGTTGAAAAACCTATTTCTATTAAAACTGAGAAGCCTTTGATTAATTTACCCGCTTTTGATAACAAATTCAAGTTTAAGACTTCTCAATCCAAAACTCTGGACACTGTTGAAAAAATGCTTGCTGATTTAAAAATTAAAACTGAAGGTACTTTTACAAGTACTCATGCTGCTTGTACTATTTCAAGAAATGAAAAAGAAATTGTTTCTGATGAAAATACAGATTCTGATACTGTTTCTTCTGTTTCTGCTAAAAAGGTTTTTGATAATGATTTCCCAAAAATTAAAAGATTTGTTGGAAGTTCATCCAAACCCATGTTTCTTACAAAAAATTGGTATTCAAAACCTACTCCTCCTAATATTCAATTTGAAGAGAGACCTTTTCAAACTCAATTTTCTGTTTCTGCTGATAAAATTTATGAATGGAATATTGATGGTTTTTCTGAACAAGAGATTATTAACAAAATGGGACATATGTCCATGGTTGGTATTACTTATCAAAATAATCATGATTTTGATCAACCTGAAATCGTTGACTTGCTTGCTACTGGTTTTTCTGGTACTCTTCGTGGATGGTGGGATTCTTATCTCACTGAAGATTCTAGAGACTCTATATCAACCATACAGCTGAAGGGAAGAAACAGAGACGGAAGCACAGTAATATATATGTTGAAAGTAATGTAAGAAAAATAGGAGAAAGCAATAATAAGGCAGTAGAACCAGCCAAGCAGTATATAACAAAATAATTCAAAGTAAATGAAAGCAATTTAGAACCGTCCGGTATGGCGGTAATCTGTCCAAGGTGGCGGTAACAACAAATAGTATAATGAACATAAAGTTAATTGAAAATACTTCTTTATTGAAAGTAGAGTTAAATACTTACAGTAGTAGTAGTGAATACAAGATCTCAGAACAGATTAACAGTTATAAAGCTTGAACTAGTCCTAGTTACAAGATTTGTAGGAACAAGGTAGTAGTAGGAACAAGGTGAACAAGGTAGTAGTAGATAACAAGGAATTCTCTCAAAGAAGGCTTCTAAGGAGGAAAACTCTCTCTAGAAAGAATTCTAACAAAAAAACTCATGGTTTTAACTTAAGGGACAGCCCCCCTTAAATAGGCAAAATTCGGAGTGAACAGTGTCATGAACAGTAAAAAGTGAACAGTAATCCGTGAACAATAATCTGTGAACAGTAACCCGTGAACAATAATCCGTGAACAGTGACAGGTGAAAAGTGAAATTCTCATTATTGTCTTTCAAACTTCCGTAGCATGCTTGTCCTTTGCTTGTCTAAATCATGCAGAAAATAGCTTTGAAACACTTTAGACTCTAGTCCAAACTAGTCTTGGAGCACTTGAAACTTTAGTCCAAAAAGGTACATAAAAAGTCCTCCAAGAATATTGTGAAGATTTAAGGGAGTAGACCTTGTCGGAAGGAGCATGGCATATGGTACACATGTGGCTTTTCACAGGCGCATGGGAATATACAGTGAATTGCCGCAGACGCATGGGAAAAAACAGTGATTTCTCAGCAGGAGCAACAAATAGAGAAGCAATCATTAATAAACTGCAAGGGGTCAATAGAATCTTGACTAAAACAGTTCTTGATAATGGGAGTATCAAGAAAATAACTTTATCAATGAGAGCAATAATGTCACAAAATTAATCAGTAGAAGGAGCATTAGATGGGTATCCATCAAATGGATCAAAAGGGCCTTGTGGGGAGTTGTATGGATGGTCATGGTAAATAGCATATCTATTGCAGAATCTACAATATAATATTGGTTTAAACACTGGTCTTTTTCCTGGGATGAGTAAGCTCCTTGGATTACAATGATTAGTTATTCGCATCCAAGCGATAGCATCAACATATGGCCTGGGACCAAATATATATATATATATATATATATATTATATGTTGAAAGTACAGTTGTCCATGCAATTGAGGAGCATGAAAGAAATTAATAGTTGTCCATCTTTTGTTTATCAATATTCTGTATGAGATTTGATGCGATTGGGGACTCCCAATGCACCACTAATTTTGCATGGGCTTTCTTTTATATATATATATATATATATATATATATATATATATGTTGAAAGTACAGTAAGCAAAGTAAAACCAGTCAATACGACGGTATTGCAAGAGATAATCAAAGTAATTTAAAACAATAGTAAAGCGGTAGAACCAGCCAAGCAATATATATCAAAACAATTTAAAATCATCCAAGATGGCGGTAGCAACAAGTAGTATATTAAATAGAAAGCTAAAAATACTTGTTATTGAAAGTAGAACAAACACTTACAGTAATAGTTACAAAATCTCAACAAAACAGGTTACGGGTTAACAGTTACAAAACTTGAACTAATCCTAGTTACAAGGATTGTAAGGATAGTAGTGGCAGTAGGAACAAGGAACTCTCTCTAAAGAAGGCTTCTAAAGAAAGATGTTCTAAGGAAGAGAATTCTGTCTTAAACTTAAGGGACAACCCCCCTTAAATAAGCGAAAATTCGGAGTGAACAGTAAAAGTGAACAGTGACTGTGAACAGTAATTCGTGAACAATACTTTTTCCACTTAAAATCTTCAATAATTGGGACCTTGTCTGATTCTCCAAATGAAAGAAAGCTTGAAAAGACAAAAAGACAAAAAGCCAAAAGAATTTTCAAAACACTATCATGTAGAAGATTTTGAAATGACTTCTTTTACGCATGGAGCAATAATAATCTTTAGAATGGCCAAAAGACCAAAAGAATCTATCTGACTTTGAAGTGACTAAAAGCCAAAAGAAATTCTTTGAATATCATCATTTACGCATGTAGTGGAGCAGTGGTGTGGGACCTTTACTAGGAAGTAAACATTATAGCATTTTTGGCCGTTGTGCATGCCAGACAAATAAAAAAATTCGAACAAATAGAGAAATCAATTATCAGTCAACTACTAGATCAAGAGTATCTTGACCAAACAATTTCTGACTATAGGAGTAGCATTGGAAAATAACTTTATCAGTGGGAACTGACGAGAATCTCAACATAGTAGTACTATAGCAGTATCAGTAACCAAAGAAGGCCACTCATTAATCAGTGAAAGGAGCATCAGATGGTAACCATCATAAGGATCCCATGGAAGATCATTATCACATCCATGCTCATGGTAGAAAACATCTTGATTACAGATATATATATATATATATATATATATATATATAAAGTGAACAGTGTCTTTTTAGTTTTTTGACTCAAATAATCAGCAGCAAAGTCTTGTCATTTTCTTCAATCTAAAGTGCAAAGTCTTGCCGAAAGAGAGCTTGAGAAGACCAAAAGCCTGAGGAGACTCCTTTTTCAAAGAACATCATCATAAGTCTGAGAAAACTCCTTTTTCAAAGAACATCACAGTAGAGCATGGGTAATCATTATAGCATTTTTTGAATATTGCAGTAATTTTGGCCGTTATGCAGGCCAGACAAATAGGGAATTAACCATCCAATATATATATATATATATAATACCCTTTTGGACCACTTCCTGGAGTAGAAGGAATAATATGATCGTCTGACCAAGGAGGTGCTAAGCATTTGGACACTGCAAAAATGTCTTCAACCCGCCCAAAGAATTGAATAGCGTCACGGTTTTGTGTAGCTAAAAAGATCCTATGCAGTGGAGTGCCCATGGCCTAGTATTGTAATAGCACATCATTTTTTTTTTCCCCTTCATGTCCTAACCACCACATTCTTATATTTGGAGGAAAACTTTGTCCCAACTCCCAACTATTTGGTTTTGAAATTCAAAGCAACTCCAATGCTGACCAGTTGATATCTGCATTTTGCAGATGTACCATATTTTGCATTGATTTGCTACACAAAACCAGATAGCTTACCTTTTATGTCGGCTGTAACACATACTTTCTTGCTAATGTAATGCCCAACAGAACAATAATGTAAAATCTTGATCCAAACAGAGGGTTTATTATTTCTGAGAGACTGCTGCTGTAGATGGATGAGAAAAATGTGTAGGAAACTTGAGCATATTTTCATAGTTGAGCCAGCATAACAGAATATGCATTAGAAAATCCCAAAGTTTATATGCGAATAGTTTTACAGGGAAAATTCTATTACATTGAAATAACATATTACAGTGAAACAAGCATTGCCTAAAAAACTTTTATTGGAAGTACTTCCAATGTTCCGGAAGCTCTGGTCAATCAGGGCCTCGACCTCACAAGGCCCAAATGATGATCACAGGAGGGAAATACAAAAAATAAAAAGTGAATCTGCATTTTTATTAGAAAAGCACCATACATATACTGCTCACTTCTTCAACAGCGTTGCACTGCATTGAGCCATAATCTTTGATGCCCTTGTAATGGAATCAGTCATATAGAAATTATCAATGGCAGGCCGGAAATCAGTCAAACTCATCTTATGACTGCAGTCAGGCTTCAATGAAGCTGAAAAGGTTGCCGGCTCTCTCTCATCCATGTTTAAGAGGTTTGGTGCCACAGTCCTGATCCGGGCTCGAATGGCACCAAGTGAATCATAGGGCAACCTTACTCCTGCCACCTCAGACAGTGCTCGAATAATCTTCCAGTCGTCCCTGGCATCACCAACTGTTGGAACTGCAGGCAATGTTTGTTGTGAGCACCCTTCTGTATTTTCATAGATCCCTTCCTTCTCACTGAATGCTGCTGCTGGAAGAATGATATTGGCCCGATACACACTCTGGTCCCCATGGTGCCCCTGATAAACCACAAAGGCATCGGATGGAACCTTTTCCATGTTCACATCATCTGCACCCATCAGATACACGAACTTGGCAGATTCAATGCTATTTGCAGATTCGGGCACAAGTCCAAGGTCAAGTGCTGCAGCTTGGGCAGCCTTAAGAAGCAATACGTTGAAACCATTCCAATCGGGTCTGACAACTTTCGCATTCTTTGCAATTGTTTCAACAACAGAGAAAATTGCATCCTTGTCCTCCCTCTCAAAAAGCCCTGCACCAACAATTATTGCTGGGTTCTTGGCATTCGCTAGGGCTGAGCAAAAGGGATGGCGACCCTCGGCAAGTTCAATTAGTGTTTTAGGGCCTGTACCAAGATGCTGGTGATCATAATTCAAATCAGTTGCAGGGCCAATGTAACCAACCTTAGCTTGGTTTGCACGAACTGTCTTTCTGATCCTCGCATTTACCATGGCAGCTTCAACCCTTGGCTGGCAAGTTTGTTACAGAGCATTAGACACCATCATCCAGAATACTCAAAACATGAAACTTACCAAGTTACCCCCACCCATCCACAACCCCAACACATCAAACAACTATAGAGGACATATTTTACTGAACAATTAAAGAAATAAAAAATTAGGGTTTGGCAATTTTTAGAAACATGGACTAAAATGGAAAAAGGGAAAAAGGGTGAGGGTGAGGGTGCACAGATAGATGCTGTAATAGTAATACATATATGAAAGCAACTTCAGTAAATTGAGAATTACTTTGGACCATGTGCACCCTACTAATTGAATTAAAGATGTAAGATATTTACCTGGGTACCGACCAAAAGGAAAACGTCTGCTTTTTCAAGACCAGCAATACCACTATTCATTATATATCCTGATCGGAGATCAGCGTCAGGGTTCGGGCCATTTCCCTCGCACCATACATTATTTGACCCCATTCTGTTTAAGAAATCTTTCAGTGCCATCATGGATTCTGCATCAGACAGCTGACCAGCAATACCAACAATTTCCTCTGGTTTAACTTGAAGCACTACCTCAGCAACCACGGCAAGAGCATCACGCCAGCTAACAGTCTTAAACCGCCCATCAGCACCACGAATCATAGGGTCATTTAGCCTCTGCCTCTTCAAACCATCATAACAAAAACGAGTCTTGTCGGAGATCCATTCTTCATTTATGTCCTGCAACAAGTCAGATCAGCTATCAGGTAGACTGGCTGGTGCAGACACGAGGTACAAGCCCCCAATTACACGCACGCATAGGAGGAAAAAGAAGACGGCCCAACCTGTGGCCTTATGGCTAGAGCCTATTAGTCATTGGGCTTGAGTTTCAGCAAGCCCAAACATTTAATAATTAGGGTTTCTTTAGGGTTTCTTTATGTTAGCTATTTAAACACTTTTTGGGGATTATAGTAAGACAGTTTTGAGAATTATTAAAAAAACGTATGTTTTCTTTTACTAGTTCTGACTCCAGTTTTGCTTGGTGCTGACTCCAAGCAACCCTTAGGTGCTGACTCCTAGGGTTTTATCTTTTATTTTATTGTTGTTTGTGGTTGTGCTACATCATATTTGGTATCAGAGCCAGGTTAACCATAGTCCAGGCTACGTCACTGGCACATTAAAAGAAGGTAAAAGACAAGTCTGGTACCAGACTACGCATAATAGGGTTTCATTCAGTTAATAATTAAGCCTGGTAAGCTCCTAGAATCATAAATGTCCAATAAAAATGAAAAATTGAGCATGAAGCTGCATTGCTTATTAAATGGAGAAACTGGTTTGGGAAAGGAACAGTCAGACTTTTAAAGATGATTGTTGTTTCAATGGTCTTAGAATGTTTGGAGATACCAATATGAGTTCTATTGTGGATTTCATAGACTTACTCATTTTTTATTTTATCTTTTGATATGTGACTCTTTTTAATTGTAATTCTTTAGGGGTGGTATGTCACATCCTGTCTACATGACATATATCCTCATTTCAATAAAAGCTTATTACTTATACCCAAAAATAGCAAAAAAAAACAGACACCTCAATTTTCAGATAAACTCAATGCAAGAAACATATTATAGTTGAAAGATAAAACAAAAATTTAAGTGCTGATTTTTTTAAAAAATGTCAAATATTAATCTTTTTGTTACCCCTAGGGTAAAAGGAAAAAAGTACAACTCATAATATTTACTTTAGATACTTAGCCAAAAAATAGATACCTTACATGATAATATAACGGCCAAAATAATTATATATTTAGGAATCCATGTTATCAAAGGACTTCCTAAGATATGTCAATCATCTTCTACTTTTGTATCTTATCGAACACATTTAACTGTAATGCCTTTAAGAACCAGTAAACTGGGGTAACAACCGGAGTAAAATGGCATCCATAACTAGTTAGATTGAGGCTTATAAAAATAAAATATAACTACTTACATTGATTTGTTAACAAAATCTATGGCAATCAATGCATATGAGACAGTTCATTTAACCAAAGTTCTATCAGGGACTCAAATTTAGTGACAATCATATTATATGTGATGAATGAAAAGCTAATTGGCACATGGAAAATCTACTTGTCAGGCCCTCTTATTTCAAAAATCAGAAATGGCATCATATATGTGATGAATGAAAAGCTCAGGTCTTTGGCTGCACAAGACAGCTTTGCAAACTAAAAGAGGGACTATGATGCTTTTGCAAATACAATCAAGTAACACTCAAATAAATAACAAACATAACCTACAATGTAGATTAGAGTACCTCATTTAACCGCGGAAGGATGCGCAAGACCTCTGGACCTCTGCTATCAATTCGAATGTTGGATCCAACTGCATCAGTAACATCAATGCTCTCTGTTCCCTTTAACTCCCAATTTCGAGCTTTAAATGCATAAGGCTTTGAGGTAAGGGCTCCCACAGGACAGATATCTATCACATTTCCAGAAAGCTCACTAGTCATTAGTTTTTCAACATACGTCCCAATTTCCTCTCCACTGCCACGACCTAACATGCCAAGATCCTGAACCCCAGCAACCTCTGTTGCAAACCTAACACACCTGTTCAACCCAAAAATGTTTACATCAGAAGCTTGTTAAGGCTCATGGAGCTACAACTAAGCCGCATACACATTATTTCTGTAACAAAAGTTCAAGAATTTCTTATTTATTGGATGCTGGCTTCAAATATTTTATATGTTGATAATGTTCAATTACCAAGTCTCATAAGCCAAAAAAATATCAATAGCAACCAAGAAGTACTACTAAGACTCACAGAACCCATGGCAGAAGTAGTAATCACATGTTAGCAAAGCTGTACAAGCAATCTAATTAATCTACGACTTAGTGGACTCACAAAATAGATAGATTAAAACAAAGCTTCTATGATGTACAAATAGATATGCATTAAATCAAAAGAACTAGAGGTAATTCTCTAACAGAAAACTAACTTTAAAAATTAAAAAATAATAATAATAATAATAATAATAACCTCTGCAATGAAGCCCAAAAGTATTGCTACCAGGAAACCCTAGAAAAATGGTCTAAGCAGGTCAAAAAACTAAATACGAGAAATGTCAAAGACTAAAACAAGGCATAAACTATCTTTTAATTGTTAAAGAATGGACCAAAGTGATCTTGCGACAAATAGTTTTCAAGCCGAACTAGCAATGAAATTAATATAACTTCCATAACTTTTTTTGAGAATAAACGGCAGAGTAAAACTTCCATAACTTAGTACTGCAATATATTATACAATCTAAATCCAAATTCATGCCTAGTTGCCAATTCAAAGCTGAACTAATTACTTATAGGTTTAACTATAAAATAAAAATAATAAAAAGTCATTTCTTTAGCATTTAAAATAATATATATAGTTCTACTATAAAAGACCAATACTGACACCTTAAATATAATTTTCCTTGAAGTTGCAATCCCTAACACAAAACTAGTGTCTTCTCTTCAAATCCGCATCAGCAAGGCATCCTATAGCTACAAACATTCCTTGCCTAAGCAGCAAACAAAATGCCACAGAAATATTATTGTGGAAGTAAAATAAAAAGCATGAACTTTTATTCATTCAACTCTAGCAGTACCAGGACAACCCAACTCATGTTCCATCTCCACATCCCTCAGCCCCAAGAAAAACAAGTATCTAGATATAATTTCCATCTCCACATCCCTCAGCCCCATTTTCTTTCCTTCCTTTTTTTTTTGCGCCTGGGGGGGGGGGGGGGGGGGGGGGTGGGGGGTGGGGGTGTGGGTGTGGGGTTGGTTGGGAATTGTAAGAAATTGATGCAGCCATGGAAAATTGATTTGCTATTACTTTGCAAATTCACCTATTTAAGAATTATATTAGGGGGTCCAAGTGTGAAGTCTACTTGAAGTAAACATCGTGCGCTTTTCTAAAGGTTTAGGTATGAGCCTTTTTTAGGTTTTAAAACAATATTATTTTGGTCAGTTTTGCAGTCAGAAGGTCCTAAGTATATTATATTTTATTTTCTTTAGATCCAAGTTAGTCTTTTATTAGGTTTTAGTTTACTATTCAAACTAGGAGTCCCAATGCTACTAATACAAGAAAGAGTCCTTATATATATTTGCGTTCAATGTACTTAAAGGAGGATCGAGTCGATAAAAAAAATTAGTTAGTGATTTGAGCATTGAGGCAAGTTAGCCTTTGTGTGTTTTTCACCTTTTATCTTTCTTATGGTACTATACAGGGATACTATTTATATAGCCCCTAAAAGCCATAAAATGCTCTCTTTTCCTTCTTCCTTACAACCCCAAATAAGCCCTTTATTTACCTATCAAAACCTAAAACCCCATATACTTTCTCTACAACATAGCCATATAACTCATTAAACCACCTATTAATTCCTAACACAACCACAAAAGTTGTTCTGCCACAATTCTAAACCTTAGACCCACAAATTCTCCTAACCCTAAACACACAACAAGCACATGTAGACAAGTTCTCCTATTTGCCCTAAGTCAGCCATTCACAAACCCAATGGAAGTTGACCACATGCTAACACATTCTAAAGGGGAATGGAAATGCCATTTGGGCCAAAGGCCATATGCATTTAGAAGAAAAAAATAAATAATATATATAGGAGATAGGAGATGAAATGCTGGCTTCTGACCTTGTACATTGAATGCACCGAGTCATCACAGTCTTCACTAGAGGACCAAGATTCTTGTCTACCACTGCTCTCTTCACTTCAGTAAACCGACCACGATCAGATCCAAAAGCCATAGACTGATCCTGGAGATCACATTCTCCACCCTGATCACAAATAGGACAATCCAAGGGATGATTCATCAGCAAAAATTCCATCACTCCTTCCCGAGCCTTCTTTGCCAACGGTGTATCCGTCTTAATTTTCATCCCTATAAACCAAGCACTCTCATATGAGTCAAAAATATTTTAAAAAATCATCCAAATAAAATTAACTATTCACTATTCATCCCTAATCACCCAAAACCATTCAAAATCAAATAGCAGTATTACAGATTACAATATATGAACGGTACAATTAAAGTCTAGATGATAATGAAAAGCAAGTGCTTCATACCATGACATGAACAAAAAGTAACAAAGCGTAAAACTTTTTTTTATATGTACATAGATGCAATAAATTTGAACATATGGTATGATTGCTCGTTATCAATAGACCAAGACACCAACTGGGTTATCAATAGACCAAGACACCAATTGGGTTTTTCTTGTACGCGGGATTCAAACCCAAGACCTTTATTCGACTTTACACTGGAACCCAAAACCAAACATAAAACCACCATATATCCATCCTAGTCAACTCAACTAAGCCCAAAACCAAAAGTGAATACATTACAGATTATAGAATTATAAGAGCAAAAAAATCAAAACATAATGAAGACCCAATTGAAATGTAAGTGTTACAAATTCTAGCAACATACCCAATCACCATATAAAGTGAATTTTCTGTTACTTGAGCTACAGAGTTCATGAGCTAAAATGAAGAGCGAGAGAGAGAGAGAGAGAGAGAGAGAGAAACAAACCGGGAAGAGCGGGCATGGCGCAAGAGGCGACAGGTTTGGGCGTTTTCTCGACCTCGACGAGGCACATGCGGCAGTTTCCGGCGATGGAGAGGCGACTGTGGTAGCAGAATCGAGGGATATCGACGCCGGCGATTTCGCAGGCTTGAAGGACCGTCATGCCCTTTGGGACTTTCACGGAGTACCCATCGACGAACACTTCGATCGCGTCTTCCGGGTTGGGGAAATGGACTCGGGCTCCGGCCACAGGGGGTCGGGGCGACGGAGGAGGGGGATCTGGAGTCGGGTCGGGTTGTGGCTGGGATTGGGCGGACGAGGTCTCCGGAGTAGAGACAATGGGTCGGATGAAATGAAGGGCCGATGATCGAGAGAGCTTGGAAGCAGTGGGTCTGATGACCCTTGAGGCGAGCATACCCAACCCCATGAATGTTGTTGTTTTTTGAGTCACACTGTCTCTGTGTCTCCTTGTGAGAGAGATCTCTCTATGTGAGTGAGCTCCAGCTGCTGTTGCTGCTGCTGCTGCTTCTGATATATATTATAGTATGGGTTTGGTTTGAATGAAGTTTGAGGAAATGAGATGGGATGCGTGGATTTCCCAACGCTTTTTCCGAAACACGAGTGATTTTTTGATGGGTTGTTTGATTATTTTGTTGGGTTTAACTTTAACCGAACCGACCCGTTTCTGACTTGTGTTGTGTGCCTAGTAAAGGGCCACTTTGCCACGTCTCTCTATATATATACACACACTAATGTTATCCCCGTTCAATTCACGGTTTAATAAAAAAGTATATGTAAATTAAGCAATTTATTTCAATAATATGATTAAATTACTTATCTAAAACAAAATTAAATTAAAAACTTTGAACTTATAAAGGAGATTTTAACTCTTTGAACAAAAATAAAAATGTAATAAAGCACATATAAACATAACACAAATACAAAAATGCTGAAATAAAAAGATGAAACCCTTTTAGAAGAAAATACAAAATTTTATAATACTTAAATAATAAATAGATAAAGTGTAAATATTTATAGAGGTTTATATAATGGATTTCATAGATTTAAAATTGCCTTTATGACTTATAAGCAAAACCTTAAAAAAAAAAAAAAAAAACACACACACACACACACACAAACGAAGAAAAGAAATACATACTTGCAATAGTGTGGATGGTAGGTTTGATAAAGCATTCTACGATGGATTTCACAAACATCAAATTGCCTAAGTAATAAGAAAAAACAAAACAAAACAAAAAGAGAGTTAGATTTATAATTAATATAGAAATTATGAGAGAAGGAGAATTATTGATAATGGGGGAGAGAGTTGATTAGAATAATAAGTAGTGTTTCTATTTTCTATGAAAAAAAAAATGAAAGTAGAAGCTGTAAAAAGAAGAATAAGCAGTTGTGGTAGAAATATATAAGAATATACTAAAAAAACCTTTCTATATATATATATATATATTAGAAATCCTAACTCAATTAGGATTCAAAAGTTTTCATCTAATAGATAATCTCAAAAAATAATAGTAAGGGTAAATTCCACAAACCACCCCTGAGGTTTGTGATAATACCAATTAAGTCCAAAACATTTTAAAACCTACCAATTTCATCCTAAAACACAATTTTGTCCCTAAAATTAAAAAAAAAAAATGTTGTTACTTTTTTTTTTTTCTCTTCTTCCTTTGTCTTTTGTTTCTTTCCTCTCCCCCTCTCTTCTCTAAGTTTCCCATAATTTTACAATTTTTAAATTACAACAACTACCCACAATATACCACCAAAACAAAACCACCTCACTTCCACGTCTCTCTCTTTCTCTATCTCTCTCTCTCTCTCTCTCTCTCTCTCTCTCTCTCTGTCTCACACACACACACACACACACAGAGTCAGTCTCAGAGAGAGACCCGCGGATCTTATCGTGCCACGTCAGATCTCGCTCATCTCTCTGCCGTACCAGAATGCTATTTCCGGCTACCCCAAGTCCCCCCACCCCCACATCCTCTCTTTCTATATTTGCTTCACTTTATATCACACTCTCTTTTGTGGGTTTCTGCTTTCTGGGTGTGTGAATCTTTGGGTTTCATTTATGTGAATGTTGTGCTTTTTTTTTTTTTTTTTGGTAGATTTTAAAATGTTTTGGACTTAGTTGGTATTGTCACAAACCTCAGTGGGGTGGTTTGTGGAATTTACCCTAATAATAATCATAATAATTTTTCAATTCACGAAAATGGCACCCATAATCCTAACTTGATAATTTCAGAGAGTCCTAACCGTGAATGTTTCTCTCTAATTGGTCTGTCTCTACAGGAAAAAGACTTGAGTTATCAGAAATACAAAATATCAAATAATGAATTTATGTTTTTTTTTATAAATAAATAAATGACTTTATGAGGTTACCAAGTAGACTTGGATGTGTATGCATATTCCAATATGTATATAACTCCTTCTATTCACGTAAAAAGGAAAAGAAAAAAAAAAAGTAATTGTGTGTGAAGAGGAAAAAGTCACAATGAAGATTGGTTTATCTCAATAATCAAATAGATATAAGTTATAACTCTCCAACTCATGCACATGTCTAACTCTTCCTAACTATGCATGTTGGGTTTTTTTTTTTTTTTGAATAATTTTTTAATCCAAAAAAAAAAAAAAAGTAATTGTGTATGACTATGAAGATGAAAAAAATAGTAAAAAAATAAATTAATAATAAAAGGATTAGAATTTTTATTGTAATCAAGTTAAGATTCTAATGAACTTAGAAATTATAGGAGAAGAAAATAAGACCAAAAAAATTATATCTATTTCTTAAAAAATTTTAAAAATTTTCTATAATTTGGTAAAGCTACCTGGCACAACCACGGTTTCTAAACCCAACTTTTGTTATATAGTATATGATATATATATATATATATATATATATATATATATATTCATTAGAATTATTCACAAAAATTTAGGTTAGACTTGGTTTAGCCCATATCACTCTGTTTTTTTTTTTTTTTTCTTCTCAACTTTCATAATTCATCATTCAAGAAAGTGAGAGTGACTTATAAGTTATGGGAACAAGAGTTGAGAGTTTTCAAATTATAGGAAACTAGTCGTTAACTCATGCGATGCACAGGAAATCTGTTGTGTATGAAGATGTAAATAATTTTGTCACTTCATTTTTAATTGTACATTAAGATTTCGGTCTCAAAGTTTCCTATCCTTGATATGAAAAATTAAATTACATAATGAAAAATAGAAATCAAACTTAAATTAAAATTAAAATTAGGTTTCCAATCCTTAACTTCATCAATTATCCATTAAATGTATGAAACAAAAATTAAAAAACTAATTAATCAATGTTTCAAATAAATTGAAGAACAACTTTAAATTAATCTTTGTATCTTCTTCCTTGTTGTTTCGTAGAAGTCATTGAACAACTCCTTTTGTTTTCCTTGATTACAGATGTTGGTGTGAGTTGTACATTGCTTTCAACATCAACTTTTTAAACTTTGTAGAATCACCACCTTGTTCACTTGATAAGTTGTTATAATATATACAAGTTAAATATCAAATTTGCACATAAAACCAAGTTTGAGATAACCAAGAAACTTAAATATGCAATCACATTCCAATTTCAAATTCTTTCTAGAAACATATTAGCAATAAATATGCAAGAAACAGTATTGAATAAAGGAGAAGACTGGTAAATACCTGACTATTCTCATCTTGCAATAGTATTAAGAGTCCTACATAGATAAAGATCTACAGTTCCAAATAACCTAGATAAGAAAATGCCAAATCCTTATTTGCAAAACAATAAGAATCCAATTTCCAGCCAACATTTAAGAAACATTAATAACATATTACAATTCTTAAATAGCATATTACAATTCTTAAATAGCCACGATTTTCATAAATCAAATATTGTCAAAAGCATAAATAGATAATGAACCAAATCTAGTTTATCAAATTGTTTGAATCTATAGGCGATAAGAATGCAGCCGTGTAATCGATAAGTTTTTGGTAAGAATCAATTCATGAATAGCAAATATTTTGTCATTTGATGGGAGACTTCAACTAATCCAAACTTCTCATAAATGTTGTATTTCTTTTTGCTATTCATGTTTATTGGACCTACATTTTTTATAGTAATACAATTTCTACCCTTTTCAATCAAATAATAAATCGAAACTGAATTTAACTCCCAACTATTAAAACAAATTAAAATAGAGACTCACTTAAATAGCAAGTTCCGTACAATAGCAAGATCAATGGTTCTTCCATTGACATTATTTAGAAACACCCTATCCTTTGGTCAAGTTTGAGACTTCCCCTAAAGTATTTCAAATCATTACCATTCTTCTGCATCTTAGCAAATAATTTTTTGCATCAAATTATACGTTAATGTTTTTTTTTAAGTAAATAATTTTATTAGAAAAGGAAAAGAGAGGAAAAACTAAAAGATGTATACATTCCCATTTCAAAGAATACAAATCAAAGGGAAATAGAGTTTTTCTTTTCTTTTCTTTTTTTTTTTTTTTTTTTTTTTTTTTTGTCTAATTCAAAGGGAAATAGAGTTGGAAAAACTTAATAAAAGACAACAAAGGGATGCCACTTCTCTTATTTCCTTCACAACACATGTTCCACATAATGGCATGGCTCGCCACATCTTGGCTACTCTATGGTTATGAAAACATCGTAAAACTACATACCTAGAGCTTGAGCTCAAACATCAAAAAACTTGAGCATTCTGGCATGTTTGTATCTCTTTGAATTGGGAAACTTGCTGACTTGACCATGTACAAAAGGGTTTTCAATTAATTATATAACTTTAAGTCTAGGAAGAATGTTATGTTGAGAAAGATATTCCTCTATTGTCAATTGACCTGACCATATCAATTTGTTTGTTGATTTTTTGCATGAACATAACTCTAATATCTTACCTACTCAAAAGTTAGAAAAAATAATTGCATTGGATGCTTCCATAAGTTATGTCATTTTCCATAAGTTACTGGTTATCAATACTGAAGCAGACATTTACGTAAGTTTTTTTCTTTTCTTTCTTTTTTTTAAATCACATAATGAGGAAACCTATAGGGATGTAAAAGTTTTTATCACATATGTAAGGTTATTACTGAAGCATAGATTTATGTAAAATTTTATTTTTAAATCACATAATGAGAAAACCTGTAGAGATGTAAAAGTTTTTATCACATATGCATACCTGATATTCAATGAAGACAAAAGGGAAGCATGAGAGAAGGATTGTATGTAGTGTTCTGGATAAAAGGGAGTAATTGGTACTTTAGTAGATGTACTAACAATTCGCCTACATCTACTACTACTTTGGGCTTGGTTTTTTCTCAAACACCTTCTATACTTAAAGCAACAAATAGGTTCAAGTCCCTACCAAGTGAGCAAAAACAACCTTACCATGTGGCTGAGGACCATTCTAAGCAGTAGGAAGTAAACAAACCAAAATTGATGGCCTTTTTGTAAAAGAACCAAGATGCAAACTGACACCAAAGTTAACATTCATCAAGTATTAATGTGTGTGTTTGTGTGTGTATATATATATATATATATAAATATATATATATTTATCACAGACCACATATCATCAATAATAAGATCAAATTCAAAATCCCAAAATCAAGGCCTTCAAAGTAGAAAGGAACCTAAATACCTAACTTCCCATACAACAATAGCTACTTCATTAATTGAATCAAAGACAACAACTCAAACTATTCAAACACCAATTTTGGTTCAAAACCAAGATGGAAAAATAAATTTTCCCACCTTAAATTGCCAGAACCTTTAAAAAAAAAAAAAAAACTCTTTAATGCCAACAAACCAAAGGCCAACCTTTTAGCTACAGCAACCCAAAACATCAAAATAGAGCACCCATAACCCAAAAAAAAAAAAAAAAATTCCATGAACAATTGAAGTGGAGAGAGAGGGGTATATAGGAAGTAATAACTGGGCAGATAGATTTTCAATTGAAGAGCAAATTGGAATTCTTACCTCAACAAATATGGTGAAAAAATTCAAAAACCCAAACCAAACAAAACCCAAACTCACACACAAAGACATTAATTTACAGAGTTATACTTATTCGGTATGAGCGAAGCAATTGAGGAGGTAATTCTCTTAATCCCTTTAGGGTATTTGAGCTTCCAAAGCTTTTTCTAGCTAACATCAGTTTGTGGTTGGCGTATCAGTGAGATGGGTTGCAAGATGGTAGGAAAATTTAACGGAGAATTTTCCATTGAGGTTCGGTAACCATATAAGCTCGTCTGGTCTCAGAGTGGAAGGATAGGGAGAGGAGATTTTGCAATTTGGGGGAAGGAAAAAAGTAGAGAAGAGATGTGTTTTGAGTTTTTGATTTTCAGAGTTGGGGAGAATAGTTATAGGGTTTGGTTTCCAGAATTGGGGAGAAATTTTAACTAAAATTTTCGGGCATGAATGAGAGATTTGTTATGATATATTGGTATTATTGCATTCATTACAATCTCTGTTTTAAATATTGTTAAAAGAAGCAAATTTTGGTGCTTACTAAAATTTCCAGTTTTTAGTAGTACACTCAATGCCATTCACGGATGGAGAATTTTCTTCCTTTTGTTTTTTTTCCCCCTTCTGTTAGGTCATATTAATGGTGCAATCAAGTAATCGTTAGGCCGAACATGGAAAGTTCGGTTTAATTGAGAATATAAAAGTATTTAGTATAACCAGTACAATTTCATTTCTCTAAATTCAATGGCAAGTAGTGTCAAATTTCATCCATGTTTCATTCTATCATATTATCTTATAGGCCTTTTGGTTATAGCTCATAATGTCCCCCAAGCATAATTAATTCCATACTACAGTTAACATCTCATGAAGGCCTCAATTGGCACTCCACCAATAGACATCTACGGCATTATCGATACAGCTAGTGACCTTGTGTGGACACAATGTGTACCTTGTGATGTCTGCTTTAATCCGATTCATCCCAAGTTCGATCCTAAAAAGTCCAGCACATACAGTGAAATTTCTTGTCATTCAAAAAAATGTCCAAGTATGGGACCAAGTCCATTGTTCTCCTCAAAATAGTTGCAATTACGTGAGTGGATATGCAAGTGGTTTATCCAAAGGTGTTTTGGCCAAAGAAAAAGTCACCATCACTTCTACCTCTAGGCAAGTAGTTTCCTTTGATATTGCTTTTGGATGTGCACACAACAATACCATCAATTACAATGACCACACAACGGGACTCATTGCATTAGGATTAGGGCCTTTGTCCTTTCCTTCACAAATTGGTAGCAAGAGGTTTTCTTATTACTTGTTGCCATATGGTACTGAATATAGCCAGGTTTGGGTGGGAAAATGGGTTTGGGCTTATTTTGCCACCGCTAAAATATACTAATCCTAGTATTACAGGCAAGATAAGTTTTGGCAATGGTAGTGAAGTTGTGGGTGATGGTGTGGTTTCAACACCAATTGTAGCTATGGGAGATCAATATTATGTGACACTAGAAGGAATTAGTGTTGGAGACACATGTGCCCTTTAACTCTTCAGGTAAGGTTTCTAAGGGCAACATTTGTATCGATTCAAGATCACCATCATTGACTTTGCCACCGGATTTTTATAGTCGCTTAGAGGTGGAAGTGAAGAAGCAGATTTCAATTAATCCCATTAAAAATGAAACTCTAACAGGGACACAGCTTTGCTATAGAACTAAAATTACTAATGAAAATGGACCAAAACTGACTGTCCATTTTGAAGGTGCAGATGTGGAGTTAAAGCCTATACTGACTTTCAATCGACCGGTTCATGCATATGATATTTATTGCTTTGCAATTACTAATACTGCAAACACTGCACTGGCAGATTTGGGTGACCAAGGATTATATGGCAACTATGTTCAAGCAAATTTGTTGATTGGGTTTGACTTGGAAACAAGGATGGGGTCCTTCAAGCCGACTGATTGCACTAAACTGTAGTGTTTGGCACTTTCATGTAACATATACAATCAATGAAAGATATATACCTATTCATACTTTATATATATAGCTTAATTATCTTTCTTTTTTTAACCAAAAAAAGACATCTTTATTTTCATTACAATCTAATCACATTTCTAGCAGATTTCCAAAACCATTCCATTATACATTCATCCCAAAAAAACAAAAACAAAACAAAAAAAAAAAAAAAAAAAAAAAAAAAAAAAAAACAAAACAAAACAAAACTAACCAAGAGATTGAGTGGAGACACCTACGACCTACGAGGAGGACTGAATAACCAACTTAGGCAGTGAGACCCATTAGAGGTAAGTTGCACAATATCGTTCTAGGCTTCAGTCACCAGATCTAAGCAGAGCAACAAGCTCTCTCTCTCTCTCTCTCTCTCTCTCTCGGTGTATGCGTGCACACGTGGAGGCACGACCTCTCTTTCTATTATTCTCTCAGTAAGGCCCTCTTAAATCTTTCTCTATTTTAACTCTTCTATTTGCTAAATGATGAGATAATGATGAGAATCATGAGATGATACTCCATTTTCTCTTAATAAATGCTAGGTGAATGTGAGTAATGAGCGGGTGTTTTTTATAACATATGTATATATGAATTCTATAAAGGTGAATGATTCTTACTAACATGATACAAAATAGACAAATAATTAGTAGTTCTACACTTGTGCTTGTTCACTAGTGACTTTTTTAAAAGTAATGTTGAGATGATTTGAAATTTGAGTAAATTGCATATTTAGTTCTTAATCTTTTACATTGTTTGTCAATTTAGTACCTGACCTTTCAAATGTGTCAATCTAGTCTCTAACTTTTTGTTATTGAATCAAAATGGTATTTGTCATTAATTAAGCGGTGGATGGAAAATGCTTATTTGGCTAACTATCAAATATAAAAATTATTTTTATGCCACTTCAAATCAAATTACATGTCCACTACCACATGAAATAAAAATTAGAAAAAGAAAATGGAGTTTGTGAGAAATTGCCAATTTGATGGATCAGATAGAGGAGTCTTTTGGCTAAATATTACTAAATTTAAAACATATTTGCGTTATAGGTACTGTTCCAAGTTATTTAAGGAAATGAGGAGAGAGATTGAATTTCGATAACATTGTTGCCAAAATTCAACAAAAAGTAGGAGAGAGAATAAGAAAAAGGAGGAAAGAGAAAAGTGAAACAGTAACCTTGAATTTCAGCAACAGTGTTGCCGAAATTCATCTGCCCAATTTTCCTGTGCTTCCCGGACGTGTGAGTCTGAAAAGTGCAATAATGAGTGGGTGCCCCAAAAAAAAAAGTAATTGCGGCAATAGTATTGCCGAAAATTGTAGGAAAAAAAAAAGTAAATGCCAAAATCTGGGAAAGAATTAAAAAAAAATATAATGTACTAAGTACACAATATTTTTACAATATTTTCACAACAAATCACATGTAACTAGTTATTATTAATTCAAATTTAAATTTAACATTGAGATTATTATTTTAATCCAACAATAATAATAAGTAACAACCTAACACTTAGAATTTGTTGTAAAAATATTGTAAAAATTGTAAGCACTTCATTTCTAAAAAGACAAAAAAAAAAATTCCCAATTGTGGCAATGGTCAATTGGGAATTTTTTTTTTTTTTTCTTTTTAGAAATGAAGTGCACACAATTTTTACAATATTTTTATAACAAATTTTAAGTATTAGGTTGTTACTTATTATTATTGTTGGATTAAAATAGTAATCTCAATGTTAAATTTAAATTTGAATTAATAATAATCAGTTACTTGTAATTTGTTGTGAAAATATTGTAAAAATATTGTGTATGTAGCACATTATATTTTTCTTTAATTCTTCTCCAGATTTTGGCATTCACTTTTTTTTTTCCTACCATTTTCGGCAATACTATTGCCGCAATTACTTTTTTTTTTTTGGGGGCACCCACTCATTATTGCACTTCTCACACTCACACGTCCTGGCGGCACAGGAAAATTGGGTAGATGAATTTCGGCAATAATGTTGTCGAAATTCAAGGTTACTGTTTCACTTTTCTCTTTCCTCCTTTTTCTTATTCTCTCTCCTACTTTTTGTTGAATTTCGGCAACAGTGTTACCGAAATTCAATCTCTTTCCTTATTTCTTAAATAACTTGGAACAGTACCCATAACACAAATATATTTTAAATTTAGCAATATTTAGCCAAAAGACTCTCCGATAGAGGGAGAAAGTTTGTAGTTAATTATTCTCATTCAATGAAGTTTTAATGTTATGAAAAAGTGTACCAAATGAGTCCAAAAAAAAAAATCATCCGTTGCTGAGACATAAATTGATGGTACTACAATAGCCATTCCAAGGCTGGTGCTCAAATTGTGCGGGGACTTCAGTGGGGGAGCAATGTATAGCGCCCCTTTCATACATAATGCTAGTCTCCTAGCATCTAGACACATCACAATTCACATAGCTATACACAACATTTGTCAGCTTATAAGCATTTACTCAGGTTTTAGGGAATCATCTAGCTTACACTGGTCCCAATCAATAAAAACACAAAATACTAAGACATTGACGCAAGGGAAAACTTCCCAAGGACTATTAGAATGCTTGTTGATGCTGCTAACATAGGAAATTTTAAATATTAACTTTAAGACAATAAGTTGATCATATAAAAAGCAAGCTTTCTAATAATCTTGTCATGTAATTAACATGTTTCACAAAAACTTCATCTTAAGCTCCTGAGTCCACTTCCAAAATCTGCTCTATGATCATCAGCTAACAACAAAGAATTAACATTTACAAAGACAATTTTAAAACATTCCTCATCATGCTTCTTATAGTAATTTCCTAAAATCTATTTCATGCTTCTCCTCACTTTGCTTCTTCAAGCCGTGCGCGTAATGACTCAGGACTTGACATTTTATTTATACTGCAAAAAAGAGCAGATAATGACATCAAACAATTTGAATAAGTTTTGTCGCTTGAAGAATAATTTATGATCTTCTACAAATATCCATTTGTTTTCTATAACAATTAAAATGGATCCATCCACAACCATATCACACATTAACAAGCTCACCAGAAGAGCAAATCCCCTCCAGATGCCAACTTTTCTGATATCCATTCCGGAACTAATTCTATTAAGAGGTTTAGCTGCTCTTCAACTTCTCCTGCAAACACAAATGAAGAGGATCACCAAAAGCTCCCAGAGAAAAGGGAATTATATCCGTGTGGTACAAATGCTTACTTCTGTCAACAACATCACAATGGCTTGCAATTATCTTGTGTATAAGCTCCTCTTTTGTGATAACAGACCGCTTAATAGACTGAAATAAGAAGTGAATCATGTTGAAGAGCTTAGGCAGGCTAGCAATCATTTGTCGCCTCCGTTTTGCCCGTGAGATCGCCGGATTTCTCTCTTCTACCGCCTTCCTCTCTTTCTCTATTATCTGCAGCAAGAAAACATAGTTATAAATTCTAATGATGCAATCAGAACAAACTTTTATGTCTCTGTCCAGGTTCAATATGTTCACCTCCAAACAAATATTTAGGTATGATCATGTTGTAAACTAATAAGGCTAGGATAAATGCAAACACAATGACTATACATTGATATCCTATCCTTGATTTAATTTCTGTTTGAAGCAAAATGAAATTTATATGTTGGTTATTGCAGTCAAATAACACTAGAAGAAAAAAAAATGATAGCTTGTATATTTTTTTAAATAGAACATAGAACCATGCTTGGTAAGGATGAAAGCATAAGGAATTCACAATGGGGCTTACCGATTGCAAAATATTCTCAGGAAGAATATCAAAAACATCATTGTCAACTGAAACACCTCCAGTGTCATCCATTTCATCACCAATGTTTCCATTCTTTATGGGAGTGTCAAATTTTAACGATCTTGAACGGGGTGGACGCCTTATTAACTTGTTTGGTGAGCTAGTGGAATCATTCTCTGGGCTCATATAACATCTCTTTGGCGGATATGATGTGGGCGTGACATTCATCAGCCCAGCTGGAGTGAGAACATGTTTTGCAGGAGTCGAATGGATATTAGCAATTTCTGCAGGAGAACCATTCTCATTATTCATGGCATCTATCTCTTTGCTTGGGGTTGCTGGTGGGCAAGATTGTGGCAAATGAGCAGGGGAAGCATTAACTGCTAGACATTTTTCATTGCTGGTTGATTCACACGACAATTTTGATGGGGATGGAGTACCAGCAGCAGAACTACTTTTCTCTTTGAAGGAACTTTTGTTAAGTGGTGATTCTGTAACTGGAAGAACTGAAGATTGGAGATCAGTCTTTAATAAGTTTGGAGGATAGTTCTGTACTTCATGGCTAATGACTTTCTGTGAAAAGCGTTTGTGGAAAGATCGAGAGAGATGTGATGCTACCACTGGTTGCTGTTTTCTATGTGCTTCGATTGATGTCCCGAGGGGAAATGACATTTCGGGAGAATTGTTTATGTTTGAATTCAGATCTGGTTCTGTTCTTTCTGCAATTTCATCATCCCGAATGCAGGTTTCTGATACTGCTGATTGCAGAGCTGTTAGTGCAACAGTTGATGTCTTAATAGGAAATGATGAGGTGGGTGATTTCATGTTCGAATGGACGCCTAGCTCTTTACGATTGAATGGTTCAGGCAACAGTTCCTCTGGAATTTCATCCACCTGCATGCAGAAGAAAAATCTTAAGGTGCAGTCTAGAGCATTGCTTAAAACTACCAGAAATCTTCATATCGAATATATATGAGTAAACTGACAATAATTTTTCATCTCAAATCCATATTGTTAGTTACAATTTTAAGCGGTAGTGAATATCACGCTGACAGCTACCTTTATGGTTAACATTTGTAGTGAAAGAGACGTCAAAAGCAGCTAGAGCATAAAGTTGATTTTCAATTGTATGAAAAAGGAAAACTTCTATAATGGAACCATAGAATATGACCCTAATCAAAATTATATTAGATTATGGTATTATCTTAACCCAGTCTCATTAGGTGGCCACAAGTGGCAGATGGAATCTTGTACTAAAGTTTATACATAAAGTGTAAAACAACTATATATAGACAGGAATGGAGGGAACAGATGACACAGAGGCATCTCACTGCAAGAATGTCCTAAGAAAAGAGAGAATATATGCCCAACAGTTTTTGTGCATTGTATTCCAAAGCACACTCCCCTTTTCAATTGGCTAGGAAGGCATTATAACCAAAGAATCAAAGTAACTTATACATACATATAAAAAATGTAAATAATTGGCAACTAATGTTGTTCTAGATGTGATCATGAATACAGAACTAACAACAATTTAAGGATATATCCCATGTAATATGCAGAAAGTACAGAACACGAGTACCTCAGGGTAGGATTTTGAAAAATCCGCAAGCCGCGATCGTAACACCTTCCTCAAATGCATATTTCCGCTTTCAGATTTCAACTTCCCATCATTTTCCACTGCATCAACGTTGATGGAAACATGGAGATCCGGCTTCATACAGCTCGTCCGCTCATCGAACACAAGTACCCTCTTTATCTCAATTGCATCACGCAAAATAAATTTCAATTGAGCCAAGTGCCTGTGTGTAAACCTCCTAAAAACATTTTTTTTTTTTTACATACAAAACAATCATAAGATTCATTAATCTCATATAGCTAAGTGTAGTCAATGTATCAGGTGAGTTGCTTAAGAAATATCAAATATGCAGTGTGGTAGCAATTTTTGAAAACTGATCTAAAAAAACTGAAAAATTTTGGCAATGGGTTTCTATTTTGTTTTCAAGTGCCGGAATTACGTTTTAAAAACACGCTTATCCCAAATCCAAACAGACGTTTAAGGTTCTATTTTCTAAGCAACCAAAAAGAGAGAAAACAAATTTGAAACATCTTATCCATCAAAATTAATAACAAGGCTCCAAATTCACCTCCAAAACCAACAAATTTCATAACTTCATACCAATCATCATCGCTATAAGACACAGAATGCAATCATTTCCCAACCAAAATTTTACTTTCTTAGAAACCAAACAAAACCCAAAAAAGAAAAATTAAAAATTAAAAATTTACCTATCAGTTAAACACTCAATTTTGGGGCAAATATTGGTAAAAGAGGATGAGGAACCCTTCAACCTCAACAACCGAATAGAACTATCCAAGCTATCAAAAAACTGAGCAAGAATCTCATACCTGCACATAGAACAAATAAAAACCCAGAAACATTAATTAAAAGCTAAAACAAAAAAACCAATCAAATCAAATCACCGTATAAACCAAAAAAGTTCATACTTTTCGGGTAGCTTAGTGGGCTGGGGGAGCGGTTTCTTGGACTTATGGGGCTCGGGGATTTCTGGGGAGGTTGGCCAGGATTGGATCTGCCTTCTGGCGGAGGAGTTGGGGCGGAGGGTTTCTGCAACTTTTCTGACTTCGTTGACGGAGAGGGCGACGCCGCGGTTGCGCAAGCGGTTGCGGGGGACCTGTGTGGGCTGTTTTTCTGGAGTTTTGGAGCTCAGCTGGTCGGCTGAGTTGATGTGTTTTGAATGGGGTTTCTTGGATTTGGATTTTGATGAAGATGAAAGCTCCATTGGTATCACGGCGAGAGAGAGAGAGAGAGAGGAAATGTAGTGTGGATTGAAGGAGAGAGAGAGAGGGGGGGGGGGATGTATATATGTATTGTATTGTAGGGTTTTTCTTTGGAGGGAAAGCTGTGCTGGAGCAAGGCGTGCGTGGTTGCATTCCCGCCTAAATGACCCGTTGCTTCCCGCAATTTCTTTCGGGTCTGTTTGGGAAGCAGGCCTAGTGAGTCAGGCAGGTGAGCTTGAGTAGTCTTGTCCGCTGCCAGGGAAATGAATGGAAACCTCTTTGGGTTTTAAGTACAGTAGATGAGTTAAGTGGCAAAATTGTAATGAAACGCACCTAATGTGGCTCACAAGGATTTTTCTTTTGAAAATAACTTTAAAACCCAAACTATATTACTAGTTAGCCAAGATTTGAAACTATTTTGGTTTCTAACAAATCGAGTCCAAAGAACTTGATTTTGGGGTTATAAATTGAGTATATTGCACTCGGTTTTTCTATTGCGCCAACAGCTGAGGTGGACAAAGTGTCCACGTAGGCTTGAAAATCGAGTCTAATGGACTCAGTTTTCATTCATGGAAATCAAGCCCAAAGTACTCAATTTTTGTTCATGAAACTCAAGCTCAAAGGACTCGGTTTTTGTTCAGCCATCACCACTTAAAACATCACTCAAATTCAAACACGCTTAACAGATCACTTAAATACACTCAAACCCAAACACACTGAGTCCTTACAGTCTCTCACTCTTCAAACTTCACGGCAACTGCTCAACCTCGTCACTCTTCAAAATCTCACTCTCACTCTTCAAACCCTCGCTCTCACTCTTCAAACTCTCGCTCTCACTCTTCAAACCTTGCGCCGCACCAAAGCTCAACCTCATCATTCTTCAAACCTCGCGTCGCTGCTCAACCTTAATCTGAAGGTAGGCACCCCTTCTCAATCTGCTTGCTTTGATTAGATCAAAATAATTTTTTTATTTATTAATGCTCTAGATTTATTCCTTTTTTCTGGGTTTGCTTTACATACATCATATATGGGTTTGCTTTGATTATTTCTTTTTTCTGGGTTTATTGGTAATGGATGATTTTCTATTGGCATGCATTGTACTTGATAGATTTTGTCACACAAACAGTGAACAGAACTATATGTTTGCATATGGTGATAGTCTTCCTATTATTGTTGTTGTTATGATCATCTATATTAAAATCATAATTGAAATTTCCTGTACAGATTGTTATGAAAACCAAAAAACTGTAATGTTCTGATAATAAGCTCTACCCCATTTCAACTCTTTCATAGCTTCCTGTGTTTCTCTAAATCTAAATGGTCCTTATCAAGAAAAAGTGGTGCAACATTTTTTTTTCTTTATTGTATACTTTCAGTTATTCTCAAAACGTAATTTTTTTTTCCAGCACGAAAGTAGGTGTCGTATTTTCTTTTGGCCCAATGAACTCTAGCCCAAATGACACCTCCTCCCCTTGTGAGATCATGAAGGAGGTTAAGGTTGTGGGTTTAAGAGTAAAACCCATTGAATTTGTGTAACTTATCAGTTATCAATAAAATTAAAAGTTGTCATCTTTTTTATGTTATTAATACATTATGCTCAATTTGAATGGTATGCTTGTACTATGGTTCATCATTTGCACACGAAAGAGTTTGTACAAAGTTATCTATAGCCAATAGGCTGTTATTTTTTATTTTTAATGGTGGTCATACTCTGATTTCAAGGACCACTCCATCTTGATTCAAGTATTTACTCATATGAAAAGGCAGCTTATTTAATGACAATGTTACCACAAACCACTATTATTTATGACACCCCAACAGCATGTGGGTGTCAAGAATATTGTAAAGAAAATGAAAAAGGATTTTGAATGCTTCTGCAAGCTTAATAAGAAACGTTCTTGATTTGTCAAAGCATTGCTCTAACTCCTTAGAACACATTTGAATGAAAATGGAGAAATGTAGAAGGTTTAATTAATTTAGCTTCTACTGAGTTTTTGGTAGCATATTGAGTTTTTTATATGTATCTTTATTCCTTGTGGTTGATTGTCATACTTATCGTATGTGCAAGAAATTAGGCTATACACTGAGATCCTTGTCAATTTATCTTCAACATGTGCTTATATTACTCTTGACTCCCTAAACTTCGTGCAGTATGGTGCCGTTCTTGCTTAGATCCTTGATGAGTTCAGTCCTGGTCCCATGGAGGGTTCGGTGTTAAGGTTTCTAAAAGAATATCGATCGTGCGCTATTTAGGAAGGCAAGGTAAAATAAAAATCGACCACCTGCTAAATATTCTCTTCTTATCCTTTTACATTATGTTGATTTTTTTTTTTTTTTCGCCATTTCTAAAATTCTAAGTTTGTCAATGGTATTACTAGCTTTGAATGCATAGGCATGCCCAGTAGTTGGGTTGAGTTAGATTGGTTGACTGTTGCACATCCTTACATAAAGGTTACACTTAAATAATTAAAGACATTACCATTGATAAGATTTAGAGAGGTTTGATTGTTTCAATTTTTTAGCATTGGACTAAGAACCAAATTGAATTGTGAGAGCTAGAGAGAATCAAATTTTGATGTATGTATTCGTTGTAAACATGGTGGGCAATGGGTTTGATTGCTATTATGGCAATGTTTACACTAGCATACACAGCATAAGTAGTAAGATAAACGACTAAAAAAAAACGTATCAAGTGCATTGCATCCTTTTATTTTTCTCCCGTTGTTGCTTCTTCTTTTTTTTCTTTTTTCTTTTTTTCCTTTTTTTCTTTTTTTGGGATGATATTTTAATTTCCCTTGATAACCACTTTATTTTTGTTTTTTGAGATCAATAACTACAATCATATATACAAAGGTTATGGCATATTGCATCTTATCACCATGGTTCTATCATGTGTAGGATCCAGGGGCACTAAAATGCCATGGTCGTAATGACGAGTTCCAAAAACAACACTCGATGGTGGATGATTGCATCCTCAACATTGTCAAGAGAGTTGAATTAGAGGGGCTGCATAGGACCCCATCTGGAGAGATTAATCATAACTTGATAACGGCCTTTGTTGAGCGATGGCGGCTTGAAACCCACACCTTCCACCTGTCACATGGTGAGACAACGATCACATTACAGGATGTGGAGGTTCTTTTAGGGATTCCAATCGATGGTGAGGCAATTGTTAGAACAACTTACTTCACATGGGCTGATGAATGTCAGAATATGCTTGGAATTGATACTAATGGTGTGGTGCTTAAAGGACAAAGGATCCAAATTAACAGGCTACTAGAAAAAGTTGACCAAGGGTTGCCCAATGGTGCAACAAAGGTTGTTGTGCATCAGTATGCACGGTGTTATATTCTAGCACTCCTGGGGGACACAATTTTCACCGACAAGTCTGGTGATAGGGTGCATACGATGTGGTTGTAGATGTAGAGATGAAGTTGTTTGTAAAATTTCCTCTATGCCAACTTTCGCATGTGGCTCCAAAGTGACATACAACTCAAAATTTGCTACCTGTTCCCATTTTTGCATCTTGCTAAACATGATCTTCACATATTTGTCTTCTATTATCGCTATATATCTGTAATTAATGCATTGATTGAGGACTTCATGTGGAGAATAGAAAGTAATATATATGTCATGCAAAGCAGGGTTCACTTGCAGCTCTTTCATAATTTTTATTTTCAAATCATTCAGGGTCTTTAGCTTACGACATATCATCATATAGTAGCACTGGATACCGGACCTTGAAATGGGAATCCATCATAAGTGTTGGCATTGCTAAGGGGTCCACCGTAGTATATATTTATATGAATCATTGTCAACCTATAGATCATCAAGTGCAATTATGTTAGTGACAAATCTATAACTCTCAATCAACATCAATCACAAAACTTTGCATATGAAATGCCAACAATACTAACCTCAACCAAATTTGCATATATTCACCTTAGGTCACATACAAAAATAGTCATTACCAATTTCATATTCTTTTAAAATTCCAAATCATTCTAGGGGCATGACTTTCAAAACCCATTCAAATAAGTTATGATGAACAAAAATATTATACCAACTAGTTATCCATTGAAATCTCTGTTACAAATCTTAAACAAATATATCTTGAAATAATTTATGGTAAAAAGACTACAAATACTATCTTAGGTATCAAACTCATAATCCATTTCATACCCATGATAAAGACCTAAAAGTACTAAATATTCCTAACAATTGATCTCAATATTTAGTACTAAATATTCCCAATAATTAATAACAATTTTTTTTTAAACTTAGCATATTATTAATCACAATATTTACACTAACAAACAAAACAAAATAAATATTCCCATATGTTGTAATAACATAATTAATCACATTATTTGGTACTAAATATTCCCAATAATCACAATATTAATTTTTTTTAAATACTTAGCAAATAATTTAATCACAATATATACA
Organism: Quercus variabilis; assembly: GCA_030445155.1. NCBI lineage: Eukaryota > Viridiplantae > Streptophyta > Magnoliopsida > Fagales > Fagaceae > Quercus > Quercus variabilis. The sequence goes on from CP129446.1 coordinate 54,851,960, forward strand.
CTAACAAAAAAAAAAAATATTCCCAATATGTTGTAATAACATTAATCACAATATTTAGTACTAAACATTCCCAATAATTAATCATAATATTAATTAAAAAAAAAAAAAAAACTAGCAAATAATCACAATATACTAGCAAATAAACTAATCACAATATACTAACAAATAAATTAATCACAATATTTACACTAACAAAAAAAAAAAAACAAAACAAAACAAAACAAAAATTTTCCTAATATGTTCTAAATTTTTCTTTAAAAAAAAAAACCTAGCAAATAATTACAATATTGTAAAAACATTACTTGTGAAATGAGTGTTGTGTGAGAGCTTAGGAAAGTTGTGAGTAAGTGCAGAGAATAATTTTGAGAGCTAAAGATGTGAGAGCTGAAGAGACGGGTAAGGAGGAAAACAGGTCCCAGCTAGGACCCACATGCCACACATGGAGGGCTGGGGACCATTCATGAAAATCGAGTTCAGTAGGCTCAATTTCCAACTCAGTATCCACATGATCAAAGCATGTTGATGCAGTGGGATGAGACTAGTAAATCGAGTCCAGTAGACTCGATTTCCATGAACGAAAACTGAGTCCAGTAGACTCGATTTCTATGAACAAAAATCGAGTCTAACAGACTCGATTTTCATGTACAAAAACCGAGTCCAATGAACTCGATTTCCAGGTTTACGTGAACAGCTTGTCTAGCTCAGCTGCTGTTGCAATGGGAGAACTGAATGCAATATATTTGATTTATAACCCCAAAATTGAGTCCTCTGGACTCGATTTGTTAGAAATCAAATTAGTTTCAAATCTTGGTTAACTAATAATATAATTTGGGTTTTATAATTATATTAAAAAAAAAAAATTCGGCTCACAAAGAAGACTTCTCTCAAGTCAAAAAAAGCAATAATGAGATCTGACAACTCTTTAGTCCTTCACTAGGCATTCATTTACTACACTAGAAGCAATAACACACACACACTTGCCTCATTCTTCATCTCTATCGGTCTGTCATTCCTCCCAGCCTCTAGGTCTATCATCTTTCTTGGTCCAGCAAATCCACGTTAATCTCAACTCAAGTTTGTCGATCTTATTTTAATTTCTTGGTTTTCAGATGGTGTGTGTGCATCAGCTAAGTAAGCATAGAACTACCAAATACAAGAAAAAGAAATCTACAAACACACACTCTAGCCAAAACCACAACCATTTCATCCTCCCAAAATCCACAAATCTTTTCTCCAAATACAAGACCACAACAATGCAATCTTCTCCCAACACACACAAAACCCAAAAGCGAGAAACCCACCAAACCCTTAAATGAGAGAGAGAAATGGCCGTTGTCTGGGAAGAAAGAAACGGTAATTGATGTGGGTTTGGGGTAGAAGATTCACGTGAGCGTCATGTGGGTTTTACTAGGTTTTAACTTCTTCGGTTCTTGTGGGGTTTGGTTTCTATAGGGAGAAAGACATACAACAGTTTGTTTTACTAGGTCTCACCTTCTTCGGTTCTTGTGGCGTTTGGTTTTACTGGGGAGGAAGACGCACAACAATTTGTTTTACATGGGTTTTTACGAGAATGGATAGTAGCCGTCTAACGAGTAGGTTCCACCTAGTGAGTTACAGTTGCTTTTTTCAAACTAAAAACCATGGGCATTTGGGGTGCCACACAAGGTATGGAATGTAAGTTTTGTTACAATTTAACTAAAAAAATGTCCTAATTTTGTGTAGTTTGAATTTTCTTTTAACCTAATGTATTTAATCTTTTTTTTTATGATAATATGGCTTTTTAATATAGGTGTCTTTGGGTTTCTTAGTGAGAGAATAATCTGATGGGCAGTTTGAAATTTCTTAATTTGCCTTTAGGGTATCTGAAGTCACAATGGACTAGTGTAGACCCCATGAGCACCACGCATTCATGAGTTTAATCATCTGGTGTTGTGTCGTGGACAGCAAGCATAAAACAACATAATTCTCATATTTTTTTTAGTAATCAAAACCCTTTGCAAAGAACCTTGCCATCCAGGATGCCCTAGCCCATTGTGCAAAGGGCGCCTAAGCACTATATATTTTTTCTTATCCAAGTAATATGGGCACAAATCCCAAATAGACATACAGACTAACCGGCATGAGGGAAATAAGAACCAGTCTAGATAATCTGCTACGTTTAAAGCTGCATAAGTTTATCACCTGTTCCGAGTGGATAAAATGTGCTCCATTTCCAATTAGGCGACCCCATTTACATTTCTAACATTAGTAAGATAACAATACAAGGTTTGATCTAATTCCAGTGAAGTTCATATGGCACAAGGATGACGCTCAAATAATGAACATCCCCTCAACTATCTAAACACTAACAAGTTAATCAATGGTTCAAATCCTGTATTTTACCATCACATTTCCACACATGTATGCTTCAAAATTTATGTCAATTTAAACCTTGTCAGTCTCGCTTCAAGGATTTTGTGATGAATGCTCGCGTAATTACTATTGCAAGGTATGCCAAGACTGTGACGGCAATACCACCAAGCAAAACAAGATTGTCATAGGCACCATTCTGGACTGTGTAGACCCGGAGCCCAATTGCATTCCAGTTGCTCTCCGTCCAAACAGGGTCCACCATTCCCATTGGGTCAGAGGAATTTGGGGGCAAGACAATCCAAGCTTCAGAATCAAACTTTAACCTTGTTGAATATGCTGGAACATACCTGTAATGATAGACCATATGCCTTAAAACTTGAAGAAAATAATTCTTCCAGAGTCTTTTAGCAACACATAATTGTGTTAAACATGGATCTATAATGTACATCATCTATCAAATCATCAAGTTGAGCCATTGACAAAACAGAAAGCTTCAATCAAGGCATGCTGCCCACTACACTGGCTATGAGGACAATAAAGCACAGAGAGCATTTTAGGCGGGCAGAATGTGTTTATGATGTCATCAAGAGATGACAAAATTACAGTTAGATCTAGGAGACCCAATTAGCTAAATCTACAGATGATTTGCATCTTAAGGTAATTAGAGTAACAATTATCATTGATCGTCCAAATTCACTAGATAAGATTGAAAATATAATCAGAGGCATAGAGACAGCTATGAATTGACATATTGCACTAAAGTTATGTCCAGCACAGTCTTGATTTAAGGTACCATCAGGTTTTCTGTTTCAACATAAACAGATCAGCTAAAGAGACGAATGGAAGGGCACTCACATCAGTCAATGTATAATAGAATAAGGGGTAAATTTTGCAAATCCAACGCCAAAAATCACCCACATCGGTTAAGCTAAAGTTCTGTAAATTTAGATGTTGTTACAATAACAGTGTAAATATATATGGTTACTGTTCACATCAAATATATTTTTTGATACTTTCTTTACTCATATATATATATATATATATAGAGAGAGAGAGAGAGAGAGTGTGTGAGAGAATAAAATAATATTTTAATGAAATGTAGTATAAAATAGATGATTTTGATGTAAATGTTTTTGAAAAGTGGTTATGTAAAAAAGAAACAGTACGTTCTTATGCTAGAATAGACAGAAATATTTGCACGAACTAATGTGAATGCTCTAATAAGTCTACTGCCAATGAGTTGGGCCAATCCAAGATTTGTCATGTTCAAGCTTGGCTTGTTAAAAAATAGATGAGCTCATTTCAAATTCATTTCAAGATTTAAAACTTGAACATGGTTCAACATAGGGTTTGATGAGCTAATGAGCTACTTGACGAACCCAAAATTTTTTAAAAATCAGGCATGATAACCACTTAAACATAAAAAAGCATCACCATAATAACTCAAAAGGTCAAAGACCACTGTCATAGCATGCCTAAATGTCAACTTTGAAAAATCAGGCCTCTTTAAAGCCAAAGTTTGACCAAACAAACCAGAAAAAGAAGGTAGGACACTACTACTGAGAATAAGAACTCAAAAAAGTTATAAAAAAATATTTATTTATTTATTTATTTTTAAGTAACAAACTCACACACACAGGGGAGAGGGGATGGGGCTCTAACTTGTAACACAAAGGCACACCACAAACTCCTCTCACAATTCATGGTAAATTATTATTATTATTATTATTATTATATAAATAACAAAAACTATATAAGGTTATTTGGTAACAACAGGATATTCAATAGATAAAGGATTATTATACAAAAGATACAAAGTGAAAAATATGAATTGAGCACCTTTTTTTCTATAAGAAAGACAGATGCTCAATTTTTACCTTTTTTCTGACAAGTAAATCAATTCTTACCCATATCAACCATTCAAAATTCAAGTAAAGAAATAAATATTAGCCACCAATTCGAACAAAATTTAGAAGATGTCTTCTTTTATTGTTTATAGATTAACCACTATATACCAAAACTAAGTGAGGAATTTATAGGCAATATCCATAATAGTTTATTCCATTAACAATGATCTTGCGTGTGTACGTGTCTTAATATCAACCTTGTTAATGAGCTAAATGAACTAGTTCACATCTCTAATTAATATTAAGCTTGTTAATTAACATTATTGTCTACCAAGCATTACCGAATGCTAGTAGCACCATTTTGGTGAAGAATGGTTACCTTACCCAGCTACCCATATAAGGGTCATTTCCTTGTCTTGACTTTGGGTCACTTTGTTTGAGTATTTACACTAACCACTCAATGCTCCCATTATTTATGCATGAATCTCATCCCTATGGGGTCATGAGCCTTGGTAGGTTATTAGAATGGACCTAAATTTTAATCAATCATACTTACGCAGGCTCTGCAACATTCATTATAAATTAATATTTAAATGCAAGTGAGATACCTCGTTGTGGAGATAACACACACTCCCTTTCCTTCTGTTTCAGCTCTCACACAAACCTCACCATTGTTGCAACCTTTTGAACAAGTAGAGCTAGAATTCTCCCTGGGAATAGATGTTCTGTCAGCCAAAAAATTCCACAAGAATCTGGAGACATCATCTACATATCCAAGATAAGGTGTGGAGGAAGGCTCATCAAGGATAACACCAACATAATGGCTTGGACAGGTATTAGTGGGTGATATATAGTTCTTCACCAGATTGCAAGAAAGACCCGGATCACAGTCAAATAGGCAACCCATAAGTTCTTCAACGAGTGAGACATTCACATTGATAGCAGATAAAGCTGAACTGCTTAAAGTATTATTGTCACTTGCTAGTATGTAAAGGGTACGGGCAACAAGGGAAGCGGCAGCCACTACAGCTGAAGAGTTTATATTCGCTGCACCAAAAACATGAATGAGAAATAACTAGAGATCTGGTATAGCAGTGTAACACAGATTAATTAATCATGGAAGACAGAAGCATTCAAGAAAAAAAAAACCAACTTACATATATCATCAAGGTGGCTATGGTAGAACTTGTTGCTGAAGACACTATTAAAATCTTCCAAAACAACCCCGGAAGTATGAGAATTCTGTTAATGAAAAGGGCAAGGGGTGGAGGAAGCAGCCAAACCATTAGAGTTACATGAAACTAACTATTTGTTACAACTTTTTTCATAAGTAATAAAATTCTATTAAAAAAAAGAAGAAAAGAGAACGCAGCCCTAGTGCAAGGGAAGTGCACAAGAGACATGTAGAAAGATTTCTTTTTTTATAAATAAATAAATAAAAACCCTCAGATACACTGATCTTTCTCTTTCTCATCATTAGTTCATTACTATATATAAATTCTTCACTCTTCCTAATTTGTGTTCAGATTTTTTTTTTTTTTTTTTTCCATTTACAAAAAGAAGAAAAATTTTGGAGAGACCTCTGAACAGAAATATTAAAAGAAAGATAAATTATAAAGAAAATTTGATTTAGGTGAAACTGCCAATCCAATTCCTTAATTTTTGAAGTCTCCTAAGTTAAAAGAGTTTGTTGTATATAAGAAAATGAAAATTCCCTTAGAGATGTGTAATATTCTACATGTCCGTTCATAAAACAAGAAGTTTCTCTGCAGATGAAGATTTCAAAACCTGATCCTCATATTAAAATCTAAGGGGTGTTGTGCATGAACTGAATGATGCATTGTATTTGTAGCATTTATTATATGCATTATTTTGGAAGAACAGTCCAACCAAAATATTGTACAAAACTCACATGCCTTTTTTCCCCATAAAATATGATATAATGGTGACTATGATCAAGTTTCATTGTCGCTTCTATTAATGTCACCATCACCCTTATCATCATCAACATAGAAATTAATTAAACAAACTATTAACGACAAAATCAAGGAACCAGATGGCAATGCTGAAAATAAATTCTCGTTGATATGCTGTGAGGTATTTGTTTCCAAAAAAATCAAAACAGAGACTTTGTACCATTTATGTGCTTGTATCCCCACCCCCACAACCCAAAAAGAGAGAGAAAAAGAAAAACAGTAAAGCTGTGGATGGAAAAAGAAAAACAAGGATTTCAAGTGTACTGTCCAAAACCTTTTGCAGGAATGCCATCAATGACGATGGAGGTATTCCGGGATTTGAAGCATTTGCTGCCGAGCAGATTATGTGTTCAGATTTCAGTGAATCTTGAGCTTGCTCTAGGGCATCCAATGTCTCATTTGTAGCAGATGAAGCCTACAAGAATCACCAAGGCTGATCTTGGAATCAAAGAAATAATGTAACTTGCATGTATAATATGTACAGTATGCGGGAGAGCAGGCAAAGGAATCCCTGTAGCTTGGTTGCTAAACTTCATTGTATTTTAAAGGCCCCTGAATGTGAAAAATCCTTATTCCCCCATATTTCAAAGGGAGCCATCAAGTAATTTGGACTCAGTTATCCTAAATATAGAAATATATACATGAAAATTCTCAAGAAAAATTAGGAGCATCAAAATGAAAGTGCAAAACAATAAGATGGTCCCGGATGTGGGCTTCCAAACCAATGCCCAATTTAACGAGTGAAATTATTTTTTCTACAAATATCAGAATTTTATATTGAAAGTTTGGAATATATCTAGAACATCTAAGAACCCTCCAAAATAAGCATTTCAAAGACAATATCCAACCAAAGCATGACCACAGAAACAAGAAGTTCAACTATGAAGGAAGCTCCACTTTTACAATCACATGGGAGTTCCTCTCAACATCCAAGAAACCTCCCCCCCCCCCCCCCCCCCCCCCCCAAAAAAAAAAAAAAGCATTTCAAAGACAATATCCAACCAAAGCAAGACCACAGAAACAAGAAGTTCAACTATGAAGGAAGCTCCACTTTTACAAACATGTGGGTATTCCTCTCACACCATATGCATCACTTTTTTTTTTAATAAAGCAGACTAGCATCCCAAATAGTGGTGTTTCAAATTCATCTCAAACTTGATATTCACCTTCAAACCTAACCTTAATTGTTACTCCAATGACTAGTTTCAAGGTTTTTGCCAATGTCATTCTACCATAATGGATATCAAAAACACCACACATGCTACCATTTGTACCATAAAAAAGCATTGGGACTAGAGCATGTATTAACAAAGAGACAAAGAGTACTCTTACCAATTTTACCAAAATTAACAATTTTCCCATCCTCCTGCAATATTAGTAAATTGACAGATGCATTATTGGCGGACATCAACAGACCCGATTAGTAATCTCAAATAACTAGAAAACATTCTTGTGCACAACCTTCACCTAGTCCTGACATCCCAACTGAACTGCAACTGCACCACTGCCACAACATCACCACTTCCCCATAAAAATTTCTGGCAAACCCACTGCTAACCTAACCTTGGGACTAATAATTAAAGGTCAACACTATACCCACCACTGCCACAACCCCCATTACCTCTACCGTAAACTACACCTATTCTACATACTTGCATATAAAAATGACCAACTGTGCATGATATGTTGGAATTGATATTTGAGAATGTACATAATAAGAACTTCTAGTATCCAAATGAACTATGCATAAGGGTAGTCACATAAAACTTGTTATATTAAGTGTCCGTTTGGAAACAACTTTAATAACTTTTTGCTAAAAACTTTATGGTAAAAGTATGTTAAAGTATACCTGTAACTTGAAAAAGGGAGAAAAAGCCAAAAAAAGTGAGGTTTTAAAAAGCTGTACATAACTAAAAGCTAAAAGCTGAAGCTGATGCCAAATTGGCTCTAAACTCACGAAATAAATCAGTTCAAGTTTCTTACCCCTGTTATATGAGCATAAAACTTGTTAACACCTTGATTGAAGCCCTTCCCAATAGATCCAATTTCCATGACCTGTGATAACATAATCCAATGATCCAAAAGTCAGCCTCTAATCCAGATGAATCACTGGTCATCCCATTATCCATTTTAACACAATACTAAAATATACATTACACAGCAGTTCTTTTTTGTCTTGTCCTTTTTTTCTATTCTTTTTTTTATTCTCTTTAGGGAGAGGGGTTTATTGAGCATGACACTTTAAAATGTAAACATTTCTATTTATGTCTTCATTTTATCAACTAATGATTAATTTATAGATGATCTGATGATGAATGTGATTATAAGAATCTATTTCTTCTAAAAGAAAGAGAGAAACATATAATAGTAAAATACAAATTTATTTTTTGTTTAAAGCTGAATATAATTTTTTTTTTTTTTTTTGATAAGTAAGAAAGATGTCTATTCAAGAAGCTACCTCATGAAAACAACAAAAGGCAGAACAAGGGATATAGGGAAGGAAACAAACATGAAAAAACAACAGAACAAAGGAGAGAATTAAGAAACAAGGGGAGAGAATCACTAGAAGTGAGCCCCCAAGCCCTAGACCAATCAAAAAGAAAGCCACTAAAGAAAGCGAGCAACTGGTCATCAGATTTGTCTATGTCCTCAAAAGTTTGCCAGTTTCGCTCCCTCCAAATGCACCACATTAGGCACAGTGGGGCTAAATTCCAAATGCTAAAAAAGTGCTTTCCCAACCAATTCCACCAACCAAAAAGCGTATCTGCAACTGATCTTGGCAAAACCCAAGAAATCCCAAAAGATCTAAAAACCAAGCTCCACAGTTGATGAGCTTTGTCACAATGGAGTAGCAAATGATTCACCGTCTCTCCGCTACAGTGACACATAATGCACCAGTCAACAAAATCAAAGCCTCTACCCCGCAGATTGTCCCCTGTAAGAATCTTCTCCCAAGCTGCATTCCAAACAAAGAAAGAGACGCGCGAAGGAGCCTTAACCTTCCAAATACCTTTCCAAGGAAAGATAATAGGTGAGGGACTACGAAGCTTATTGTAGAAAGAGTGGATGTCAAAATCCCCCTTCTTTGACAACTTCCACCACATACGGTCTCCGTGCTCATATTTAGGTAAATTAGAACCCAAGGTTCGAAGGAAATCCTTCACCTCACCTAACTCCCAATCATTTGGATCCCTGAGTAAGCAAACATTCCAGCTTCTCCGACCCTCAATCCCCAACCTTTCGAGAGAAGAGACCACAGATGCCTCTCTATTATAAGCAATCCCATACACAACTGAGAAGGAAAGATGGAGTGTTAACTCCCCACACCACTGATCTGTCCAAAGTTTCACTCTATCTCCCACCCCTACCTCAAACTGAATGTATCTACTAAACACCTCCTAGCCTTTTCGAATACTTCTCCATAAACCACACCCGTGGACACCCCTGCCGAACTTGGAGGACCAACCTCCCCCCCCCCCCCCCCCCACTCTTCCCCAAACTTCAAAGCTACAACTCTCCTCCAAAGACGAGTCTCCTCAACCCCAAACCGCCATAACCATTTTCCTAATAAAGCTTTATTAAAAGTAGTTATTTTCCTTACTCTCAAACCATCATTTGCCTTAGGAGCACACACCATATTCCACCCACCAAATGAGCCTTTGAAACCCCCCCACAAGAAGCCCCATTGCATCTTCTCAATCTTATTAGCCACATGCGAGATGATGGTAAAGAGAGATAAATAATAAGTAGGGAGGCTAGCTAGTGTACTCTTAAGCAACGTAAGTCTTCCACCTTTTGACAAATACAACTTCTTCCACCCAGCCAACTTCCGCTTAATTTTCTCCAAGATAGGATTCCAAATAGAGGGGGATTTATGAGAAGCTCCCAGCAGCATACCAAGGTAGGTCATTGGCAATGTCCCAATCCTAAAACCCAGAATCTCAGCCAAAGCATGCAAATTATTAACCTCCCCAATTGGAACCATCTCACTCTTCAAGACATTAACCTTCAAACCTGTCACAGCCTAAAAACAAAGGAGGAGCATTCAAACATAAAGGATCTGCTCCACTTCCGCATCACAAAACAGAATAGTATCATCCGCAAACAAAAGATGCGAAACACATTCCCCTTCCCCCCGTCTACCATTAGCCTTCAAACCCCTGATCAAGCCAGCACCTTCAACTCTTTTCAACATCCTGCTTAAAACCTCCATGATAACCAAAAACAGCATAGCAGATAACGGGTCCCCTTGTCTTAGACCCCTCGTGCTCCTAAAAAAAATCAGCTAGAGCCCCATTAACCAAAATAGAGAACTGGACAGTAGAAATACAAGTGCGAATCCATCTACACCACTTCTCCCCAAAGCCCATTCTCTTCCATAGATCTAGGAGCCTCCCAATTCACGTGATCATAAGCTTTCTCAATGTCTAGTTTACAAATAAGCCCCAAAGTCTTACTCTTCACTCGACTATCAACACACTCATTGGCAATAAGGACTGAGTCAAGAATCTGTCTACCTCCCACAAAACTATTCTGAGACTCAGAGATTAGTTGATCTAAAACTAGCTTCAAACGATTTGCCAAAACCTTAGACAAGATCTTGTACAAGCTCCCCACCAAGCTAATAGGCCTAAAATCTCAAATATTGGAAGCATCATTCTTCTTAGGAATTAAGGCTATGAAAGTAGCGTTCAAAGATTTCTCAAACTTACTGTGAAGATAGAACTCCTCAAAAACTGCTAGAATATCTCTTTCCACCACTCTCCAACAATGGTGAAAAAAGGCCATGGAGAAACCATCTAGACCTGGAGCTTTATCTCTAGCCAACTCCTTGACAACTAGAAGAATCTCCTCCTCAAACCTCCTTTCAAGCCAGCCCCTCTCCGACCCGTCTATCTGATCAAACTCCAAACCTTCCGCAAAAGACCTCCACTCCTTTGTCTCCTAATACAAATTTTTATAAAATTGTACCACCTAAGCCACCACCTCGGACTCCTCATAAATCACCCCATCCACCTCCAAAATGCTTAGATGGTTAAACCTTCTACGAGAGTTAGCCACCTTATGGAAGAATTTGGTATTATTGTCTCCTTCCTTAATCCATAACATTCTTGATTTCTGTCTCCAAGAGATTTCTTCCAACGAGAGAAGATTCTCTACTTCAGATCTCACCACAACTCTCTCACATGTCTCTGCATCAGAGAGGCCAAACTCCCCTTCCTTGGCATCTAGCAATTTCAAATTCTCCAGTAATTGAGACTTTTTGCATTTGACATGACCAAACTCCGAACGGTTTCACTGAATGATATCTTCTTTCAAGGCCTTAAATTTTTTGGCAAACACAAACTAGGAGTACTAGAGAAAGAATGTCGATTCCACCAAGAATGAACTCTATCAAAGAACCCGTCCGTCTTTAACTACATATTCTCAAACCTAAACAGACTTTTCCCCCTCGCCATTCCCCTACCTCCACTAGAATTGGGAAATGGTTAGACACAGGGCGAGGTAAAATCCGCTGGATCACATCCGGATAGTGCTCCTCCCAATCGTGAGACACCAAAACTCTATCTATCCTAGACATCGAAGGCTAATTTGAGCCGCTAGACCAGGTATAGCTCCCTCCCTCCAAAGGCAAATCAATCAAATTAAGGTTCTCAATAAACTCCAAAAAAGTTCCATAGCCAGAGTGAGACAGGAATTACCCGACCTTTCACTCGGAAAATGGACAATATTAAAATCCCCGATGCAACACCATGGGACGTTCCAGTATTGCTGAATACCAACCAACTCGTCCCACATTAGCCCCCTCGCATTGTTGTCAATTGGGCCATAAACACCAGAACACGCCCAGCTGAAGCCATCCCCCACCCCTTTCCACCGAACAGACACAGAAAAGGAACCCACCATAAACTCCAACCTCTCTAAGACCCTCCTATCCCACATCATCAAAACCCCGCCAGCCGTTTGGACAGAATCTAAAGCCACCCAATCCACATAAGGACAACTCCACAAGCTGCCAACCATTTGTCTGTCCAAGCCAGTAAGCTTAGTCTCTTCAAGACATATTACATCACACTTCCACTCACACAATAAATTTTTCACTATCGAACATTTCCGACAGTCATTCAAACCCCTAACATTCCAAGAAATAATTTTTAAATTCATAAAGACAAGAGAAACCCAACTGATATATTAGCTCAGCAACCAACACTCTACCTACCATCATAGTTAACCGAAGAATGCAAATTCCTCAGCTCTCTCATCCCTTTATCCTTATTAATGACAGCTTTTCTAGGAACTGTAACTTTCCTGTTCAACACTTTGGCATCCTCCATCTCCTTCTCAATCTTTTGTAACAAAGCAATACATAACTTCTCATGTCGACTTAGAGGCAACCCCACCAGTTTACTAAAACCAGGAAGTCTGTTCTTCACCCAACTAGAGATATCCAACGTATTCACACACTCCAATGCCTCATTACCACAGTTCAACTCAACTGACACAGGTAACCCAAAGAGAGTGATAGACATCAGAGGGATTGATAGGCTATCCTCTCCACCCAAACCCATATCTGAATGACTCAATTCTCCCACCACCAAAACACTCGCCCCAGGGACATCGCACATTGCCTTTGTGGGTATCACCGCTAAACTGGACTGATCCTGTTCCAAGGCATCTTTCGGCTTGAGGTTGGCACAGCTGTCCCAGCCCCCTTTGACCCCATCGTTGACACCCATAACCACAAGCCCAGCCCTCGATAAGCTCCAAAAGAAACCAAAGAGGAAAAGCTCAACCAATGACCACGAAATCACCGTAACAGACTTACCCAGTGACATCATGAGCTCATCAAAGCTAGTTCCGGCAGGGAAGGTCCCATCGGCCACCGTCGGAGGCCCAGCGCAACGGTCCGGCACCTCTAGCTCAAGGTCGAAGGACTGGGGAAGAGCCTTGGGGCACACCACTGACGTCGAAGCCTGGGCTGAGTTTCCATCGCCATTCAAAGAATTCTCGCCCACTTCAAATACACTTAGGCCCAAAACAGCAATGGGCTTGAGCCCAAGCCCAAAACAAGCATATCTTCAGCCTTTTTGTTTCCTCATGCAACCCAATTAAGGGCCTTTGGTGCTCCTTTATTGCAGACCCTATCCACTACCCTTGATACCCCTCTGAACATCATATCTCCCCCTTTCTTTCTATCCCAGAAAACCCGTCTGCTCCCTATCACATCAACCTCCACAATAAGACCTCTTCCTGTCCAGCAAGATCTCCTAGCATCACTCTTCTTCCCCTTTTTATAATCTTTTGAATTCAAACTGAAGTTTGGGCAGCGTATCCTAGTGTCTACCAGATTTTGCTCACCTACCTCTACCTCCTCATTAATGCTCTACTCCCTCCTGTCCCCTCCCACCACCTCCACCTTATCAGACTTGCCACTGGAAAATCTCCCACTTTGGCACCTTTAAGTCTCAAATTCACCCCCTTCTCCTTCTCTCCTAACTGTCATCTTCCCCTTGGCTATGATACCTAGTTGCTTTAGTTGCTTTCTATCCTTTATCCTTCCATGAGAGCCTTGCACAACTTCAGCAAAAGTTCTAGAGTTTTGAGCCTCCAAGTTATACCTCCGCACCTGAGGAATAAATTTTGGAAGACCATATCCACCCACCACATAATGGGATGGGTTCAACAACTTTCTTAGTTCAAGACCAAAAGCCCTCCAACCAAATTTCTCTTTGCCTTCAGGGATAATAATCGATCTCCTAGACTCACCAGCTTTGAGCTCAATCAATAGCAAGAACTAACCAGAAGAGTTGAAGCTCCTTTGGAGAGTAAAGGCAGTGTCACCTCCTCTGAAAATAAAAAACTGTTTGGAACTCTCCCCAACAAAAAGTTCTTCAATATTATTCATCAGCCAATGCACTGCATTCTTGCCCATGAAAATTGATCTCATAAAGAATTTGCCCCTCTCAAAAATCCATAGCAAGAAATAACATCCCCCTTCCTCTAAAACTAATTGAAAGAATTTAGACTCAATAAAGAAACTGCAAACGAACTCCCCCCAATGAAAGAAACTATCCTAATTAACTAATATCTTAGTAGGTTTCTGAATAAAATAATAAGAGTTGTAGCATTTCCGATTCCAATCTTCTTGTGTAAATGAAAGCAAATGAAACATTTTTTTTTTTTTATTTGCTGTTTATTACAAAAGGACCTCAGTGTGGGGTGGGGTTCCACCTGGTTCCACGTCCAAGGCAGCAAGCATAACCTGGGGAACAGTGCTGGGACAAAAGCAATGAGTCTCTTACAATTTGTAGCGGGAAGGATGATGAAGACTGGGTGGACCATGGGGCCATTGAGGCTGTTCCAATTGGGTGCAACCAGCTGGCTGGTGAGGATCTATTGAGCCCACTGGTAAATAAATGGGTCATCGTACCCTATGAAGACCCTTAGGAGTTTAGTCCATAAGCAACCTCAAATTTGGGTAACATGAGGTTCAGAGGGGAGACAACCTAGGAAGTGTTGGAGTAGGTTTTGCAGAGAACAAGGTGGATCAGCCGGTTTATGGAGTCACTATGGATGATTTTGTGAACATACCATCAGTTCGTTCTCCCAAATTAGGAAACACACAAGAACACACTCAAATGTAAGCAGCAAAAAACCATGAAGTGGACCTAAGGGAGTTAGAGAATTGCAAAATCTTGTATTTATAGTTAACTACAACAAAGGAGGAGAGTGGCACTGTAAATAGTAGGGCATATAGTAGGGCACACTAGCTGCTGTTACCATCATGCAGTTAAAAAATTATTTTGTGAATGTTTGTGGACTGAATAAATAAGAAAAAGGTTTTGAAATTCAGAATTTTTTACAGAGTTGGAAAGCAGATATTATCTACCTTTAGGCTTTAGGAAACAAAGGTGGGATCTATGAATAGAAGTGTCATAAGGAGCATTTGGGGAACACTTTTGCAGACTAGAATACTATGAGAAGAAGTAAAAATACTAGGTGATAGATAACAAAATTCCCAGATTACATTTTAAGAAGCCAAATTTACTAAGAGAAGAAGAATACCATCTCAATTAATGAATTATCCAGACCACTAACAGCATCTGACTGCAGATCAAGCTCATGTAAAAATCTCCGGCTACCAAGGTAACCCCAGGCCTCTCCAGTAAAAACTATAAAAACAAGCTGCAACCACATTAAGCAATTATCAGAAAATGAAGCAGCTTTTTAGTTTTTAGGCACGCCAGCAGTAAAGAAAGTCACAGAAAAGCATTCTGAAGATAAACCATCACCACAAAAATTATAATATACCTATGCTTAACATAATCAATCAAATTATAGTTACCACACCATTCACAATGTGTTCCCTGAGCCAAGCATTCCAACAAACAATTTCTAGTTGAATCTTTTTATATTTGAGTTATTAAAAGAGGCCTCTCAAATAGTAGAGTTTGACCGTTGGTCACTTTGTTTATACAACAGACTTGACATAAGGAAATTTACTTTTTAAGTATTTCCAAAAAAAAAAAAAAAAATCCTCCATTTGCTTTTAAAATGAGACTATATAAAAAATTTTATGGGTCCATTGGGCTAAGAGAGTAGGCCAGCAATGCATAATCAAAAAAGGCCACAACTGCCTATGATCTTGCTGCTCTGATAGGCAAAGAACTCTTCGGTTAGGCCATACAAGATTCCTTTTTTATTGATTAGATGTTGGGGAGGGGGGGGGGGGGGGGGGGGTGGAGGGAGGGGGTGTTGTTGTGGTTGGGAAGCAGAGTGGGAATTCACCAGAGGGACCCTATGAGGCATTTTCAGGAGATTCAAACTAATGTAAATGGACGAATTCAAGACAACATGTTTCCAATTTGAACAAAAACATGTCCACATTGACACAATCATTGGCTCTATGAGACTGATAGCTAATATCAGCTGAACGAAAGGTAATGTCTAAGACAGTTCTCCAATGTGAGATATTTGGAGGGAAAGGACTGGGACTTTTGATGCTGCTGAGCTAGCTCAGGATAAAGCCCAAACTTGTGTCCCTAGGATCTTTGTTTGACCAAAAGACTGTTTTACATAAACCATTTTATCTTTATATCTTTTGAACTTTTTTTTGATAAGTATCTATATATCTTTTGAACTTTAGATTGTAAAGTTTGCAACTACAGAGTGACCTCCCATATGCTTCTAATCTCCCGAATCCACAAATCTACTCTCTGTAGCGTCTCTTTTTCCCCATCTCATTAGAGCCAATCACCCCTGTTTTTAGGGTCTACCCATCCCAGTTCACACTATTCACCTCATCCTCAGGCACCCTCTCCCTTCCCCTTCCAATCCACCCCCTTTCTTGGGCTCTACGTCCCTATACACCACCCATCCACTCACTTCCTCTCCCCAGCCTTTTTATTCCTCTTCCTCTCCGTCATTATGGATGGAAGTGTTGTCCCCACCCACGACTCTGCTGGTGAAAATTATTTTTGATGCAACAATTAAGGAAGGTAAAATATGTTTAGTAGCTGTCTAGAGGAATCATCAGCCTGAAGTTCACTTTATTTGGTCTGAAAAACAAATTGAGGTTGATCCACTAGTTCCAGAAGATTCTGATGCGTTCAAGGCATTAACTAAAGCACTCAAAGCTGGTTTTGACAGATTTCTCTTGGAGGGTGATGCTTGCAATGCAATACAATCTATATTAAGTCCAACTCGCCAACTCCATTGGTCCAATGAAACTATGGCTATAGAAATTTTAGATCT
This sequence comes from Quercus variabilis, assembly GCA_030445155.1. NCBI lineage: Eukaryota > Viridiplantae > Streptophyta > Magnoliopsida > Fagales > Fagaceae > Quercus > Quercus variabilis. The sequence goes on from CP129446.1 coordinate 54,868,890, forward strand.
TCTATCCTCTCTTTTTTGGAGCACCTTCACGTTCCTAGAGAGGCAATGTACTAGCCCACTCCCTTGATAAGTGGTTTTTTAACTGTGATCTAGAGGGATCTAATCCTATGCCCCTTATTTCCCGTTCTGTGTTATGCTGTGAAAGGGCTGATGAGGAGGGATCCTCCCATTTTTCTTCAATAAAAATTTCAGCATATTAATTAGAAAATAAAAAATTTCAGCATATATATTAAAAAAAAAAAAAAAAAAAATTGCATGAAAGATTGAAATTGTGGTTGGCAAAATTTTAAAATAAAAAATAAAATAAAATTTTTTGAATAATTCTATCCAATAGAGTAAGACTTACCTATTTCCCTCTTTTTTTATTAATAAGTCCCGCATGCACCCAATGGGCATGGAACCTATGATCTCACTCTTCACCTTGCTCTTACAACGGAAAACGGCACCATTGGAGCTAGAGCACATTGTGGGCAGCACAAGGCCATGTAAAACGATATGAAACCAAGCAAAAGATGAACATAATACCAACTTCTAGAAAGGTAAATTAAGCAAGAACATGTTTTGTTCTCTTCAAAGGCTGATATAATTTCTAAAAATGTCAGCTTCTAATATAGAGTACATCCTAGTATCACTTCTTTACTGGAGCTTGACTAAAACTGAACTTGGCTGGTTCTACACAGCGCTGTGCTTGTCTCTGTATGGCTAGCCTCAATTTATATTTACAATCTCATTCTCCTTATTATTATCTATATTGCTCTTACTCGTGTTCTCAGACAGCCAAGTGCCAAGTACACAGGTTTGAATCTTGAAAACATCCAATTCACACAAAAACTGCAGAAGGGTAGGACCATATCCAAGCCACCTCTTCCTAGACCCCACTTAGGTGTGACCAGTATTGGGTAATGTTGCTGGTGAGTTGAGAGGAAAAAAAGGGATGATCTAGGAGCTGGATTTTCCATTTTTAGCCTCAATCAATAAATCACTTAAATATACTACAAGAAATTTACCAATAACAATAATAAAATCCCAAACCAAAGTTTCAGACAAAAAATAAATATAACTCCTTTCACAGCTCATTTTGTTCCAAAAATCACATTTTCAGACATCATATCCGTTCACAATAGTAAGCACTATGGAAGCTTCCTCATGCATTGGAGAAGGACCAGAATGAGAGCAATATGCAAATTAGAAGACAATATTGTATTCTAAATTACAAACAATAATCTATATAGGAATAAAAACAGAAAAATCTACAAGCAGAATAAAGGTCTCCCCCGAAACGAAAAAGGATAATAACTTTACATATAAGGAACCAAACACAAAAAAATTTTAAAAAATGAACAAGAAGAAAACTTTAGCAGGAATGGGTCAGCTGCTCCAATGTTCAGAGGCAGATCCAGGATTTTCCATATGAAGGGGAAATCAATGATTATTATATTATTTTGTACAAACTACATACAATTTAACTACAACACAAATTATCATAAAATCAGCTTTTTATATGAATGAAAGGCACAAATATATATACACATAAACTTAAATATTTAACAATATCAAACAGAAAAGTAATAACCCTCCTTAATGATTACTTATCAAAAATAAAAAAACCTCCTTAATAACCGTCCATGTTTTGAATGAACCTTTTAAATGTAGTAATACTATAAACTAATTGAAGCAAAATGAATATATAACACGGACAGCTCCCAGTCGCAACACTTATTGCCCAGCTGAGGGCAAGAAGCTCACAAAGGCAATAAGTAACACTCACATGATATATCTCTACAAAGACTATCATGCACATTAGAACCTGGCCTAAATTTTGTTTTACAATTTTTTCCAAGGAAAAAACAAAAACCAATGGAAATAAACCAAACTAGAGTTGGTTCCCACAGATGTAATTTGATGCTGAGAAAAACTAGGAAAGTCACTAAAACCAGGAAGGTCAATGAACTAAAAGGAAAGTTAGCAACAATGTATGAAAACATACTCATCTTCCACACCTGTTTTGTAAGGTTGTCTAAACCATCTACACGTGAAAGTGCATCAACTGCTGCCAGCAATGAAATCAGTCCCTAAAAGTGATCCAAACACAATTATATGCATTGATTTATGGAAGAATAAGCATACCAAAATCTAAACTAAATTTCAAACATTGGGATACAAATAAAAAAAAAGAAATTGAACTCACAGATAAAGGGGAATCTGCACCAAGGCTTTTGTCACGGAAAAATGAAGCAGAATCCATGGATGCAACCGTCAGTATTACTGGTTTTGATTGTTCAGAGGAAGAAACATTAATTGGAGGTAGGGATGACCAAACACTGCCCTTCACAATTGAGAAACAAATTATTACAATTTAAGGTAAGATAAACAGTCCAGAAAATAGGGGAAAATGAAAAAGAACAACATTGCAATCCACTCAATTTTAGTTGTATATATTCTTTTGCCTTTTCTTTTTTTGGTTAACCAAGGTAAGTATACAGGAATAACAAATATTAGCTCATGTATAGCACCTGAATTTGTACAAGACCAGACTCTTCTTTAAACATTACACAAAATAATCCACTTCTCTAAATTACCCTGTATTCACCTCTCAGAATTAATATTAACTAGAAAGGAGTTTTTTGTCTATTTATTTATTTATATATTTTGATAAGATAGTATCTCATTAAAAATAAAAAGACTACATCATTATATATGGTAAGTGTAGAAGAGAAACACCTAAAAAATAAAAAATCTTTTTAGTTAGTTTTAATTAAGCTTTTTTATTGGTAAGCTACATAATGCACCTAGTGAGTTTTGAACCCACGACCTCACCCTCTACAACAGGTGGAAATATCATCTGAGCTAGTGACAGTAGCCATATGGAATTCACAATTGCTATTGATCTTGGAAAGAATTCCTTGACCAATTTGCAAAATACCAACATAATAAATATTGTGAAGTTCCAAGAAATTTTGAAAGACAAAGGAAATAATTTTATGGTGTTTCAAGATGATCAAGTTCAAAGAAAAGATTTCTAAGACAAGCTCTTTTAAATTTACTTTTAATTTAAGTTCCCATAGGAATTTACTTGTTGCTGTATAAAGCCTTGTACGTGCAAGATGAGTGGTGGAGAGAGTGATTTGAGTTATCTTATGGTATAAGCTTTTTGAGATTCCCTGAAAGAGTGAGTAGTCCTATACTAAAACAACCTTCCAAACAAGAAAAATGTTCCACTACCAACTTAGGCATAACCCATAAAACTCTAGAAAAAGAAAACACCGGCAACCATAATGCCTACAAACAACACAATGAAGAAAAATATAGTTCATTGTCTCCCCACTCATTTTGCACAAACAGCATAGCGCACTATAATCTGGTTGTGCTTTCTTATTCCACTGTTAAAATTTTACCCTATGCCACAGTTCTAAACAAAGAAAACCAACTTTGCAGGAACTTTGAATGGAACACCAAGGAAAAATCAACCCATAAACCCCTTGAGAAAGCTCAAAAGTAAGATCTTAAATCAAAGTTCTGGCCTTTTGACAATGACCATCCCAGCATAGTTATCCCCATTATGAAATTTATCCACAACTTCAAGCTCTCAATCATGAATGAGACTGGAACCAAGGCTTTTGATGGAATGATTGCCACCAAATAAGAAAAAGCATTTAACAGCAACAAACCAAGGATCACCATCCATAATTACTTTCAGAATATCATTACATATATAGAGAAGAAGAAAAAAAATACAGATTCTCAACTTCATTGAATTCACTGTTTCTAACTTAGCTCTTCATAAAATGGGACAGGATGCTAGATGTCAGAACAATTACCAAGCACACAATCAAGCAAGATAAGGCTTATCCCCCTGAATGATATAAGAAGGTGACTTAACTCTTTATGATCCTTGGCCAAATATTGGGGAAGGGCAATCTCAGCTTGTGCCACAAAACAGGCCAGACCAGTTTATCCTACTGCTAGGAGAAGAAAATGTTCAAAGCTACTCCAATCCTTAAAAGCTATATGTAGTGAACTAATCAACCAATTCACTCACAATCTCTTCTTTCGAAAAAGCAAATAACCCACAGATCAAAATCAGTTTACTGCAGAATCTCCACAATCTATCAATACCATTAACATGTTGCTGAGTATCAATATGATACTGAGATAACATCATCTACATCAAAACATGAAAACATCCTACTGTGCTTCTGTGGTGGTTAAAGGAATAGATGCTTTAATAGAAACCATATATTACCACTATGACAGTTACACTACAAAACAACTTTAAAATTGTACACCAACTTCCTCACAAATTGAGTTGTTAAATAGCATTATCAAAACATAAAACCTCACCTGTATCCACCTAATGGAAGGCAAGCCCCTTCTTTTAAACAAGATTCTGAATCATGTGTCCCAGCTTTTGTTGACTAATCCAAGCCAAGTGTATTACAGGTCAATAATAAGTCAATCAAATGAGTTTGCAAACCGTTATTTATTATTATCACTAAACCTCCAAAATTATAACCATTTAAAGAATAAGAATTAGATACCTGCATCACAAGATCAAACTCAGCCACATCAGTAGTATAAGCTTTCATGCTCTTCTCATTGTTGGTAGCTGCCTGCATTAACAAATGACAGCATATAACATAAATTCAGATCAACACTATAATCTCATCCTGCCCACAAAAAGGAAAAACAATTTTTAAGTAAACAAAAATTTCATTAATATAATCAAACATTGCTACCCTAGTTCACGGAATGTATACAAGAGTAAAACCCAAGAGTACAAAACAAAATAAAATAAAATTATGTAGAAAAATTATTTAAAACAAAACCAAAAAAAATATACATGACTATAATCCATGAAATTTGGAATGGCTTAAAAAAATGCACATTATAAGGTAAATTGTTTAGAAACATCTTGTTACTTGTAAGTTGTTAGTTGTTACAGATGCATCAAGTGCCAACACATTCTAAGAAAAACATCCTCCCAAGCAGGCAAATCAGCTATTTAGAAAGAGAGGACAAAGAAGAATCAATTTATGGGTAGACCAAGAGCCATAACTAGAATTTTCCTTTTTTATTGCTAAGTAATAAGATTTATTGATATGAAAAAAGGGACACCCTAGTACACAGGAAGTGTAAAGGGGGTCAACAAATCAAGTACAAAAATTACATAAATCAAGAAAAGAAGAAAATGATTGGTTTTGCAAAGCAAACAACCAATCCATTAAGGTTCTAAAGAAAAATAACTTGAGGTCTAATATGGATTTCTCATTATCTTCAAAGCACCTACTATTTCTTTCCCTCCAAAGACACCACATTAAATAATGGAGAACAATTGTCCATATATGACCATTTCAATGATGACCAAACTGACCTTGCCAGCAAGCTAGGAGCCTCACAACTGACTTAGGCATAACCCAACTTACTCCAAATAAACTCAAAACCATAGACTACAAATCCATTGCGACCAAACAATGAAGGAAAAGATGGTCAACCGATTCACCCTTACACTTGCACATATAACACCATAAATTGAATTTTCTTATAAGTAATAAAATTTTATTGATGAGAAGAAACCACCTTCTGTATACAAGATAGTCACATATGATAAGCCTAAATAGTAAATAATTACAAAAATATATTACAGTCAAAATAAGAGGGAACCTATGAAATCTACAATCGAAATGATATCATTTGGACCCAATACATGAGACAATTCAAACAATGATCTAGCAAAAGACATCTTAAGTCTAACCATTGAGGTTTCACATCTTCAAATGTGCATTTAGACATGATATTTTATTCAAATGTGCATTTAGACATGATATTTTATTAACAGAAAAGATAACATTATACTCATGATGATGAAAACAAAGTAACCTAAAAGAATTACAAGAGAATATGCACAAGAGTGAAGTGATTCACAGAAATCTAAGAGAAAAATGCTACTTGTAAGACCACACACGAGACCAATCAAATAGAGTTCAAATCAGCAATGATTCCAATTGAGCCTTTGATCTTTCGATATCATCAAAAATACGATTATTTCTCTCTGTCCACAACAACCACATCAAGCATGATGGGACATAAGTTCCACATATCTAATATGTGCTTTCAAAACCAATTCCTCCATCCAAGAGATAATCTACCCTCCTTGGTAAAACTCATTGAATCCCAAAGGCTCTAAAGACAACACTCCATAAAGCATATGCAACTTCACAATGGATCAACAAATGCTCCACCATCTCTCCATTACACCAACACTTGCAACACCAACCAGCTATAGAGAAACCTCTCTTGATAAGATTATTATAGTAATCTTCCCCCAAGAAACCATGCAAACAAAGAATGAGACCCTCCTTGGGGCCATAACACACCAACTACTCTTCAAAGGGGAAATAGTTAGCTTTAGGACCTCAATCCTAAAATCATAATAAAAGCATATATCAAAGCAATCACTCCCTTTCAATCTCCATCTCATCCTATCGCCAACATCCCTACTAAGGGTTGTTAAATTACTGATTGTCCAAAAAGCTTAAGTTTTTTGGGATATGATAAATTTAATCATTTAACACACAATTCTAACACTCCCCCTCACGTGTGGACCGAAACTACCTTTTAATAAATGAGGTGCAACACGTGGGAATTTAAATGGGAGGTAGAGTGGAGGAGACAAGGATTGAACTCAGGCTCTCATGCTCTGATGCCATGTTGCTTTAGGTGAAGGTGTTTAGGGTTTGATAAGTCAACCCTAACACATAATATATTATTTATAAATAAAGAAGTACACAATATTACTGTTTTGCCCCTAGTACTCATAACAAGGGTATTTGTATAGCAGATCTAAAATAGAATTCACTCACTCCAATTTGATTAACCAAGATTAAATAAAGTTAAGTATTGAACAAGCATATGAGTCAAGGTGCAACTCCTTTAGAAAATGATTCCCACGCCAAACATCATGCTAGAACCATACATGGGTGCCATCCCCCGCCCTGAAACACACAGCAACAAAAAATTGTCCCAATTTGTCCTAATGCTCCGCCATAGACTACAACCATGTGTCCCTCTAACTAAATTTTAAGTCCATGTCCAACCACCCCTTTCCTCCCCACACTTAATAGCAATAACCCGTCCCCATAAATGTGTGGTCTCATTCCCAAACCTCCTTAACCATTTCCATAATAAGGCTGGATTAAAGCTTCCTATCAAATCCCCAAACCACCCGAAGCCTTAAAAGAACAAACCGTAAACCATGCCACCAAGGAGAACTTGAACTCCTCATCAAAGGCACTGCCCAAAAAGTTCATCTGTAATCTTTCCAACCTATTTGCGTAGCTTTTACAAATTTCCCATAGCAATCGATATAATCAACACCTCAGGGTAACAAGTGTCTCAACTGAACAGAAAAACCATACAGAAATATCTTGCTAGAGTACAGATTTCAAACAATATATTACCTCCTCCAGGGTCAAAGTGCTACTCCCAGAGAGTAAGAATACTGGAAAATTATAGGCTTTCCACATGATACCAGATCCCTGCAAATGCAAAGTATGAAGCTTCAGCTTGTCAAACAGAAATTGAGAAATGATATCCCATAGCCAAGTTATACTAATTTTCAGTTCAATCAAAATTCAAGAAGTTCATTGACAGTTTTATTTTCATAAGCCTATTTTTTTTTTTACTTTCAACTGACCTGATAACACCTTAATCAATATGTCAATACATGCTAACCAATGCATCATTATCCTCTTTGTTTTTTTTTTTTTTTTTTTTTTTGGGGTAACCAATTCATCACTATCCATCAAAGAACTATGCTCCACATTCCTATAATGTAATGAACAATTAATTTAAGCTCTCAATTTGGTACTAATTACACTCACGTACCTTTGCTAATTCATAAATATATTTTCCAACAAGAGTTGGCTCATTATATAGCAGTGCAAATCAAAGCATAAGAAGAGGTTCGATTTTTTTTTTTTTTTTTTTTTTTTTTTTTTGTTAAGGCAACTGTAAAAAAAACTGAATCATTTTGACAAAATAATGTAAAAAAGTAATAAAATGTCATCAGGCTACAAATTTCATAGCATACAATTGGGTTCCACTCATAGTTGGTGTTTTGGTAAGGAGCGAATTCAGCTTGTGGAAACTTGTGAGCAGGAGAGAATCCTACAAGTAAAAAAAATCCAGTGTCAGTAGCAACAAAAGAACTGTCCTTCAACCACTCGCTTTAAAAGTAAATAAAAGCATTTTACCTTTTAACTTATTTTGAATTTCAGTTCCTGATTCAACTATAACACCAGCAATATTGCCAGCAAAACTTGAATCATTCCATATTCTGAAAAATAAACAGATATCTAATATATAATCAAATTTCCAACAAATAACACTTGAAAACCACAAACATTATCCTCAACAAATAAGTGATAATTCAAGAAAAAAGATTAGCTAAAAAAAAAAAAAAGTTAGCATATTTTCAAGTAAAAATAAAATTAAAATTTAAAAATAAAAATAAAAAATAAAAAACTAGTTTCGTTGCTTATGGTAAAAAGTGAGACCAAAAAAAAAAAAAAAAAAAAAAAGGCTGAAGCTTCCAGACAAACAGATTAGCATTTGGTTAAATACAGTATCAGGCTAGTAACTGCATAATAGAACAATCCCAGAACAATTGAATACAAGTAGAGCCATGACTTACTTTGTATAAAACAATTACTGATGCATCCATAAGCAAAATAATAATAATGATTAGGACACAGCACCACCAACAATACCAAATAAGTTGCGTATTAAATTTTAGTGGGTTTAAAAATACACGATTATATTCCCATTGCCTCTGGCTACAAAAGTCTATAGGATATTACAGAGCAATATTGCAAACCAACACACACAGACTTAAATTTCTACGTAGGTTATTTTTAATGATTTTGATAATGGGGGAAGGGAGGATTTGAACTGTGGATGTTTCAAATATCAGAAACACCAAGAGATGCCAATCAATAGAGCTACAAGGCTCTTGGCTCATTTTTAATGTTTATAATAGCACCATGCATACACAATGCTTTATATAATTTTTATCAATTTTTCTTGATAATTATTGGGCAAGGTTGGTTCTTGGAATTATCAAGCATGACAGTATAAAGTTTTGTTTTTTTTTTTTTGGGGGGGGGGGGGGGGGTGGGGAAGTAGATAGTGGAGGAGGGGAAGGTGAGGTTCGAAACCAGACATGAGGCACCACAAAAGATGCTATTACCGCTAAGCTATCACTTGAACCCCATGCAGCAAGGTTTATTTCTTCAGTTAAGTTATTAGGTTAAAGTGATGGGCTGTTTGTTTTGTCTTTGAGAAACAAGAAACATTTTTTTCCAGTTCTTGCTATGTTTTTCAGTAAATAACTATCATAAGAGACAGTGCAATAGAAATTTCTACTTTGAAGTTATAATATTGACAATTTAATGTAAATTTCATACATAACAAAAAATTCAATAAATTTTAGTGTAGAATGGGACACATGAGGCTCTCTGCCTCCTTAAACCTAGAAACTATATTCATACCATTTTAATTTAAGAAAGCAATTAATATATTAGGCATTGCAGATAATCACCTTAAGATAAACAAAGACAGATGGAGTTATTAAAAAGCTTATGACTCCCTCTCTCTCATAGAAGCATCTAACATCAAACTTACTGCATCCATTCAATCATCTCCAACTCAAACGGAACCTTCCCCACTAGGCATATTGGAATACAAAATTTTAAAATGAGATTCAGTCAATTCCAACTCCCAATCATGAAAAGCTCTTAAAAATCTGATGTTCCATAAACCAGTTCCCACATCATTCAATGACCCCAAACAAGAACTCAAGAAGTTTCGTTGTCTATAACAATGGAGAACAACTTAGGATACTCCTCTTCCCAGGCAGAGGTTCCACACCCTGGGTCAAGCCAAAGACTCAATCTTCTCTCATCCCCAGCCACAAACTTGATGTTTGTGGCGAACTACTCCCACCCTACCCTATTCCTTTTCAAAAGTCTACATCCACGGGAACTTCTTACTAATTTGGACATCCATTGGCCCCATTCTTCCCTATACTTTGTACACACAATTCTCCTCCAAAGATGATCTTTGCTGTCCCCACAATGCCACAGCCATCTTCCTAATAATGCTTGACTGAAGGTACCCAATTTTCTCAACTTTAACACCCCATTTCTGACAGGGGAACAAATTATATTCCCCTCCCAAGGTGAAATGTGAATTCATCGCTATCACTCCCCATAGAAAGTTATGTTGTAGTTTCTCCATCCTTCTTGCCACGTGCGTAGGAAAGTTTAAAAAAAAAAATATTAGTAGGTGGGCAAGCTAGATAGGGCAATTTTTTTTAAAAAAAGTTTGTAAGTTTGGATTAGTTTTTTGCTAAGAGCCTATTTTCTTATTTGCAGAAAGCTGGCAAAAGAACAGCTGCACCTAAAAAAGTGAGGCTTTAAAAACTGTAAATAAGCTAAAAAGCTAAAAGCCAAAAACTAAAAGCTATTCTGAATGCTAACTACCATCCTTTGATAAACTTCCATCCTAGTAGTCTATGCTCCAATTTCTCCACAACAAAATTCTAAGGTATGTGGCATAGGTAGACTACCTATTTTGCAAAACAAGATGATTTTGAAATCTATGATTCCTTCAACTTCTCCAATAGAACCATCTCAATCTTTCCCACAAGTAAGATGTTATACTTTTTTTTTTTTTGAAAAGAAGATGTTATACATTTTCATCACAAAAGATATTGTCATTAGCAACTAATAAGTGAGATATCTTCAACATTCCATTGAAAGCACCCTCAACCTGAAATCTTGAAATGTTCGTCCCTCTACCATACATCCTACCAACCCTCCCCCCCCCCCCCCCAGCGGTGGCACTGCTTTGTTAATCATCCTACTAGGCACCTCCATTAAGAGAATAAATAGCTAGAGTGAGGACCGATCTCCCAAGATCTAAGGAAAATAAGTTTGGTATTTACTCTTTCTATGTGGTACCAACTTACTAATATATATCAATGGATTCCTGGTAGGATTATTTGGTGTAATAAAGTAACAAAGAAAGTTGATTTCTTTGTGTGGACCACAGCTTTTGGAAAGATCTGAACAACTGATAATCTTATTCATAGAAGCATTACCTCAGTGGATTTGTGTTGTATGTGTAAAGGGGATGATGTATGGATCATATGTTACCCAATTGGTGTTTGAGAGGGCCCAAAGGTTTGGCAATATTGATGCATGTTTTGTTGTAGAGTCCACGAATTCAATCTCCTTTAGATTTTATTTATTGAGAATTATTTACGTATGAGAACTTTATGTATACATCTCTTCTACATGAGGTTCAGCTCTTATCAACGAATTGCGCATTACTTCTTTTTTTTATATAAATAATGAATAGCATATTACTTATAATATAAATAAACAAAAAGAAGGCTAGAGCTTTGGTCCTAAATGCAAAGTTCATAGCATGGAGGTATAATGGAACTGGAGAAATATAGAAGCAACAAATGAGCTTGAATGGCTGGATGCTTAGAATAGACTATGTCAGCTTATTTCATTGAAGAGTATGCTTCTTGTACTTACTGGATCCACTATAAAAATAGCATTTTAAAGAGAGGGATAAAATAATAAATGATAATTTGTACTAAATACTAATAAATGATAATTTTATATGACTCTCAATATTACAAAATAAAGGAATGTAATTTGTATAGCTAAACAAATAAATGCATGTATATTCATCAAGTTAATAGTTCAGAAGTAGATTCAAACCTGTCAGAAAACCCCCCCAAAAAAAATGTGCTCTTTATCACTACATATTCTCTCTCTCTTTTTTTTTTTTTCTCCAATTAACCAGTATAAAAGATTTTTAATCGTATGATATCCTTCCTTCAACAAAAGGAATTTTTCCCACTGTAAGTTCATTCATTTTAATTCAATCCTTAAAGTTTTACAATTTTAAACTTGAAAACTGTTCAGGCATTATTTAATAGTTCTTTATGTATAAAAATGATACCTTTACATGGTAGAGTTATGAATATGATCAGGTTTCTTACTAGACGCGCACACCTTTTCTTTTTTTTTTTGTTTAATGCGTGTCCAGAGCTCTTCAAGAGCCTAACTATTCTCCGGGGTGTGTAGTCCCCCAAGCACTTGACATACGCACACAATATGTGTGCATCATCATAAAATATTTTTCTTTTTCGATGATGAGGAACCTCTTCAAGGCAGGGGCACTTCGTGCACCTGCCCCTGTGAAGTAAACCCCAGAAACACGACCCCGCCCATAATAATTATCATACAATACTGAGTAAACCCCGGAAACACAACCCCACCCATAATAATCATCATACAATACATTTCAAATTTTGAATGGAAATTTAAGGGAAAGAGACAAAATGAGGAAGAAAAAGATTACACAAATGAGTACAATATACAATAAGCAGATAAAAGAAAAGGCGTGCCTGGTGATGAAACTTTGAAATTCATCCAATGACACCAAAATTGAAGAGGACTGAGACAATTGAGTAGCATTTTGATATCTTACAATCGGGGCCACAACCACTTGTCTTCCAGGATCTGAATATTTAGATAGAGAAGTAAGAATGCTCCAATTTGATTTGATTTGAATGCAAAGAAAATAGAGGGTTCTGGGTTAGAAAGATTAAGTAGAACTTACTTGAACAACCAATTGGACCAGAAAGATTGAGCAATCGGACGCAAGGATACCCATCAATGACCTTGTACATTGACTTTTGAAGATCAGGAACCGACTCCATGGAGTTCGAATCACCTGAGGCTCCCCAAAATTCAAAACCAATAAAAATAGGTAATTTCAAAAGCATCGAAGTGATGTAGAAGAAAAATAGAGGAGAGAACTGACCATCGGAGAAAGAGAGAAGGAAATGAAAGTTGAAGAGCAAAAGAAGAAGAAAAAGGAAGTTGCTGTTGATGGCCATGGCGGATTCGCTACTTCTGTTTCGATTAGGTATTGGAAGAATCCTTGTGGAAGCCCTTAGACAACCACAGTAGAAGAGCAGCTTCGGCACTCTCTGTATCTGTGGCTGTCGCTTTGAATTTGAAGGGAGTTTTTGGTTCACGCTGACCCGGCCATACCCCCTGACTGTGAGAGTGACTGTACGAAATATAAATTCTAATCAAGAGAATAGAAAAAAATGAATTTTTTTTTTTTAATGGGAGAAAAAATTATTTGATCCTGTCAAAAAAGAAAATTTTGGGAAACTTTTAGAATTTATTGTAATTACCTCCTCCTCTTTATAAAGAGTTATAGAAAAAATCATTTTAACCCATTAAAAAAGTTATTTTATTATTTTAACAAATGAATTTTTTTTTTAATGGGAGAAAAAATTATTTGATCCCGTCAAAAAAGAAAATTTTGGGAAACTTTTAGAATTTATTGTAATTACCTACTCCTCTTTTGGAGTATTGACATAAAGAGTTGTAGAAAAAGTCATTTTAACCCATCAAAAAAGTTACTTTATTATTTTAACACATCATTTTACAATTTATCGTACATTATATATTCTATCATTCAAGTCTATACATTAAAATAATATATAAAAATATTAAAATAACATTAAAAAAAACCAACCATTGCTACTCCCACCAAGCTCACTACCACCCCCACCACAGCCCACCCCACCACAACCAACCACTATTACAAACCCACCACCACATCCCACCATTGTTACAAACCACTACTACTAACTAAAATCAACCAACCACTATTACAAACATTGCCACGAACACCAAGAGAAAGAGAGATCAGCGAGATGGAGAGAGGAGAGGTCGATGGCTCTAGGCAAGGCGGCACCAAGCGAGATCGGCAGTTCCAGGCGAAATTGGTAGCCCTAGGTGAGATCGGCGGCTTCAGGCAAGACAACTCTAGGCAAGATCAGCATCTTCAAGTAAGATTGTCGGCACGACAGTGGCTTGAGGTCAGTGGAGTAGATTGAGGACGAGAGAGGAAGAGAATGAGAGCGAAGAGGAAGAGACGAAGGTAGACAGGAGAGAGAGCTTCAGAGGTGTGAGAGGAGAGAGGAGATAGGGAAGAGTTGATTAAAAAAAGGGAAAAAAAAATTTCACATCTATCTAGGCCCACCATCAATAAAAAATAATAAAAGTTTTGTCATTCATGAATAGTACGCTTTCAAATTTGAGATTACACCGTTTATCCATGCCAAATATTTTGGCATTTAAAACACCTGATGAGAGTGGTTTTTTGGTGTTTGATGTGCCAAATGCCAAATATTTGGCATTTGACACACCTAATGCTAGTGCTCTTAACTCATTTACCATTTTAATCGTTTAAAGGAAATAAAGAGGATTGTATTCTCCATTAAAAAAATTATTGTATTTTAAAAAAAAAATTAAGGTAAATAGTAACTTACACTAGCCTCGCCTCTCCACGCATATGCATGCGCATGGAGCTCTTTTTTTGGGTTTAGTATCTTAATTTTCTATTCATCTCATTGTGGGCTATGCATGGAGATAAGAATTCAAAATATTTTCATAGTCGGGCTGCACAAAGGCTTCAAAAAAATTCTATCTACAAAATAAGGAATTCAAATGGCAGGTGGTGTTGAAACTTGAAGGAAATCGCTAATACACTGGGGGATTTTTATAAAGAGCTTTTCACTTCAATACCCTCAACTGGCCTAATGGTTCAATCAATTTCATCCATCATATCATTACGAAGGAGATGAATCCTCAATTATCTTATCCGCTCATGGCTTGGGAAGTTCAGGAAGCAATTAAACAAATGTCTCTGCTCAAAGCTCTAGGACCGAATGGTATGTCCTTCTCTTCTATCAAACTTTTTGGAATTTACTAGGTGATGATGTATCTCAATCTGTCCTTTATTTTCTTAATTCTGCTACTTTCCCAGCCCACCTTAACGACACTTTCATTACTCTCATCCCTAAGGTTAAAAGCCTAAAACTCATGTCTGAATTTAGACCTGTTAGCCTCTACAATGTTCTTTACAAAATCTTTTCGAAGGTTTTAGCCAATAGACTCAAAAAGTTTTACCAAAAATTATCATTGAGCACCAAAGTGCATTCACCGAAAGTAGACTTATTTCTGATAATATTTTGGTAGCTTTTGAGTCTCTTCACAATATGCAAAAGCACAAAGGGAAAGATGATTACATGGTTACAAAGCTTAATATGGGCAAAACCTATGACAGAGTTGAAAGGTCTTACTTGAAGATGGTAATGAGAATGTTGGGTTTTAACTGACAAGGAGACACTTTATCTCCTCTCCTCTTCTTATTATGCACAGAGGGTTTACATGGTCTTATTTCTTAAGTTGCTGTATGTAGAAATAACCCAAGAATAACCCACCTTCTCTTTACAGATGATAGTATTTTTTTTGCAGGGCTTTTGTGCAGGAATGTCAAAAAGTTCTTGATATACTAAATGTTTATAGTAGATGCTCCAGTAAAAAAATCAACAAAAGTAAAACAACAATCTTTTTCAATAAATCTTGTAGGGGCTCCTTTTTCGGAGGTGGACCCCCGACAATGAATTTGTAGAGAGTGGGGCAAAGGGTTTGGCTCTGGCCGGCCCCTCGCCGGTCTTCCTTGGACTTCTCGTTTATTTGCTCTACGCCTGGGGTTGCTCCTCGGCTGGCGTCCAAGGAGGCCCCCCTTCACAAGGGGGGTTCTTTGCCTTATATACGCCCTTTAGTTAGATCCTGGCCCTACAGCTGTTGGCCATCCGGGCTACTGGTTCAGGACTTGTCCCATCAGGCAGGTTCCTCACCATACTGGGGGTTGCTGCCTCCCAGGTTTTTTAGTGAAGGGTCTTGTCATCATTAATGTAGCCTGGAAGAGCAGGCATACTCGTTAAGTGTGGATGTGACCACCTGTTCTGGGTCTGCCCCCTACCTAGATTAGACTAGGTGTGCCGAGGAGGGGTGTGTCCTCGGCTTGGGTCTTGGAAGATCTAAAACCTCTAAGCCGACCATCTAGGGAGATTACCCTCCTCAGCTTGGGCCCTGGGCCAGCCTAAAGGTGGGCCGGGGGTTCTGGGCCTTCGGGCCCCACAATAGCCCCTCAAAGTCCTGCTGCACGTATCCTCGGACGGGGAGGAGGGTTTTGCAAACCTCGGCCCCTATGGTCCGGAAGGCCTTCAGTCGGCTGGTTCTTCCTTGAGTGGTTGGATCGACCCTTAAGCTTTTCAATAGGTAGTTAGTTTCTTCACAGGAATAGGTCTTCGGACCGAGCAGTACCTTGGCTCCGTCGTAAATAGATAGCTCCCCGTAGGCTTGAGTCCGTAGACCATGCAAGACCTAGGTGCAATTGCTGCCTTAAGTACGAGTGGCCAGCTCCCCGTAGGCTTGAGTCCGAGGACCATGCAAGTCCTAGGTACAATTGCTGCCATCGTTTCCAAGTGGCTAGCTCCCCATAGGCTTGAGTCCGAAGACCATGCAAGACCTAGGTACAGTTGCTGCCTTAAGTACGAGTGGCCAACTCCCCGTAGGCTTGAGTCCGAGGACCATGCAAGACCTAGGTACAATTGCTGCCATCGTTTCCAAGTGGCTAGCTCCCCATAGGCTTGAGTCCGAAGACCATGCAAGACCTAGGTACAGTTGCTGCCTTAAGTACGAGTGGCCAGCTCCCCGTAGGCTTGAGTCCGAGGGCCATGCAAGACCTAGGTACAATTGCTGCCATCGTTTCCAAGTGGCTAGCTCCCCATAGGCTTGAGTCCGAAGACCATGCAAGACCTAGGTACAGTTGCTTCCTTAAGTACGAGTGGCCAGCTCCCCGTAGGCTTGAGTCCGAGGACCATGCAAGACCTAGGTACAATTGCTGCCATCGTTTCCAAGTGGCTAGCTCCCCATAGGCTTGAGTCCGTAGACCATGCAAGACCTAGGTACAGTTGCTGCCTTAAGTACGAGTGGCCAGCTCCCCGTAGGCTTGAGTCCGAGGACCATGCAAGACCTAGGTACAATTGCTGTCATCGTTTCCAAGTGGCTAGCTCCCCATAGGCTTGAGTCCGTAGACCATGCAAAACCCAGGTACAGTTGCTGCCTTAAGTACGAGTGGCTAGCTCCCCGTAGGCTTGAGTCCGAGGACCATGCAAGACCTAGGTACAATTGCTGCCATCGTTTCCAAGTGGCTAGCTCCCCATAGGCTTGAGTCCGTAGACCATGCAAGACCTAGGTACAGTTGCTGCCTTAAGTACGAGTGGCCAGCTCCCCGTAGGCTTGAGTCCGAGGACCATGCAAGACCTAGGTACAATTACTGCCATCGTTTCCAAGTGGCTAGCTCCCCATAGGCTTGAGTCCGTAGACCATGCAAGACCCAGGTACAGTTGCTGCCTTAAGTACGAGTGGCCAGCTCCCCGTAGGCTTGAGTCCGAGGACCATGCAAGTCCTAGGTACAATTGCTGCCATCGTTTCCAAGTGGGCCCCGAGCATGAGGACACAGTGTTCACCTCTTTGGGCAACTCAGTCTCACGTCGGGTAGAAGTCCATCCCCTAGCCCCTTGCAGGATGCTGGAGCGAGAGTCATTGTACCACTACTGCACAGTTGCCTCCAATAGGAGTTTGTCCTCGGATCCGAGGACTTTGTTTTTTGGTGTGAGGATGTCCACGGGTCTTTTCCTGTGAGTTGTCTTTCCTCAGGTCGGATTGTGACTTTGCACGTGGGGCTGATCTTGCTTCTGGTTCGCGTTCCTCATCTTTCTGGTTTACGAGGCGTCGTTTGGCCTTCCGCGCTCCCTGTTTGACGCTTCGGTGCCCGTAACGCGCCTCCATTAATGCCTTCGTGAATTAACATGCATCAGGCAGCTGGCAATCCCCTTAGAATTGGGTGGGAATTAATTCCCTTTGACAACTCCCCCTTCGAATTCCGCGCGGCTCAACTCCAGCTGGTTTTCACCCTCCATAAAAGGCGTTCTGGGGAGAGTGTTTCTCCTCATTCCATGAATTCTCCCCCACGAAAAGAGATATACACTTTCACCTTCCTGAGCCCCCTTGATACCGCCACCATGGTTGTGACCACAGTTAGGAGACTTGGAGTTAAGGGCCGCCGTGGCCGCAGCCCCCACTGGGCTGCCGGCGCGGCAGAGCTTAGGCGTAACACTGGCAGGGCCTCGTATGGTGGCCAGGGGGGACGTCATTGAAGTACCTAACGTCCCTCCGCAGAGCGCACCTCCGATGAAGGAGGCATGCGAACTCCCGTCACAGCTGGTGCCCGAGTATTGCCGTCTCCGACGGTCAATGCTCGTGCAGTTCGGAGGGGGTCGAGGAAGCATCATGAGGGAGGGTGTTCCGGGGTCTAGGGGCTCCTCACTTTGTTCAAGCTTTGGTTTGAAGGTGAGCCAGCCCCTAGCCCCCCTTCCCGTGCTTTTACTGTCCAGTTCTCCCATTCTCTAGACGCCGATAAAAGCACGGGTTGACACTTCCCTCATTCCTGATATTAATTCTTTGCGAGCCTCTTGCCCGGCTAGTTCCAAGACCGGTCCGCCTGGGCCTCTGATTGTAGGATTAGTTGGTAGGATTTTTTGTAAAACACGCCTGTCTGAGCCTCTGATTGTATTTGTAACTTTTTTTTTTGAGATTGTAAATGTTATTGTATTTGTAATCTTCTTCTGAAATAATAAAGAATTCTTCTTTTACTTGTTGTTGAGTTTCCTTTTCGCACTGCAATTCTTCTCTTCTTCTTTCTTTCTCTTCTTTTTTTTTGCACCGCCAACTTCTAAGTAATAACTGCCTTAGAACGACTGCCGGTTGCGCCGGCCGGCGCACTAACCCTTCCCACAGACGGCGCCAATTGTAGGGGCTCCTGTTTCGGAGGTGGGCCCCCGACAATGAATTTGTAGAGAGTGGGGCAAAGGGTTTGGCTCCGGCCGGCCCCTCGCCGGTCTTCCTTGGACTTCTCGTTTATTTGCTCTACGCCTGGGGTTGCTCCTCGGCTGGCGTCCGAGGAGGCCCCCCTTCACAAGGGGGGTTCTTTGCCTTATATACGCCCTTTAGCTCGATCCTGGCCCTACAGCTGTTGGCCATCCGGGCTACTGGTTCAGGACTTGTCCCATCAGACAGGTTCCTCACCATACTGAGGGTTGCTGCCTCCCAGGTTTTTCAGTGAAGGGTCTTGTCATCATTAATGTAGCCTGGAGGAGCAGGCATACTCGTTAAGTGTGGATGTGATCACCTGTTCTGGGTCTGCCCCCTACCTAGATTAGACTAGGTGTGCCGATGAGGGGTGTGTCCTCGGCTTGGGTCTTGGAAGATCTAAAACCTCTAAGCCGACCATCTGGGGAGATTACCCTCCTCGGCTTGGGCCCTGGGCCAGCCTAAAGGTGGGCCGGGGGTTCTGGGCCTTCGGGCCCCACAAATCTATTATAGAAGAGATGAGAGAACACATCAAGCATGCTTTGGGAGTTCCAAAAATAAAACAATATGAGAAGTATCTAGTTTTACCCTTCTTTGTGGGTAGGAGTAAGAAGGATAGTTTCAATTATATCAAGGAAAAGGTGTGGAGGAAATTACAAGACTAGGAAAAAAAGCTATTTTCTCAAGTAGGGAGGGAGATCCTGATTAAAGCTGTTGTCCAAGATATCCCTACTTACACGATGAGCTGTTTCAAAATTCCTTTGGGTCTTTACAATGAAATTGAGAGCCTAATAAGAAAGTTTTGGTGGGGATAAAGAGGTAACTGGCAGAAAATTCACTGGGTTAAATGGGAAACTCTCTGCCAAACAAAAAAAAAGGAGGCATGGGTTTCAAGGATTTAGCTCTCTTCAATAACACACTTCTAGCTAAACAAGCTTGGTGACTTTTGCATGAAAAGCATTCTCTTTTTACCGTATTTTCAAGCCTAAGTTTTTTCCAAATTGGTCTATTATGGAAGCTTCAAGTTCAATATCTAGATCCTACGATTGGCAAAGCATCTTGAAAGGCAAGGATGTGTTGATGAGAGGAGCTAAATGGAGAGTAGGGTGTGGAGATTTTGTTAGTGTTTAGGTCGATGCATGGCTCTCTTCAGTGGAGCACCCACGAATTCTGTCTACAATAACTTAGGGCTTTCAAGAAATTTGAGTATGTGATCTCATAAACCCAAACCCTATATCTTGGAACTTTAAGCTAGTGTGTGGTTTATTTTCCCCTTAAGAGGCTGATTTAATTCTGAGTATCCCTTTAAACAATAGACATACAAAGGATAAATTGGATTGGATTGGTTTTTTAACTCTTCGGGATTGCATTCTGTGAAATTTGATTACAATTTTCTTGTAAAGGAGAATGTTTCTCCTAACCTGTCCATTAGAAGTCTGACCACTCAACAAGATCTTTAAAGGAAAATTTGGGGAGCTATGGTTCCAAACAAAGTCAGAAACTTCATGTGGCGTTCATGTATGCAATCCCTATGAAGCTGAATTTAGTTCATAAAAGAGTCCTATTAGAGGACGTTTGCAAGCATTGTCGAAATTGTGTTAAGATAGTCCTACACACTATAGGAATGCCAAGAACTCAATTCTGTGTGGGAATCAAACTCCTAATGGTTGTTTTGTCAGACCATGCACTTCTCAAACTTCATGGAATTAGTGTAACATATCATGAAGGAAGGAAAGAACTTGGAGCTATTTGCCACAATATCTTGGACCATTTGGTATTGTAGAAATATTATCTGAACTAGCAATAAGGAATTACTAGCAGCTCAAGTTTTGGTCCATGCGTCCCAAGTGTTGCAAGATTTTCTTTAAATTCTTCTTGCATACTCGAGACAAAATGTATCCCATAATCCTCGGTTGCTTAGATGGCTTCCTCCTCTAGACTCTCAATTCAAGGTGAATTTCAATGGGATTATCTTCAGATATCAACAAAGTTGCGATAGGAGTGGTTATTCACAACCATGATGGCCAAGTTTTGGCCTCCATGTCTGAAACTACCCACCTCCCTCCTTTATCAGATGTTTAGAAGCTTTAGCTGCAGTCAGAACAATTACTTTTGCTTTTGAACTGGGTTTTTCTAATATTGTGGTTGAGAGGGACTCTACGACAGTTATCAAAACATTGACAAATGAGGAGGAATCTTTTGCTTCTTTTGGTCATATGATCTTTGTTGTTAGGCCAATTATTGATTCTTTTACTCAAATTTATTTTTCCCATATTCATAGAGTAGGTAATGCTGTAACTCATAACCTTGCTAGACATGTTAGTGGTTATTATGTGTAAATGGAGGATGTTCCACTACACCTTTTAATATTCTGTTGGCCGACTTCAGTTAATATTTTTAATGAAAGTTTGAGGTATTCATTCTAAAAAAAACATTGAAATCATATGTTCATGTGTTAATGTGTTTATTTTTTTAGAGCTAGCCCAATACACTCATAACTGTATCATTGTCTCTCAAATGCATAATAGGATTAAATATACACTTAAACCTCAAATTGAAATGAATAGAAAATTATGACCCAAAAAAAAAAAAAAAATTGCCTCATGCATACACAGAGCATGTGCGATGAGACTAATTTTTATAAACGACATTCTACTATTTCCATTTGAGATCTTGATTTACACAAAAAATAACCTCTTATGAACATTTATGTCTACTAGTGTGAGCTACAAGTGCACATGCTTGCCAATACATTGGGTATTTGTAAATATATCTTGAAATTAAAATTTTAAAGTTACGCCTTATTTTGGTGTTAAATTTCTAATTTCCAACCCATTGTCTAATGTCTATATTAGTGTAAAAATTTAAAAGTGTAATGGGCAAATAACCAATTCAAAATAGCATTTTGATCCATTTGTATTAGCAA
Organism: Quercus variabilis; assembly: GCA_030445155.1. NCBI lineage: Eukaryota > Viridiplantae > Streptophyta > Magnoliopsida > Fagales > Fagaceae > Quercus > Quercus variabilis. The sequence continues at coordinate 54,890,703 of CP129446.1, forward strand.
TATATGTAGTAAAAACAAGTCCTTAAAATCCCATAATAATCTATGTTGTAAACCCAAAGACCCCATAAAAAGAAGAAAACATGATTCTAGCTGATCATTGATGAAATTTAAAACACCTTAACAAAGTATCACTAGACGCGTCCACTACCAAGCACTGTCTACCTTGTAATCATAGTTGACTTTAGCCAATGGTTCTTTACAAAATCAAACAAGGCATTTTTTCTAGCTAAATTCAACCAATGTAGAAACTAAGCTTTCAAATATGGCTCTATGCTAGTCTTGCTAGAAGGTGATAGTATGTAATACATGTTAATATTCTAATGAGTTTGTTTATATCTCTAACCTTTAATAGCACAATACTAAGATTTTCTATCATTGTGAACCACTTGATTTCATTGCACTTCATCTTCCCGCTCTTGTAGAAAACCAAAGCTTAGTATCAAGCCAAGGAAGGGTACTTCCACATCTACTGTGAGAGGAATCTTCTTAATGGGGTTTTTCGGTGGGCCCCACTCATGTAACAAACTTTTCTCATAGAGCAACCTCTCTCTTTCTCTCTCTCTACCTCACTCTGCCTCTCCCCCATATTCGACCGACCTTTCTCTTTGCCTCACATTCGATCATTACTCATTTCTCTCAAACCTCCCTCTCTCTTTCTCTCTCTCTCTCTCTCAAACACACAAACAATCCCATACTCATTCCCTTCAGAGCTTTCTCTCTCTACCTCACACTTTGTTCTTCTCAACTCAGTATTGTCAAATATCTCTCTACTTTCTAAATCTTGTTTGGTAATTCTTCATCTTATTCTTCTTCTCCTTATTATTGTTATTATTATTATTTTTTTTTTTTTTGTGTATTGTTGTTGATCCTCAAAACTTTAACTATTGTCTATATATGTTAGTTTGTATAGTAAAAAGTTACTCTGTTACATCTATGCTACATAAAATTTTGTTTGGCAGCCTAGAAAATTTTGAAAGAATTATAAATCCTTGATTTAGTTTCTTAAAAAGTATATTTCATCTTATGTGTAGATATTTCTGAAAACTTTTGGAACTTCATTTTGATTTTTTGACTTTCTCCTCCTAAAGTAAAATCTCTCTTCCTCATTCAGCCAATAGGTTTTGATATTCTTCTTCTTGTCATGTTGTTTTTGTTATTATTATTTTTTTTGTTAATATTATTCTTCTTCTTGTGTTCTGATCTAAATCTTGTGTGTTAACCAAGAAAAGTTTTAAAGAAATATAATTCAGCTCAAAACTTGATCTAAATCTTGTTTGTTAACCAAGAAAAATTTGAAAGAATTATAATTCTACTTTCAAAAGTTTATCTAATGTTTATATATGTTAGTTTAATTTTATTTGCTATTATCATTACCAATGGGGATGAGTAAGCTAGTACTATGATATTGATATTCAATTCAAATCTTTTATTTACCACAGAATCAATATCACTAGAAATTTTTTATTACTCAAAATATTGTTATTCAATTCTTACAGATAATCCATTATATCATCATTACTTTTATTATTCTATTCTTTTTCCATTTTTAGATGGATGATAATCAAGTTCAAGATTTACTGGATGTGATTCATCCTATAGATTGGCCTTAGACCATCCATATTTCTTATTTGAATTTAGTTAAATGTTATTTGCTACACGAACATGAGGTTCAATTTTCACCATTTTTAGAGACAGTTCAAATTGAAATCCCAAATCTCATCACCTTAGGTGGACCACTTTTAGAGTTTTTTGGTATTGGCTTATAAAAGCCTATACTTTCTATTTGACCACATGCTGCAAACAAACATGAATTGGAAGTTTAAGCTCTTTGCAGATCTGTCAGCTCCTAATTCCAATATTAGGTTGATAAAAAATGTATAGAAAATCTTACCCACATTCGCAAGAAGGATTGGAAGTTTTGGAATGCAATGCCCAGGGTGAGATGCATTTGGAAGGGTTAAGAATAGGTTAGTTTCCGGTGATATTTAACCTAGATGGGAATGGGAGATGAGGTTACCTATTTAGCATCATTCTTATATATCATGACTATGGGAGAGGATCTTGATGGTATAGTGAGGTTTGGAGGCTTTCATCCTATAACAATTTCTCCCGTTGTCTTAGTTCATCCACAGGATTTTTTGGGGGACCCTAGACAATTCTAAGGACATTTAAGGGACATATATAATCAATTGGACATCCCAGATTTTTGTATGAAAGGTAGTCCACAATTACATTATGCCAACTTCTATTGGCACAAGTGCGTACATGAGTACAAAATTATGGATGACAATGTGATTGTCTTACACATGACACAATACTATCAATATGATCGTGATAGTAAATGGTCAAATGGGTGGTATCTAGATATACTTACCTTAGTACCCAACTAGCTTTGGAACAATGTAGTTGATTCGAATTGGAAAATCATTCAAATATATAGGAAAGATGGCGAACTAATTGGGAGACATGAGTTTGGAGGAGAAGATGAAAATGAAGATGATCACAAGGAATTAGAATTGGCTGAATATGATTCAAGTGGGAATTTAGGAGATGATTCCAATCTTGAAGAAACTGATTTGAGTTCAGAAACAGGAGATGATTCCAATTCCGAAGCACTTGAAGAAGATATGATGCTGCCCTAGGTATTAGATTCTTAAATCTAAATCATGCCCTAGGTATTAGATTCTTAAATCTAAATCATGAACATGTTTGTGGTTTTTCAACTTGCACATATTGAATTACTATATACTTCACCCTTGTATTGTGGAAACATACCACTTATCAATGAGATAAAATCTTGACAACTGCACCTTAATGAGCTGTCTTGTTTTATTATATGGGTGGACCTAACTATTAGCTTGTTGACTACTTAAAGTAGAGTGATATTGTTGTTCAAGTTGTTAATAATCAGTACATGAATAGAATGTAACTACATATTGTCACTAATGTTGTGATTGTTGTCAAATAGTTTGAATAAGAGAGGTAGATGGTCCATACATGTAGAATGAAAGGGAATGCCTTAGTGATAAGAATTTTTTGTCAACTTTGATCAATTTTGACTGAGGGTTTACTTTTGTGGCAATCAAAAGTTAACTTTTGATCTAAACATCTAATCGAGTTAAAACCAACATCATTGCGAAGAATATTGAATTCCCTTTCAAACAACTTCTCATAGGTCGAAATCGGACTTAAAATGGCTGAGATATCTAGAAATCCATGTTGGGCTCATCAGCTTGCTTCTCGAGACCATAACTTTTGATCCAACTGACTAATTTTCAAATTTTAAGTGATATAGAAATTAGACATCCATCTCTTTCTAATGCCACCAAAATCAGGTCAATCGGAATCTTAAAAGGCCTTCAAATAAGCAACTGAAATTGGAACCGTAAAAGCTAGAAAAGACACAATTGCTAACATCAGCATGACCACTCAGCTTGCACTTAGTAGTGCATGCTGGAAGCCAAAACGTCACAAAATCAATATAAATACTCCCTCAGCTCTCATATTAAAAATAAATAAATAAATAAAATTGGGCAGTTAAAGAAATTTTTTGGAGCAATGCTCTCTCGCTTTTCTCCTAAATTATCTCCCAAACACACACAATAAATCCTTGATTCTCTCATCTCTCATACATCAAGAGGTAGTGTTCATGCTTCCATTTCCTCCTCCTTAACCCATTTACCTTGGTTTTGAGGTTGGCAAGGTGTAGATGTAGCTTTTTAGCTACAATCTACACCCATGTAATTCCTAGCATGTTTTACTGTTTTATCTTCCTCCTTAGCATGTTTTATTGCTTTACCTATCTCTCTAGCATGCTTTTATTAGCCTAGCTTTCTTGGGCTAGGATATGCCTAAGTTTCTTGATTGTGCTCTTTATGCCATATCTATATGTTTGGATGCTATGCTTAAGTGCTTTATAGCTTTGAATATTTGTTTATGCCTTTTTGTTGCGTCTTTTGTCAATGGGTAGGATGTAGATCTTGATCTATTGCTCAAGGTCCACATCCAAACAGCCAAGTTCAATAAAGGGTTTGGATTAGAGTCTTATTTGCATGTTTATGCTTGTTTGGTCTTTTTACATGCATTTGTATGTCTTTTTCATAGATCTCTCATTTTGTGTTGCCATGTTTGGATGCTCCATGCTTAGCTCTCTCTCTCTCTCTCTCCACACACACATATATATAAAAGTTGCAATGGCCTAAACCACGTGTCCCTCAAGTGTAAACTTCAAGGAGGGCTTTGTATATAGATTGTAATGTAGGCTAGGATTTGGGTGGTGAAATGAAAGATATAAAAGACTCAAAAATGTCTCCCACAAAATGTAGTCTTAAATTTGCTTTCCTTCTTCTCTTATGGCAGTCATATGATTTTCATCTTTTAAGTTTCTATCAATTCATATTTTCCTCTCATATTTTTCCTTTTTTTTTCGCCATTGTTAGATTTTAACATGAATTTCGTCCATTGATAGATTTTGTAGATGAGAGTCAAGACTTCAAACTTGTGAGAAAATTGATGGACTTTGTAGATTTGCAGTCTTATTAGCCCAAATGACATGCTTATTGGTGAATGATTAGGAGCCCGTTGAATAGAAGAGAATTTGGGCAAGAAAGTCCAATTGATTATTTGGGCTCTTGAACATAAGTTTAGCCCAATGACACAGGATATTTTTGGCATTTAGCATGATTTTGCTAACAATTTTGTTAGTTGACAAGTTTTGCAAACTATTTTGTTAAGTAGCATCTTGAGCCTTAAAGCCTTATTTCAAAGTGGTGGCAAAGCAGAGGTGGACTAAAAATTCATGTGGAACTCAAGTTTTAGAGACTCAAGTTCCTACAAAGCATCCCAAGAAATAATACAAGAAAAGATGATTCACATTAGTGGAATGGGGGACCAAGAAAGCTGAAGTAGGTAGCATGAGTTTTCACTTGTCATCTAGAAAAAGACAAAAGTGAATCATTTGGCTAGGGACCAAGAAAGCTGAAGCAAGACAAACCTCTAGCTATTGATTTGTTGTTGCTCGCAAGTTTGTTTTGGTGGGACATCAAATTTAATGGTGGGACATGTGATGAGAGGCATGGACTTTTCTTCCTTTCTTAGCCTTTGAGAATTTTTTTTCCTTTGTGGAACTCAAGTCTTAGAGTTCCATGTAAATTTTTTATCCACATCAACTTTGCCACTTCTTGGAACTCAAGCCTCTAAGACTCGGGTTCCTTCATGGAGCTCGAGTTTTAGAGACTTGAAATGTTAGTTTACAAAATAGTTTCAAAAACTTGCCAACTAACAAAATTGTTAATAAAATCATGTTAAATGGCAAAAAATCCCTATGCCACACTTGTAGTGTAGCATGCATTGATTGATGAATAAGAACATGCCACATGGCAAGAAAAAAAATGAACTCTAGGTTTGTGCATTGTGATTGTTTGATTAATGTCTTATCAACCTCTTTTTTCTTTTCTTTTTTTCCTCTTTGTCTTAAGAGCCAAGAGTAGGTCATACTGAGAAATTGTCAACAAGTATGGTCAGTAGTATGTCTAATTTCTCAAATAAAGTTTTATCTTAGATATTTCCTATAAACACAAAGGTATTAGTTGGAAGTCTTGTGAATTTAACTAGCTTCCTTTTGAAAGTGAGCGTAATCTCCATTATTATTATTATTATTATTATTGTTTTTAGGTGGCAAAATCTTCATTATTAATTTTAAATACCCATGACAAATAAATACAAAATATCTTATTGATCAAATATAATATACTATGTAATTAAAGTGTATTAGAAGTTGATTCTCCCAAAAAAAAAAAAGCATATTAGATGTTAATAGCAATACATCCAAGAGCTTTGTAGTTCAACTTATTGGCCCCTCGTGATGTTTCCAAGACATCCAAGATTCAAATCTCCCCTCTTTGTATCTATCAAATTATCAACAACAAAAAAACACCCCCTACCTACCATGTAATTGCTAAAAATATTGTAGCTTAATGGTTAACCATCTCCCTTTTATTAGAGAACCATGGTTTGAACTCCAACACGAAACCTCCTACAAAACTATCTTTTTCCCAAAGCTGAAAACCATCTCACTTCTCGCCAAGCTTATTGGATAATTTTAGTGAAAGTGTCTCCTCATTTCTATCCAACCATACCTTTGAGTAAGGATAGCAATTCACATTCGCGTGTCAGGTTATATCGTGTCAACTTATGAGTATCCAACAATATAAGTCAAAACTAACTGACATGTTTATTAAATGAGTCAAGATTCCTTAACCTTAACACGACCCTTTTATTCGTGTCGATTAGTTTATCAAATTTTATCAAAACGAAAAAAAAAATTATATATATATATATATATATTAACCAACTTGATATGAATTATGAAAAACCAAACAAATAAATATTTTTAATATAAAATTTAGATTTAACAAATAACTGTATCACAAATAATTATTTAAAACTAAAACACATCTCATTATCACAAATAATCAATCATAATATATTAAAGAAAATAAACCACAATAACTAATAAATTTATATACCTCAGGCTTGAAGAGTTTATTAGTAAAATATCATTTAATTAAACGAGTTAGATGAATTAAATGAGTTTCATGTGATGGACACTAATTCAACCCGTTTAGTAAACAGGTTAGTCGTGTCAATCCGAATATGACACGAACTCATTAAACCTCAACTCATAACCTGTTAATTTCGTGTTGTGTCATTTTGGATTCATAGGTCATGTATAATTTTGCCACCCCTACATTTGAGTCTAAAATGTATCAAATGAATCTCAGATTCTTTAAAATATCAAGTGTTGAGTAGTGTTTAGCTTATTTGTCTATCATCTTTGCAGCTTGTGAGGTTGTGCCCACGCATGGAGCTGGTAATAAAATAAAGCAAAATGATGCGGTTGTATATTAACTGCGACAATTGAGTAAAAGAGATCTGTGTCAAAGAAACAGCATCGGATAATCTTAATGAAGATAACTTTACACACTTATGTAAGTGAAAAGAAGTTTCTAATTTGACGCCCTAAATTTTGAATTTATACTGCCTGCAAAAATTACACTAACCATTGGTATAACATATCGCAAAAACCTATACTCAAAATGTTCCTAAAGCTATAACATATCGCAGACCCATTGGTAACAAAAACCCTAGTAAGGAAAAAAAAACAAAAAAACCAATGGCTACAAACCAAAGTCCAGTTCAGCTCGCTTCAGCACAGATGTCACTCTCCTAAAAAATTCTGGTTCCTTTTCTTTCATATCATCAAGTGTGCTTGATTCATGCTCATCTGCCTAATTAGACAAGAAAACATAAAAAGAGAGTCATGAGATTTTCTAAAGCAAGCTCTTCGGGAAGGGAAAAAATAAAAGAGAAAAAGCCAAATACTAGAACTGGCAAAAAAGATTGTCACACTGTCAAGAGAAAATCGGTGCAACATTTCCTATATTGGCAAATATATTCAATTAGCCACTACATTCCATTTTCGCATCACCTCAAATGGTGATTGATTTAATGTAGTTTATAATGTCAATGCCTAAACAATAACGACCAAAAAAATGTCACCCTCAACCTCTAGAGCTTAAATACTCTCTTCATGAGACAGAGACAGAGAGGCATAGGGAAGGGTAAATATCTTTCCATTATATTGAGCAGAATAAAAATAGAAGAAAATGATGACTGTAAGACCATTGTAAAATATAGTCCCCCCCATAAACCCATTGTGATATAGTGAGACACTAAAGTTTTCAGATTTTAGGAAAATGAGTTAAGTGGCAAAGCAGTAATAAAACACACAAAATGGGACCCACGCGGGTGACTTGTCTTGTTGAGGTCAGACAGCAGTAATTGTTACCAGCAGCTCCTTGGTCCTTCCCTCAAACTCATTTACTAACAGCCTAACACAGTAACACTAGAAGCAGAAACACAGTCTCATTGATTTTGCTTCATCTCTCTAGGTCTATCATCTCCCTCCAGCTCTCGGTCTTTCAAAGTAATGCATCCACCAGATCCTCCATTACTTGTATTTACCAGAAAACCCACAAACACATATACAACACTCCAGCCAAAAACAACCATTTTCATCCTCCAAAATCCACAAATCTCTTCTCCAAGTACAAGTCCACAACAATGCAATCTGCTCCCAACACACACAAAACCCAGAAGCAGGAAACCCACCAAACCTTTGAGGACAAAGAGAGAGAGTATCAATTTGGAAAAATCCACACTGCAGGGAGAGAGAAAGGGCAGCCTGGAGAGAGAAGCAGCTGCCGATCTGTGGGTCTAGGGAGAGAGAAACGCATCGCTGTGTAGATTTCTATGGGTTTGGCTTCTTCGGTTCAGTGGGTTTCTGTGGGGAGAGGGAAGAGGCAGTAGGCATACATGCGGGTTTCGAAGATAATAGGCAAATTCTGACTAGTAGGACCCACCAAGTGAGTTAAAGTAGCTTTTTTGAAAAAGAAAACCAAGGGGATTTGGAGTGCCAAATACACTGAGAATGAGTTAGGAGAAAATAGATAGGCTTAAGGTGGATGGAGAGCTGTCTTCAAATCTGGAGGACATAGCCGAGTGTATTTCTTGCTTCTATAGGCAGTTCTATTATGAAGATGTGGTTAATAGACCTGTCCTTGATGACATGGAATTCTCTAGAAATTCTGAGCTATTTGATTAGATAGGCCATTTGACGAGGAAGAGGTGTATAGGGTGATTAATGGTTTTAATGCCGATAAGGCTCCTGGTCTGGATGGTTTTTCCGTGGCTTTTTTCCAGTCTCATTGGAGTGTGTTGAAAGAAGAGATTATGGAAGTTTTTCAGAACTTTCATATTCAAGTTGTACTTGAGAAGAGTCTTAATACTGCATTTCTTGCCCTTTCCTAAAAAGGCAGATGTTGTGGATATCAAAGATTTCTAGCCAATTAGTTTAGTTGGTGGGATGTACAAGATTGTTTCGAAGGTTTTGGCTAATTGGTTCCTACGGGTGGCATATGGGCTTATTTCAGACTCACAGAATGCATTTGTAAAAGGTAGATAAATCTTAGATTCCGTTTTAATTGCTTTTGAATGTATTGATAGTAGATTGAAGGCGTATGATCATGTGAATTGGGGTTTTCTAATGTATATGTTGTAGTGTCGTGGGTTTTCAGAAAAGTGGAGAAAATGGATTATGTTCTATATTTCTACAGTTAAATTTTCCATTTCGATTAATGGAAGTACTTTAAATTTCTTTGGAAGCTCTAGGGGGATTAGTTTGGACTTCTCTGTAGGTTCTACACCTAGTACTTCGATGTTGGTGTCTCATCTTTTATTTGCAGATGACACCCTTATTTTTTGTGATGCTAACCCTAATCAACTGGTTACTTTGAGGGAGATTCAGACTAGATTTGAGGAGGTTTCAGGATTAAGAATTAATTTGGGGAAGTCAAAGTTGGTACCAATTGGTGAGGTACATAATCTTGGTGGGGCTATTGGGTTGTAGGCATTCTTCCCTTCCTTTGAAATATTTGGGACTTCCTTTGTGGGCTAAATTCAAGGAGTCGCCAATCTGGAATCCTATATTAGAGAAGATGGAACGAAGACTAGCAGGGTGGAAGATGCTTTATTTATCTAAGGGAGGGTTAAGTAACTAATAAAAGTACTCTCTCCTCTTTACCTACTTATTTCCTTTCCATTCTTCCTATACCTAGGAAGGTAGGTAATCGCATGGAGAAATTATAGAGAGATTTCCTTTAGTGTGGTGTGAGTGGTGATTCTAAGTTACATCTGGTGAATTAGGCTAAGGTTTGTAAGCCAATTTAGGTTAAGGGGCTAGGTATTAGACAATTGAGAAGCTTTAACTCTGCTTTGTTGGGCAAGTGGTTATGGAGGTATGATTTAGAGACAAATACGTTATGGAGGAGGGTTATAGAGGCGAAATATGGGAATACTTGGGGTGGTTGGTGCACGAAAAAGGTGACAAGTGCAAATGGTGTTAGCCTCTGGAGGTTTCTTAGAAGTGCCTGGCTGAACTTCTCTAAACTCCTACGATATGATGTAGGTGATGGTACTAGAGTGAAGTTTTGGAAGCATTTGTGGTGTGGGAATTGTATCCTTAAAGAGGCTTTTCCATATCTTTACTAACTTAGTACTTAGTAGGGTTAAGGACTTTTCAGTGGCGGAGGTTATGTGTTAGTCTGGTGGGAGGATTCATTGGAATTTCCATTTTTAATGTTCACCACAGGATTGGGAGGAAGAATCTTTTAATCGGTTTATGGACATTTTTTACTCTTCGAAAGTGCAGGGGGTTGGCCCTGATAAGGTTTATTGGAAGGCAGCAAGGATTAGAGGTTTTGAAGTTAAAGGTTTCTATCTTTCTTTCTACCCTCCTATTCTTTCTTTCCCTTGGAGGTTGGTGTGGCAATCGAAGGTCCCTCCCAAGGGTGGCTTTCTTTTCATGGTCAGCTTCGTTAGGTATGATTCTTACAACTGACAACTTTCATAAAAGGCGTATTATTGGTCTTGATTGGTATTACATGTGTAAGAAGTGCAGGGGTTCGGTGGATCATCTTTTGCTTCATTGCCCTATAGCTTTTGAGTTGTGGTCTTTGGTGTTTTGTACATTTGGACTTGATTGAGTTATGCCACATAAGGTATTTGAGTTGTGATTCTTGGCAAGGTAAATTCGGGCGACATCACAATATAGATTTTTGGAGACTTGTGCCGCATTGCTTGATGTGGTGTATTTGGAGTGAAAGAAATGCTAGATGCTTTCAGGGATGTGACTAGTCCTTACTAGAAATTAAGTCTTTTTTCTTACATACTCTCCTTGCTTGGAGTGTGGCTCTATCACATTTTTCTTGTTTATCTTTTACTTGGTCATTGTAATTTTGGTTCTTGATTTTTGCCCCATAGTACATCCTCAATGTACTCAAGTTGGCTATTTTTTTCTTAATAAAATTTTTTCATTACCTAAAAAAAAAAAAAAAAAATCTAATGGATAAAACATTACCTTGAAACATCCAGATATAACACTATGACATGTTTTGCTAGAAAATTGGTGGCAGGCATATAAAACTCATATCTAAATCCAAATAAAATATAAGAGGATTGCATTAATCTTGGCATAAGCCATCTGCTTAGTGGAGCACATTTAGAAAATTCAGTTCATGTACTTATTGCTCAAGCACCTACATTTTGAGCTTTAATAGTTATTTGTGCTTTGATATACGAAGTGACAAGGGAGGAAAAAAATGCAAGAAAAACACGACTAGGTAGTATTTTCTGTTTTTTGGGATGAGTTGCAATTAGTGTTATCTTCCATTGTAATAATGCCGCCAAAGTTACGTAATCTATTGATGGCTTCAAGATATCATGAGCACTCACTCATTCGATAAAATGTCAATAAATGATATATACCTCGCTAAACTTTAATAGAATTAAGTTCGACACTGTCGCGGGCTTTTCCTGATCCCACCTGAAGAAATGGAGACAAGCTCAAAAATGTCAGTGATAAAATAGTCTAGATTCACCATCAGGGCAACATCAATTTTGATAAGAAAGATAACGCTACATGACAAACATGGTAGACATGGTGAAATTCAACAGGTTTAGATGATCATAGTTTAATTGCTCAATGCTCTTGTGCACATACTTAGCTGCAATTTACTCTAGTTCAAATATTTGAGAAAGATTGCCTTTAAGTATCCTACAATTCGGAGAAAATTGTCTATGATGGTATTTATGTTCAGAATAGAATCTAACTGCACCAAACTGCTCAATACAAGATTCCAAATCAAGGTGCCATAACTAAGAGAAAGACTGGAGAAAGGGCAAAACTCAGGTACACTTTCTTAGCTGCTGTATCATAGGTTCCTATGACAGCATTGACCAAGGCAGTACAAACAATATTACCATTTCCAATGAGAATTGTTGGAAAGTAATGTAAATTTCACTTTCCAACAACAATAAAAGTCAATGCAACCATGTGTTTAAATTTAATTGGGGAACCTAAGGTACAACACCTAAGAAACTGTACCCGAGTTTTACCAAAGAGAAATCAGCCAATGAAGTGAGAGAAAGAACGACAGCCAGTGAATGAACAGTAGACAAGGCCCTGATAAGAGATAAATAGCAGAAAAGGAGTGGTCAAGCCAATCCTAATTAAGATGTTAGGCTTTGTTTGCTGAGTTGACTATATAGTTCATACACCAAAAGACTAATTTTATAACTTTAGTATTTCTTTTTTAATATTCTCCCCCAAATTCTAGGCAAGGTTCAAAATGGTCAATCACATCCAATACAAATGCAAACTATACCTCACAAGCATTAATTCATTAACAGATCGCCACATTCCACGTCCGACATCTTTTGGAGACTGCTCTCTTGCACTTCGTCCATGCCACAACTCTTTTGCAACGTACATCACTTCTTCAATATCTACCTATAAAAAATGGCAATAGATTACACAAGCATTTAACCAAAAAGTTTAAAGGACTTTCCCATAAAATCAAAATTTAATAACTAGCATATGGTGCCATGACTCTTCTCATTTTTATAGGAAGCCAAACTCATTCCACCTTATACTTGTAACTTTTTCTTCCTGGTATCAAGTCCTTTGGCAACTCTTAAAAGGGGTATCAATTATTAAAAAAAAAAAAAAAAAAAAAAAAAAAGAAAAAAAAAAAGAAAAAGAAAAAAGGAAAGATTGATAGCTAGATACTTTTTTACTGACTAACTTGTAATTGGCCCTTAATTTTCTCCTAGTCTTGGCATCTCCTCCCCTTTCTTTCAATAAGAGGAGGGTGAGCTCATATATTCGTACAGGCAGGTAAAATGTATCTACCTAACCCAAGTGCACATGATGCATACAATAAATTTTACATAAAAGAATTAGAAGAGAGAGTTGATCACAAAATTTGGGACTAAGGCTTGTTGTGGTTGTTGATAAGAATTAGAAGAGAGCGAGAGAGAGAGAGTAAGAGAGGTCTTATCTGCTCCAAAGAACTAACAAACTTAATATTAAAAGAGCCTAAAAAGAGCTTTAGGAATTAGTCAGGTGCTAGGTGAACTCTAGACACCTTATTAGCAAATAAATAAATAAGAGCAATTTTTTAACAATAACTTATCAAGGGAAACTTCATACCCGGACTTCCATGGCTGTGCCATACAATGATTCCTCATGCTCAATAAGGCGTTGATGAAGCATCCGGTAATGATCCATGTCCAAATTTACCACAGGCTCTGTTTGGACTTGCACCCCTGCTAGTTGTGTCACAACATAGGAGGCCATTACTTGTCCAAAAATTGCAGGAACGGTTCCTAGAACAGGTATTATGCGAACCCTAAACCCTGGTACTATCTGATATAAGGATAAGAAGTTAGAATGTTTACAAATAGGGAGAAATTAATTAATTTTCTTGTACAATATCTAGTTTTTTTTTTTTTTTTTTGGTTGATAAGTAACGAAAATTTTATTTAAAAAAAAAACAAAACAAAACAAAACTAGGTACACAAGGGGTGCAATCAAAAAGAATAACAAACAGCTCTCAAACTACAATGCTCAACCAAATCTAAAAGAGGAAAAAAAGGAGTTAATTACTTTTATGGATAAATACGCCAAATATCAGAATTCTTTGGAGTAATTACTTATTTGGAAAAAAAAATGGGAAAAGAAAAGAAAAGAAAAGAAAAGGTAACATATACTTTCAACTAACAAGTAAAACATTTGCACCTGATAGTCTGAGGGATTTTCTTCTTCTCCACTTGGTCCCTTAAAAGGAAGCAGTTTTGCTTTAGGTTTCTCGAGCGAAAACACAACAGGAATGCCACCGTCAATGCCATGATCTCTCCTTAGTCGGTGTCTTACCTGAAACAGAGATTTGGGAAAAAGGAGTTGCATATTAATGCCTGTAATAATAATAAACAAAAAGCATGCAATCTTCACCTAGTAAATAAATGAAGGAAAAAGTAAATTTGTCCCAATACTTTTATATAAGTTGAGCGCCAACAAAAGTAGTTAATGTGAAGTAAATGCAATCATAAACTGAAAATTATCATATACGCATATTACTAAGGAGCCTCCAATTTCCTTTTTTGTTTGTTGCGTGGAATAGAGGGAGGGTGGGGGTGGGTAAGGGGATTCCTTTTAAAGAAGACATATTTAGGTGATTCTCTTCTTTCACTACTTTTTTTATTTTACATGTACTATAAAGATGCCTTGTCCTCCTCTCTTTTAGATTCTCCTCTCTTTTCGATACTCATTTCCTGTAAAAAATCAACACTACTTTATATATCCTTGGTACCATATGTTGATTAAAAAAATAAAGGGAAAATTACACTTCAACCACAAAAGGTTTGTGTCGAATTTGGTTTGCTAACTTGAAGTTCAACAAGTTGCACTTTACCCACTAATGGTCAACACCATTACCCACGTACATTCACTCATTCTCCAGAGTCCAGACATTAAAAAAATTGATATGAAGCACCCAAAGATAATCCCAGTTCTCCATCTCCTTCATGACCTCCAATCCTTTTCATCAATGAAACTAATACACTTCACAAGCGAGATCCTTACCAAGTGAACATTTCTTCTTTGACTTAATACCTTTTGTATATTTGAGCCTTTTTTCATTTATATGGGAATCCTTTAATTTTAATTATACAAAGCTTTTGTAAATCTGTTAGTTGGTACTTTCAGATTTGGAGGAATTTGTGGTGACATGAAGGCCAGTTGATGAGGATGATAGGAATTTGTGGTTTTGATAGCTGGCCATCAAAACAACTGCAGTCCAACCTTATAACCTGTCAACACCCATTACCCGCTGCTCATAAAACCCCTAATCACCACACCTAGGCCCTATCATGGTGGGATAACCCTGAACACCTCACTGTCATCCATAGCTCCCCTCCCCCCCCCCCCCCCCCCCCTAAAAAAAAAAAAAAAACCCTCACCGACAGCACCAAAGTTTCAAACACCCAACTGCAGCCAACACCATGGGCAAAAGTCACCATTATGACACTCACCGCCCGAAAATCCAACACCCACCAACAGCCAATACTCAGTTTCCCCACAACTCCATCATGGCACAAACACCATGTCACACCCATTTGTTTTGAAATGCAAACAAGAATTGCAACCTAGCAGCACTTGACCCCATAGTCCTAAATACCACCATGAACACATGGCCAACCACAGCAAAACACGGCCAGCACCAGCAAACCAACATCATTGCCAGTTGTGCCAACCTACACTTGTTACCCAAAATCCATCACCATCACATCTACATTCTGAAAACAAACCAGCCACCAATCCAATGCCCGCCACCAGCTGTTACTCAATTTCCTCACAACCCCATCATGGCACTAACACCACATTGCACTCTTTTTTTCTTTTTTGGAAATGCAAGAAAGAATTTCAAAGTAGCAGCACTCAACTCCATAGCCCTAACACACCCCATGAGCCAATGTCCAACGACAGCTAAACCAACATCACCATCTGCCTATGCCTGCTACCCAAATCTATCACCACCCACGTACACATTCCAAAATAAACCTGCCACTGCATCCACAATAACAGTGGAGGCTTATGAGGCTTACAAGCAAATAAAGCTTGAGTTGAAAGCTATATTATAATGCCTATGGTGGGTGGTTCAAGGGTTCTGGTTTGTGGGGGCAATGGTAATAATCTTAGGTGGGGTAAAGAGCAAACTCAGACCATACCACAAGCAGAGAAAGTATAATTACCCCAAAAATAAAATACATAAATAAGATGGCACATATCCATATTCAGGAAGTCTAACAGATAAACTATAGCACACCTGAGATACACAGAATACTTAAATCAAGTTTGTAAAAAAGATACATGCATATGTACACACGGTGCACACATTCAAAAAAAAGAATTGCATTTACTTATTTATTTTTTATAAACACTCAAATACAAAGATATTGATTATATGTATATACTAAACGATTATTTCATTTTATTTTTTTTAATTGATAAATATGAGCTACAAAATATCTAAGTTCCAAAATGTATAAGACCTTAGTTTTCATGTTTTAGAAATGGGCATCTTTTATGCAACATGGTTCTGCAAAAAAACAATCAGACAGAAGCATATTCAAAACTGCTGAACAGCTTAAAATTTGTTGATAAGAAAAATGAAAAAATCATTACCGCACGAGATAGTGGGTCATTTGTTGACTCTTTCAAATCAGCAACACGTATTCTTGTTGGATCAGCTCTTGCACCAGCTCCTGTTGCAGATAGAACTTTCAGACCCCTACGTACACATGCAGCAAGAAGTGCCACCTATTACATATAACAAATCAACAAATTGAAAATTGAAACTTCATTACTATCATAATTCTTGTTTGGAACACAGCAGTGAATTATAATGACAGAGGGGCGGCTGGAGAAAAATAATTTTTTGGCTTGTGTAGACTTGTAAAAAAAATTGTTTTCAGGTGCAGACCAAATTTTGTAGAAAATGTCCAACGTCCTTCTCACATCATTGTCATATGCATCTAAATCAAGTCTTGCTAGCATGGCCCTTCCCAAAAAAATTAATTTATATACAAAAGGAAGAACCCATAAATAATATCCACAATTCGGATACAATAGAATTTTTTTTATCAGTGCCTCCATATCATCAAATCATAAAATTTGCAAAATTTCTTACACTCAAGGCTGAAAAAAGCATCATATTACATTGGATCAAATGATCATATAAAGCACATATATATGTACAAACCTATGTTACATGGACTCCAGTGTCAGGTGCTGGCATGTCCCTAAGTGTATAACCCACTTAATAATCCAGTTAGAGTTACATTTCCTCTCTCTCTCTCTCTCTCTGCAAGGAGGTGTAGGGTTAGGGGGCTAGTATATGTTGAATTTGTTTGAAGTTCAGATTTTATTTGGTTTTTAGTGTGAGAGAGAAAGAAAGGAGATTGGAGATGATGAGGAGGTAAGGAGCTTTTGATAACTGTGAAGAGAGAAGAGAACCCCTAACTGAAAGAAAACACACACACACACACACACACACATATATTTACATATATTTAAAGGCATATATGTAAATATACTTGAAGTGGGGAAACTAAAACCCATCCCTGCCTCACCATCAAGTCAATATATTTCACCTTGCCCTCACCCCGCCACCCATCAAATTGGGGAAAACCTGCTGCCTTCATGGGTGGAAGCAAGGGGAAAAATTGCCGCCCCCCTAAATGCACGTGTATATTACTAAGAAAAACCAAACTACTCCTATTCACGCTTGCAATGATGGAATAATCCCAAAACTAATAGATTGCATCTTATAGTATTCAAATATGATTTTTACATATGACGGAATAATCCCAAAACTAATAGATTGCATCTTATAGTGTTCAAACATGATTTTTACATATGACGAAGCTCAATTTGCAACAATTGAATGAAAGAGTGTGTTCCATATAAGCAAAACTGGAAGATTTGTCTTTTATGCAAGAAACTTTGGATAAGTAGCAGTTGCTATTGTGGCTAAATATCTTTGCCAAAATAAAGTTGATCAAGAACTTAGATGTTTTAAGTTAGATATAAGTTTATCCCGACCATTGTTGAAAAACATTGCACCCGTTACCCCTTCAAAATCTGATAGATGCGGCCCTGCCTAGTTGCTGTTACACCAACTTCGATCGGGTGTTAGTTCAATGCAACAAGGTGTTGCACTAAAGAGAGAAATCCAGCCTTACATTTCACCCCATGTTCGATTTCAAGACCAGCTAAAAGAATGCATTACAAGGGCAACGGAGATCACAACTGAACAAGGTGAGCATAAGGTTGATCATGGAAAAGTCAAGACCATGGAAGATATTGATGTTATGGCTATGGATCAATTCAAGAAGGATTTTAAGTTGAAAAGACTTTCAAGCATTGATTTTATTATTCCAAATGAATTTAACGATATGGAGTGAAAAATAGATTCTTTATCTTTAATGCTTCCATAGGTGTTTGAAGAATGGGTGCAAGTTTCATGTTTAATAGTTAATACTTCAACACTTCAAAACCCAAGGCCAAGTTTTTCCCACCTGGGGAACAATGATGAAATGATAGAAGATTGATTTGCTACTACTTTGCATATTCACTAATTCAAGAAATATTTATGAGGTTTTTAAGGTTAAAACAGTTTTTTATTTAGATTTTATTATATTAGTTATGTCCATTTTGTATTCAAGGGCTAAACTATAATTTCTACAATTCTTGTTAATTAATGTCCAAAAACTAGTACTAAATTATTTGAGTATTCAACAGTAGTAATTTTGGTGCAGGTAAAACTAAATTCATGAATGTTAATCATAGTTATAGGCAAGAAAAGTTACCTTTGTATCAATATTATCGATGCAGTCCAAAACAAAATCAGGGTTTCCTGAAAGAATTTCTTCTTCAGATGATGCATCATATAATAGCACTTTTGCATCTATATGGCACTCTGGGAAGATTGATAGGAAATGCTCTCTGAGGCACTGGGCTTTTGGAATGCCAACATCTGCTCTTGTTGCAACAGCGTGTCGGTTAAGTGATGAAAGTGATACCTTCTCATGTAATTAATGAATGAGTACATATATCTTATGAATCTAATCAAATAAATTCTAATGAATGCAAATATGAAAGCAAAAATCAATACTCCTTTTTATTTTTTTTCTAACTAATGTCAGTCTTCTATCATTACTAGCATTCTTAAGAGTTAGGAGGGACCATTGTATCCACAAGAAATAAAAAATTTATTAAATTACTGAAACTAATTAAAGGTAAAGTGCTTCATGGAACCAGTGTGCCGTATGTTCAGAATATTATCAAAACACAATTGATCATCCAGTTAATGCAAGCTATCATGTGAAAAAGTCATCTTTGCTCGTAGATTTGAACAGCTTTTACCATTTATCAAAATTTTGGTCAAAGTTTCATGTTCTAGATAGTGTTGAAAGAGCAATAGAGGGATGAAATTAAACAACCAATTCCATTAATTTTTTCCAATTTTCCAACTTAGGGGAAAAAAAAAGTGGATGTGTTTTTTCCTTTTCTTATTTTCAAGAGTGGTACCCCTGGGGAGGGGGGGGGGGGGGGGGGGAGAGAGAAAAATATGAGAAATTGTTCTAGAGAAGCACTCAGAAATTCACAAGGTAGGGAGGAGAGTTTTAGTTCCGCTTCAGTTGGGTAGCTTAAATCATATCATATCATAAAGGAACACTAAACAAATAAGTCAACTAGAAGTAATTTAAAGTTCACCTTCAAGTTAAACTATGACACTAATAAGGTAAAAAAACACGGATCTTATAGAGTACCATTTTTTTTGGTAGTCCATCACAACAATAAATTATCATCATTTAAGTGCATTTTAATAACCGGTTACTTTCTAGTTTAGGTATCAAAGATCCATGTCCTATTGCCAGGCTGGATGATGAATACACATCAAATGATTCAAACCACTATTTGATGCAAATATGCATTCATTAAAAAAAATAATTAGCCAGTGGTTCAAATCCCTTCTTTACATTACAATTTCTGTAAAATAGACACTATGGGAAATCTCATCAGATATTTCTCAGTTTAGTAAAATAAACTAACATTAAAATAAATCAGATATATTTTTCCTCAAATGTAGGTCACAAGTATACAATTTGAGTAGGCCTCAAGCTTAATGGAATTGTGGATCTAGCATCCTGCAAGAAAATAAGAACCCCTTAGATGGCTTCTTCTTCTTCCTTTCCCGCCCCCCCCTCCCTCCCTACCACACAGCCAACACCTTTCCCTCCTCTGATCCCCTCTCTACCTCTGTCTCTAAACCAGCCACTTCATCCTTTCCCTGGATTCTTCCCATCACCGTTCCCACTCCCATCCTCTTTTGGTTTTTTTCCTTTTCATCCCTCTTATCCTCCTCTTTCTTCATCCATGAACATCCCTTCACCTTCTGAACTGCCTTTTAAACCACCATTATGGCCTAGACCAACCACTACAAGTTCACCCACACCCCTTCCCACTATTGTGTCTCCCCCTTCCTCAACTCTTAAACCTTCTCCTCAGGGCAGAGGGGGCTGTATTGGTCCTTTTCGCATAGATTCCAAAACTTTTTCTTTCTCTTTTGATGGCGGGCGGGCTGATTCTTATGCTATTCATGAATGTCGTCGGAATATTAATAGTTCCGTGTGGATGAGTCGTAAGGGATTGGAATGGATTCTTGCTTGTTTTGCCGATATTCGAGACTGGGTTCCAGGAAAGGACTTCTTGTGCAA
Source organism: Quercus variabilis (assembly GCA_030445155.1). NCBI lineage: Eukaryota > Viridiplantae > Streptophyta > Magnoliopsida > Fagales > Fagaceae > Quercus > Quercus variabilis. The sequence goes on from CP129446.1 coordinate 54,910,944, forward strand.
ACGTTTCAGAGCAAATAATAAGTTTTTCGAATTCCGGGGAAGGTCGAATAAGGCTGGTATTTTTGTGGAGATTGCTGTGTATTTTGGTGGAGCTCGTCGTGGTTGGGTTTTGGTGCCTGCGAGTTCAAACCGGTCTGGGTGGCGTTTGTTTTCTAAAGAATTGGATAGCTTCCTATCTGGTTCAAACTCTGCGAGGGTGGTAGGGTGGTCTCCTGATGTAGCTGATGGTGGTGGTCCATCGGATGGTGGTGGTCAATATGGGAAGCAACCTGTCAACATCAGGAACCAGCGGAAGTTAAGGAAATTTGAATTTCCTAGAGCTGTTTCCGGAAATAACGTGTTGAAGGGTGTCTCTGGTGCTTCTGTTTCTTCTAAAAATGGAAGACCCATGCGTGACTTTACATTTGAGGTGACTTCTGCTACTCTGGCGCTGAGAGTGTCAGTTTCTGATGGGAATAAAAGAGTGGTTAAGTGGATAAACCCATATCCTCAGCACAAGTCCATTAACACTGGGCCGGTGTTGTTAAATATTGCTCCTGGGCTTGAAAAAGCCCACTTAGCTGACCCAAATTCTAAGTCTCAGCACAAGTTCATTAACACTGGGCCGGTGTTGTTTAATATTGCTCCTGGGCTTGAAAAAGCCCATTTAGCTGACCCTAATACTAAGGCCCACGGAGAGGTTTCTGGTCCTTTTAATTTAGGTGCAAGTGGGTTTGTCAATCAGAGTGTTTGCGTGGTGGGTGAGAGCTCCAAGCCTCCGATGGAGTCATCGGTGCCATCGGCGTTGCCTGAAGCTCCGACGGTAGGTGGATCGTCATTTTCCAGCTCCGATCAAGATTCGGAGCTTCTCGCACCCATCCCGGCGAGAGCTTTTGGATACCCAGTGGCCGGAAAAGCCTCGTCGCCCTGTGGTAGCTCCGTCGCGGTGGTTCTTGACTCCGTTTCTGCGGGTTTCTCTATGGGCTCAGTCTCCGATGCCGAGACCACTCTTGGGTTAGGCAAACGTGACTCTGGGTCCACCGGTGTTATGGTGGGTAGCTCGGCGACGGCGGAGATTATGGTTCATAACCGTTTTTCTCCTCTCTCTGACCTGGGCAATGGGGTTGAAGATGAATTTGTGGGTAGGGATGTTCATGTTGAGGATCAGTGGTGTCATCACCATGCTCATAGGACGAGACAAAGGTCAGTGGTTTCTGTTGGGGATTTTCAGTCAGTTTCTGGGCTTCACCTCTCTCCGTGGGAGTCCAGTGTAGGGTCTGACCATAGTGGTGGAAGTGGAGAAAAAGATTTTTGTGTGTTGGAGTGTGACCCTTTGTCTCGGTGGGAACCCAATGATCTCAGAGAGTTGGTGTTGGTTCCGGACTCTACAGAAAGAATTCAGGTGATGGAGTCTGGATCACAGTCAAACTGGGTGTCACAATTGATGAAAAATTTCTGCAACTTGGTGGGGTTCCCTATCGTGAAACATGAAGCTCAATGTTTGGCTCTGTTTCGCCTTTTGGAACAGGAGTGTCTCAAGGTGATTGATGTTGGGGTGCCCAAGCGACCGGCTAATACAGGGTCACGAGGTCTCAGAGAGCTTAAGGGGCTTATCTCTAATGTTAATTACGAGGGTGTCTCTTCTAGGAGTAGGAGCAAAGTTTCTTCGACTGCTATAGGGGTTGTTGGTAGGTGTAAATGACTCTACGACTACTTTCTTGGAATGTAAGGGGGCTTAACAATCCCCGGAAGAGAGAGGTTTGTAAGAATCTGCTAAAAGATTGGAAGTGTGATATTGTTTGTTTTCAAGAAACGAAAGTACCTTCTGCTGATGTTGCTTTTGTTCGGAGTTTATGGGGGAGCCCTTTCATTGACTGGGCTGTTTTGGACGCGGCGCAGACTTCAGGAGGGGTCTTGCTTATTTGGGATAAGAGGGTTTTTGATCAATTGGACATTATTGTTGGACAGTTTTCTGTCAGTGTCTTACTGAGAGGAGTGGTGGATGACTTTGTTTGGGCTTGTACAGGTGTGTATGGCCCCAATGAAGATGGTCAGCGGGCTGCATTGTGGGAGGAGTTGTCTCAGGTGCGTGCCAGATGGCCCATGGCTTGGTGCTTGGTAGGTGATTTTAATTGTATTAGGTACCCAAGTGAAAGGCTTGGCTGTGAGTTGTTTAGTCCTGCTATGTTTGCTTTCTCGGACTTTATAGAGAGTAATTCTTTAGTTGATTTACCGTTAGAGGGTGCTTCCTTCACTTGGTTCAGAGACTCTGGTCTTCCCTCTATGTCAAGAATTGACAGGGCTTTGGTTTCTCTAGATTGGGAGGATCATTTTGAGAATGTATCCCAAAGGGTGCTTCCTCGTGTTATTTCAGATCATTGCCCGCTTTTGTTGGAAGCTGGTGTTGTTCGACGTGGTCGGAGTGCCTTTAAATTTGAAAATATGTGGTTGAAAGCTGAGGGTTTTGTTGATAGAGTTCAACATTGGTGGAATGGGTACAGTTTTGTGGGCTCACCAAGTTTTATCTTGGCTCAAAAACTAAGGGCTTTGAAAGCTGACTTAAAAAAATGGAATAGGGAGGAGTTTGGTGACTTGGCTCTTAGGAAAAAAAATTTGCTGACTGAACTGTTGGGTTTAGATGCGAGAGAGGAGTTGTTGGGGCTTTCGGGTGAGGATCATCTCCGTCGTATTCAACTCAAGGGAGATATTGAACAGTTGGCTTCCCTTGAGGAAATTTCTTGGAGACAAAAATCTCGGGCTTTGTACGTGAAGGAGGGAGATAATAATACTCGTTTCTTTCATAGATTAGCAAATTCTCATAGAAATGCTAATCACATTAAGAGGATCGAGGTAGATGGTGTTCTTTATGAGGATGAGACGGAGGTGCGCTCTCAATTAGTTCTCTTCTATCTTGGGCTGTATAAGGAAACTGATTTGGGGCGCCCTTCTATGGATGGTTTAGATTTTGCTTGTATTGCGGAGGAGGAGAGGTTGTCCTTAGAGAAGGTGTTCTCGAAGGAGGAAGTTCTCCAGGTCTTAAGGGAGATGGAGGGTGATAAAGCCCCTGGTCCTGATGGTTTCACCATGGCTTTCTTTCATCATTGTTGGAGTGTTGTGGAAAAGGATGTCATGGATTTTTTTGATTTTTTTCATCAGCACTCTGTGTTTGAACGGTCCTTGAATGCTTCGTTTCTCACTTTAATCCCTAAGAAGTGTAATGCTGTTAACATTAAGGATTTCCGCCCTATCAGTTTGGTGGGTAGTGTGTACAAGTTGTTGTCCAAGGTGTTGGCGAACCGGTTGAGGGCGGTTTTGGATAATCTCATCTCTGAGTCTCAGAATTCTTTTGTTGGTGGAAGGCAGATTTTGGATTCAGTGCTTATTGCAAACGAGTGTTTGGATAGTAGGCTGAAGAGCCGATTACCGGGGGTGATTTGCAAGCTTGATATTGAAAAAGCATATGACCATGTTAATTGGGAGGCCTTGTTTTATTTGTTGGACCGGATGGGTTTTGGTTTGAAATGGAGGGGGTGGATTAAGGCTTGTGTTACTTCTGTCCGTTTTTCGGTCTTGATAAATGGATCCCCTGAAGGTTTCTTTGGAAGTTCCCGTGGGTTGAGACAAGGCGACCCTCTATCCCCTCTTTTGTTTCTATTGATAATGGAGGTTTTAAGCAGAATTTTGAAGAAGACAGAGGAGAATAACCTTATTCAAGGGTTCCATGTGGGAGCAGTGAATTCTGTTGGTGTGCGGATTTCTCATTTGTTGTTTGCGGACGACACTATCTTATTTTGTGATGCCTCTAGGGATCAGTTGCTATCCATAAGGTTGGCGATGTCTTGTTTTCAGGTGTTTACAGACTTGAAGGTTAATGTTGGGAAAAGTGAGATTGTCCCTATTGGGGAGGTGAATAATCTAGTTGAATTGGCTAGTATTCTTCAATGTAGAGTGGGGAGTTTACCTATGAAATATTTGGGAATGCCATTGGGATCTTCTTTTAAGTCTGCTTCGATTTGGAATCCTATTTTGGAGAAGATGGAAAAGAAACTTTCAGGGTGGAAGCGTCTCTATTTATCTAAAGGTGGTAGGCTCACATTACTAAAGAGTACTCTTTCAAGTCTTCCAACGTACTTTCTATCACTCTTCACTATTCCTAAAGCTATTGCTGCTAGATTGGAACGTATTCAGAGGAATTTCCTTTGGGGGTCTTCTGAGGGTAGTTTCAAATATCCTTTGGTGGCTTGGGAAAAGGTGTGTTTACCTATCAAATTGGGTGGTTTGGGGATTAGAAGTGTGGTGTCTTTTAATCAAGCTTTATTAGGGAAATGGTTGTGGCGTTTTGGGCATGAAGTTACCCATCTTTGGCGGAGAGTAATCTCCACAAAATATGGTGAGGGTCATGGGGGGTGGTGTACGAAGGTGTGCAGGAGGACTCATGGTTGTGGTCTTTGGAGAAGCATTCATGAAGGATGGGAGAGTTTTTCTAAGCATTTGTCTTTTGTAGTGGGTGAAGGCACCCGTATCCGCTTCTGGCATGATAGGTGGATTGGGGATAATACCCTAAAAGACCTCTATCCTGAGCTCTATGTCTGTTCAGTTGCAAAGGATGCTTGTATCTCTGAGGTTTTGTGGTCTCCAGAAGGAGGTACTTCCAGAGTGTGGGACGTAAGGTTTTTTAGAGCTTTTGAAGATTGGGAGTTAGCTGCTTCTTACTCTCTTCTTCGGCTTATCCATCCTTGTATTCCTCGGGGGGATAGGAGGGATACGCTTCGTTGGCAGCTCAAAGGGGATGGGAAGTTTGATACCCGATCTTATTACCAAGAAATTCAGGGCAATCCAAATCTTTTGTTTCCTTGGAAGGGTGTGTGGAAACCAAAGATTCCTAAGCGAGTAGCCTTCTTCTTGTGGACAGCTGTGCACAATCGGATTCTCACTTTGGATAATCTCATGCTTAGGGATCGTCCTTTGGTAAATCGGTGTTGTATGTGTTGTGGTGATGGGGAGTCGGTAGACCATCTTCTGATTCATTGCCCTATTACACATACCTTATGGTCCTTCATGCTTCAGGCTTTTGGTATGCATTGGGTTATGCCAAGATCGACGGCAAGTTTGTTATCTTGTTGGCATCAATGGCTTGGGAAGCACAATTCAAATATTTGGAATTTGATTCCAGGGTGCTTAATGTGGACTGTTTGGTTGGAACGAAATCGTCGCTCCTTTGAGAACATGGAGAAGACGTTGGATGAGTTAAAGGTTTTATGCCAGCGTAGTCTTTTTGAGTGGGCTCGTTGTTGGGGCTTTACTGATTCTTTGTCTCTTTCAGAGTTTATATTTTCCCTTAATTTAGCTTTCTGATTTCCTTTTCTTTTGTTTTGCTGTTTTGGTTCTTCTATCTTGTTGTTCATCATCATGAACTACTTGTACTTTTATTTTTTCTCTTTTTTAATATATCTCTGATTACCTATCAAAAAAAAAAGTAAAATAAACTAAAAGAAAGCTTCATGTGTGGATTTAGCATAGGAGTAGACACACCAACATGGTGAACTGTGTATTATAAAGCTATGAAAAACAATAAGAGAACACAAATATTAAAAAAAAGAAAAAAAGAAAAAAAAGAGAGACATCACAGAATATACCTGGTCAAAGTCCACAAGGAGAAGCCTACCAACCCCCGATCTCAGAAGCATAGATGCTGCATGACTACCCACCCCCCCAAGACCAATGACCACAACATAGGATGCAGTCACTTTCTGTTGAGACTCAAGGCCAAAGAATTGAATGTTCCTAATAATAGCAGAAAAGTAACAACTCCAATTATGCTAACAGTTAACAACATCAAAATAGCAATCCACTCAGAGAAAGATCCCACTCCCACACAGTTGCCATCGCATTCTATCCAGGCCTTCACATGTTGGTAAATTAGATAAAACCCTTACAATGAATTGATTGAGGAAGCATCACATCAGAGTGTTGGACCGGTGTTGTATGTGTGAAAAGAGCAGGGAAACTACAGATCACTTACTACTCCATTGTGAAGTAGTCAATGAACTTTGGGATATGATCTCATGTTTACTTAGAGTGCAGTGGATCATGCTTAGATGGGAGGTGAATTTACTCCCTTCTTGGAAAAGAAAATTTGGTAGGCACCATAATGCAAACATGTAGAATGCCATTCCCTTATGAGTAGTATATTTGGGGAAAATGCAATGTGTGTAATTTTGAGACTACAAGAAAACAAGTTTAAAGTAGAAGCTTTTAGTGTTGAAGACCCTCTATGATTGGAAAGCTGCTAATGGCTGTTTTCTTTTTCAAAATTGTTAGAATTTATCAATCTTTTTTTCTTTTCATGATTTCTTGGTGTTTATCTTGTATATTTCATGTGTACATAGGTTGTACCCCTTTGCACTCTTAACGAATTCTGGTTACTGGTAAAATAAAAATAAAAAATAACTTAATTGGTGACACCAATAGTACCTGGTCAATTGTTCAGAAACTATCTCATCTTTTAGAAGGTTTAAACCAGCCATCCCATGGTTCTGGTTCCCAGAAACTGTGCAGCCTTTAGCATTCTCAGATACAAGTCCATTCCCTTCTATAACAATTATAAGAAATATAGAATTACAGTTGATTAGTGACTAAAAAATAAAAATCACATATAAAAACCATGTAAGAAAAAATAAAAACCAGTTAGTTGTTAGTGACATAAAAAGCCACCATTTTTAGGTGATAAAGGTCAAATTAGGAATCTACCTTCGTGTTATTGTGCTGGGCTTTAGGATGGGAAAAGTTATGTCTTGGACTTTGTTATAGTGAGAGAAAGGCTTTAGGGTTTCTAGATTGAGTTAGGATTGGAAAATATTTAATTTTGGTGACTGAAAGAGACCGGGAGTCGAGGTATCCACTTCCTGGTAATTCTCAAGAATCTCAACAGCAACAAGATAAGGATTTTAGGGTTGTTTTCAGGGGTTATTTGATGGCAAATAGTTAGAAAAAAAAAGTAGGCTTTTAGGGTTTTCACAAGGAGAGGAAAGGGTGTGATTTGGGTCAAAAACAGGGAAGAAAAGATAGAAATTTGTTGTAATTCAACTTATCAAAAAATAATTTGTTGTAATTCAGGGGGATGGACTGTTTTAACAATGACATGAACAACAGCAGTGCACCAAAGAGGGAGAACACTTTAGGCACTCAATCTCAATCCATGAATCACTTTTGAAAAAATAAAATAAAATAAAAACTGTGAAGAAACCAACTTTGTCATTCCATATCAAACCACGAATTACTTTATATTCTATTAATCAAGTCTAAATTCTTTTTAACAGTGAATAATATTGATAACAACTCATTGACTCTTAAGTTGACTAGCAAACAATAGAAAAACCCAATAAAATGTTCATCAAACTATCATGAAAAATCTGAAAATAATCTACCCCAAAAATAAAATTATGCACATGAATTTATAAAAGTTCAAGATCTGCCCTTACACATAAAAATGTCGATAACTCGTAATTTTTTTTTTATTGGTTCCTAGAACTCATAGATTAATAATTTAATAATCATGTTAAAAGCAATTTTCACCTAGTGACTTGACTTCAAAATCATACAAGACTCATGTCAATCCAATTTTATGCTAAGCTTCACACAAGAAAAGCTTTAAGTCGCCAAAACTGAAATTCACTGCAACTTGACATTTCTTCCATGGCTGCATGATCAGGTCTTTGCACTGTGTGTGGGCATAGGGGTTGGCTTGGGGGAGGGGGGAGGGTGAAGGTTAAACTCAGATGGAAGCCTAGCACATGTGAAGGGTATACATTCACTACAAATAAGTAAATTAGGAAGAGAGCATCTTCAAGTCGTTATTTGGTAACTGCAGTCAACCTCAGCCAAGGAACAAGTTGAAAAGCCTCAACCATATTACCCAGCAGGAATTCTACTATTACACCTAAGTGTTATCGTTAATGCTGCGTGAGGCAGCACCTAAAACACAGAGAGAAATGAAACTACATAACTTTTGTAAATAAACAAGAAGAAATACGATGCCAACGAGCTCCAACTCAAATTGCAAATCCTTCTTCCATGATAACAGTGATGGAAGGTGAGATCCTATGTTCAAGGCCTACAAGGTGTGTGTGTGAAACTTATCAATTAAAGTTAAAAAAATAAAAATCTCATACTCCTCTAAATTTTGGCATACATTATACCTAGAATTTTTTACATCCTTCTATTCTACTTCTACTTCTACTCTTTAATTTTTAAATCATAAAAGGCATGCCAGAATGGTGTTAGTTAGTACTAAGACAACTCCTCATTGTTGAATCTTTTTTCTTTTTCATTTTTTTGTATAATTTTTCTCGATAATTTACCAGTCATGTTCTTCCTAACTAGGATTTCACAGTTTTTGAAAGAAAAATAATACAGAAAACAGTTTTTACATGCAAAGACGGTAACTATTTCTTTACAAAACAACAAATCTGTCAAAGTTCGGAGCAGATAAACTCTTTGTAATACACCAGACCCAAAATGCAATAACAAAAAAATTGCTACATAACAAAGTCAAGCAAATACGTGTCATACTCATAAATATTGGTTTCATCATATACCTACATAGCACCATAAGCAACCATAAATAAAGCCATGGAATATCTAAGTGCAAGGTGGCTCTACAATCTATATCTATTACAATTGCCAAACCTTTGTTTTCGGCAAAAGCTTCGCATAGAGGCCAAACCTATTATTTTAAATCAATTGAATAAAGTTAGTCACTAGATCACTTACTATTAATTTCAATAGCCTTTTCCTCCCATTGCTTTGCAACACTTCTGCAATGATACACAACCAACCTTAGCCAAAAGTAATGAAAATCTGCATATGCTGCACAATATAGTAAATTTCTTGATTTTTATAATTCTTGTAATGCTGGTAGTACAATTATAAAAAAATATAAAAGCAAACAAAATTTGGATCATTTTCTTTCCTATGAATATGATTTTGCCTTTTCTTTTAACACTGAATCGTGAAACTTCATTCAACAAAGCCAAACAGCTCCATTTAGTTTTTTTTCCCAGGAAACTGAAGTAAAGGAAAGAAAAGAGAAGATAGTTTGTAATTTGATTTTCCTGAGTTTTAGGCTAAGGAAATGAAAAGAGTGAGAATTTGAAGAAAAAAATATATATATTGGCAGCGAAGCGGAGACAAAGTAAAGTAAATGAATGACTAGCCTTGGAAGAAGCTTGAGAAGAAAGACTGTGGAAACAGAGCCCAAAACAACTCCAGCTCCCACCAAACCTAACCATTTTACTCTCTCCTCCATTTTCCTTTTCCTTTTCTCCAATCCCAAATAAAGCTGAAAGCAGGGGTTACGGCAATTGGGGCATTCTCAGAAATTAGTAGGGTTTTGAGATCGTACATGTCACTTATTTAAAAATAAATAAATAAATAAGGCCAAAAGAAAAAATATATATATTATTAAAAAGCAAGACTTAGATATAGTAATTAGATCTTAAGTACTTATTTTAAAATTTTGTCATGTAAATTTTTTCTCATAGATAGAAGTATATTTTTTAGTTAAGTAGCTAATCAGGAACCTAAGGAGTAGTAACTAAGTTTTGTCCATTATTAATTATAGTCACAATTATTTTTACACCAATTTTACAATTTCTTGAGCAAGTGGAAGTGTTCGATGAAAAGTTGTGAATTCATATAATCATAATGGGTAGAGCACTTGGCTTTCAATAGCTCAACTTAGGGGTGTCAAAGTTTGATATGATCTCCAAACATAACACAAAGTTAACATATTACTAGGGATGGTAATTTTTGTCCAACCTGCGAATACCCGGTCCGGCCCGACCCTAATGGGCCGAGTTTTACCCAGTCTGATTAGAAATAGGGTCCGGTATGGGTTTAAAAAAAAACCCAAAGCGGGTCCAGGTTGAGTCCGGGTTTTATTAAAAAAACCCAAGACCCAACCCGAAACCCGGCCCGATAAAAATCCAGTACCCCTAAATTACCAAAATACCCTAATATATATATACCTATAATCTAACCCTAACTAATCCCTCATTTCTTCTTCACTCTTCACTCTTCAGCGCAACAGCCCTCTCATTTCAGCTCACTCAGCCCGTGTACCACAGTCCCTCTCCCTCATTTCAACTCACTGCCACACTCCTCCCTCCCTCACACCTCAGTTCAAGCCTCCCTCTCCCTCAGCTCAAGCTACTCAGTCTGAGCTTCCTGTGTTCAATCTTCACTTCTTTCTTTCTTTTCTTTTCTTTTTTTTCCCCTTTCTTCTCCTGGGTTCGGTCTTCAGTTCTTCCTTTTTCTTTTTCTTTCACTGGGTTCGGTGAGTTTGGGTTTCTGGTTTTGTTTTTTTTTTTTTTTTTTTTTTTCACTGGGCAATTCTCTCTCTCTCTATCCTTGTCTCTGTTCTCTCTTGCTTCTCTTTTCCATCATCGGTGACTAAGGTTTGGGAGAGCTTGGTCATTTGGATTTTCTGGTGGTGATAAGGAGGTTGTCGAGTAAGGATGTATGCAGATTTGTTTTGGGTCAAGCTGGAGATGGGTTTCTTACGATGGGTTTTGGAAGTTTCATTGAGATTCATTGATGGCTGCGTTTGCAACTGTGGAGGAACAATGGTGGTTGATTAATTTTCTGTTTGGGGTTGATTGGTGGTAAGATGGTTGATTTTGGGTTTCTCTTAGCTTCGTGGGTTGCATGTTTATGACTATGAAATTTCTGGGTTTATGACTTTATGGGTATGAAATTTTCTAAGTTTACGGGTTGCTACGATTTTCTGGGTTTATGGGGTTTCTATGAATTTTTTTTTTTTTTTGGAATTTTCTAGGTTGTTTGTGTGATGCTATGTGGTGAACTGGTCATCTTTCTTGCTCTTGCATTTGTGAAAGTGCCTTGGATGATGACAGGAGATTATGGTTGGGCTACGATTTTTTTTTTTTTGGAGGAACAAATTGACGGTGAGTCTGGGCAAAATCTGGGCTTGAATTAAATCTGGGCTTAATTTTTTTTTTTTTGGTTGGGCCACGAATTGGGCCCAATTCCTAAACGGGGCCCGGCTGGGGCGGGTCTGGGCTTCGGGAAAAAACCCGGTACCCTAAACGGGCCGGGTCCGGGCCACAAGTCTTGCCTCGCGGGTCGGGTCCGGGTATGGAAAAACCTGACCCGTTGCCATTCCTACATATTACTAATGTGCAGCCCCATATATATGTATAGGTACAATTAAAAATCATTTAAATTATATGATTTAAATTATACATTTTTTTTAGAAGAAATTCAAATTATACATAATATTAACTTAAACTTTTTTTAAACTATACATTTTAAAAATATGTAATGGTTTCTCATTATATATATATATATATATATATATGATTTAGAATTTAATTGGTTGTAACCTCTTTGATTTTTGCACCCAATTAATAGGCCAAGAATGTATTGACTCATTGTAATGAATTAATTGATTAATTACCAAAGTTTATTAATTAATCAAATTAACATGCAAAGCGCGTGATAGCACAAACAAATCACTAATTAACTAAAGTATGCAGCGGAAATTAAATTGACACGGTGATTTGTTTACGAATGGAGAAAACCTACACAACAAAAACCTCACCAAGGTGATTTTAAGGTCACCACTCCCGAGAATTCACTATTATCACAACAAGCGGCAAGTAAAGAAATCCCAGTACCTTATACCAATCTACAGTTGAACTCTTACTCCAATACCCAATTGGACTTGTTCTGTAGTGACAATCTCTCATTTTCAATGCACGGCTCCCCAGTTGTGACTAACCAATAGATGCGTGGATCTTAGTACGCGACTTGATCACCAACTTGAGAAAGATGTTGGCTGCAAAGTTCTTTAGTTCATCACACGATGAAGATCACGAAACTCCTTGGTTACAAAACCCTACAGTGCACAAACACAGCAGCTTCTTCAAGAGAAAGATAAACTAAGACAAATTCTGTCTTTTGTCACAGTTTGCATGAACAAAACTTTGCTCTACACTTGTGTAATTTGTGTCACCTTTTACGGCACTCAAAATAATCTTTATATACGTTTAGGGTTGTAAGAAAAGAAAACCTAAATACATACTCACGGATTAGAATGAAATCAGTTCTGAAAAACTGAATTTCATAAACCTTGATAGATAGCCATCTATCAAGCTAGCTGTTGAGCCACGAGTTGAAACAGCTTTTAAACCTCAATAGATTCTAGCTGTCGAGTTTTAAAATCCAGCACTTTCTCACTTAATTCTTGGACAGACTTGCATGGATTTAACACTTAATCTTGAAACCTTGTTCCACGAAGTATTAAACACATTCTAGATCTACCAAATTATAAGTAAAATTCGTTTTGTCAAAAGATTAGCAAATTACAGAAAAATTGACATATGTTCTTAACATGATTCACATACGTCATAGCACCAATAATTTACTTGCCACAAAAATTAAAAACTCAAATTGATTTGTAGCAAAAATTGGACTCCAATTGAAATCCAATTTAGAATCTAATTAGATTTGGACTTTTCGATTTTTATACTTAATAATTTACTTGGCACAAAATTAAAGATTGAATAGGACATGTGGTGCAAAATTGAAAATCCAATTAAAATCTAATTTAATTTTCTTTGAGTTTTAGTTATTAATATATATATATATATATATATATATATATATATATGTATATATATGTTGAGTTGAGGCTTAATGGCTATGAGAAAATGTTTCATTTTTTCATCCTAACGACCACAAGAGCATATTTACAAAGATGTTCTTGTCAACCTCTTAGACCTAATTCTCCTAAAAAAGAAATTAGTGGAGCATTGCATCAATTTAGTCCTAGTTAGTTTAAAGAATTTAAAAATTGGTTTAAAAAAATGATAAAAAGGGATGATGCATTTGTTTATATTGTTATTTATTTAGGCAAGATGTTGGTTATTGACCGGGAAATCAGTAGTTTAATAATTGTTTGGTTGTGTACTTTGAAAAAGATGTAGATGATAACATTGATAATGAAACTATTGTACAATGATTTAAAAATATGAAAACTTGTAGAGGAAAATTTTAAGACTTTATTTATTTGTGAGTGTTTTTTATTTTATTTTATTATTATTTATTTTATGTTGATATATTCAAGTTTTATTTTTACTAAATTTTGTTTAATATAAATTTCTTGATGACTGCCCTAAAAAAAATTCTTGGACTCATCACTAACTTGTACTAGTCATCCAATAATAGATGTGTGGTTCAAAATGATGAAATTTACCATATTTATATAAATAAAATAAAATAGTGGGCATAACACAAATCAATAAATTGTAAAACCAAGTCTGAAATTGGATTTTTTTTTAAAATCAAATAAAAAACTAAGAAAAATCCACAGTTAAAATGTCACTTAGAATCTGAGCACCAAGTCCTACACTTCAAATAAATTATTTTAAGGGCAAATTATACTTTTTCACTCTAAATTATCACTTCAATTATGCTTATTCCCTTAGCTATCAAAATGTTGCACAATTTTAACTTCTCAAAGTTATAACGTATAACGGAATTTAGTATTGAAATATCATTTTATCCCTTTCTCTACTGATAAGGATAAAATTATAAATATGAACACTCACTAATGGAAAGGCATAGAGCGACGATTCCAAACAAACCTGTTGGTCTTACTTGTGTCTATTGACAAGTGACAACAGTAGGGAGTCTACAGCTTTAAGCTGACGAGGTCAACTTGGGGAAGATGGAAGGTTGACAACACTAAGCTGAAGGGGATGCACGAGATTGACGGCTCTGACATGACCTTGACTTGGCATCCACACATGCATGTATAAGGAAATATCTTGTGTCCCACGCTTAGTGTTAGTCGAAAAGACTCCTACAAGGAAAAGATTCCGCAAAATACACTTATGAGGATTCTTATAAGGAAAAGACTTCTAAATCAAGAAAGATATATCAACCCTCTACTACTATAAAAGCCTCAAAACCCTCACTAGCCAAGGTACGTATAATTCCCCCCAGCTTTAGCACTCTAGAGTTGTGAGAAGTTCTAACTTGAACTTCGGAGGGTACTTAGTCAGCACCACACAAGTGCTTTCTATTAGGTCTTCTCTTTTTGTGTTGTGTAGATATCATTTTGAGCACGTGAGGACCGTGTGACTTATTATTGATTTTTCTGCATCATCAGTTGACGCCGTCTGTGGGAACTCGTTCACACTTAGCGACTTGTAAGCCATATGAACGCTTCTTGAACAAAGAGTTGCATGGTATTTACTCGCTCGATGGCGACCATCAACAACGTTCAAGGAGATGAACCATGTGCAACTGCCCTCGAGAGATAAGTTCAGACTCTTGTAGCTATCGTGGAATGCCTCACCAAGCTAAACCACGATCTGAAAGAGCAATTGTGTCAAAAGAACGCATGACATAACACTCAGGAGGAGGACCAAGAAGGCATCAGCGCTGAGAGAAGAGATTAAGAGGGGCCGAAAGGTAGCAACGCTCGAAGCAAACCAGAACGGCAGGAGATGAGTTGCCTATCCGTCACAGATACGGCTCCACCGCACATTGTCATAGAGATGCAGATGATGAAAGAACAGATGGACTTTATGATGAACGCCCTTAGAGGGCGAGTGTCTGGTGACTTCGATGACTTGGTCCACCAAACCGATTCACCTTTCACCATGACTGTCAATCCTTCCCCCTTCCACCGAAGTTTCGCATGCCACAGTTAGAAAGCTATGATGGAGCCAAAAACCCCCTAGATCACTTGGAATCGTTCAAGACCCTGATGCACCTTCAAGGAATGGTAGATGAGATCATGTGTAGGGCTTTTCTTACCACACTGAAGGTCCTGTGAGAATTTGGTTCAGCAGGCTGATGCTTAACTCCATTAGTACCTTCAAGGAGCTAAGCGCCCAGTTCGCTTCACACTTTATCGAGGGGCATAAGTATAAGAGGTCTACTGCATGCCTAATAAGTATAAGGCAACAGGAGGTTGAGACGCTGAGGTTGTATATAGCCCGCTTTAACAAAGAAGCGCTTTTAATCGATGAAGTTGACGATAAGATTTTCTAGCCGTTTTCATAAATGGGCTACGAAAGGGTAAATTTCTATTCTCACTATATAAGAATGACCCAAAGACTATGTCGGATGTGCTTTATAGGGTGACCAAATACATGAACACAAAGGACGCACTTCTGGCTCGAGAGGAGAAACCCAAGAAAAGAGAAAGACAAGAAGATATATGGCAAGATAGGGGGCGGAAGATGGCAAGAACTAGAGAACGTGGGGATGACAGGTGCTCTAAGCCCCCTACGGGGAGGTTCACGAGCTTTACCCCACTAACTACCTCAGTTGACCGGGTCCTAATGCAAATCAAGGACGAAGGAGCCCTGACTTTTCCCGACAAGTTGAAGGGAGATCCCAATAAAAGGTCTAGAGACAAATATTACCATTTCCACTAAGGCCACAGTCACGACATAGCCGACTGCTACAACTTGAAATAGCATATCGAAGCACTCATTAGGTAGGGAAAGTTGCAGAAATTCATAATAGGGAGAGAGTGGATCCGCCTCTTCAAGAGCAGGACCCCAACGGGAAAACGAATGTCCCAAGCCACCCTTAGGAGACATAAGAATGATTGTAGGAGGCACAACGACTACCGGCTCATCCAAAAAGGCTCGAAAAACTTACCTTAGGATGGTTCAAAATGTTTAGTTAACGAGCGTCGTCTCGAAGATGACGCTGATTGACAACCCCATTATTGGCTTCACTGAAGAAGATGCTCGACGCCTCCACCACCCACATGACGATGCACTCGTCGTTAGCATTCGGGTAGGAGACTATAACATGCACCGGGTCTTGGTCGACAACAGAAGCTTTACAGACATCCTCTACTACCTGGCGTTCCAACAGATGCGGATTAACAGAGAATGTCTAACCTTAACCAACGCTTCACTTTTTGGATTTGGGGGAACAAAAGTGTACCGTTTTGGTGCAATCACATTACCTATAACAGTCGGAGATTATCCTCAGCAAATCACTAAGGATGTAACATTCCTTGTTGTTGATTGCTCCTCCACCTACAACACCATCATAGGACGACCTACCCTTAACTCGTGGAATGTTGTAACGTCAACCTACCACTTGATGATCAAATTTCCCACAAAGTATGGAATAGGGGAAGCACGAGGAGATCAAATAGTCGTGCACAAATGTTATATTGCGATGCTGGAAATGGACGAGCATCTAAAAACCATGAGTATAAAAGAACAGCGAATGGGGGTGGAACCTGTAGGAAAGCTCGAGGAGATACCTCTTGACGACTCCAAACTAGACAAAACCACCCGAATTGGCACCCTTGCCAGCCCAACAGTTCGCTTGGTGCTTGTAGCTTTCCTCAAAGAGAACCAGGACGTGTTTGCTTAGAGCTATGAAGACATGTTAGGAATCGACCCTTCAGTCATGGTACGCAGGTTAAATATGTCATCCTCTTTTTTGCCCATTCGCCAGAAGAAGTGAGTATCCGCCCAAGAATGAGACCAAGCGATAACGGAAGAAGTCAGCAAGTTACAAGAGACGGGCTTCATCAAGGAAGTTTACTATCCCGATTGGCTAGCAAATGTGGTAATGGTCAAGAAAGTCAATGGAAAATGGAGAATGTGTGTAGATTTTACGGACTTAAACAAAGCGTGCCTCAAGGATAGCTACCCTCTCCTTCGAGTCGACATATTGGTAGACTCTATAGCTCAACACCAACTACTGAGTTTCATGGACGTCTTCTCAGGATATAATCAGATCCGGATGGATTAGGTGGACCAAGAAAAGACTTCATTTGTTACTAGCCAAGGCCTCTTCTATTACAAAGTAATGCCATTTGGCCTCAAGAACGCAAATGCAACGTATCAAAGGCTCATAAGCAAGATGTTCACAAACCAGATCGAAAGGAATGTTCAGGTCTACATCGACAACATGCTAGTAAAAAGCCGAAGGGAAGATGACCACCTGCTGGATCTTAAGGAAACATTCAGCACCCTTCGCTCCTACAACATGAAGCTTAACCCGAGTAAGTGTGTATTTAGAGTGACGACAGGAAAATTCTTAGGTTTTACGGTGTCTCAAAGAGGTATCGAGGCCAACCCGAACAAGATTAGAGCCATAGTAGAGATGCCCCCCCCCCAAAGAATGTAAAAGAAGTGCAAAGTTTAAATGGTAAAGTAGCCACCCTGTACAGGTTCGTATCAAGGGCAACGGATAAATGTTTACCCCTTTTTCGCATGCTGAAAAAGTCTTTTGAGTGGACTGGCGAGTGTCAGCAGGCGTTCAAAGATCTAAAAGCTTACCTCTCTTCCCCACCACTACTAAGTCCTTCACAACCTAGGGAAGAGCTCTTCCTCTATTTGGTCATCTCCTTGGCAGCTGTCAACGTGGCCTTAGTTAGAGAAGAAGACAAGGTTCAAAAGCCCGTATACTACACCAGTTGGGCACTTCGTGGTGCAGAGGAAAGGTATCCACTAATAGAAAAGCTCGACTTCGCCTTGGTTACGGCAGCCCACAAGTTCAAACCATACTTTCAAGCCTACATGGTGGTTGTCCTGACCGACAAGCCCTTGCAACAGGCAATGAGCAACCTTGATACTGCTAGAGGATTAGCACTATGGGCGATAGAGTTGAGCGAGTTTGACATTCAATATCGCCTACGTACTGCCATCAAGGGACAGGCTGTTGCAGACTTTATAGCGAAGTTCACCAATGGGGAAGACAATGGGGTAAATGAGTGCCCTCAATGGAGTATACATACAAACAGATCATCCAACAAACAGGTTGGTGGAGTAGGTGTTGTGCTTCTTTCCCCTGAAGGAGACAAGATTGAATATATGGTTTGCCTCGACTCCCTTACCACCAACAATGAAGCCGAGTATGAAGCACTAGTGGCAGGACTCAATCTTACCAAAGCGGCAGGAGTTGTAAATGAGATTCTTCATTATGACTCTTAGGTGGTCACAAACCAAGTAAATGGGGATTATGAATGCAAGGGCGAAAGGATGAAAAAATACCTAGAGCAAGTAAGGAGAAGGGTGAATGACTTGCAGGCCAAGATCTTCCAAATCCCTAGAGGAGAAAATGAGCAAGCCGATTGCCTTGCCAAAGCTGCTTCCGCAGAACATATGATCGCCCTTGATAATGTACTCTCTTTTGTTCAGCTTTCTCCATTAATAGATTCTGTCGATGTGCAGAAGATAGGTTCTGAAAACGACAGACCACACCATTGGTCTCCTATTTGAAAAATGGCATCTTACCAGAAGGGAAGGAGGCCGCAAGAAAGCTGAAGGTCCAAGTAGTGCGATTAGTTTTAACGAAGGACGTCTTGTACAAAAGAGGCTTCTCTCGCTCATACCTAAGGTGTTTTGGTCCAAAGGAAGTGGACTACGTTAGGAGAGAAGTTCACGAAGGGATCTGTGTAAACCATTCAGGGTCACGATTGTTGGTACACAAACTAATTCGAGCAAGGTACTATTGACCCACCATGCAGAAGGATGCCCAAACTTATGCCAAAGCCTTGGCCACCATTATGGAGAAGAACATATGAAACTTCGTCTAGAGGTACATCATATGTAGGTATGGGATCCCTAGAGTCATAGTCTCAGATAACGGAAAACAATTCAACAACGACTCTTTCCGGGATGTTTGCTCGCAGTTGGGGATTAGAAATCACTACTCCTCCCCTGCACACCCTTAAGCTAATGGATAGGTTGAAGTCATGAACCGATCCTTACTCAAAATTATCAAAACTCGGCTTGAAGGGGCAAAGGGAATGTGGCCTGAAGAGCTGCCAAGCTTACTATAAGTGTACAGGACAATAGCAAGGATACCTATAGGAGAGACATCGTTTTGGCTAACATACGGGAACGAGGTAGTCATCCTAGCCGAGGTTAGACTTACAAGCTATAAGGTGAACAATTATGATGAAAGTAAGAACGACGAGGCTGTGCATTTACAACTCGATCTAATTGACGAAGTCAGGACGACAGTTGAACAAATACTCGCACGGTACTAGGACTGCATAGCTAAGCACTACAATTCCCGGGTCAGGCATAGAGACTTTCAGGTTGGAGATCTCATTTTAAGGAAGGTCATGGCGCTGCTAGAGACCCTGCCCATAGGAAGCTCAGCCCCAACTGGGAAGGGCCTTACAAAATCATGTTATGGTAGAAGAAAGACACCTACCACCTAGAGACACTGGATGGACGGAAGCTACACCATCCATGGAATGCCGAACACCTATGGAAATACTACCAGTAGAGATTACGGCATGAAGAGCAACACCTTTTCATTTTTAGTTTACTTTAGTTAATTTTAACTACACTTTTCAGTTTTCCCATTTTCCTTAGTTAATTTTTGTTATAATACTTTTTAAGCCTAAAGGGCAGGTCTTTTTCTTTTAGAGAACTACTTTTTCTATGAATGCATAGTTTATCATAATAAGAGGAATTTTATTCAAATATGGCTAGGGTGTTTATCTATAAAAATCATTAAGTTCATAAAATGGACAAGTTTATTAGTCCATAAAGTGGACAGAACCATAAAGTGGACGAGTTTATTCCTCGAGGATGGACCATTATAAAGTCTGTAAAGCGGACGAGTTCACTAGCTTGTCCATAAAGTGGACGAGTTTAATAATAAGTCCATAATGTGGACAAGTATGAAGTCCATAAAGTGGACGAGTTAATCAAGTTCATGAAAGTGGACAAGTTTGTCCATAAAGTGGACGAGTCTATAAAGTAGACGAGTTCATTCCTGAAGGATGGATGAGTTTATTAGCAAGTCCATAAAGTAAACAAGTTTATAAAGTGGACAAATTTATCGGTCCGTAAAATGAGCAAGTTCTTTTCAGGAGAACAAGTTATGATTATAAAATTCACAAGACAATGGACGAATCCATAACAAGCGGATGGACCTAACTAAGCTGACAAATCCACGCAAACAGGTTCATCCCATGAGGTCGCTTATATTATAAAGACCATAACAAATGGATGAACCTATAACTAAGTAGACGGGTCCATAATTATGTACGTAAGTGGACGAATCAATATTATTAAGTCCTAATCCATGACTAAGCAGACGACATCAATGAAAAGCCAAGAAATGAAACATTAAATCAACAAAGTAAGCGTCCTTAGGTGGACGAGCCTATCATGCAAAAGTAGATGGGTTCGTCTCTAGCTTATGAAAACATTTCATACGAGCACAAAGAATGAGCATATAGATCAACAAATAAGGAGCAACACACAAATACTGAAAGCAACGGATATGAAATACCATAAATAAAATAAAGTTTTTTTTACAATCAAAACCCAAAAAAAATGGAAGGGCATTAAACTGTCCGGAAATTAGATCAAATTTACAATAAAGAAAAAAGAAGAAGAAAAAGGACAAAATTCAGGAGGTTGAGGGGTCTTTTGGGATCTCGTCACCCTTGGAAGGAAGGTCTTGGGCTTCTTGAGTCGGAGGATCGTCAGCATTTGGAGGGTTGGACGACGGCGTCAGAGGAACGACGGGCTTATCCACAGTAGGTTGGGCTAGAACGACACCATCATCCTTTGGATTTGCCTTGGACTCAGTGGAGTCGTCATTCTTTTCAAGAGTAGTGTCACCTACAGGTGTCGACGGCAAGGGGTTATCCATGGAAATGTTAGAAAAATCCAGGTGGGGGAAAGAGGATTTGACTTGTTTAAGGCAATCCTGCAACCTGTCCCCATAATATTTGGCACAAGAATCGACAAATGACTGTGACGCCTTGAATTCCTTCATGGCATCAGCCTTGGCCGTCTCCACCTGACCTAGAAGGGCTGCTAACTCTTTCTCCGCCGTCTCCTTAGCTTCTTGTGCTTTCTTCCTCTGGCGACCCTCCTCCTCCAATTTTTCTTTCAACTCCTTCACCTCTTAATTAAGAGTACGCATGGCACTCTTATATTGATCCTGCCCGTCAGTTATGTTCTTGATATGCTTATGCAGACGAGTAATCACCCCTTCCTTGGCTACACCCCTATTTTGCAAAGCTTTCATACGAACCATCACCTACAAGACAGGATAACCGTCAACTATTAAGCATAAAGATGAAATAGATAAAGGAACAAAGGAAGAAGCATGCCCGAGCAAGGTTAAAAAGACTTGACACCCCCAGCTCATCCATCCCTTGCTCAACAGAAGGATCCACGTCCTTGTCCCTGATGATGGATCTCACCATCTCCAAGGCGTAGTCCTTATGAGTAAGGAGACAACGGTCAGGATTTTGAGTGACGGGGCCTGACGTCGTCATTAGCTCTTTGCCTGCCCCGTGCTTAGGCTTGGGGGGTGACGACTTCTTGGGAAGCTTCTCCCCAAGAGTGACGGATACCTTTCTGGATGGGCAGCCATTCTTTTCGTCACCTTTCTTCTTAGTCAATCCCTTACTGACGGCCTTAGGAGCTGACGAGGACGCCCCCTCATTTTCCTTGTCTTTTCCTTCCTCTTTCTTACGAGCAGCAGCAGCCCTTACCTGCGCTTTCAGCCTAGCAGCCTCCATTTCTACAAAAAGACAAATATGGATTGTTAAGGCAAGTGATGGCTTTAGGAAAGCCAATGGAAAAAGGAAAAGGGCTAAAATAGGTGAATCATAACGACGGGAGTAATCAATGAGACGATGAGCTTCTGGTGTTGGATCGGAACCCCTACAGTAAGCGTGAAGAGTGTCCAGTGTAATAAGATCCTGACACTTCTGCTCGTCCAAATGGATTTCTGTTACCCTATAGATAATAGCCTCCTGCTTGTTTAAGATATATGGACGAACACTAGCTGAAAGAAAACAAGAAAAGTAGACGATGTTAGAAACTTGTAACAAATAAACTGAAAGAAGTAGACGACATTAACCTAATAGGATTAACCTGAGTCCTTAACATAAGCCCAAGTGTTGTCAAAACCATGGGGCATCGTCCCTCACTCTTCCTGACGACACACCCAGTTCGTTCCTTTAACGAAGAAGTACCTGCCCTTCCAATTCCTATTGGAATCGGGCATATCGGATACTAGTCTTAGCTCTTTCTTCCTCGCTGAGAAGTGATATATTCCCTTGGACGAGACAATGTGTTGGGGACAGTAGCACCAGAAGAACTTGTCAAGAGTCAATTCACGGTTCCCTCCACTTAGGCGACCTTACAAAATCTCAGCCCCAATAAAAATGCTCCATGCGTTGGGGGCGATTTGGCTGACGAACAACCCTAAAAAATTGGCCAACTGACGGTGAAGTGCTGTTAGAGGCAATCTCAACCCTACCGCAAACATGACATCATACATGCCGACATCCGCAGTCTTTCCTGTATAGCACCTCTTAAACTTCCCAAGGAGATGGATGGGGATGTTGTTTGGAATTTGGTATCGAGCATGTAGAGAATTGAAAATCTTGTCTGACATCGTCGGCAAGAAGTCATTAATTGTCCATTCTTTGGGGAGAATGAAAGGACGGTCATCCCTTGGACTTCCTGAAGTACTCTCTAAGACCTCCTCACTGCTGTCATTTTCATTCCCATCACTCTCTCTCCTTTCCTCCTCATTGCCGTCATTTTCATCCCTATCGCTCTCTTTCTTTTCCCCCTTGTCATCCACATCTTCACCCTCACTTACTACCTCATCTTCTCCATAACTTTCCATTTCCTCATCAGAAGGTTGGGCTGACGTTTTCCTCTCTGATAACCAGGAGAAGCCCTCCTCGGGCTCATGACTTGATGGGAAGACCTCGTCGTAGCTTGCTCCTTCACGAATTGATGACTATTCACTCGCTGCTTCTCTAGACATCTGACTACCTACAAGCAATGGAGGTATTCTAAGAACCTAAGTTAACAGTCTCTCTAAAAAATTTCACAGATGAACCAAGATAAAAGTAAAAAATTAGAAGTAGTAAGAGCAAAAGTGACTTACCAAGTAAAACCGACAAACTCTTGAAAGATGACAGTCTTGGCTAAAACAAGATGGCTTGGGCAAAGTTCTTAAAGTGACGGGTTTGCTCTGACAATCAACAACAGTAAAACAAAAGAAAATGAGGGGGGAGGCGAGGTATATATATAAGAAAGGATATGCACATAAGACGAAGCGACACCCTCGTCCAGAAGCAAAGCCAGTTAAGTTGTGCCGCATGTCCAAGCATTAAATAAAGGTTGCTCAAGGCAATCGCCCATAAATGATTTTCTCTCTCTCCTGAGCAAAAGAAAATTAACAATAAAATTCAATTCCATAACTCGTCAGCTTAAGCTGATGAAGCTATGGAGTAGGGAGCAACTGATAAGGATAAAATTGTAAATATGAATACTCACTAATGGAAAGGCATAGAACGATGATTCCAAACAAACTTGTCGGTCTTACTTGTGTCCATTAACAAGTGACAACAATAGGGAGTCTACAGCTCTAAGCTGACGGGGTCAACTTGGGGAAGATGGAAAGTTGACGACACTAAGTTGAAAGGGATGTACGAGATTGACGGCTTTGACATGACCTTAACTTGGCCTCCACATATGCGTGTATAAGGAAATATCTTGTGCCCCACGCTTAGTGTTAGTTGAAAAGACTTTTATAAGAAAGGATTCCGCAAAATACACTTATAAGGATTCCTATAAGAAAAAGACTTCTAAATCAAGAAAGAGATGTTAACTCTCTACTACTATAAAAGCCCTAAAACCCTCACTAGCCAAGGTACGCAAAATTCCCCCAGCTCTAGCACTCTAGAGTTGCGAGAAGTTCTAACTTGACCTTCAGAGGGTACTTGGCCGGCACCACATCAGTGCTCTCTGTTAGGTCTTCTCTTTTTGTGTTGTGCAAGTATCGTTTCGAGCCTGTGAGGACTGTGTGACTTATTTTAAGGGCAAATTATATTTTTTCACTCTAAATTATCACTTCGATTATGCTTAATCCCTTAGCTATCAAAATGTTGCACAATTTTAACTTTTCAAAGTTATAACGTATAACGGAATTTAGTATTGAAATATCAATTTATCAATTTCTCTACAAACATATAATTGAGAGTAAATTAGTTTTTCAATGCTAAGATAGTGGGTTAAGTGTAACATATTTTTGAAATTAAGGATAAATAGTATATTTCGATGGTTCTTAGGATGAAGTATAATCGGGTTGATAATTTAGACAAAAAGAAGAATTGTGATTTTGCCAAAAAAATTTTTTGAAAAGTAATTTTGCCAAATTTTAAATAATAATAATAATAATAATAAGCCCACGCTTCCAAATCCGAATCCTAATCCAAATAGTTAATGCCGTAAAACAAAGAACCGGGGTTTCTTTTTCTTGGCCGACACTCTCTACTCTCTACTATATATTCGCAGTCCCCTCATATCCCCATTACACACTCGACACAACAACCAAAAAAAAAAAAAAAACCCTACACAGCAATCCCAGCAGCCTCTCAGCGTTCCTCTTTCTCAGTACTTTTCCCAGCGAATCCAAGAACTTTGTCAATCATGGCCATCCTCTCTGATTATGAAGAAGATCAGCAGAATCAACAACCCTCTTCTTCTAAGAAAGAGGTCATTCTTGGTGAGAAAGAAGCCGAGGCCAAAAAGCCAGAGGAGGAGGAGAAGCAGCAGAAAGAGAAGAAACTTGTTCCCAACAAAGAAAACGGCCTAGATATGGAGAATTATTCATGGGGTCAATCCCTTCAAGAAGTCACTGTTAACGTTCCAGTCCCACAAGGCACTAAATCCAGCCTTCTTTTGTGTGACATAAAGACGAACTCTTTGAAGGTTGGGCTCAAGGGTCAGCCTCCAATCATCGATGGAGAGCTATTCAAGCCTGTGAAAGTTGACGATTGTATTTGGAGTTTGGAGGACAAGAAGATGATCACTATTCTTATTTGCAAGAGAGATCAGAGCGAGTGGTGGAAATCTTTGTTGAAGGGTGATCCAGAGATTGACACACAGAAAGCTGAACCAGAGCCAAGCAAGTTGTCTGACTTGGACTCCGAGACCCGTTCTGCTGTGGAGAAGATGATGTTTGATCAGAGGCAGAAACAGAAGGGACTACCAACAAGCGATGAGATTCAAAAAGAACAGCTGATGAAACAATTCATGGCTCAGAATCCCAACATGAAATTCCCTCCGGGAGCTAAGTTCATGTGAGATTAGGAAGACAATGAAAGATCTAATCTTTTTAGTTATATGCAGTTCTAATTTTTATTGCTTTTGTTTGGGATTAAGGATTTGTTTACAAATTTAAGCATGTGATCATGTGCTATTCAATATCAATTGTGGGCTTTTTAGATTTATTAAACTTCAATTTTTGGTTGGATTTATTATAATCTGTAATCTTTTTAGTTCGTAGATGTTTATTGCAGTTGCTTTCGTTTAGGATTGAGAATTTGTTTACAGATTTAAGCTCGAGATCATGGGCTATACAATATCAATTGTGGGTTTTTCAGATTTATCAAAGTTCAATTTTTGGTTGGATTTTTTGGGTACTATCATTAACATAGAACAAAGGGCGAATACATCAAGGTTCAGCGGTAATGCTGGATGGGCAGTTTCAGTGTTTGGATTTATAATAATCTGTAATCTGATATATAAGAACAAGTTTTATATGGGCTATTAGAAGTTTAGAACCATTGTAATCTCTCTGTTTCTTTTTTTTTTTGGTCTTTTGGCTAAATTTAAGCCTGGTCATTCAATTTGCATTCTATGCTGATTTAATTCTCGACATGCAAATTTTTGTACCGTGGGTACATTATTATATAAACCGTGCTTGCATAAAATTTGTAGAGATATGATAGTTACACGAAGTCATGATTTTAGTTATAATTATAAAATTTGCATACAAAAACCAGCCTCTGCTCTCAAGGATTGATATTAAATTTTGTTTCAAATTTTAATAATAGAATTTTAGTAGAAGTATAGTTTTTATTTATTTATTTATTATTTGATAGTTATATGGGGGAGGAGGATTTATGTCCTGATCGTCGACAAAATTCTTGATAGTTAGAATATAATTTTGAATTTCTCAAAACTTAGATGATAGAGAGTTGTGAGCAATGTAAATTTTTTCAATTATGACTTTAAATGACAATTTTAGTTTTAAAAAAATTATGTGTACGTTGTGTCTGAATGTGTGCAATAGAAATTTCCCTAGAGTTTTACCTCAAATAAACCACTCAAACAATTAATAAGACAAAAAAGGATTTTTAGTTTTGAATACAATTTTTAATTCTTTGAAAGATTAATAATAGAGAGTTTTAGCTAATTTAATTATCCTAACAAATAACAAAATTAACTAATTTAATAATTAATGAGAGAAATGGGTCCAACATATTAACTGAATAGGTGAAGAAAACTAGAAAGGGAAAGACAAACAGAGAGAGAGAGAGAGAGAGAGAGAGAGAGATATTTGATACACAAACATATTTATTAAATTAGTGACATTTGTGTTAAAACCTCATCATCTCCCCCATTATATGTGTATTTTTGTTAAAAAAAGGAAAGGAAAAGAAAAAGATGTGGAGGGTAGTGAGGATAGTTAGTCAATTTACTTTACTAAGTAAGATCAATTTAGTCATGTTTGGTTTCATTAGGTGAACTCGATCTAGTGTGTGAGCCCATGAGTTAAGCGTTGCATATGGTACATTGTAGCAAAACTCTCAAATTAGAGGATTAACTTAGCAAATTATAAGTTCAGGGGACATTATAATTTGGGTGATAGATTATGACCCCAAAAAAAGTATAATTTCTAAAAATCTTTTGTTAAAACAAACCAAAAACCTAATAATTTCTACCTAAAAAAAGGTTAGATTTTAAAATTTATAATTTAGATTAGATTACATTGTAAGTAGAAAAAATTAAACTAGTTTTTTTTATTCTTTTTTTAGAAAGAAATTAAACTAGTTGGTAAATCATGCAATTATGGGAAAGTTTAAAAACATATAATTTTTTTTATAATTTTTTTGCCTTAAATATGAAATTGATAATTAAGGTGGTTATTAATATTGACAAATAAGGGTGTTCAAACCTAAGATATTAATCTTAGGGATATCATGAGGTTTTAGAAACCACTAAACCAATCCCTTGCGATTATGGTGGTTATTGATAAACATCTATTATGATCAATTTTGTATATGGAGCTATATATTGCTGTATTTGTTTATTTATAAGAACTGTATATTATAGCATTAAACATTTATTATGATTACATTTGCATATGTAATTATATATTTTAGCATTTAAAAATTGTAATATACCAAGATCTTAATGAAGTGTATAAATGTAAAATATAATTTAAATTAAATTAATATATATATATATATATATAGAGTTTAAAAGTAATAAATTAAGAAAATTCTTAAGTTTAAAAAGTAACAAATTATGACTTAGGAAAGGTTAAATTATAAAGTGTACCTTTCAACTGTACTTGAAATTCAATTTAGTCTTGTAATTTCAATTTCGTTTAATTCAGACACCCCATCAATGTCTGTTAATAATAAACTATTCTCCAATTATTTATATATATATATATATATATATTAATTTTCTAATTTTTAAAATTTATGAAATTAAAAAAATTACATTTTTTTTGGGCACTAAGTGCGAGTATGATGGACACTAGCAAGAAAAATAAGTTGGATAAATTTCAAAGTTAGAAAGTTGAATTCAATGCAATTAAAGTTAAAAAGTCCAAATTAAATTTTAGAAAAATTTTAGATGGTGCAATTTATAATTAAAAAAAAAAACTACCAAATTGGCCATGAGCTGAGCCTGCGAAACAGTGTTTCATGCTTGACACAAAAAGGGAAGGGAAAAAAAAAATCACGGCAAGCAAATCGGAGATGAGAGTAGAGGACAAGCGCATTGATTCCCCTTCTAAAAGGTTAGTTATTGGACAACACAATTTTCTCAAACTGAAAACTCAAAATTGGAATCATATTGCCGAATTCTATTTCTGATATACTGATGACTGTGTTTATTAGACAATACTTCTTTATACAAGCTTTAATAGATTTTTCATTTTAATGAATAAATTTAAAGCAAGTTTTTTATCAAAAGTTTTAATATCTGAAAAGAGACAATATTTTCTAAGTATGTGAAGAGTTCATGCAAGACATAATCTTTGATCTTCTAGATTTTTTTTTAGTGAGAGGTACATTTGTATATGTTGGAAGAATGCGAGCAAAAACATTTGCAAATTTAAGAATAATAGAAGCTCTAGTTCTATGATACCAGTTTAAGTAGCTTGGAATTGTGATGGGGTGAGGACAACTTAGGCCTAGTGTAATTTTTTTTAGATATGCTTTGAATCATTTTTTTTTTTAATTTTAAAATTATTGAATTCAAGGTTTTTCATTTAAATATGGGCTTTAATTATGCAAATTTCCTTTATAATATTTTTAGGCATCTCATTTTATATTAGTTGCATAGTTATTTACCACATTCCATTCAATTAATTTTGAACTTATATGTGATTTTTTTTTTATTAATAAAAGTTAATCTTACACAATATTAATTCATTATATAACTTAAAGTATAAAGTTACTTTGTTTTAAAAAATAGAATAAAAGATTACTTTATTTTTATTATTTATTTAATTTTAGTTAAAATAAATTTTATTTTTATTTTTATTAATTTACATATAAATCGTAATTAAGCTATGCATCGAGAATCACAAACGTGATAATACGTATAATTGAAAACGTGATTTTTTTTAGTCATGTTTTCAGATCACAAATCAGATGTATGTAACAGAATTTTCACATCACTTAAAATCTCACACACATCCGAGCCTATACTTCCAAATCGGAAACCAAATCCGAATCCGAATAGTTAATGTAAAACAGAGAACCGACTTTCTTTTTCTTGACCGACCCTCTCTAGTCTCCTATATATTACCAGGAATTCCGTCAGATCCTACTACACACAAAAATTCACAAAACCCTCCATGGAAATCATAGCTTCCTAGCGTTCCTTAATAGTTTCCCAACAAAGCCAGTGAATCCAAGAACTTTGTTAGTCATGGCCATCCTCTGTGACTATGAAGAAGATCAACAGAATCAACAACCTTCTTCTTCTTCTTCGTTGTCTTCTAAGAAAGACGTCATTCTTGCTGAGAAAGAAACCGATGCCACTCTAAAAAGGCCAGAGGAGGAGAAGCAGCAGAGAGAGAACAAACTTGTTCCCAATAAAGACAATGGCCTTGATATGGAGAATTATTCATGGGGTCAGTCCCTTCAAGAAGTCACTGTAAACGTCCCAGTCCCACATGGCACTAAATCCAGCCTTCTTTTGTGTGACATAAAGACGAACTCTTTGAAGGTTGGGCTCAAGGGTCAGCCTCCAATCATCGATGGAGAGCTATTCAAGCCTGTGAAAGTTAACGATTGTATTTGGAGTTTGGAGGATAAGAAGATGATCAATATTCTTATTTGCAAGAGAGATCAGAGCGAGTGGTGGAAATCTTTGTTGAAGGGTGATCCAGAGATTGACACACAGAAAGCTGAACCAGAGCCAAGCAAGTTGTCTGATTTGGACTCTGAGACCCGTGCTGCTGTGGAGAAGATGATGTTTGATCAGAGACAGAAACAGAAGGGACTTCCAACAAGCGATGAGATCCAAAAAGAACAGTTGTTGAAACAATTCTTGGCTCAGAATCCCAACATGAAATTCCCCCCAGGTGCTCAGTTCATGTGAGATTAGGAAGACAAAGAAAGAACCAATCTTTTTAGTTATATGCAGTTCCAATTTTTATTGCTGTAGTTCAGGATTAAGGATTTGTTTACAAATTTAAGCATGTGATCATGAGCTATTCAATATCAATTGTTGACTTCGTTGATTTATTAAACTTCAATTTTTGGTTGGATTTATTATAATCTGTAATCTTTTTAGTTCGTAGATCGTTTATTGCAGTTCCAATTTTTATAGCTTTCGTTTAGGATTAAGAATTTGTTTTACAGATATGTGCTTGAGATCATGTGCTATACAATATCAATTGTGGGTTTTTCAGATTTATCAAAATTCAATTTTTGGTTGGATTTTTATTTTTATTTTTTTGGTACTATGATTAACATAGAACAAAAGGCGAATACATCGAGGTTCAGCAGCAATGCTGGATGCTTTAGTGGTTGGTTTTATAATAATAATCTGTAATCTGATATATAAGAACAAGTTTTATATTGGCTATAAGATTCTTCTCAAAAAAGAAAAAAAAAAAAAGGGCTATTAGAACCATTGTAATCTTTTTTGTTTGTCTTTTGGCTAAATTTAAGCCTGGTTAGATGCACTGACCATCCAATTTGCATTACATGCAAATTTTAAGTACTGTGGGTACATTGAATTTTGAGGAAATATAATATACTTATATAAACCGTGCTTGCATAAAATTTGTAGAGGAATGATTGTTATATGAAATCATGTTTATATTTGAACACCATTTCAGTTACAATTGTAAATTTGCATACGACAACCAGCCACTCAAGGATTGATATTAAATTTTGTTTCAAATTTTTAATGATAGAATTTAGTAGAAGTATAATTTTTTTTTGTTAATAATTTAATGGTTACAACGGGGGAGAAGGATTTACATCTTGAGCGTCTTGGAAATACCAAGAAATGCAAACAAATGACAAAACTCTTGATAGTTAGAATACAATTTTGAATTTATCAAAACTTAGATTATAGAGAGTTTTGAGCAATGTATATTTCACACACTCAATTCCAATAGCGACTTTAAATTACAATTTAAGTTCAACAAAATTAAGTATGTGTACTGTGAGTGTGAATGTGCACAATAGAAATTTTCCTTCATTTTTAACTCAAATAAACCATTCAAACAATCAATAAGACAAATAGGATTTTTAGTTTTGAATACAATTTTTAATTCCTAGAAAGATTAGTAATAGAGAGTTTTAGCTAATTTAATTATCCTAACAAATAATAAAATTAACTATTTTAATAATTAATGAGAGAAAAGAAATGAATCCAACATATTAATCGAATAGGGGGAGAAAACTAGAAATGGAAAGACAAACATATTTATTGAATTAGTGATATTTGTGTTAAAACCTCGTCATCTTCCCTGTGTTTTTGTTTAAAAAAGGGAAAAAGGAAGAAGAAGATGTAGATAGGGGTGTCAATGTTCGACCCAACCCGTGAACACGACACGAACCCGACATGGGTTTTTTTGGGTTAGGGTTAGGCCTTAATGGGTTTGGGTCATAAACGGGTCGACCCAAAAGCGACACGATAATAAACGTGTCATAAGCGGGTCAACCCGCGTAACTCACAATAGGCACGTTTGACATGCCAATTTATTTGTGTCAACCCAAAATAACCCACTTAACATAACCTGTTTAACTCATATAACAAATAAATATTTATTTTATTTTAGATTTGTTAAATACATTTTATATCCAACATATATTTTAAATTTAAAAAGAAAAGTGAGTAATTACAAAAATTTACAAGGGATATAATTGGAAATTGAAACTTTATAGACCCTAGAACTACTAATACGTTTTTTGTTTTGTTTTTTGTTTTGTTTTGTTTTGTTTTTTGTTTTTTTTTTTTTTTTGTTTTTTTTTTTTTTTTTGCATAGAACTTGCACAAATGAAATTGGATGAACTTGCTCAAATTCTTTCAATATTGATACTTAGCATTTGGCGAGTTCTAAGGATATTATATTTTTGTTAAACTATGTTATTTTATTTTTGTTAAACTTTGTTATTTTGAATTTGGGTTGAAGTGTATGCACTTCTTTTGGAGTGTAAAGAACTTATTTCTGGATGAATATTATATTTTTGTTAACCTATGTTATTTTGAATGTGGATTGAAGACTTTAAGTGTATGCATTGCTTTTTGGGATGTACAAAAAATTATTTCTAAATGGATGTTATATTTAATATTATGCAGGTTGAAATGGATTGTGTTACATTTGTATCAACCCAGCATGGCTCATTTATTAAGCGTGTCAAATGGGTTGGGTCAGGTCAACCTGCTTTATTAATAGGTCGGATTAGGGTTGAAGGATCATGACACGATTATTAAATGGGTCAGGTTAGGGTTGAGCCATTTAGTCGAATACCCCTACCTTAACACGACATGAACCCGACACGCTAACCCAAATTGACACCCCTAGATGTAGACGGTAGTGAGGACAGTTTAGTGAGTTTACTTTACTAAGTGAGATCAATTCAGTCATGTTTGGTTTCATTAGGTAAACCCGAATCTAGTGAACGAGCCCATGAGTCAAGCGTTGCATATGGTACATTGTAGAAATACTCTCAAATTAGAGGATTAATTGTGCAAATTATAAGTTCAGGGTACATTATAATTTGGGTGACAGATTATGACCCAAAAAAAAAAAAAAATTCTTTAAGTCTTTAAAAAAAATCTGTGTTAAAACAAATGGAAAACCTAATAATTTCTACCTAAAAAGGTTAAATTTTAAATCTTATAATTTAGATTAGATTACATTATAAGTAGATAAAACTAAACTAGTTTAATTTTAATTTTAATTTTTAATTTTTTATTTTTAGAAAAGAAATTAAACTAATTGGTATGCATTGTATGAGAAAGTTTAAAAACGTATAAAATTTTATTTTTATTTTTATTTTTTTGCCTTAAATATGAAATTAATAATTATGGTAGTTATTAATATTGACAAATGAGGGTGTCTAGACTTAAGATATTACAGGAAGGAATCCCATGGGAGTGGCTCAAGATGCTGTCTAGAGGTTTCGAACCGACGATCTTATGGATATTATGAGGTTTTAGAAATAACTAAGTCAACCCCTTGGGGTTATGGTGGTTATTAATAGACATCTATTATGATCAAGTTTGTATATAGAACTATATATTGTTGTATTTGTTTTTTTTTTTTTTTTATAAGAAATATATATTATAGCATTAAACATTTATTATGATTACATTTGCATATCTAATTACATATTTTAGTATTTAAAAAATATAATGTACCAAGATCTTAATGAAGTGTATAAATGTAAAATATATTTTAAATTCAATATATATATATATATATATTTTAAAAGTAATAAATTAAGAAAATTCTTATCTTTAAAAAGTAACAAATCTTGACATTAAGTGCGAGTTTGATGGACACTAGTGTTGGTGCAAATACAATGATGATGGAAATAACATAACGAGAAACTGAATAATACTTTTGAATATTATTAATGTAAAGAAATGAATTACACAACACTGTTTGAATTGAGGCACAGCACTCGCTTTCTTTAAGGAGATTCAAGCCCTTGGTTGGCTAAACTTTGTAACTGGTGCATATTGTATTTGACTTGTCTCCCCCAGAATACAACAGCCCAACAAGTGTCGTATGGCTAGAACAACCTCTGCACAAAGTGTTCAAACCTAAAACTCCACTAGAAAAAAACACCTTTCCTTGCCAAGAATCTCTCTATTTTTTTTTTTTTTTGGTGTGTATTGCAATAACATGCATTGGGTCTAAATGAGTCTATTTATAGGCTCAATGGGCCTCACAAAATTACTACTCAATTTATTCTGATTAATTAGGTCCATTGTTCTGATGTAGTGGGTGTTATAAGATTAATTAATACCTTCACTCTTCACCTCCTCCTTGCACATGTATCTAGCCCAATATCTAAGACAATTCATTTTAGCCCATTAATCACTACAATTAAAAAGAATAAAATAGACTCTCTCCTTTAAAATATGGGATTAAACATTTTCACTAACTCTTCATCTTCCATATTCACTCCCATATCTTTACATTTATGTTATAACATTTATTCATTTTAATTATTTAATATTAAAATGCTCTAACAATGCCCCACTCAATTTAATATTAAATTTTTTTACTTAAAGAGAGATTACCAGGCAAAGACGGGTCACTTTGCATCATAAAGGTGTGCTCTGCATTGAACCTTCACTTAGTAAAATAGCGATCTCAACTACAGAGTCGTAGTGGTCTTTGACTTGAACTAGGACTACTTTAGAGAAATTAAGTGTCACTACTTATACATAATAACCCAAGTGTTGACATGAGCTTTTATAGCTAGTACTTTACAGCTGTGTGCTGATCTCGGTTTCATGAGTATATTTGAGATTAAGTCCAAATCTCATAGGGAGCGGCTTCACCCCCACACTCACATAGATGAAATTTTGTCAAGAGTGCTCCTGTAATTCTGACACCCCACTCATATGAGCTACAAATTTCATTAAGAGTTTTTTACTCAACCTCTCCACATTACAGGATAAATGCACTTACATCATAGGGATGAACAATTAAAAAATTATTTACAAAATAAATAATTAAAAATAAATAAGTTGTGCGTTTCTTATGACCATCGTATGATTTTTTTTTTCCCATTGAACCTAATTCTCAGGATCTCTAGTCCTTGGGTTGAGTATCCTCATACATGGTTTATGATTCTATAGACTTTAGTCCCATCCCCCTCGATGTATTCTAGACTCTATCTTTTGCCAAGGCCTTGGTAAATGGATTTGTAAGATTATTATTAGATTTAATATAATCCACAGTTATAATGCCCCTACTCAAATAAGATCGCATGGTACTGTGCTTTCTTCTTATAGGTCTGGATTTACCGTTGTAGTAATGGTTTTTAACTCTACCAATTGCGGCAATGCTATCACAATGAATTAATATAGGTGGAATTGGCTTTCCCATAGTGGAATTTCATATAACAAATCTCTAAACCAATTTGCCTCTTCACTAGCTGAAGCTAATACTATTAATTCAGCTTTCATTGTTGAATTATCAATTATTATTTGCTTTTTAGATTTCCAACAAATAACACCCCTACTTAAGGTAAAAATATAACTAGTGGTAGAGAGAGAATCACCTGACAAATTATTCCAATTGGCATCACTAAAACTTTCAATCACAGCAGGGTATTTTTTATAAAATAAGCTATAGTTTTTGGTATCAATTAAATATCTCTACCTTGCTCAATAGCTAGCTAATGATCTTTACTAGGCTTGCTAGTAAATTTGCTAAGCACTCTTACTGCATATGTAATGTCAGGTCTAGTACAATCAGTAGCATAACGCAAACTATCAATAATACTAGCATAATCCTTTTGATTAAAAATTTCATCATTATTCACAGGAAATAAATGAACACTAGAATAAAAAAAAGTAGCTACACTTTTGTGATTATGAAAATTATATTTTCTCAACATAATGTGATTGATCAAGATATATTCCATCACATGCTTTTGTAATTTTCATGCTCAAAATAAAATTAGCCTCACCAAGATCTTTCATATCAAAATGGCTTTAAAGCATATTTTTTGTCTCATTTATAACATGCATATATGAGCCAAAAATCAACATATCATCCACATAGAGGTTAATAATAACATGTAAATTATTCCACGATTTAGAATAAATACATTTATCACATTCATTTGATTTATAACCATTCTCAATCATGCAGGAATCAAATTTTTCATGCCACTGCTTAGGTGCTTGTTTTAAGCCATATAGGGATTTAGTTAGTTTACATACCTTGCTTTCTTGTTCAGGCTCTACAAAGCCTTTGGGTTGATTCATATAAATCTCTTCCTCTCGGTCCTCATTTAGAAAAGCAGTTTTTACATCCATTTGATGAATTTTCAAATAAAAAATTGCAGCAATAACAATTAACAATCTAATAGATGTAATTCTTGTTACCGGAGAAAAAGTATCAAAGAAATCAAGATCAGCTTTTTGTTTAAAGCCTTTTGCAACAAGTCTAGCTTTAAACTTATTTATTGATTCATCCGGTTTCAACTTTTTCTAAGGAACATTTACAACCTATGGTCTTACAAACCGGTGGAAGATCTACTAATTTCCAAGTTCTATTAGAAATTAGAGATTCAATCTCATCATTTACAGCCTCTTTCCAAAATATAGCATCGGGTGATGTTAAAGCTTCTTTTAAATTTTGGGGATTTTCCTCAATGTTAAAAACATAATAATTAGGACCAAAATCCTTTTCAACTCTAGCTCTTTTACTCCTTCTAGGTTCCATTTAAAAATTTTCTTGATTTTGTAAATGTGAAGTAGAAGAACTAGGTTGTGACAAAATATTTTCTTCACTCTCGCTATTTTTCAATTTAAAAGGAAAATTTTCTTCATGAAAAATTACATCACCAGATTCAAAAATTATTTTGTTTTCAAGATCAAAAAATCTATAGACTGCATTATTAATCGCATAACCAAGAAAAGCACAAGTAGTAGCTCTTATACCTAATTTAGGCATTTTAGGGTCGGTAAGCCTTACATAAGCAAAACAACTCCTTACTCTTAAATGTTCCAAATTTGGCTTATGTCATTTTCACATCTCAAAAGGTGTGGTGTGTGACTTTTTATGTGGCACTCTATTCAAAACATGACATACAGTTAAAATAGCTTCACCCCAAAAATGTAAAGGTGCACCAGATTCAATTAACATGGCACCTGTTAACTCAATTAAAGTTCTATTTTTTCTTTCAGCCACATTATTAGAAGCAGGTGAATATGGTGCAGTAGTTTCATGGATAATTCCCAAAGACTGAACAAATAAGTTGAATGCACTTGATTCATGCTCACGGTCTCTATCACTTCTTATTCTTTTTATTTTTCTATCGAATTGATTTTCAACTTCTTTTAAAAAATCTTGAAATTTTTCAAAAGCATCACTTTTATTTTTCAACAAATAAATAGTTGCATATTTTGAGAAATCATCAATAAAAGTGATAATATATATATTTCATTCACGAGTTAAAATTCTCTCAAATTCACATAAATCAGAGTGAAGTAACTCAAGCAATTCAATATTTCTTACAACATTTTTATGAGGCTTTTTTGTAATCTTAACTTGACTACAATTTTCACATTTTTCAAAATCTTTTGATAGTCTTGGAATTAATCCTAAACTACTCATGATTCCCACATATTTACTATTTATATGACACAAACGAGCATGTCAAAAATTAATAGAAGAAAGCATATAAATTGAACTGGTAGATGCTTTATTATTTTCAACATTCAATTTAAACATTTCATTACAAGCATAGCCCTTGCCCACAAATAATCCCTTTTTAGTGATTACATAATTATCAGATTTCTTAGTTTGCTTGAAGCTAGCCTTGTTAAGCAAAAACCTTGATATCAAATTCTTCCTCATGGACGGAGTGTAAAAAATATCTTTCAATGTTAGCACGTGTTTAGAAGTGAATTACAATTCAACCTCACCACTCCCAAGAACCTTGGTTTTGCTAGAGTCACCAAGCATAACAGTTTTTTCCTTCTTTAAAAGGAGTGTACAATTTGAAGTTGGAACCGTGAATTATCAATTGCTAAGCTTAAGAGCTCAATAATGTTTAAATATGAAATTTCATGAAATAGACAAGAAAAATGCTACCTCCAATGACTAAAAAATATTTTATTATTATTATTATTTTATAATGTATAAAAGGAGATATAGAATACCAACTTGTTGCTTTCTTTTATTTATATATATTGTAAGTAAGTTTGGTACCAACTGATTGTGCAATGCCTTGGGATACCGGCATTCTGTTTTCTTTTCCAATTATTCAAACGCAGGTCATCCTCTCAAATTGGAGCCAACGTTGCCAATTGTTTTTAGTTTTGAACTTTTGATTCTCAAACTATACATTCATATTTATATCTGATATGGCAGTTTGTGTGTTCTTGTTTAAGTACATTACTAGGTCCAATCGGATTGCTTGGGTGGGTCGGGTCCATAGAGTATATGCACACTCCTAAATTTTAGTCAGTTTGAGCAAATCAATGAAATGTGGCGGGTTTACAACTACGTAATTGGATGTTGTGTTTATATATACTATAAAAACCGAAGTACCTAATTTTTTGTTGATTTTATAATATGTTGCCTAGCCAGCTTTGCTAACGCCACAATTTTTCACATCATTAATTGTTTTTTGAAAGGTTTATTTTTATAAAACTCTATTCTAAACCGTTCAGTCCCAAAACTCACGCTACTATCGCCAATTACAGTCGAAAACAAAAACCCAACTATTCCCTAGACCCTAACGCACCCAGCAGACTCGCCTCCATGCCACTGTCGTGATTTGAGGTCAGTCACAGAGACGCCGGTTTTTCGCTGAACTGCCAGCCTTGGATCTCCTTGGCTAGACTCCACTCGGACCACTCCAGCCTCCATCGACTGGCCAGTGGAAACTAGCGAATAGATTAGATAAGTTCTCTCTTGTGGATTGCGTGTTTGAAAGCCAGCCAGGTATACAAAATACAATAGTACACTTAATCTATGCAGTAACAACGTTATTGCTATGTTCGATGATATATAGGGGCTCGCAGCTTTTTTAAAATATTTATATTTTAGAACCATTATGTTTATTGATAATAATGATTTGACTTTTGACTTTTGAGTATTACACTTCAATTATTTGGTTTTGTTTGAGGTAATTTGCAGGTTAGCATGATTTTGCCACACTATGTTGTTACTTAGAATGCGTTAGAAACAAATGAGTAGAGTATCATCTCGAGTTTGGAACTCGAGCCTCAAAGATTCGAGTTCCACTTGTTGATGTGGAGTTTTTTTGCCACATGGATCTCGAGTCTTATAGACTCAAGTTTCATAAAGTAAACTCAAGTCTATAAGTCAATGGCAGAGCCAAAATTTAAGTTTTGGGGGGGGGGGGGGGGCAAAATTTATAAG
The DNA here is from genome assembly GCA_030445155.1 of Quercus variabilis. NCBI lineage: Eukaryota > Viridiplantae > Streptophyta > Magnoliopsida > Fagales > Fagaceae > Quercus > Quercus variabilis. The sequence continues at coordinate 54,949,641 of CP129446.1, forward strand.
CAATGCATACAGGCACAAACACAAAATAACATTAGTATATTTGCTACACTGTGTTTTTCTATTAGGGATTCATTTACACATGAATAATCCTTTAATTAAAAATTCCATTTACAATTCTCAAAAGATTTTAGTAGTCGGAAAACTCTAAGTACAATTCATATGAATATGATATTGTAATATTTTAAAAATGAAATTGTGAACTTACATACACTTGAAAATTCAAAGTTTAACAAGAAAACAATATTGAGCTTTGGAATTTATTATATAATTATCTTTACATTTTATTGCTTACACAAATTTTATTAGTGAAGAATAAATTACTACATTAGAAATTTGTGATTCTTTTATCATTTTTATCAGACAATGATAATATTATTTTCAATCTTTTCGATTGAAACTTGTGTTTGTTAATAGTTCTTTTTTTTTTAATATTTTTTTATATGTATATTTTGAGCTTTGAAACACATTGATAGATTATTAATGATTTTATTTTTCTTCCATATTTAATGAAGTTTCCATATAAAAAAAAAAAAAAACAGTCCAATGATTATTTTATAAATGAAAAAGAAATACGTAAAGCAAATCCATGCATGAAACAAAACAAGAAAATAAATGGATACAAAAATTAAGATGGGCCAGCCATATGGAGGGGAGGGAACAAATTGAGAAAAGGACAGAAACCTTGAAACTCACACAATAGTAATTACGCTTGAGCTCTATTTCCTTATATTCCTATTATTTAGTGTAGGGTGTAGGCATATGATTGGAGGTAGCAAACTCATGACATATAGTAAATCTCTTAAAAAATTTTGTAAAAAATTTTGGGCGCCCGCCCCCCCCCGCGGGGCTCCGCCCCTGTTTATAAGGCTCAATTTCTGTAACACAATACTTTGTTGTACTATTGTAGAAACAAAATATCACAATTGATGCTTTGATGCATGTTTTAAGATAAAAGGTCTTCAAAATTCGATAGTTATTGTCCAATCCTCCCAAATTTTGAAATCTTAACATTGACCCTTGGACTCAAATTTGTGAACCTAAACAAATAGACCGGACTAGAAAATTTATTTCTTCTATAAAAAAAAAAAGAAAAATAAAATTTGTTTCTAAAACAATTTTAGTAACCTAAAATAACAAAAGCAAAAACTTTTTTGAGTTAAACTTAATTTATGAAATCACCTACAATCTTCTTATCTAAATAATAATAAAAAGGTATTTGTTTTGACTCTTTTTTTTTTCTCTTTGTTACTGTTCTCAAGGTAGGCTTGCTTTTAATTTTCTCTCCCTTTTCTATGAATTTATGTTTAAAAATAATGAGAAATTGACAATTGAGATGTCAAAGTTTCATCTTTCCCACGTTTTTAAAAGTTTTTCATGACCCTTCTCATATGATTTTCCTATTTGTCACCTTTTATTTGCGGATGATTGTTTGCCTTTTATTAAAGGGGATGATAGTGTTTATTCTTCCTATATAAGGTAGAGATATTAAAGTTGGTCAAGTGAAAGTGTTATTTTATGAATTGTAGTGGCCTTTTTGTTATATTGGGCTGAGCTGCCTCCTACGATACTAGACCCAAGTATTCTGAGTAAGGGAGTTGAGACCGGCCTAATTGCAACTTAATTTGGTCCGGTTTGTGCGCAAACTATGCCTCCTTTGCCAAGAGCATGCTTACAGCAGGCAGGGCTATTTTAGATGAGCCGTGGCAAGCAGACATGATAATAATAAAATAAAAGAGAGTATTTCGGCTTCTTAATTAAAGTGAATAAATAATCCCTAATTAAGAAAGATAATCATAATAACAACAATCACTTTTGTAAAGAAAGCAAGGGAATAAGTGCGTAGCATATGGGTTAATCAAAAAAGAAAGAAATCAGAACAAGTCTGATTTGCAGGACCAAAACCAGAGAGAGAAGAATGTTTCTTCTCAACACGAATAATCTCTCGGGCAAATCCTGCCATGGAAATTAATCACTTTGAGGGAAACAAACCTGAATGGTTGATGCCTGAGTGAACTTTTTGCTTCTAGCAGAGAGCAGGACTTTGAGAGGGAGAGAGGGAATCAACCTATTGGTGCATGCTTGCTGATCTAACTCTTTGTTTATTTCTTTCTTCCTTTTTTAATTTTCCTCTTATCTTTCCTTTCTTTCCTTCAAACTTGTTTTCTATTTCGTGGTTTTCCTTAGAGGTTCTTGTTACTGTGATTGTGTTTTCCCCCCTTTTGCGCACGACAAAAGCCTCCTTTTGTAGTGCCTGCCGTGACCAGGTTTTACTATTTTAGCCTTTAACTATTTTGTCTGGTCTAGGTGTACTTGCCGACCACCACTGGTTCGTCTGTGTACCATTTCCCATCACTAGACAAAGAAGACTCTTTTGTTTGTTTGTTTGCTGTGGCACCCTTTCTTGCTATGATGTGGGTGCTCTTTCTCTTTATCCCTCATGGTATGCACCTAGTGGTTCCAAATCAGTTTTGCTTCTTTTGGGTGGTATGTCATTCCAGCAGGACACTTTACCCAAAAGAGCCTAGGTAGGAACCTCAAAATAGGTTTTTCCCCTTTCCCCATCGCCAAACCATGCCCTCTTACCTCTGACCCATGACCTCACAATGTCCCATATTGGTTGGGTACAGGTTGGTGATGTTTGGGCCTTGTGCGTGCCTCCCTTCCATGTGTGTCCAAAATTTGCTTGCTGTTCATACGTTCGTCGTGGTCTAAAGGCTTACTTGCACAGTCTGCTGTCTGTCCTTGATCATTTATGTGAGCTGCTTTCTGATTTCCCGCTCCCTTTAAGGGTTGGGCTTTATTTGATGTTGGGCTTTGCCTTCTTTCAGTCTACTCCTTGACTGCTATTATTTCTTGTCATATCACTCTGTCATTCTTGCTGTGACATTTCTTTGACCCAATCTTGCTGGATCTCTTTGGGCCTATCGTTTATTTTTTCCCCAGTGGCTTAGTATGGCCATTGGTTTTTTATTACGTTACTTGCGGGCTCTTGTGTTCCATTTGTTTTCTCTTGGGCATTCTTGACCCATTTGCTTTTCTTGGACTTCCTTGACCCTTTTCCTAACTCTGTATCTCTATGGACTTTTACTAACTTCACTGGGATTCCCTGGCCCAATTACCTTGTCCTCATCCTTGGGGTTTATGGGCTTGCCATCAACTCCTTACTTTCTTTACTTGCATTACTTCGGACCTGCTATGACTCATTCTCACTTTTCTACATTATATACTGCCTATGAGTTTGCTATTTCTCTCTTCTAGGGCTCCTTTGAGTTTGTTTGCTTTCTCAAGGCCCATTTGTTTATTTCATAAACCTGTGCTCCATTATTTTTGCCGCTTGGGCTTAATAGTTTTTTTTTTTTAATTAAATTTATTTATTTATTTATTTTTATCTATTTACCAATTCCTTTCTGCCTGTGTTGCTGGGCTTGTTCTTTCTTTTTGACTTTTGAAATGACCATTAACATGAATCAAGTAGTTCAAGTAGATAGTATTTGGAAAAACTTAGAAATAAATTGTTTTGCTGTCAATATAATCAATAAATTTATTGTTGTTATTTTCTAGGCTTGAGCTGTTGTTTCTGTTAAACATGGTTTTGTGTTGTTATAGTGAACTTTATAATACTACTGATTAAATAGTCTGGAAGCATCTTTGATGCTATTTTAATTTTTTTATATTTCATTGCCAATTAAATATTTTGAAAATATATTATATCTCTTAATATAATAATGATTAGATGAGAAGAGAAAGAGGCCAACCCCGTCACTCTCAAAGTTTTCGACAAAGTGCCTCGCTTGGACGCATGGCTTATAAAGATAGTGGACAATAATCTATAATCAACTCAATTTATTGATATTTTTTTTTTGAGAAAGTATTTATTGAATTTCTTGATTGTGTACTTCTGTTAACCGAATATGATGGTTTGGATTGATTTTATTTGGAGGTATGGGTTTTAAAGATTTGTCTCTCTTTAATGATGTACTTTTGGCCAAGCAAGCCTGGCGTCTTTTGCAAAACAAGCAGTCCCTTTTTCACAAAATATTTAAGAGTAGGTTTTTTCCTACATGTTCATTCATGGATGCCTCAGAGTGTTCTAGTGGATCGTATGCATGGCGTAGTATTCTCCACGGTAGGGAGGTCCTTAAAAAAGGGGCACATTGGAGAGTAGGGTGGGGTGATAAAATTAAAATTTGGGATTCTCCTTGGCTGCCTTCTTTCAATCACCCAAGAATTTTGTCTCCCATTCTTGAAGGCATGCAGGAAGCTACTGTGGACACACTTATTGACCAGCAAACTAGATCATGGGATATTGACATTCTTCATGGCTTTTTTGCCCCGTTGGAGGTAGACCTTATTCTCAAGATTCCTCTTAGCTCTAGATATGTTGAGGATAAGCTTGTTTGGCCTCACACGGCTAATGGGGTTTACTCGGTAAAATCAGGATATAACTTTCTAGCTAAAGAGAAATCATCACCTCCGTTGGCTCTCTCTCAGCAAAATGATGGTCGAAGTGTATGGAAGAGGTTATGGAGTCTCTTAGTGCCAAATAAGATCCAAAACTTCCTGTGGAGAGCAAGTAGAGAAGCTATTCCTGTCAAGAAGAAACTAGTGGCTCGTAAGGTTATTGCAGAGGATATTTGTGATCATTGTCACGTGGCCACTGAAGATGTCCATCATGCATTGTGGGACTGTCAAGAACTATCTGCTGTATGGGAGACAAGCTCGTTGTGGCTGTTTAGAAGAACAAAGAAATTTTCGAATTTCTTTGAGCTGGTAAGTCACGTGTTGGAGGAGAATGTCAACTCGGATCTCTTTGCTACTCTGGTATGGACTATTTGGACCTGTCAAAATACACTTCGAACCAATACCAAGCCTTTCCCACTCTCTCAAGTGGTCCCTTCTGCCTCACAGTCCCTTCAGACATTCAAAGAGGCTCTACCGATCCCAAGAACGCAGCCAAGTAGCTTGCCAAAACCGTAGGTCAGATGGACACCTCCACCACCGACAAGCTTCAAGATCAATTTCGACGGTGCCGTTTTCCGGGAGACAAATGAAGCTGGTTTGGGCATTGTTGTACATGACCACCAGGGACGGGTGATGGTCTCCATGTCTAAAAAAATTAGGCTACCATCTTCCTCCGATGAAGTAGAAGCACTGGCAGCGACTAGAGCCATCTCTTTCGCTCAAGAACTCCATCTATCCTCTGTTATAGTCGAGGGAGATCCGGAGTTGATTATTTCAGCCTTACGAAGTGAGGAGGAGTCCTTCACTTCCTTCGGCCATTTGATTTCCTCAGCTAAGCAGATTTTTGAAGCCTTTTCTTGTATTTCCTTTTCGCACATCTGTAGACTGGGTAACTCTCTAGCTCATAACTTAGCTCAATACGCTAAACATATTGATGCTTTCACTGTGTAGATGGAGGATGTTCCACCACAACTTCATCATGCTCTTGTAACCAACTTTGGATAAATTAATAAAGTTTCTTGGTCTTGATTCTCAAAAAAAAAAAAAAAGATTGATTTTATTTTATACACATTTATTTATTTAAAGGTACAAATAAACAAATAAATAATTGATTGATTTATTATTTGTCTTTCCATAAGTTTTGGTTATATATATATATATAGCTTTTTAATTAGTTATACATTACATGGGTGAGTGACTGACTAGTTTTATATATAAAGTCAAATCAAAATTAGTTATACATTACATGGGTGAGTGACTGACTAGTTTTATATATAAAGTCAAATCAAAAGCTAAAAGGGTAGTGTTTTTTCCGCATAACATGTGTATTTACCAAAATATAACTGAAAACATGATTTTGATTCATGTACTCAGACTTATAGACGTGCGTAAAGCTAGAAAAGGCCACATCAGTTCAAATCTCACTCACATCCGAGCCCGACACTCCCGAAACCAAATCCAATTAGTTAATGTAAAACAGAGAACCGACTTTCACTTTATTCACCGACCCTCTCGAGTCTCTTCTATATAAGTGTACATTACCAATAATCCCATCAGACCCTAATACACACAAAAATTCACAAAACCCTCCCTAGAAATCCAGCCGCTCCTAGCGTTCCTTAGTAGTTTCCCAACAAATCCAGTGAATCCAAGAGCTTTGTCAGTCATGGCCATCCTCTCTGATTATGAAGAGGATCAGCAGCATCAACAATCTTCTTCTTCTTCTTCTTCTTCTTCTTCCTTGTCTTCTAAGAAAGACTTCATCCCTGCTGAGAAAGAAGCCGATGCCACAGCCAAAAAGCCAGAGGATGAGAAGAAGCAGCAGAAAGAGAACAAACTTGTTCCCAACAAAGACAACGGCCTAGATATGGAGAATTATTCATGGGGTCAATCCCTTCAAGAAGTCACTGTTAACGTCCCAGTCCCACAAGGCACTAAATCCAGCCTTCTTTTGTGTGACATAAAGACGAACTCTTTGAAGGTTGGGCTCAAGGGTCAGCCTCCAATCATCGATGGAGAGCTATTCAAGCCTGTGAAAGTTGACGATTGTATTTGGAGTTTGGAGGACAAGAAGATGATCACTATTCTTATTTGCAAGAGAGATCAGAGCGAGTGGTGGAAATCTTTGTTGAAGGGTGATCCAGAGATTGACACACAAAAAGCTGAACCAGAGCCAAGCAAGTTGTCTGACTTGGACTCCGAGACTCGTTCTGCTGTGGAGAAGATGATGTTTGATCAGAGGCAGAAACAGAAGGGACTACCAACAAGCGATGAGATTCAAAAAGAACAGTTGATGAAACAATTCATGGCTCAGAATCCCAACATGAAATTCCCTCCGGGAGCTAAGTTCATGTGAGATTAGGAAGACAATGAAAGATCTAATCTTTTTAGTTATATGCAGTTCTAATTTTTATTGCTTTAGTTTAGGATTAAGGATATGTTTACAAAGTTTTAAGCATGTGATCATGTGCTATTCAATATCAATTTTGGGCTTTTCAGATTTATTAAACTTCAATTTTTGGTTGGATTTATTATAATCTGTAATCTTTTTAGTTCATACATGTTTATTGCAGTTCCTATTTTTATAGCTTTCGTTTAGGACTAAGAATTTGTTTACAGATTTAAGCTCGAGATCATGTGCTATGCAATATCAATTGTGGGTTTTTCAGATTTATCAAAGTTCAAAATTTGGTTGGATTTTTTGTTTTTTGGGGTACTATCATTAACATAGAACAAAAGGCAAATACATCAGGTTCAGCAGCAATGCTAGATGGGCGAATTTATAATAATCTGTAATTTGAGATATAAGAACAAGTTTTATATTAGTTTTTCGTACCATTGTAATCTTTTTTGTTTTTGTTTGTTAATTTGGCTAAATTTAAGCGTCGTTAGATGCACTGATTATCCAATTTGCATTGTATACTAATTTAATTCTTTACATGCAAATACTAGCTAGTACTGTGGTTACATTAAATTTTGAGGGAATAAAATATAATTATACAAACAGTGCTTGCATAAAATTTATAGAGTGAGGTTAGTTACATGAAATCGCGTTTACACGATTTTCTTTTATAATTGTAAAATTGTGTACCGCAATTTATAGCTAACCAGTAAGCATTATGCCTTTATTTAAAAGAGAAAGACATGTAAAGCTCCATGCAAGGATTGATATTAAATTTTGTTTTAAAATTTTAGGATATACTATGTTTTTGGCCCTATCTTTTACATCATATTTCAATTATGTTAATTTGGTTCCTAACTTTTTAGTGTCATATCGATTTAGTCTGTACGGAAACTACTTTTTTATTTTAATGGTTTGCCATGTCAGCAATTTTCATTCAAGAAATAATAGCTGAGATTAAATTGACACGACATTAAAAAGTTAGGCACCAAATTGACATAATTGAAAGGTTAGAGATCAAATTGAAATATGGTGCAAATGATAAGTGTGGGGCCACAAAGAGTTGGCATCACCGGCCCACTTTCGATCAAGCCCAAAGGCCCATGCCGAGGATCGCCTGGAGTCCGAGGACATGCCTTAGGTCCGAGGACAAGGCGCAAAGAACTTGCATGCTAAGAAGATGCGCCGAGGATGGATGCATCCTCGGAACCCGAAGTGGGGAAATACGCAAGCTGCAGTCCGTCAAGGGGAACCTCCCAAGGAATCCAAGAAGGACCTGGCAGGTGCCGAGCACCGGACATGGAAGCATGGTGGAGGTGCAAGTCCCAGACGAACTGTCACCTCCACATTAAATGCCCCCAACTAACGTCCTGGCCGCATTAATGAGGATAGGACCTCTGAACAGCGCCACCTTGGGCGCCGCAACCCGCAGAGAGATAGGAATGCGGCTGATAGGACAGGCACTCAAGTGGAAACCGGATTGGTCGACAAATGTAGGGCTAAGATCATCTGAGAAAGGGATATATAATGAAGGACGTCCCCACTAAGGTGGGGGATGTAAAGGGAGAATCGGGGAGAGGGACATACTGTAACAGTGCATTTTCTTTGGTAGACTGAGAAGCTCATTTGAATAAGATAGGAACCATCGCTGCCTTTCCAACTCGTCCGAGGAGCCCTGTTGTGTCTCCTCAGCTCGTGCTAAAACTACCACAGTCCACGAATAACCATGCATGGCCGTTGTGTCCTTCACTAGGGCCTAGATCTTGAGCCCACTCTCTACAAATTCATTGTCGGGGGCCCACCTCCGAAAAAGGAGCCCCTACAATAAGAATCAAATACATAGTTTATCCAAAATTTTAATAATAGATTTTTTTTTTTTTTTTTTTTTTTATAGAATGTTTAATAATAGAATTTTAGTTGAAGTATAGTTTTTTTTTTTTTGTTGTTGTTGATAACTTGATAGTTGTGATGGGGGAGGAAAATTTACATCCTTAGGGTTGTTTTTGGAAACACCAACCAATTGAACTACAAAAATCTTGATAGTTGGAATATAATTTTGAATTTCTCAAAACTTAGATCTTAGTTGGTAGAGTTTTGAGCAATGTCTATTTCACACACCCACTTCCAATTATGACTTCAAATCACAATTTTAGTTCAAAAAAAAATTAATTATGTGTACTTTGAGTAAGTGAGTATGTGCAATATAAATTCCCTTAGAGTTTTACCTCAAATAAACCATTCAAACAATTAATAAGACAAATATGATTTTAGTTTTGGGTACAAATTTTAATTCCTTGAAAGATTAGTAATAGAGAGTTTTAGCTAATTTAATTGGCCTACACAAAAACCAATCGGTATATTAGTTTGATAATAAAGAGCAATTATTAGAAACGAGGGCCATAAGTTGAAATTATCTCTTAAAAAAAAAATCCTAACAAATAATAAAATTAACTAATTTAATAATCAAAGAATAAAATTAATTGATTTAATAACATTCTATCTTGGCCTAGAGTGGAGAGGAGAGAGACACCAACTTTAGGGAGAGGACAGAGATAGTTAAGGATTTTAGAGAGAGAAGATGAAGAATGAAGATGAGTTTGGTTGGTGGGATCTTAGTATCTCATTTTTAATTGAGTAATGCTAGGGACACATAATTTGACACAATTTTGTACCACAACTCGTTACATGATGAGTTGTGATTAGCTAAAGTGTGATGGTGTCCCATGTGGGGACACACTTTTACCAGTCACAACTCACCATGTAGTGAGTTGTGGCATAAAATTGTGCCAAATTATGTGTCCCTAGCCTTACTCAATTAAAAATGAGATACTGAGATCCCACCAACCAAACTCATCTTCATTCTTCATCTCCTCTCCCTAAAATCCTTAACTATCTTTATCCTCTCCCTAAAGTTGGCGTCTCTCTCCTAAGTCTCCACTCCAGGTCAAGATAGAATGTACCAGCTGATAGGATTATTTGGCTCCTCATCAACGAGTCCAAATCTTCTATCTCACTCTTCCTCCCCCATTATATACTTCAAAAATAAAAACATGTCACATGTGGATCTATTTTGTTAAATGCTAAATTTATGCTTTCTATTATTTCAATTTCTTAAAATAAATAAATAAATAACCCATCAACACTTGGTGCATTCAATAAAATAGATTGACATGTGGCATATTTTTATTTGTGAAGTATATAATGGAGCAAGAAGAGTGAGATAGAAGATTTGGACTTCTCATCAACACTTTGTGACGATTCTTCCTTTAAGATGTCACTAGGAACAGTAGTTTGATTTGAGTCAGAGCATTTTCGCTTTTAATACTTTTCTTTCTCTTTTAATCTTTCCTTTCTTCGGAGCTTTTTGTCTCTTTCTTTTGTTCTTCTCCTCTCTTTGCATTCTTCTTCTTCACGTTTTTCCTTATCTTCTTCTTCAAGAAGTTTCGTTCTGTAGGGAAAAACATATATTTGTAAGAACAATTTCCTCAAGTGGTGATTGGGGAGAGAGATTTAGGGATTTCATGTGTTTGGTTGGTGGGATTTCAAGTGTCTCATTTTAATTTTGGTTTTTAAAAACAAAAAAAAAAAAAAAATCTGACATGACAATACAGTTGACAATTAATGGGGCATGAAAAATAATTTTTTATTATTCCATTTGACACATCATCTTTTTCCATTCAAGATATAATGACAAAGACAAAATTAACACGACATTGTAAAGGTTAGGGACCAAATTAACCAAATTAAAAGGTTAGAGACAAAATTAAAATATGGTGTAAAGAATAGAGACTAATTTTGTAATTTACCCTATTATTAAAAAAATATAATGTGCCAAGATCTTAATGAAGTGTATAAATGTAAAATATAATTTAAATTCAATTACTATATATATAATTATATAGTTTAAGGGTAACAAATTAAGAAAATTCTTTAGTTTAAAAAAGTAACAAATTATGAACTTAAAATATTCAATTATAAATTGCACCTTTTAACTTTTCCTAAAATTTAATTTATTTTTGTTATTTCAATTTCATTTAATTCACTCCTCTAACCTTAAACTTTATTCAATTTAGGCATTCCATTAATATTCCTTAGAATATTTTCGTTAGTGTTCCAAAAAAAAAAAAAAAAGACATAGTTTTGTTTTTGTTTTTTTATTTTAATTTCATAAGTTAAAAAAGATAAAAAGAAAATTAATAATGAACAATTCTTTTATTTATTTATTTATTAATTTTCTAAAATTTATAAGTTTATGAAAAAAAAAAAATTACGTTGTTTTTTGGCGCTAAGAGGGTAAGTGGGTGAGTCTAATGGACACTAACAAGACAACTAAATTAGATAAAGTATAAAGTTATAAGATTGAATTAAATGCAATTAAAGTTATAAGACTAAATTAAATTTTAGAAAAAGTTTATAAGGTGCAATTAAAAACAATTATTAAAAAAAACCAGTTGGGCTGTGAGTTGAGCCTATGAAATAGACGTGGCAAAAAGAGCAGGTCGGGTCGGGTCAATTGGGTTTGTGGGTCAAATGGGTCGTGGGTCAAAACAGGTGATTTTTAAACGAGTCAATCAGATTGCGGGTCGGGTCGTGTTAGGTTTACTCGTATTTTTCAAACACGGTTTTTTTTTTTTTTTTTCAATTACAAAAACAAATCAATGACAACCTATTTGGAGAGAATGAATAAAATTAATTAAGCAAATGAATTGCACTTAATGCCACTTGTTAATATTCTTCCAATTCTGATAGTTTTGAGCATGACAAAAATTATTTATAATCATAAATTCATGATGGAAAAAGTCTTTAATTTTAATAGTTCATTGTCAAAATGCATATAATTACAAGTTTATATCTTCAAAAAGAGATAGATCTTAAAATAAATAAAACAAGTAAGCCAGCAAAGTAGCAAGTTATCGGTCTTCTTAAATGCACATGTTCTTGTTGCATTTAAAATAATAGTGAAATTAGATTACTTAGAAAGATAAACTTAAAAAAAAAAAAAAGATTTAAAAAATAAACATAACATATTAAGTAAAGCAGAATAAGTAAATATTTTATAAGAATTACATCTCAATCTCAGTCTACTCGACATTGGTAGCAGATTTAGCATTGCAAATATTCATATTTGCAAATTGTAGCTCAGCTGAATGAGATTTTTTTTCTTTTAATGGTTGTCTGACTCTTGATAGCCTTGGCCCTTGCCTTGTGTAACGTGTGTGGTCTAATGGAGTAACGTGTGAAGGCTGAAGCTAGGCTTTATTTTTTTGGAAAGTAGTGCACTGAAGCTAGGCTAGCTAGCTTTTGACTTTTGATGAATCAAACAGTCATTTTTTATAATATATAATATATTGATTATAAGTTTTGGTACTTTGTGCTTTATGCACTTGACGTAATTTAAATATTTTTTTAGCAAATTTTTTTTAACGGGTCAGGTTACGGGTTATCCGGGTCGGGTTGGGTTGACTCGCAAAAAAAAGGGTCAGGTTAGGGGTCAACATGTTTTTACTTCGGGTCAAAAAAATCATGTTCGAGTAAAAAAAAAATTGGATTTGGGTAAAGTATTTTTTGAGTTGGGTCAGAAAATTTTGACCCGTATTGCCATGTCATGCTTCACACAAAAAGGGAGATGAGAAAAAGGGAATTGGCTTACCTCCAATACTTTTTTAACTGGAAGTTTCCTTTTATTTTAAATGCACAATGGCAAGTGGTAGTGAGTTTTAATCTCCACCTTTTATCTAGTTAGTGGATGATGTAGCAATTTCTCATTAAAACAAAAGAAGATTCTAGTTAAAAAAACATTGGAGGTAAGTCAAACCCAAAAAACAAAGCAAGCAAATTGGAGATGAAAGCAGAGGACATGCGCATTGATTCTCCTCTTCTAAAAGGTTAGCTTCTACCAATTATTGGGACAACACAATTTTCTCAACTGAAAATGCAAAATTGGCCAATTCTCAGATTGCTAAATTCTATTTCTAATATATCGATGATTGTGTGTTTTTTAGACAATGCTTCCTTATACAAGCTTCAATAGCTTTATTTATTTATTTATTTAATTTTTAAACTTTTTTTAATAAATAAATTTATCCCATGTTCTTTATCAAAAGTTTTAATATCTGTAAAGAGAATGTTTTCTGAGTATGTGAACAATTCATGCAAGACGTAATCTTTAATTTTTTGGATTTTATTTTATTCTAGGGATAATTACACTTTACCTACCTGCTGCGGTTTGCCTCTAATTTGATTTGTCTACTCGTGGTCTAAATTTTGACACTTTACCCGCCTGTGATTCTCATCGTTACTGTGTCGTAACCCACCTTTCCTTCAGCCGTTGCTCTAACACATAGTATGTCAAAAACAAAAGCCCAAACAGATCAAAAAGTTAGGGTTTCTGTCTTCAACTGTTACATTAAAAGAATAAAATGGGTATTTGTCTTCTTGTTTCCTTTGAATTTATCAATCAAAGCTCAGAGGACAAATGAAGATGAGGGTATTTTTCTATCTTCTTGTTTCCTTTGAATTTATCAATCAAATGGGTATCTGTCAAATTTTTTCTCTTTTTTAATTTAATTAAAATTTTATAATTAAAAAAAATTTCTTAATGTTCTTCAACTTGTTCTTCATTTTACAACTGGTTCTTCAAATTTTTCATGTTCTTCTCCAAATTCTAACATAATCAACACCAAATTCTCAGCAAATCAAATCCATAAACCTAGTAAACAAACCAACCCAAATCAAACCCAAATCAAGAAACCAATCACAACAAACCTAGAAAAACACAATCAAACCCAAAATCAAACCCATAATCAAACCCTCTTTTCACCGTATGGGCATTATCACTCTTATCCAGATCCATTCCCAAGACGTAGCCAGTCTCAGTCTGCACAAAGACACGCCTTCTCCTCCTAGCAGGTGTTCCTCTAACATTCCCATAACACTCACAATTGCTTGAGCCACTAGAAACTGCAATAGCCATCTGAATATGAACAAGACCATCCAACTTATAAGACATGGGATGAACAAGTCCCGTAACTCACAAGCTTGGTAATAAAATGTGATGGCAGCATACAAACTCTCTTCTCTCTTAAGCAGATGCCAAACTCAATCCTTAACACCGACCAATGGAAGAGAAACGTGGTTGTCAAACAATCATCAACTAACCTAGAAATGTAGCGGTGTTGCTACACTGGGGCCTCCATCTAATACCGTTGAATCATTTAGAAGAACTAAAATCTGAAAAAAGAATAAGAAGACAGATACCCATTTTATTTTTTTAATTTAACAAACCCTAACTTTTTGATCTGTTTGAGATTTTGTTTTTGACATATTATGTGTTAGAGTAACGGCTAAAGGAGAGGTGGGTTACGGCACATTAACAGTGAGAATCATAGGTGGGTAAAGTATCAAAATTTAAACCACGGGTAGACAAATCAAATTAGAGGCAAACTACAGATGGATAAAGTGTAATTATCCCTTTATTCTATTTTAGTGATAGAGTGCATTTGTGTATATTGGAACTACGAAAGAAAAAATATTTGCAAATTTAAGAGTAATAGAAGTTCTAGTTTTATGATACTAGTCTAAGTAGTAGCATGGAATTGTTATAAGTTGAGGAGAATTTAAGTCTAGTCTAGAAGAAGGATTTAAGAATAGATTCCAACAACAAACTAGATTAAAGCAAAGAAAAAGTTAATAGGATTGAAGTTGGAATGATGACTTATCAATTGCTAAGCTCAAGAGCTCAAGAATATTGAAATATTAAACATGCCGAGTTTACAATTGTATAATTGAATGTGTCATTTTATATATAACGTCAAACCACAAGTTAAGGAGCTCAAGAATATTGAAATATGAAACATGCCGGGTTTACCATTGCATAATTGGATGTGTCATTTTATATATAAAGTTAAATCACAAGTTAAAAGGGCAGCGTTTGTTTCGCACATTGCGTACATTTATACAACCAAAATATAACTAAAAACATGATTTTAATAAAAACATGACTCACATTTGTAACAGAATTTTCCCAAGCTAGAAAAGACCACATAAGTTAAAATCTCACTCAAATCCACTTCCGAATCGTAAACCAAATCCGAATCCGAAATCAAATCCAAATAGTTATTGTAAAACAGAGAACCGACTTTATTTTTCTTGACCGACCCTCTCTAGTCTCCTATATATTACCAGTAATCCCATCAGATCCTAATACGCACAAAAATTCACAAAACCCTCCATAGAAATCCTAGCCTCCTAGCGTGAATCCAAGAACTTTGTCAGTCATGGCCATCCTCTCTGATTATGAAGAGGATCAGCAGCATCAACAATCTTCTTCTTCTTCTTCCTTGTCTTCTAAGAAAGACATCATTCTTGCTGAGAAAGAACCCGAGGCCACAGCCAAAAAGCCAGAGGAGGAGGAGGAGAAGCAGCAGAAAGAGAACAAACTTGTTCCCAACAAAGACAATGGCCTTGATATGGAGAATTATTCATGGGGTCAATCCCTTCAGGAAGTCACTGTAAACGTGCCAGTCCCTCAAGGCACTAAATCCAGCCTTCTTTTGTGTGACATACAGACGAACTCTTTGAAGGTTGGTCTCAAGGGTCAGCCTCCAATCATCGATGGAGAGCTATACAAGCCTGTGAAAGTTGACGATTGTATTTGGAGTTTGGAGGATAAGAAGATGATCAATATTCTTATTTGCAAGAGAGATCAGAGCGAGTGGTGGAAATCTTTGTTGAAGGGTGATCCAGAGATTGACACACAAAAAGCTGAACCAGAGCCGAGTAAGTTGTCGGACTTGGACTCTGAGACCCGTTCTGCTGTGGAGAAGATGATGTTTGATCAGAGGCAGAAACAGATGGGACTTCCTACAAGCGATGAGATCCAAAAACAAGAGTTGATGAAACAATTCATGGCTCAGAATCCCAACATGAAATTCCCCCCAGGAGCTCAGTTCATGTGAGATTAGGAAGACAAAGATTTGATCTTTTTTAGTTCGTAGTTGATGTTTATGGCTATAGCTTAGACTATATGCAGTTCTAATTTTTGTTGCTTTCCTTTAGGATTAATGATTTGTTTACAAATTTAAGCCTGTGATCGTGTTCTATTCAATATCATTTGTGGGATTTTCGATTTATCAAACTTCAATTTTTTGCTGGATTTATTATAACTAGCTTGTAACTTTATACATATACATAAATACACTTAAAGATATACAATAAGATATATAATATAATTCATATATATATATATATATATATATATAATTTAAATACTATTGATAGTCATTTTTATATTTTATTAATTTTTTTTTAAAAAATTGTAAGAATATTATTGGGTATAAAATGTAAATTGTCTATTTTTTTTTTTTATTATTGTGAAGCTTTTTTTTTTTTTTTTTTATAATTTTTTTACAATTAATTTATTCTAGATTCTTTGGTTTTTGTATTTAGTAACTCACTTTTTTTTTTTTTTTTGAGAATCAATATTTAGTAACTCACTTGGATGAATATTTATGATGTGCTCATACATTTGATTTTAAAATTAAGAAATATAACTTTTTAAGAATAAATAATTTATGACATAGAGCGCAAAATTAGAACTCTAATTAATTTGAGTTTTTTTTTTTTTTTTTAATTTCACCTATTATATATATATATATATATATATATATATATATGTAGGGGCTCCTTTTTCGGAGGTGGGCCCCCGACAATGAATTTGTAGAGAGTGGGGCGAAGGGTTTGGCTCCGGCCGGTCCTATTCCGGTCTTCTTTAGACTTCTCGTTTATTTGCTCTCCGCCTGGGGTTGCTCCTCGGCTGGGGTCCGAGGGGGCCCCCCCTGGCGCTAGGGAGGTCCTTTAACTTTTATACTCCCTCTGGCTCGATCCTGGCCTTACAGCTGTTGGCCATCCGGGCTAATGGCTCAGGACTTGTCCCATCAGGCAGGTTCTCTCCCATGCCGGGGGTTGCTGCCCCCAAGGCCTTTCAGTGAAGGGTCTTGTCAGCATTGATGGGACCTGGAGGGCCTGGCAGAATGGTTAAGTGTGGATGTGACTACATGCAGTAAGTCTGTCCCCTAACCAGTTTAGGCTAGGTTCGCCGAGGATAGGTGTATCCTCGGCTCGGGCCTTGGAAGGACTGAATCCTTTAGGCCGGCCATCCGGGACTATCTCCTTCCTCGGCTTGGGCCCTGGGCCCGCCCAAAGGTGGGCCGGGGATTCTGGGCCCTTGGGCCCCACAATAGCCCCTCAAAAACCCTGCTGCGCGTACCCTCGTGCGGGGAGGAGGGTTTTGCGAACCTCGGCCCCTATGGTCCGGAAGGCCGCCAGTTCGGCTGGTCCTTTTTTGAGTGGTCGGATCGACCGTTAGGCCCTTCGTTAGGTAGTTAATTTCTTCACGGGAATGGATTCTCGGACCAAGCAGTACTCTGACCCTGCCGTAAAAAAAGAAGGGGGTAGCTACTCGTGTGCAGTCGTTGCCTTTTAGTTACGAGTGGTCGGCTCCCCGTAGGCCTGAGTCCGAGGACCATGCAAGACCTAGGTACAGTTGCTGCCTTTTAAGTACGAGTGGTCAGCTCCCCGTAGGCTTGAGTCCGAGGACCATGCAAGACCTAGGTACAATTGCTGCCATCGTTTCCATGTGGCTAGCTCCCCTTAGGCTTGGGTCCGTAGACCATGCAAGACCTAGGTACAGTTGCTGCCTTTTAAGTACGAGTGGTCAGCTCCCCGTAGGCTTGAGTCCGAGGACCATGCAAGACCTAGGTACAATTGCTGCCATCGTTTCCATGTGGCTAGCTCCCCTTAGGCTTGGGTCCGTAGACCATGCAAGACCTAGGTACAGTTGCTGCCTTATAAGTACGAGTGGTCAGCTCCCCGTAGGCTTGAGTCCGAGGACCATGCAAGACCTAGGTACAATTGCTGCCATCGTTTCCATGTGGCTAGCTCCCCTTAGGCTTGGGTCCGTAGACCATGCAAGACCTAGGTACAGTTGCTGCCTTTTAAGTACGAGTGGTCAGCTCCCCGTAGGCTTGAGTCCGAGGACCATGCAAGACCTAGGTACAATTGCTGCCATCGTTTCCATGTGGCTAGCTCCCCTTAGGCTTGGGTCCGTAGACCATGCAAGACCTAGGTACAGTTGCTGCCTTTTAAGTACGAGTGGTCAGCTCCCCGTAGGCTTGAGTCCGAGGACCATGCAAGACCTAGGTACAATTGCTGCCATCGTTTCCATGTGGCTAGCTCCCCTTAGGCTTGGGTCCGTAGACCATGCAAGACCTAGGTACAGTTGCTGCCATTTAAGTACGAGTGGTCAGCTCCCCGTAGGCTTGAGTCCGAGGACCATGCAAGACCTAGGTACAATTGCTGCCATCGTTTCCATGTGGCTAGCTCCCCTTAGGCTTGGGTCCGTAGACCATGCAAGACCTAGATACAGTTGCTGCCTTTTAAGTACGAGTGGTCAGCTCCCCGTAGGCTTGAGTCCGAGGACCATGCAAGACCTAGGTACAATTGCTGCCATCGTTTCCATGTGGCTAGCTCCCCTTAGGCTTGGGTCCGTAGACCATGCAAGACCTAGGTACAGTTGCTGCCTTTTAAGTACGAGTGGTCAGCTCCCCGTAGGCTTGAGTCCGAGGACCATGCAAGACCTAGGTACAATTGCTGCCATCGTTTCCATGTGGCTCCCGATCGTGAGGACACAGTGTTCACCTCTCTGGGCAACTCAGTCCCACGTCGGGTAGGGGTCCATCCCCCTAGCCCCTTGCAGGGTGCGGGAGCAAGAGCTATTGTACCACGATTGCACCGTTGCCTCCAATAGGATTTTGTCCTCGGATCCGAGGACTTCGTTTTTGGCGGGGGTTATCCTCGGGTATTTTCCGTGAACTTTCTTTCCTCAGGTCGGCTCGTGACTTCGCACGTGGGGCTAGTCCTACCTCTGGTCCGTGCTTCCCATTTTCCTGGTTTACGAGGCGTCGCCTGGCCTTCCGCACTTCCTGTTTGACGCTTCGGTGTCCGTAACGCGCCTCCATTAATGCCCTCGTGAATCGACACGCTGCGGGCGGCTGGCAATCCCCTTGGAACTGGGTGGGAATTAATTTCCCTTGTCGATTCCCCTTCGAATTCCGCGCGGTTCAGCCCCCGTTGGTTTTCGCCCCCCCATAAAAGGCGTTCTGGGGGGAGCGTTTCTCCTCATTCAATGAATTCTCCTCCACAAACAGACACACACTCTTACATCCTTCTGAGCCCCTTTGATACCGCCACCAGGGTTGTGACCGCAGTTAGGAGACCTGGAGCCAAGTGCCGCCGTGGCCGCAGTCCCCACTGGGCTGCCGGCGCGGCAGAGTTCAGGCGTAACACTGGCCGAGTCTCTCATGGTGGCCAGGGGGGACGTCATTGAAATACCTAACGTCCTCCCCCAGAGTGCACCTCCGACGGAGGGAGCACACGAACTCCCGTCATGGCCGGCGCCCGAGTATTGCCGTCTCCGACGGTCAATGCTCGTGTAGTTCGGAGGGGGTCGAGGAAGCATCACGAGGGAGAGTGTCCCGGGGTCTGGGGGCTCCTCACTTTGTTGAAGTTTTGGTTTGAAGGTGAGCCAGCCCCTAGCCCCCCGGCCCGTGCTCTTCCTGTCAAGCTCTCCCATTCTCTTAACGCCAATAAGAGCACGGCTTGACACTTCCCTCATTCCTGACGGCAATTCTTTGCGAGTCTCTTGCCCAGCCAGTCCCGAGACCGGTCCGCCTAAGCCTCCGATTGTAGGATTAGCTGGTAGGAGTTCTTGTAAAACACGCCTGTCTGAGCCTCTGATTGTATTTGTAATTAATTTTTTTTTCTTTTTTTTTTTATGAAATAATGAGAGTTGTAATTGTAGTCTCTTGTAATTTCTTCTGAATTAATAAAAGACCCTTCTTTTACTTGTTGTTGAGTTTTCTTTTCGCACTGCCCTTCTTCTCTTCCTCTTTTCCTTTGCTTCCTCTCTTTTTTTTTGCATCGTCAACTTCTGAGCGATAATTGCCTTAGAACGATCGCCGGTTGCGCCGGCCGGCACACTAACCCTTCCCACAGACGGTGCCAATTGTAGGGGCTCCTTTTTCGGAGGTGGGCCCCCGACAATGAATTTGTAGAGAGTGGGGCGAAGGGTTTGGCTCCGGCCGGTCCTATTCCGGTCTTCTTTAGACTTCTCGTTTATTTGCTCTCCGCCTGGGGTTGCTCCTCGGCTGGGGTCCGAGGGGGCCCCCCCTGGCGCTAGGGAGGTCCTTTAACTTTTATACTCCCTCTGGCTCGATCCTGGCCTTACAGCTGTTGGCCATCCGGGCTAATGGCTCAGGACTTGTCCCATCAGGCAGGTTCTCTCCCATGCCGGGGGTTGCTGCCCCCAAGGCCTTTCAGTGAAGGGTCTTGTCAGCATTGATGGGACCTGGAGGGCCTGGCAGAATGGTTAAGTGTGGATGTGACTACATGCAGTAAGTCTGTCCCCTAACCAGTTTAGGCTAGGTTCGCCGAGGATAGGTGTATCCTCGGCTCGGGCCTTGGAAGGACTGAATCCTTTAGGCCGGCCATCCGGGGAGATCTCCTTCCTCGGCTTGGGCCCTGGGCCCGCCCAAAGGTGGGCCGGGGATTCTGGGCCCTTGGGCCCCACAATATATATATAGATGACGATTTGTTTATTGATTTAAGCTTGAGATCATACGCTATACAGTATCAATTGGGGATATCAATTTTTTTTTTGGGGGGGGGGGGGTGGGGGTTGTTGTGGGGGATTTATCAAAGATGAATTTTTGGTTGGATTCTATTTTGGGGTACTATCATTAAACATAGAACTGAAGGCAAATACATCGGGTTCAGCGGCAATGCTGTATGGGCAACTTTAGTGGTTGGATTTATAATAATAATCTGTAATCTTACATATAAGAAGTTTTATTTTAGATATTAGTAACATTGTTTTTTTTTTTTTTTTGGGCTAAATTTAAGACTGGTTAGATGCACTGACCATCCAATGTGCATTGTATACTGATTTAATTCTTTACGTGCCGTTAGTACATTGAATTTTGAGGGAATAAATGTAATTATATAAACAGTGCTTACTTAAACAGAGCGGTGATAATTACATCAAATTTTTTGTAATTGTAAAATTGTGTACGAGAATAAATAATTCAATGTGTGCATAATAATTAATAAAACTTATAATAACTAGTAAACATCATGCCCTGGTGTAAAAGAAAACATATTTAAGGCTCCACTCAAAGATTGGTATTAATTTTAAAAACATTTAATATATTGATGACTTGATAATTACAACATGAAGGAGGATTTACATCCTGAGCATAATTATACTTAGAATATTAGTATAATTTTAAATTTCTCAAAACTTTTTATTTTTTTGAGAAAACAAAAAGAACTTGTAATTAAAAATGTAGAAAAGATTTTTTTTTTTGAGAAACAAGCCAAAAAGTAGGACTGTTATTTTATTGCTAGGAAATCCGAAAAATGCAGAAAAGATCTGTTAATAGTTACGAGGTCTATTACATTGCTATGAATGTCCTCTAACCATACTTGTGGTTCATACAAATTCTTCACTAGCTTAGCAAGTTTGTTTGCAACGTTGTTACCTTGGCGCCTGGTGCGAGTGAAAGAAACCATCCTCAACCTTGCTGCTAAGGAGCGTGATTCCTCAATAATGTGCCCAAATGTTGACATGCAAGGCTGGTCGGTAGTGAGGAGTTTAAAAATAACCTCTAAATCACTTTCGAATACAACATCCTGAAGCCCAATCTCTGTTGCAAATAAGATGGCCCGATGAGGCTGAAAATATCACTAGTGAGCTACAGATGCTCACGCTAGAGTACAACCTAGAGCAACCTGTCCTCCGTGACGTTAAAGCTCAAAGGAAGGCTGATGATTACTTCAGCTTCATGTGGCAAAAATTCCTCATGTACCTGGTCCTCCATCCAGCATCTATTTTCCTCATTAATAAGGCACAAACCCGAGAATTGTTGGGGAAGTTTTTCTGCGGCAACACCACTCGCTAGAGTACAAATCAGGTAACCACTTGTCACCATGGATCATGACAGATTGTCCATCCCCAATTCTCCATTTTGACCCCATTTGCACCACCTCACGTGCTTTTAGTATGCTTTGCCAAGCATATGAGCCATTCACCTTCACCCCCTCATCCAATATAGAACAATTGGGAAAATGTTTGGCTTTGAAGACCTTGTTGAAGAGAGAGTCTTTGTAATGGAGCAACTGCCAAACTTGCTTACACAACATAGCAATATTGAAAAGTTCAATACCTTGGCACTCTGACTTGCACAATTTTTTCCATCCCACCCAATGAATTTTTCGTGCTTCCCCCTTGTAGCCCCACCAAAATTTCCGTATTAAAGATTCAACATCCTTGCATAAACTCTTTGGGAGTTTGAAGCATCCCGTGGTGTAACTGGGCATAGCTTGAAGGACTGCTTTTATCAATACTTCCCTACCGCCTTGCAATAGTAATCTTTCTTTCCACCCTTGCATCTAGTGCCAAATCCGCTCCCTAATGTAACTGAAGCTTTGTTTCTTTCCTCTCCCAACAAAAGAGGGTAAACTGAGATTTTTTTCATAGTTGGTAGTAGCTGCCACTCCTAACAAAGATTTGATTTCCTCTTGTGTGTATGGATCCGTGTTGGGCCTAAAGAAGAGTTGAGTTTTTTCTTGGTTTATTTGCTGCCTTGATGCTTCTTCATACTATTTCAAAATCTCCATGATAGTGCTAGCCTCTTGTGAATTTGCCCAAAAAAATAGCAAGGTATCGTTGGCAAAGAACAAGTGTGAAACCTTTGGACCCACACTACAAAGAGAGACTCCCTTAATTGAGCTTGAAATTTTAGCTTGTTGAATGAGTGAATGTAACCCTTCTGCACACAAGAGAAACAAATAAGGTGATAGCAGGTACCCTTGGCAGAGGCCTCTATTAGGAGTGAAATTACCATGGGGTTCGCCATTTACCAACACAGAGAAAGAGACGGATTGAATGTAAGAACTAACAAGTGAGATCCACCTATTATCAAAGCCCAATTTTTCCATTAATTTTTCTAAGAAAGTCCACTTCACTTTGTCATATGCTTTGCTCATATTGAGCTTAATGGCCATGTATCATGTTTTTATTTTTTTATTATATTTATTATTATATTTATTATCATTATTTTTTATTGAGGTGGTGAAGGGTTTCAAAAGCTATAAGGATGTTGTCTGAAATAAGTCTATCTGACATGAATGCACTTTGGGATGCTGACACCAGTTTTGGGAGAAGTTTTTTTAGGCGATTTGCTATGGTTTTAGAGACTATTTTGCATAAGACATTGCAAAGGCTTACTAGTCTAAAATCATTGGCTTTTTCTAGAGATTTTATTTTTGGTATGAGTGATATGTAAGTATGATTGAGACTAGTTGGCATATTACTCGAATTTAGTATTGCTAAAGAAGCATCAATGACATCTTGTCTAATGAAATTCCAGCAAGACTTGAAAAAAATTGGGGACATACCATCCGAGCCTAGAGCTATTAGGGGCTTCATTTGTTTAAAAGCTGGTTCAACTTCATCTGCGGTAAATTCCCTTGTGAGATTTGCATTCATGGCTAGGGTGACCTTTGTGTCAATGCCTTGGAGAATATGATCAAAACTTGAGGGCATGGTGGAAGTAAAAATCTGTTTGAAGTAGTCCACCAAGGCCTCCCCAATTTGTTTGTCATCTGTCACCACTGATCTGTCATTCAAGTTCAATTTGGAAATAAAATTCCTCTTGTTTCGTTGTGTTGCTTGGTTATGGAAATAGCTCGTGTTCATGTCACCATTCTTCAACCAATCAACCCTTGATCTTTGGTGCCACAAGCATTCTTCCTTTACCATGAGTTCATACACCTTCTAAGAACACGAATCTAGTCATAATGAGCCCCAACCATAGACATAGCCTTAGCTTGTGCTAATTGCTTCTTTTTTTGGGTTAGCAAATGACAAATACTACCAAAAGATATCCTACTCCAGGTTTGCAAACTTGATCTGCAAGCATTTACCTTTTGGATTAGTCTATCAACTGGCTCCCCTATATTTCTACCACTCCATGCTTTTTTGATAACCCCCTCACATCTTTCATCTTTCAGCCATACTGCCTCAAAACAAAAGGGCATGGATTTCTTATAAAATCTAACATTTTCTTTGTCAGAACATAACCACAATGGACAATGGTCAGATAATGTACCTTAAAGGTGATGAACATGAACTGTGGGAAACAATTGTGACCATGATGGGGTTGCCACCGCTCTATCCAGCCGAATCTATGTTAACTTTCCATCAAATTGGTTATTGCACCAAGTGAATGGTGAACCAACATATCCCAAGTCTCAGAATCCACAAAAATCCAAAGTGCCTCTATATTCTTTCATCTGGCATTCTAGTCTGAAAGCACCACCCTTTTCTTCTTCTGCTTTGGTGTTCTCATTGAAATCCCCCACACATAGCCATGGTAGGTCCAGTTTTAGACAGAGGTGTTTTAGTAGTGCCCAAGAATGTTCCTAGTTGGCCGTTATTGGATTCCTATAGAAACTCGTTAACTGCCAGGCGTCATCCATTCCTGGGTTAATTATTGCATCAATGTAAGTTGGTGTTGAGTCCAGTACTTTGAGATCAATCTCCTCCTTCTAGTAAAGTGCCAATCCTCCACCTGTATTAATCCGAGGCTCAATAAAAACATAATCCAAGTGAAGCTTCGAACAAAGTTTTTTTAGATTGTGGTCTTTAGATTTTGTTTCCATGAGAAAAAGAATTGAGGGAGAGTGTTTTTTCACAAAGTCGGTGAGTTCAAGAACTGCCCATGATTGCCCCAAACCACGACAGTTCTGACTAAGGCAGTTCATTGAGTTTGGCGGGGCTGTTCAACAACCTCTACCACTTTAAGATGGTCACCCTTGGCATGTTGAATACCCTGATGACGTTTGGCAGGAAATTCTGATGATGACTCCTTCTCTATGAAATCACGTTTTTTGCCAGAGAGATGCTTTGCCTGTTGCTGCACGAGTTTTTCTTGTCCAAGTTGGTAAGACTCGAAGCGTGGCAAGGGAGTGTGGAACCCTAGTTGATTCACGTGCTTCACTAGAATTGGTTTGGAGTGAAATTGATTTAGTGGCACATGATTTGTCATTATTGGAATTTAACTCTGCCTCCTTCCCATTATTAAATTTTGCAAATTCTATGTCAATCTCCTTTAACTTAGCAGTAAATTCCTGATAATCCATGTGGCCAACAGTCTGAGAGGTAATTGGGGCATTAATTGTGCTTGAATGAAATTCAAACTCCTCTTGATGTATATCAGTAACGGGATGAGTCTTAACACCTGACTTAAAGGTTGAGTTAATACCAAAATTATCACCCTTCATTGATTCCTTTTGCACCTGTCACTTGAATAATGGTTGGGCATGCGTTACAAACCAAATGGGGAGTGGACGATTGGCTTGCTTCATGACCGACCTCCCAATTCCGACCACCATTGTTCTCTTTTTCCTCGAGACTCATCGATGCCTATCCTGTCTTAGTAGAATTATCAGCATCCATTGGGGAAGGTGAAACTTCAGATTTTTTCCTCACCGTGTAAAACCCCGGCACCGTCAATCCCGTCTTTCTTGTCTGAACGAAAGCTGGAGCTCATAATCCTGGACCAAATTGTCTATCCTCTGGTTTCAAAGTCCCTTTACTGTCAATCCAAATTTCACAATCCTTATCATCATGTGTAAGGCGGCCACACCAATAACATAGATTTGGCAGTCGTCATACTTGAAACTTATCCAAATTTGTTTCCCATTCTCTAGAGAAATTAGTCAGCCATGGCACAATGGGAGAGTTAAGTCTAAACTTACCTTTAGGCGAGGGAAGTTTCTACCATCCATCTCCTTGAACTCTTTTGGACAAGACACTACTCCAATAACTACGCTAATCTTCAAAGCCACCTCCATTGTCATAGAACGAGGTGGGTTACCGTATAATTGGACCCAGAAACTTGCCCTGTCAAATTTGACATCAGCTACTGAAGTTTCTTTTTCATGTTTCTGCATCACGACCAAGTGCTTATCAAAACTCCATGGTTCATTGGAGATAATTTTGTCCACATCGTTCTTGTTGTCAAATGTAAATAGAATCATATGATCTGCATAGTTTTGAATCTTGAATCCATTGCGAGACCTCCACAGAGGGTTAAAAGTACGCGCAATGACGTCGATGTTTAAAGCTCTCTTCGTAAAGAATTTTGCAATAATGGAAAAATCCTCCAAACTGTCCTTAGTAGTTAGCCTATATCCCGGACCCTTCCCTATCAGTTAGGGTGAGACGGCTCCAATTCTGAGTTAGATCATCCATAGTCTCCGAGTATGGTTTTCTAAACAAAACACTTAATCTATTTCCTAATTCCCTGGAAAAAAAATACCCACTAGCCGAGAAGTAAGCTTGTTACTCCAAGGAACACCAACAGCACCTTCAAAATGAAGGGACAAAACAATTCTACTTTGCAATGATAAGTTGAAAGCCAACGCTCTGTTGCTACAGTGAAACCTTGTTTGTAACAATTGATTATAAAAAATTATTAAAAAATGTTATATCTATCAATTTCTCAAAACTTAGATGATAGATTTTTGAGCAATTTCAATTTCATAAATTCAGTTCCAATGTGATTTCAAAACATAATTTTAGTTAAAAAAAAAAAAAAAATACTGTGTGTATAATAGTGTATTGCGTGTGTGCAATACAAATTTCCCTAAAGTTTTACCTCAAGTAAACTATTCAAACAATTAAAGACAAACATTATTTTAATTTTGAGTACAATTTTTAATTCCTTGAAATTTTAGTAATAGAGAGTTTTAGCTAATTTAATTATCCTAAAAAAATAATAAAATTAACTAATTTAATAATTAATGAGATGTTTATGCTCTCCCCAGTCCCTATACCTCGGTCGTCCCAGTTTTCTTATCTTGGGATGTTTTTGGCCTTCCCACGACCTGTGCTTATGGGGCAAATTCTTTCTTTTATATACAATTCTTTATTCAGATTATCAATATATTTATATCTTCTTCTCAAAAAAAAAAAAAAATTATATATATATATATATATATATATCTTTTATCTCAAAAAAAAAATAAAATTAATGAGATAAATGGGTCCCAACCTATTTATTGAATTGGCGGAGAAAATTAGAAAGAGAAAGACAAACATATTTATTTTTTTTTTTTTTGATACAGACAAACATATTTATTGAATTATTAACATTTGTGGTAAATCATCTTCACCTCTCCCCTATGTGTGTTTTTGTTTCTTAAAAATAATTTGGAGGGTAGTAAGGATAGTTTAGTCAATTTACTTTACAAAGTTAAGTCAATTTACTCATATTTGATTTTTGGGTAAACTACGTATTTAGTCCCTAACTTTTACATTGAATGTCAATTAGGTCCCTACCCTTTTAAATGTATCAATTTAGTCTCTAACCTCTTGGTAATGTGTTAATTTAGTCATTGCCATTAAGTGATGAATGAAAATAGATGAAAATGCTAACATGATTAGTAGCTGAAATAAAAATGACATGTGTA
Source organism: Quercus variabilis (assembly GCA_030445155.1). NCBI lineage: Eukaryota > Viridiplantae > Streptophyta > Magnoliopsida > Fagales > Fagaceae > Quercus > Quercus variabilis. The sequence goes on from CP129446.1 coordinate 54,977,098, forward strand.
CTGCTACATGGAAAAAAAAAAAAAGAATAATAATTAAAAAAAGGAAATCCATTTTATGTTAAAATTAGGATCTGAGCCTGAACCATCAAAGTTTCACGCCGTTAACCTTCCGCAGAGGCCAAAAATTAACAAGTTCCTGTTTGGTTGCCAAGAAACCGTAAGAAAAGGAAATAGAAAAGCAACTGAAAAACTTAAAATCAATCCAAAATGAAAATTTTCTATTATTTTCGATGCAAATTGTAACGAATCAAATACAAGAAATAACAAAAAAAAAAAAAAAAAATTCTTTTGCTTATGGTTTTGACACGAAATCCTTTATAGCCAAGGTTTTGTACCCATTTTGTCTTTTTTCATTACAAACGAGTAAAGAAAGTAGTGAAAAGATCCTGCCACCTTAAAAAATCTGTTGTTGTATTACCATTGATTTTCGGAAACAAGCAAGCGTCAGTCTTAATTAATAATTAGAGACCATGGCTTGTATTATCCTAGAAGAACTCGAGGCTCCCAGACAACACCGTTTTATTTTCTACACCATATTCCCTGACTTCTCACTAAATTCTGATCATACCCCTAACCCTTCACTATCCTCCTCTCGGCTCTCTTCACCTCCATCTCCTATAATATCAGAAAAGTTTATTTTGAAATGATTGTAGGTCTTTCAGTTGCTTTTCTACTTCCATTTGCTATGGTTTCTCCGCAACTAAACAGGTTTTGTTAATTTTTGGTTGACGCGGCACTATGAAATTTGTTTGTTTAGGATGAGATCCTAATTTTTAATATAAACTGGTTTTCCTTTTATTTTTATTTTACTATTATTCTTTCATTTTTATTCTACATGGCAGTACACTGTACACGTATGTGTCATAATTTAAAAAAAAAAAATTTGCTGTTAGCCATGTCAGCATTTTCCATCCATCACTTAACGGCAGGGACAAAATTGACACAGTTCCAAAAGGTTAAGGACCAAATTGACACATTCAAAAAGTCAGGGACTAAATTGACATTCAGCATAAAAGTTAGGGACCAAATACGTAGTTTACCCTTGATTTTTTTAGGCGAACTCCATCCGGTGTGTGAGCCCATGAAGCCATGGTTTTCCTGTAAAATGAAAAATGAAAATATTTTCTTGCAAATATTTTACATAAAAATAAAATAAATGGAGCATAAATTCTCCGTTTAAATTAAATTTAAATTTAGAGGGCACACGGCACATTGTAGAAAGATCTCAAATTAGAGGATTAATTATGCAAATTATAAGTTCGGGGGAAATTAAAACTGAGGTGAAAGATTATGACAAAAAAATATAATTTTCCCAAATCTTTTTCAAAACTTTTTTTTTTGGGTCAAAACAAATAGAAAACCTAATAATTTCTACCTAAAAAGACAAAGAAAGTTAAACTTCATATTCTAAACCCTATAATTTAGATTATATTACATTAAAAGTATAACGAATTCTTTTTTTTTTTTTTTTCTTTTTTTGAGAAGAGTATAACAAATTATACTAATTGGTAAACCCTGCATTGTACGGGAAAGATTTAAAATACAAAATTTTCTTATTTTTTATTTTCTGCTTTAACTATGAAATTGATATTTATTGTGGTTATTAAGAGGGATTTATTGTGATTAAGTTTGTATATGAAACTATATATATATAATAGCATTTTTTTATTTTTTATTTTTTATAAGAACTAAATATTATTGCATTAATTAAAATTTTATTATAATTACATTTGCATATGAAGTAATAAATTTTACTTAAAAAAAATAATGCACCAAGATCTTAATGAATTATATAAAATGTAAAACATAATTCAAATTCAAATATATATATATATATATATATATATAATTATACAGTTTAAAAATAATAAATTTAGAAAATCCTTAAGTTTAAAAAGTAATAAATTATGACCTAGAAAATGTTAAATTATAAATTGCACATTTTAATCTTACCTAAAATTTAAGAGAAATGCTATACCTACAACATTTTCACAATATTTTTACAACAAATCCTATGTGGCAGGTTGTTACAGGCTGTTATTGGTGGGATAGAAAAATAATTTCAGTTGTAAATTCAAATTAGAACTACTAACAACTAATCTCAAAATTTAATTCAGTCTTGTTATTTTACTTTCGTTTAATTCAATTTTCTAATTTTAAATTTTAGGCTAAAATACAAATTGCACCTTCTAAGTTTCAAATTTATTAAATTCAGACATTCTATCCAATTTTGTTTAAAAAAATTATTTTCTCATAAAAAATATATAAAATTAATTAAAATATTTTATAGATTTTTTTATGTAAGAGTTTTTTTTTTAAAAAAAAAAATTTGTTTTCGTTAATTAATTGAATACTTAACGAGAATTTTTTGCTGAAAGTGAAGTTATTAGACTAAGTGTTTGTTTGAAAACAGCTTATCTAGCTTTTGCTAATTTTTTTTTGCAACTAAAAAGTATACTTATATTTTAAAAAAGTAAGAAAAAGTGAGTTTTTTAAAAAATTGTACAAAAAAATTAAAAGGTAAAAGCTGATGTTAAAAGCTAATGTCAAACAGACTATAAATTAAATTTTGGAAAAAAGCTTAGAGGTGTAATTAAAAAATTAAAAAAAAAAAACCAATTAGAGAGCTTGTGAAACAGTGCGTTTCATGCTTCACACAAAAAGGAGGTAAAAAAAAAAAAGGGCTAGCAAATCTGAGATGAAAGCAGAGAAGGACAAGCCGATTGATTCTCCTCTTCTAAAAGCATAAGGGCTGTTTGATAAGTTACTTTTAAGTACAGTTTTCAGTATTTAATAATATTATACATATTTTCACACGCTTTTTTATTTACACGTATTTTTAGAAAACACAAATAACATTATTAGAAGAACATTACCAAACGACCCCTAGCTTCTGCCAACTACTGAGACAACAATCTCATATTGCCAAATTCTATATCTAATATACACATGATTGTGTTTTTTTTTTTTTTTATAGTAAATAAATTTAACCAAAAGTTTCAATATCTGAAAACAGAGAACATTTTTCTAAGTATGTAAATAAGAGTATCAGAAAACAGAATTGGGAGAAAAGTAAATCATTAATTAATTGAATGGTACAAGCCTTATATACAATATCGGGTTAAAGTTAAAGTGTTAAACCCAGAAGAGAGGAAAAGCAAAACTAACTAACCAACCAAAACAGAACATCCTAACAGACTCAAGCACGTGTGTACGTGTGAACACTTACGCAGAAAACAGAAATAAACCAAAGCTACATGTCGTATTTTACAAACTCAATAGCAAAGCCTAAACTACAGTCGTTTCTGATCTAACTCTTTTTCCTCCTTATTAAATCTGCTACTGCTACATTCTGCAACTGATGCTTGAAGGTGTTTTACTGATCTGGTTCATGAACTTGCTTTGTATGTGAGCTATGTTGATGCACAGTACCTTGATAAAGAGTTCAAGCAAGACATAATCTTTGATGTTTCAGATTTCATTTTATTTTTAGTTAGAAGTGCAGTGCATTTGTGTATATATTGGAAGAATGCAAGCAAAAGCATTTGCAAATTTAAGAGTAATAGAAGTTCCTAGTTTTTTTATTTTTTATTTTTTATGATACTAGTTTCAGTTGCTTGGAATTGTGATGTGGTGAGGAAAACTTAGGTCTAGTCTAGGAGAAGCATTTAAGAATAAATTCTAGCAACAAACAAGGTTAAAAGCAAAGAAATAGACTAGAAAATGCTACCTCCAACGACTCTAAAAACACTTTTTTTATAATGTATAATAGGAGATATATAATACCAACTTGCTGTTTTCTTTTATATATATGTGTGTGTTTGTGTGTGTGTGTTTTTGTGAATAGAATTTCGTTTAACTTAGTTGCAGTTCGTTGATGATTAAGCTCTACAATGTGATTATACTTTTTTCTTATAACAGCTTGTGATGCTTGAATCTTTCTTGTTGCTTTTGTTGATCGAGTCTGAAACTTGATTCGAGTCTTCTCTCAAACAAAAAGGTCTAAGAAAAAAAAAAAGTCTTGTAGCTTTTGTTGAGCTTGGGATACTTGAATCTTTCTTGTGCAGTGATTTAGAGTTTCTTCTATGAAGAGAAAAAAAAGAGGGGGGGTGCAGGGGGGAAGTTTAGGAACATTTCTTATCAGTAATTTCTAGCTTCATGCCTCTTTTATTAGTATTTTTCTTTTCCAAGTACAGTTTTTTGAACATTACTTTTCTTTTTTCAATGTACAGACAAACTCATTTTCCAAAAGCTGGAAAACTTGAATTGTACTAGGTTCCTGAAACTTGAAGTTCCAATTTGGTCCTTGACATTTAAGAATCCGACTAACTTCTGGACTTTTGTCCCACTAGTATTAGGTCAATTTTTTGGGATGACAACAAAGGCACAAACGAAATTAGCAATAAGATTTGAATAAGAATACCAATAACTAGGGAGGGAGCTATCTAACCCAAAGCCATGAAGCTTTTCTATCATCCTTACCTACTTGAAATAAGTATATGTTATCCCCAGCAAGCTACCTTATCTACACTTTTTTTGTTTTTTTTTTTTGCTAAGTACCTTATTTACACTCTTGGAAACAATAGTTTAAACTATCCGAAACAAAACCCATTAACAGCTTTGAAGGCATGGCATTAAGTCATAGTGGACTTGGAACATAAGCAACTTAATTTTGTCCATAATAAAATGCCTCAAGTATAAGCAATCTCTGGTTTGTGACACAATGGATTTCCATTACATATGAATTATGTGGTTCATATTTTTCCCATTTCTCTTGTATGCTTGCTTGTTATGGTTATGCTCCAACAAAATGACCCAATAGGCCGATAGTGGTATATATTTTTTTGATAACCCCAATAGTGGTATATATGATGTCAAGTAAAACTCTACCTTAATTAGATGGAAAAGTAGACTGTCAAAATCTCATTTGTTCTTTTGCAATTGAAGAATTGCTTCCTTTTTAATTAATTAATTAATTAATTTTTTATAACCGACCACTCACTTAATATTCTATATACCTAAAATCCATCAAGTTTTCCCATCATATGATAAATATAATTTCTATCAATATATAAGAGCATTGTCTTATCTTATGGCAATAAGCAGCCAAAACAATAGTTTATCAAAAAAAAAAAAAAAAAAAAAGAGCCAAAACAATAGCTGGAAGCCTTAATTAGAAACTTTCTTTTGTACAAACTATTTACATCATTCTATAAGAATGTTGTTTATTATTGTATCTATTTACAAACTTATTATACATCATATGGATATTAAAACTATTTTTCTAATAGGTGAATTAGGAAAAAAAAAATTTATATGAAGCAACCCGAGGGTTGTGTTGTCCTTGGACAATAACTTAAAGTTTGTAAATTGGTTAAATTCTTGTATGGGTTAAAACAAGCACCTATACAATGACATGAAAATTTTGATATACGACGCTTACACATGGATTTGTGATTTATGATCATGAGGAAAAATACATAGATAATAAATTAAATAATAATGAAGGTGTCATTATCTGTTTATATGTTAATGACTTACTTATATTTTGAATTAGTCATAATGTTGTGTATGATACTAAATGTTTTCTTGCCTCTAAATTTGATATGAAAATTTTGGTTGAGGCAAATGTTATTTTAGGCATCAAGATCCTTAGGGATAATGATTGCATTGTACTATCACAATCTCATTATGTGGAGAAAAAAAAAAATTGAACACTTTGATATATGACCGATGTCTATTATGTATGACTTAAAGGTGCACTTGGTCAAATATTATGGTGATAATGTTTCATAAGATAAATAAGCACAAAATATTGGTTGTTTAATATTTTTGACAAACTGTAGTCGCCCTGACATTGCATATGATGTTGGCAAATTGAGTAGAATATAATCCTAGTGTTGAGCATTAAGATGCAATATCTATATTATTGGGATATTTAAAGGGGATTTCTTATTTTTGTTTGTCATATTGTGGTTATTATATTGTTTTAGAAGGATATTGTGATGTTAACTAGATCTTTGATACAGATTATGTGAAGCCCACTAGTGGATATGTGTTCTCACTAGTTGGAGGGATTATCTCTTAGAAGTCATCCAAGAAGACTTGCATAGTGAGATCTAACATGGAAATAGAGTCAGTGGCCTTAGAGAATGCTGGGTTCAAAGCTATGTGACCTAGGAGTACATTAATTGATATGCCTCCATTTACTAGCTCTGTTGTTTCTATTTGCTTTCCTTGTGATTGCTAGGCTACCATAACATGTGTTAAGAGCAAAGTTTATAATGGGGAAAGTCGACATATCCAATTGAGGTTGAGGCATTTTATTGATAATGACGTTATGTCATTGGACTTTGTGAGGTGTGAGAGGAACTTGGCCAATCCTTTGACTAGACCACTAGCAAGAAGACTGGTGAGTGAGACATCTAGGGGGATTGGTTTGATACCCAAGTTGTGACACTGTGGCTAATGTCCAACCTCTATGATGAGTGATTCCATGCAAGAGGTTAAATGGGTAAAGGTCATTAGTGATCCATGTGGGTGTTGTCATTTGTTATGTGTTTTCCACTATTTCAGTAAGGAGATTAGTGATGAGTCTATCTCTGTGGTGTGAGACAATGCTAAATTGCAAAATTTGATGAGGTTGAGCTTTATGCTCTTAATGGATCCATATCCCTATTTGTTGGGATGGGGTGTATTTACACGCACTCCTGATGGATGCTACCGAATAAGTTGCAGATTGTTGAAGGTTGAGCTTTAGGCTCATAATGGAGTCATACTCCCTACTTGTTAGGATGGGGTGTCTTGCACGCACTCCTGATGGATGTCACCTATGTGTGAGTAGAAGTTGTGCTGCTTCCTATGAGACTTTTTGGATAGGTCTCTAGAGCTCTCATGAAACCTAGTGGTGCATGGCCTGGATAAGACGCTATCTCGCTTAAGAGCAACATTGGTAAAGAAAGTTATGTGAGTGGTAAGTTTGGATTACCAATAACTTCGTTAAAAGAGTTTTAACTCCACCATTGTCTTTTAGTTCCTACTTATTTATTCTATGTATGGTTAAAACCTTTTGGTACCATATTGATGCATGCTTTCTTTAGTTGTTTGCTTTTCCTATTTTGTGTTTGTAACATGTGGGGGATTGTTGGTGTTGGTATGTGTTCCAAACACTTTTATTATTTATTTATTTTCTAGCTATTGGAAATTTATGAGTAAAATAGCTGTTGGTCAATTATGAGAAAAATAGCCGTTAGGCAATAATGGATAATATAACCATTGGACTTTTATGGGTTATTAGTTACTAATAACTATAGGTTATTATTGTCATAAATAGCCTATATAATACCCATCAGCACACCCTTCCTTATAAGTATTTTCTATTTACTCTATATTTTCTATATACACATTTCAATTCTTTTTCTCTCCCACTTATTTTTCTACAATATATATTTGTTCTAAGGAAATACAATAGAGGGTTGTTCTTGAACCTTCATGAGTGGAAGTGTGTCCATTATGAAGGTTTAGGCTAGGGGTGTCCAGAACCGTCCCACACCTGCCAGACCGACCAAACCGCTTGATCTCCACTCGATTTCAGCTCGAACCAATGCTCCTGTAGGTCGGTTACGAGTTTTCGTGCCCAAGACCCGTCGTCGGCAGGTCAAGTGGCAGGTTTTCTTCTTCAAAACTCAAGCCACCTGACCCGACCGACGTTATATACAAATCCGGCCAACTTCGGCAAGATCAAGCTTAGATTCAAGGAGATCTAGCAAGATCTTGATCGTATTTGGTAAGATCGAGCTTAGATTTGAAGAGATCTAGCGATATAAAGCTTAGATTTGAAAAGATCCAGCGATATGAAGCTTAGATTTAAGGAGATCCAGTGACAGGAAGCTTAGATTCGAGGAGATTCGGCCAAATCCCAGCAATTTTTAGTGAAAAAATTGCAGAATTCGGCGAATTTTCCAGATTCTAGTGATGCTTCTTTTTTTTTTTTTTTTTTTTTTTTCCAGATTTCGATGCTTTCTTTATTTTGGCAACTGATCCGGCCTGACTAACGCTCACCCTCACCCGAAACCGAACCGAGCAATTTTTCCGGCGGTTGGTTTCTGGTTCCTCTGCCCCTTCACCCGACACCGGTGGGTCGAGTCCGGATTAGGTCCAAAACTGACCCGGCCTTACTCGTGAACAGCCCTAGTTGACGCTATAGTCTAATCCTTAGGGCTTGTTTGGCCAAGAGAACCAATTACACCGAGTTTTACTCTAGATGGCACGAACCAATTTTTAAGAACAACGTTTTTGTAGCATAATTCTGTAGTATTATGAGATTGTTCTAAACTTCTTTTTATTTATATCCTTGCTAATTATCTTTTTATTTATATCCTTGCTAATTATTGAGGATATTATTTTTTGTATCAAAACTTGTTTATTCACTAAAATATTTCCGACAATTTTCACTTCCAATTATGTTAGAAATATCATGGTGAATGTCGCGCGTCTTTGATCGTGTTGGACATTTTTCTAAGAATGACTCATGTTTTTTCAGCAAAAAAAGAAAAAGAAAAAAAGAATGACTCATGTTTCTCACTACATTTATAATGATACAAGTTGGTCATTGGATGTGATATTTAGAGCTTAAAAACAAAGGAAAAGAATCCGACTAACTTCTAGACTTTTGTCCCACTAGTATTAGGTCAAATTTTTGGGATAACAACAAAGGCACAAACGAAATTTGCAGTAAGTGTTGAATAAGAATACCAATAACTAGGGAGGGAGCTATATAACCCAAATCCATCAAGCTTTTCTATCATCCTTACCTACTTGAAATAAGTATATGTTATCCCCAGCAATCTACTTATCTACACTCTTTTTTTTTTTTTTTTTTTTTGCTAAGCACCTTATTTACACTCTTGGAAACAATAGTTTAAACTATCCGAAACAAAACCCATTAACATCTTTGAAGGCATGGCATTAAGTCATAGTGGACTTGGAACATCAGCAACTTAATTTTGTCCACAATAAAATGGCTCAAGTATAAGCAATCTCTGGTTTGTGACAATGGATTTCCATTACATATGAATCATGGTTATGCTCCAACAAAATGACCCAATAGGCCGATAGTGGTATATATATTTTTGATAACCCCAATAGTGGTATATATGATGTCAAGTAAAACTCTACCTTAATTAGATGGAAAAGTAGAGTGTCAAAATCAATAAAATTTCATTTGCATGTTCTTTTGCAATTGAAGAATTGCTTCCTTTTTAATTAATTAATTAATTAATTTTTTTTTTTATAACCGACCACTCACTTAATATTCTATATACCTAAAATCCATCAAGTTTTCCCATCATATGATAAATATAATTTCTATAAATATATAAGGGCATTGTCTTATGGCAATAATTAAGCAGCCAAAACAATAGTTTATCAAAAATAAAAATAAAATAAAATAAAAAAACCAACCAAAACAATAGCTGGAAGCCTCATTTAGAAACTTTCTTTTGTACAAACTACAAACTATATATTGCCAGTAATCTGAGTGGGAGATGCACTAAACCTTGTAAACCTCAGTAACGTGGATGTACCTATATCTCCACAAAAATGGTAAGTTAATGAATTTGTGCTATGTAAGGATGGTGATCATGTGATTGGCAGTCTTGCACATTCAATTAATTGAATATTCACCTTCATCTCACTGTATCGCATTCTGATTTGGCAAGTACATTGCAGCTGCTTTAATTTATACTGATAGGAAACTTAAAAAATTGAGCCAAAATTGTGTTTTACCCCTTTCAGTCAAATTTTCCAGTAAAATACCCTATGTTTGAAATTATTTAGGGAAATGCTCCTGTTTTGAAACTCGATTTTTTTAAATGAAAAATTCGATTTACCGAAAATTGAGTTTCTTGAAAAAATTTGCATGGAACTCGAGTTCCATGCTTTTTTTTTTTATTTTTATTAAGTTTGATTGTCTGTAACTCAATTTTTGGCAAATTGAGTTTTTCATTGAAACTCGATTTTTAGAAAATTGAGTTTAAAACATGGGCATATCCCTAAATAGTTTCAGACATGAGGCATTTTGCTGGAAAGTTTGGCTGAAATGGGTATATCCCCATTTGGCCCTAAAAAATTGAAAACAAACTAGTTCCATTTTTCTATATTAACTCCAAGGCAGTTCAAGTGAAGGCAATTCAAGTGATAGTTTAGTGGTAATGTTATTTTTTGTGGTGCCCCATCTTATGTATATGGTTCGATGTCTTTGATCTCTACCTCCCCCTCCCTAACTATCTACTTATCTCAAAACTAAAAATAAAAAATAAAATAAAATAAAAAAGTCCCAAGGTTTGGTCTAGTGTCTCGTGAGATCCATAAGATTTTGGGTTCAAAAATCTAATCCCCCATCTTGGGACCACCTTCAAGGGATTTTACCATATAATTATCTTGTGTGTGTGAGATAGAGAGACTACACACAAGTGCTTGAAGAGTTATGGACATTCACCTAAGAAATAAAAACCATTTTCTTTATCTTTTTACAAAGAAAAAGAAATTTTGCAAACACAGATAACTAAAAGAAGAGGGAAACAAATTAGGGGAAATTACACAAAAGGCTTAGAGTATAAAAATTTTAAACCATATTTCAAATTAAGTCCTAGGTTTTACTTTGTAAATTAAAGTCTTAAATTTATGAAATCATTTTAATTTAAAGCTTTTGTGACCTGTTCATTCCCGTTATTTAAGAAGTAACAGAATCGATTAAAGCCGAAAACCATTATTTAAACTTTGCATTTCACCTAGAGATTGTTTATAAATAAAGTTGGTAACCATAAAACAAAAATACTAGAGAGAGAACTTCATTTAGATCGAGAAAATTTCATTTAGCTAGCTCTTTTTTATAATGGACTAGTCACTCTCAACCTAAAATCCATCAGGTTGTCCTATCATGTGATTAACGTAATTTCAATAAATATATAAGAACACTGTCTTATGGCAATAAGCAGCCAAAAACAAAAGTTGGATGGCTCAATTAGAAACCTTTTTATTATGTACTAATCTCAGTGGGAGATGCACTAAACCTCGTAACCCTCACTAAGGATCCCATTGAATCAGCCCCTGAAAATGGAGATGCACTAAACCTCGCAACCCCCACTAAGGATCCCAACCCCCACTAAGGATCCCACTGAATCAGCCCCTGAAAATGGAGAAATTATGAGGTTATCATGTGGAGAAGTGACGTGCTCCATTATTTCACTAAAAGACTCTTACTTGTTTAAAATTGCTAAGTTAAAAAAAAAAATTAAACAGAAACTGATTACTGACTCAACAATTTTAAATAAGCAAGAATTTTTTAGTAGAATAGTGGACAAATGACATGATCCACCAGAAGACTGTATAATTTTTTCTAAAAACAAACGTGCAGTTGACGTGGATGCACTTATATCTCCACAAAAAAGTAAGGAGGGTGATCATGTGAATGGCTGCATTGGCAGTTTAATCTAATAATCACCTTCATCTCACTGGATCGCATTTTGATTTGGCAACACTACAAGTACATTGCAGTTGCATAATTGAATTATTTAAATGACTTGCTTTTATAAGATAGAAAACAACTAGTTTTAGCCTAGGCTGCACAACCATTTTCTTTATCTACTCACAAAGAAAATAATAATAAAAAAGAAGAAGAAGAAAATGTGAACACCTAGAACTAAAAGACGGGAAAAAAAGGGAGAAATCATATAAAAAGGTCCAAAATTTATACCACATTTCAAATTAGATTACAAATTTATAAATTTTGTCAATTAAATGGTAGAGACAAATTTATAAATTTATGAATGGATACCTATGTCTATCTCTGTTATTTTGAAAGTAATGGAATATAGAAAAACAAGAAATCATTGATTATGCTTTGTGTTTAACCTAGAACTTCTTCATAAATAAATTTGGTATACATTGAGCAAAAATGGTAGAGATAAAAAGTTTTGCTTTGCTCTATAACTACTCAGAATCAGGAAAATGAATAATAGAGATAGATATAAGCTTCAAATTAAAATGGCTTCATACATTTTAGACTTTCATCGACAAAGTTAAAAACCCAAGATCTAATATGAATCAAAGTATAATAAGCCTTTCCATATAATTTCTCCAAAAAGGGGGAAAAAAAATCATGCAAAGAAGGTGGCCATACATAATGAACCATCCTCCAGTCAATTTATGGTGTTTTGAAGCCCACTTTGTCATAGAATGAAAAACATATATTAAATATATATTGATCTAGAATCTTATAACTTAATTAGTACATTATGATATTTCTAATAAAAAGATTCAAGTTAAAATCCCCCTTACCTTATTGTTATAACTATTGAATTATATATTAAATAAAAAGAGCACATATTGTAATCACATTATTGATGAGTCTCATAGTCTTTTATGAAAAATGCTTTTTAATCCTACCCTTTTTATTTTTCACGGTATTTTTTTTAGTTGAATTTCATGTTAAAGTAATTACAGAAAAAACATATTCAAAACAAAGTTCAGATAACAAATTCCTACTAGTTTTCATCCACTACTTAGTAGACTTGGTAAAAGGGCCCCAACTTATTTCCTGAATTAGAGTTCGACATCAGCAGCCTTTTTGGGCTCATAACTGACATCATTTTTTTTTTTAATATATCTAACATTAACAGCTTGCCACATAAACTTTGTTATAAAATTATTGTGATAATATTGTGCCCATAACTTTATTCTTTCACGTTAACATTGTTAGCCCAAAAATAAGGCTGCTGATGCTGGAATTTAAAGTTTAATCTGGATCGGCGAATTGTGCAAGACCTTGTCAATGTTTTCTCCAACTCATGTTTCATATTCTTGCTTTTTCCTGGAAATGCTTCGAATTGGAGCGACGTGTAAGTTTCCATCAATGAATATTATTCGTATTAATTAACATTGTTAAATGGGAAGGGATAAGTTGGTGACACCCACTTAGATTAGGCCCTCGTGGATGGATTATGACACGGATTGCTTAAAAGTTTCATCGCTTTGTCATGACAACTAGCTATATTTAAAATTAAAAAACACAGACAAAACGTTCCTAGTAAAATTAGTACCCGAAAGCAATGTTATTTGTCTTAAAAAAAGAAAAGAAAGAAGTTCAAAGAGATATTGTGATTTGTGAGCTTTACCATCTTGATAAATATTAGGATTATTTGAAGAGTTTTGATGCATTATACAAGAAGTTGGAGTTCAACTAAACTAGAATGACAGAATATTGAAAATGAACTACTTCCTAAACTAGGGATTTGTTTGGGTCCCAAACAAAAAGCAACTAAATATATATATTTTTGAGATATTTTCAATTTATGAAGTCCGTTTTTTATGATCGGTCTTTATTATTAAATTAATACACCAATTGATTTTTTGTGTAGATAGGGACTAAATCTCTTATTCGATAATAAGAGATTTTACTAGTTGAACCAATTAGAACCTACAGAATATATAAACGATGTGAAACTTTTTTTTTTTTTTTTTTGAGAATAATTTTTGAGAGGAGTTAAACATATTAATAAGCCTCCATTTTTGTTCTATAGTGACTAGGTGCAAACGGTTTAATAGATTTTTGTAATTTATTTATTTTATGGATAGAAAACGATAGATTTGTGTAAGTGTTTCCATCAAAGAATCACTTTCTTAATTGTGTGTGTGTGTGTGTTTTTTTTTTTTTCTTATTTTAGAAAAACTTTCCTAATTGTTAAGTTTTACATGGTCTGACAATTGCAATTAGTGGGTGACGAGGCACCAGGGCAATGCTGCAAAAATACGGGACATAGAATCATCAATTTGGAATATTGTATATTTATTGTTTGAATCAGCATTCAGCAGCCCCCAAATTCACAATCCAAATCTAACGCAACCTCGAATTAGTCATTATATATGTATTTTATAAAACAACAAGCATATCCATTGATTTATTGAAACAAGCAGCATCATCATAGTATCCGATGACTTGATTATACACGTTTGTCCCTCCAACATGTTTTATTATGTCTTTAAGCAAATACTAGAATATGACAACTGTTTATATGATGACTTGATTACACACGTTAATGGCTTGAAAGTGTTGATGATAATTTGAAATTAGTATTTATGATCAATGTAAATAACATCAAAGTTAATGGATGATGTAAAAATATTGGTTTATGAAATATTTTTAGAAACTTTTTATGCGTATATTAAAAAGCAATTGATTTTTTTTTTTTATATAATTTTTTTTTATTTCACAAGAAAGTGGTATAAAAGATTTTCTCAAATAGTTTATTAATAAATACCCTAAGAACACCCGTTGACAGGACTAATGTAAAAATTTTAAAATTTTGTATTTTAAATTATGCATAAAAGATGAATTTATAAATCAAATAAAAAATAATATTTGATTGACACAAAATTAAGTATGTATATAATTATTAGATGGTGTAATATTGTTTAAGGGTTGAGATCTGATACAATAGCAAGCTATTTATTGCATCATGCAATCCCTCTCACATCATTTTCACTTTTTAAAAAATTTTAACTTTTTTTTTTTTAAATTATCTTACTAATTTTTTTTGTCCAATAGTTTTTTTTTTTAACTTTTTTTATTATTTTTTTATCCAATAGTTAATATAAAAAGTTAAGTTTTTATATTTTAATTTGAATTATTGAAAATGTATTACATGATGTAATAGGGCTATTACATCTTACCTCGATTTATAATTTAAACTTGAAAGTTATACAATATCATAATTTAAAATTCTTTAAAAGAAAAAAGAAAAAAGAAAAAAAAAAACCTTAAAGAAGGAAACTAAAGAAAAAACCACAACCGTACAGTTGTTTCACAGACATAAGGGTGCCGTAAGCCGTCACAATCCAATTATTAATAGAATAACATATTAACAAAATAGGACTACTAATAGCAATATAGGATAGCATTTTACACAAATATATGAAAAATTTTAAGAATACATGAAATGACACAATTATTGATCATAAGAAAAGACACAATTGGTAAAAAAGATAAACAGTTAATATAATCTGACGCATAATATAATTATAGCAAATTTTGTACCAACTTATACAGTACATTCCTAAAAGAAATTAGTTAAAATATATTAAAATTTAGAAATATTAAATTTTTTTTTTCTCCCTCCAATTGTAGTGGATATGTCAGCATTGTCAATATCAAAATGATGTTCAATTGTAAGCATCGAGAGAGTCACTTTCAACAATTATTTTCAATAATGAACCGGTATCTCATGCGCCAGCCACTCACGAGACGTCACTGCCTCTGAGAGGCAAGTCTCATGCGACAAATCTCTCTCAATCTCTGTTTGCATCTCTTTCTTTCCATTTACTATTTATTTATTATAAAAATATATTTGTACAACGTAGCAATTGGCACTACCACCAACTCTTACAAATATAATTAAAAAAAAAAATTAAATATTCTGAGCCCTCAAAATACGTGTACACGTAATACAACGCTTCCTTTGCTTTGTTACGTATAAATTCAAACAGAGCTGATGCTAACAATCAAATCCCACTCGTCACTTTTCTTTTCTTGTCTTTTCTTTCATGCTATAATTTAGAACCTCAGGATCTCCGTGAAAAACTGAGTGGGCTATATTACTTCCCTTCCAAATCCAAAAGGATCAAAAAGCCGTTTTCAAAAATCGTTATCCAAACCTGTTTTCCTCGTGAATCCTATTCCCAAACGGTTAAGTCTCGATGTCTTCTTTCATTTTTCTATAACGAAGTTTCTGGTTACAGTGTAGGAATTGGTACAACACTCCTATTTAATAGTTGAAGTAGTTGTTAGATTATACAAATATATATATATATATGAATGCAACAATATTCTTCACCATCATCAGAATCGGAGAGAAACAAATAAATCGATAATGGCTGTGAGGAAAGGGGAGGAGCGACATATAGTTGAGGACACGAATGGGCGTGAGAGAGTAGAAGAAGAATACGAATTTGAGGAGGTGAGTGAGCGGATCAAATCGTCAGTTGCAAGCCGTTTCAATCTGATATCGAACGAGTTAGGTCTCGCCTCCAATTTCCGCAAGTTCAGTCGCGAATCTCTCCTTCTCGGCATCAAAGACATCTCCACCGGCCTCGCCATCCACCCTGATAACCGGTATGTATCGTATCGTATCTTATATAGTATAAAACTTGGATCTACAATATTTGTTTAAGGACAGTTTCCTTTGTAGTGCGGAATTCACTCTAGTTTGTCGTTTAGGGCATGATTTTGTCTGTATTTCGGAACAAAATTTGTCGTTTTGAGGCTCTACCGGTGTACACGTGGCAGTAAATAAGTGGATCAAAAGATTTTGGTAGGGTTAGCTTGATTTGGATTTCAATTTAGATTGGTCTCGTAATGATGGTCAAAAATATAGGATGACGATAATTTTTTTATTTTTTTATTTGATGAACGGATGACGATGAGCTGAAAAGGTTAGATAAGATTCAATTAATTTATCGGCTAATATATGATGCTGTGCCACATCAAATCAAAGACACTAGCAAAGTCAAAGTGATAGGATAAGAATCCAATTACACACTGTTTGCCAAGTTACACAGATTTTTTTTTTTTTTTTTTTTTTTGTGGTTAATTTTAATGTTCATAAAAATAGAATATAGATAGGGCTGAAAATACAGACTTAGGAATAATCTTGTTAATATTTGCTTATTTAGAAAATGATTCCAACTTAAGTTTGAGCTTAATAAGTTTATAAGTTTGGTTATTTGGGAATAAATTTTTTTATTTTATTTTTTATTTAGAAAATGACTCATTTTTAAAAAAATGTTTTCTATAAAACTATATTATTTTCTTATGTTTGGCAGTAATCTTAAATGAGTTGAAAAATAATATTTTAACTTCCCTTATTTAGTTTATTGTGAGATATAGTTGTTTTTCAAAAAAACTTAGTGAAAAAAAATATTTAAAAATAAGCTATATTTTTTATGTTAACAAAGTATAGTTTTCCTTTTACTTATTTTTTCTATTACTACCAAACACAAAAAAAACACAAAAAACTATCTTTACACAATATTTTCCATCGAAACAAATAAAGCGTTAAACAAGTCAAATTCAAATATAATAACATGTTCAGTAAGTTCAATTTAACTATAATTTAGTTATTAAGTATTAACATATATTTATGAAGGGATAAAGAATTTTATTGGTAGTGTTTACTAAATGTGAGGATAAAAGTGCTTTTATTGCTGATAGACTCATCACTATCAGCAATGAAAGCACTTTGAGCCTCTGAAATTATAGAATTTAGGATGGGTTTGAGTCTATTTGCAATAACTTTACTAATGAACCTGTTTGATGTAATTATTTATAGTTTTTTTTTTTATATGAATACTGTAACTTTATTAAAAAGAGGATAAAAACATTATATCATGACTCAAAGCTGACTCAATGAAAATAAGATTTTCCTAATATATATAGTATTAAATTCGACAGCTATAAATAAATAAATATATATATATATATTAAAACCAAACTCTTTGTCTCTCTCTCATTTAGGGTTTGTTAGAGATCCTTTTATTTTGCTGAAAGTAATACAGTAAGACTCATGAATAGTATCAAAAAGTACAGTGGGACCCATAAATAGTAGCAAAAATAAGCTAAATAGTAAAATAAGTTGACAAAATTAATCATGTCAAACGCACACTTAGAAGGAATTTATACTAAAATATAAAAAATGAATGCTAAAAGAGTACTGTTCATTTATTTTTTCTTATTTGGATGAAACATATATAAGACAAAGAATGGATCAGACTTATATAAGTATTACGTCACAAAGTTTATTTTAAAAGAAATAGTCTAACCTCTGACTAGTTGTTACTTACTTTTTTCTAAAAAAAAAGGAGGTTGAGAGATGGTAAAAAAAAAAAAAAAAAAAAAAAAACCTAGTTTAAACACTTGTATAAATATATATTCTTATTCCTTCTTACCACAAGAAATATTCTGATCTTTAAGATAAGTTAGACTCTGATCTTTAGTCACTATTTTCTTTTTTCGCCTAAGAAATTTTCAAATTCTAACTCTTATCAAGAGAGTTTTTTTTTTTTTTTGGTGATGTTATTCTAATTAAATATATCTGGGTCATTTTCTCAAAATATATATATATATATATATATATATATATATATCTGGGTCAATTCTCCATTATAAATCCCATCTGGCCACTGGCCCACTACACACAGGCTGCTTCTTTTTTTTTTTTTTTCCCAAGTAAATTGAGACAACACATCATGATAGAGAAACGAGGTAAAATATAGACTTTAATTCTTACCCCTAAATTTCCTGTATAGTGTTTATCAAAGTCTTAAATTGCAACATTTCCTTCTTCTTTCTCCAGGCCATGATAACAAAAAATTTCACACTCGAGCTAGTCAAAGTAAATATGTTTTCTCCAGTAATGTCACTATCAATAATGCTTACAAAGTTCATCAAAAAATAAAATTAATAATAATAATGCTTACAAAGTTACAAGGAAAAGGGATGACTTCTTTAATGGTAGCTTTTGCAATTTTGACATTTTTTAAAAGAGATTAAATTCTATAGGGATGTGTAAAACTTAAGTTTTATACCTTTCAATCTCAACATGCATATCATCATATCACACATTAAAGAATAGATATAACCGCACTCAATTAATTCTAATACTCATTTGAAAATCTAACCTAACAAGGAGTTTATTGAAATGTTATTAAGTGTAATAAGATGTATTGCGTTTTATAACTGCACTCAATTAATTCTAATACTCATTTGAAAATCTAACCTAACAAGGAGTTTATTAAAATGTTATTAAGTGTAATAAGATGTATTGCGTTTTAAGTAAAAAATTGATGTGATAATTTCTTATTAGATAGTATAAAATATGAGTCTCATTCTTACCAAATTCGGATTCTTAAAAAAAAAAAAAAAAGGTTATTTCCCTTTGTGCTTAATTAATAGTTGAACTCATAGTAGTGAGTGTTGCAGGGTATAAACTAATTGACTACTACTTATTTGTTTAGAGATAGAAATAAATAAGATTGAAATTAATTTGGAAGGCAAATGTATGCATGCATGCAGGTGGTATCGTGCATGGACGAAGTTCATATTAATGTGGGCGGTGTACTCCTCCTTCTTCACACCCTTGGAGTTCGGCTTCTTCCGGGGATTGCCTGGCAACCTCTTTGTGGTGGACATTATTGGCCAGATTGTTTTCCTTATCGACATTCTTTTGCATTTCTTTTTGGCTTACAGAGACAGCCAGACGTACCGAATGATCTATAAGCGTAACCCCATTGCACTCAGGTTTATTTTCATTCCATTTCTACGTATGCATGAGGCCAAGATTGGACCTAAGTATATAACATATGTTATATTTTTACGATATTCATCTGGGGTATGATAAAATTCTAGTCCATGCAAACAATTTAATGACTCATTACCATCTACTGGAATTCAAAGAATTTTGGTACTAAGTAAATTCTTTATTATAGATTTATCATTTTTAGCTGATTTATTTGTATAGTTGGTTCACTTAGTGGGAGATTTTTTTTAACAATTGGTCCTAAGACCCACCTTCTACTTCGTTCTTCCAAGGGAATGAACTGTGATTTGTGTTATGAGGGACAAAATTAACAACGGACTTGGGCCTTTGGACCTGCAATAAACTAAACACACCAACTAATATTATAACAATTTGAATTAGATCTTACTTGACACTTAATGGGAATGCTTTTGATCTAATTTGTTGTATGGTGGTTTGCTAAATGTGAAGTTTGCTACGCGGATTTAAAATTTGACTAGGGTCTTTTCCATGCAAAAAGGGAATCTTTTGTTACAATTGAAGCAAACCAATGTGAATTGTTCAATTAATTTAGAGGAAATCCAAAGATGTCTTAGATGGAACTATTTGCTGGTCATGCTTAGAATTTCTAATACGGTATACATTTTGCTTCTGTTAAATTGCTGATTCATCTTTCCTTCCCCCTCGCCCTCACCCTCTCTTTTTTTGTTTTTTTCAAATTCTTGGCTGCAGGTACTTGAAATCTAATTTTATCATTGATCTTCTTGCTTGTATGCCTTGGGATATTATCTACAAGGTATCACTTTTTTTAAGTATACATTGCTTAACACTAGTTTTTCTTGCTTTTAATATCTTGAAGGAATACAAGAGATTGTTTTGTTTTCTATTTTCTCAAGTTACCTTTTATTTTATTTCACTTTCTCATCTTCTACTTTAAATTGTATTTAGGATTTGTATTTTGGAAGGACCATTGGAGAATTTAGAGTATTCTCATAATCCTTTAAGCATGAAGATCCTAATATTTGAGAGCGTTTGTATGTGATGTGTCCATTCTGTTAATGGCGATAGCACTTAGACGAGAATTTCCATTTATATTTTTTTTTGGGGTCTAAATACATATTTTGTATGTTGGATTTCAACTAATGAACTCATTTGTAAATTTGACAATGTCTTCTTATTATGCCACCTAATGTCATGCATCTTGTTTTCTTATATGCATTACATTAGCTGTCCCTTAAAAAAACCAAGGCACGAATCTAGTTAGATGCAATGTTTTCTTGCACAAAGGGGTATGGGATCTTGGAACCATGGTTTGCTGGGATTTGAGCTTTTTGTGAATTCCCCATCAAATCATTTTAGTGAGACATTTTTTATACTGCCATTGATAGTCTCTGAGATAAGAATCAGAGACACCTACGAAATACGTAATGGAGAGTAGGATCGGTTATTTAAAAAAGTTTGGAGCATATAGTCATATACTAAGATATCTGGAAGTTGTAAAAGTTTCCTGGTAATATGATTTTTAAGTTGTTGCTCTCTGTTACCATTTTGAGAAATATGTCCTGAACAGGGTTGTGGAAGAAAAGAGGGAGTGAGGTACCTTCTATGGATCAGATTAAGTCGGGTCCGCAAAGTCACTAAGTTTTTTCAAAGTATGGAGAAGGATATACGTATCAATTACATGTTTACCAGGATTGTGAAACTTCTTGCTGTTGAACTCTATTGCACACATACAGCGGCATGCATCTTTTACTATTTGGCTACAACTCTTCCTCCTTCTCAGGAGGGTTACACATGGATTGGAAGTTTAAAGTTGGGTGACTATAGTTATTCACAGTTTAGAGAGATTGATCTTTGGAAGCGCTACATAACATCTTTATATTTCGCCATTGTTACTATGGCTACTGTTGGTAAGCTTCTCTCCCCCCTCTAAATTACTTTAATATTACCAGTTATAACTAGAAGTATTATGGTTTTGTGATGTTCATTATTGTGATGTACCAACAATTATTTTTTGTATCCGGCATATGCATTATCTCTCTCACTTATGGGTCCACACAATTATTGGATCTATATGCTATGAGAGGGATGATATATACATATGTTGGATGCATAAGATACCTTCATGTGATACATGACTTAAGAATCATATGCATGAGATACCTTCATGTTTTGTCACTACATTTTTCACTTACCTAAAATTTTTTCTGCATTTTTTTTTTCACTTAGCTTGTACCCTTTTTTTTTTTATAATAAAAAAATTCCATTAAAGGAACAATTTTGTTTTGGCCATACATATGTAACGAACAATTTGTTTCAAGAAGTGTGTTTAAGATCTATTAAGTGCATGTGTAACTTACCAATCAAGTATAAAAAATAAAAATAAAAACAAATTGTCTCATGTTAAGTGTGTCATACCATGCTAACAGTCCTCCCATGCTTTGAATGAAGGTTGCTGTAGGTTGGAAGCTAGTAAAATGATCTTTGACTCTTTGAAATACGCTTGTAAAGTATCATAAAAACCCACCCGAAAAACCAACCCGCTCTCAATGCTATAGGCATGTCACACAGACACACTGATTTTGTTCCTAATTTTCTTTACACCACAGACACACACACACATATATTCTTAAATTTCTTTTTTCTAATACGTTGTCAAGTAACTTTTTTACTGGCTATAATTTGTACAATTTGATGATTTAAGCACATTTGGTAATCCTCAAATTGATATTCTGCAATGGTATTGAATAATAGTTTATACTTGCCTCCATTGAGAATTGAGACAAATCTGGAATGTGAAAGTTTTCTCACTTTGTAATTAAATTAATGCCTTTGTCTATTGCAGGTTATGGAGATATACATGCAGTCAATATGAGGGAAATGATATTCATCATGATATATGTCTCTTTTGACATGGTTCTTGGTGCTTATTTGATTGGTAACATGACAGCATTGATTGTAAAAGGCTCAAAGACAGAGAAGTTCAGGGATAAAATGACAGATTTCATCAAATTTATGAACAGAAATAAACTTGGGAGGGACATCCGTAATCAAATTAAAGGTCACTTGCGCTTGAAGCATGAGAGTAGCTACACTGAGGCTGCTGTCCTTCAGGACATCCCCATGTCTATTCGGGCAAAGGTAAAGTAGAAAAAAGAGGCTTTTTGAACCTCCATTTACCAATTTTGATGATAAAAACCAGAAGAAGCATCTAGTGATTCCATCTACTGATCAGCTTAGTGAAATTACATGCTTTCCTCTCAGAATTTTTCAAAATTCTTATTGTTTATTGTTCTTTTTTTGGTTTATGGTTTCAGTCTTCTATGTTTACCCGGACACTATTTTGATGGATTTGTCTATGTAATGGATTAGTTAACTGAGTTTTTTGACTTGCAGCTGCATCTTTCATGTGACCATCATATTCTCAATAATTGCATACTATCTTGCACTGGTACTTTCAAGGGAGCTGTATTACTATACTCCCCAATATGCATCTGATGCTTCTCATATGTATACAAGATTTGAAAAATATATCTTCTAATTTTTGAAAACTTCATATACTTCTTGGACTTTCATTTACGAATATTGTACATGCCTTGAGCTAAGTCAAAAATAAGAATAATATCTTAAAATTTATTTATTAAACTTGTCTCAAATAGTAAGAGTTGCATCAACTGTATACATGTATATATGCATGCATGTATGAGTGTATATATGTGTTTGTGATGAGTGAGTGTGTATAAACCAATTTATATAATTGGGGAGAGAGAGTGAGATAATTACTTCTAATCCTTGTTGGACTTGGATCCATAATATTGAAAATATCAGAGCAAACTAAAGACTATAAGGACCACAAATAAACAAATTAAATTAATAGAAAGACCATGATAGAACCCATCAACTGGTATTACAGCCCATGTCCAGAAAATTTAGACATTGCTAAATATCCCAGGCATAGATCTCAAGAAAACTAATATTAAAGGAATCACTAGCTTTGTAATGCAAAAAAAGATAATAGTAAGATTTGGTAGTATCTAGAGTAGTCTTCTTAGGTCTCAAACTAAGTTGATGTCAATATAAAACTTAATTTCAAGTTCTTTCATGTTCATGCTTTCTTTTCCTTGAGCCTCTTATCTTCCATATCAGTTGGTTAATTAAATTAGCTATGTCAAAAAATTTCGAACTATTCATGATGAGTTGAATCTTCTTTTTCAGATTTCCCAAACTTTATACTTGCCATACGTTGAAAAGGTTCCTCTTTTTAAGGGATGCTCTTCAGAATTCATCAACCAGATTGTAAGTTATTTTATTTCCATTATATAATTTATAACAAAATTTTGTAAGTGATGCATGATCCAAACTTGATTTTTAGTTTACAAAGTTCAATTTGTTTGTGGACTTCATTTGCCATTGATAATGGGCTTTTATTTTCCGTTAATAATATGAATCAACTTTAGAGGCTAGGAAATCATTAAATATGCTGCTTCAGGGTCTTCTCTAGTTTGGGAATACTCAAACTCTGTTGCGTTATTTTGCATGGACATGGAAATTGTAGATGGATGCTTTGAAGCAGGACCTGGACACAGTTTGTACTTGAATTGTGTGTGCGAAGTCATAAATTCTCAGTAGCCCCCAAAATTTTGATATGCAAGGACACTGATGTCAATGTAGTGCTCTAGCATAGATCTGGTCTTAGAAAGGCTACTTCAAATTGAGTTGACTTATAACATTAATGGCAGTGAAAGTTTAAGATCCTAAACTGTTGTTGTGTAACACTGTAACATCACATAAATTGTAAGAGAGAATTTCCTTTGTCGTACTGAAATCCTTGGCTTCTATGAATATATGAAGTTAGACTTTTTTGATTGATCTTGCAGGTTATTAGACTCCATGAGGAGTTTTTTCTCCCAGGAGAAGTGATAATGGAACAGGGAAATGTGGTAGATCAACTGTATTTCGTTTGTCATGGTGCGCTGGTAAGATTCCATGTTCTATAGTCATTGCTGTCAATCATTAGTTTGTTTAACATTCTGGTTTTGTTTCTTCTTCCTTTTGTTCCGCTTAAGTTTCTTAGATAAATCCTCTATTCTTTGGTTTCTGTACATTCAAACTATGCACAAAGTTGTCAGCTGACTCAGCTCACACCATGCTTAGAATATTACAAATGTACATTAATACCTTTTGATTCAGTCTGATGTATATATAAAAAGATATATATATATATATATATATATATATATAATTCCCAATTATATTGTGATTTTCAATTATATTGTTTGCTGAGAATATCAGGATATGGATTCTGTTTTTCTCAAAATGTGTATGTTTACAAATTTAAGAAAACTATTCTTCTGCAGGAGGAGGTAGGTATATGCGAAGATGGATCAGAAGAGACTGTTTCACTTCTGCCACCTGACAGCTCATTTGGAGAAATTTCTATTCTCTGCAACATCCCTCAACCCTATACTGTTAGGGTTTGTGAACTATGCAGGCTTCTGCGGCTTGATAAACAATCTTTTACAAATGTACTAGATATATATTTTTACGATGGTCGTAAAATCTTGAACAACCTTCTAGAGGTAATTATTTGATTTATTTCTGTTACTGTCTGTGCTTTTAATTTAGTTCCTGAAATTTCTGTCAGTGGCAGTAGAGTTTAGAATTGAATATAATATAGAAATGCTTTTGAAGACATTCTTCAAAATTTTTGAACAGTTTTTTGTTCTTTATATAGTTGACATTAATTTTCTACTATGTGCCCATAAGATGGCTAAAACTTTATGTAAAAAAATGTACAGGGAAAAGAGTCCAATCGAGTCAAGCAATTGGAGTCAGATATCACATTTCATATTGGAAAACAAGAAGCTGAGCTTGCTTTGAAGGTGAATAGTGTGGCTGATATTGGAGATTTGTACCAATTAAAGAGTTTTATCCGCGCTGGAGCTGATCCCAACAAGACAGATTATGATGGAAGGTCACCCTTGGTATGGAACTGCTTATACATGTTTTAAAATTGTCTAATAATTGGTCTTTCACTCCTTCCCCCACCCCCCCCCCCCCCCTCCCCCCTCTAATCTATAAATTTTTTATTTTATCAGTCTGGTACATTTGATGGAATCTGTCTCCTACTTTAAATCTAATGATGTAGGCAAGTTTTGTCCTTTTTGAGGACTCCCTGAACTTTTGTTTTTACATTTTTTTTCCCTGGATACAAGACAAACAACAATTGGAATGCCATCTTTGACATTCATTAAATGATTAACGAGGAACCTCAAGAGGCATCAAAACTATATCTTGCCCTATATTTCTACTGGAAGCAGAGAAAAATCTTTCACAGAGTTGGTTTCCCTGTCTAGATTTTTGTAGACTAATGATCTCAATTGACAATTGCTGAGACAGATGCATGATATTCTTCAGAACTTCTTTTAATTTTCAAGGGATATTTTCAAGTTTTCATTATGTCATTGGCAATAATAGAATCAGAGAATCAGTTGCAATGATGATGTTTTCTTCTCCCTTAGCAACTTTTAGTCTCTCAAAAAGTGTAGCTTTTAGTTTATAAGCAATTCTGCTTCATATCCGGTAGCTAAACACATGTATAATCTGCCCTTGCTACCTCTTATCTCCCTTCCAGAGCCACCTCTTCCATTCCCTCTGGTGGATTCTCTGATTTACAAGCTTTATGAGCTCTCTGGATGAAGTCAGTCTCAATGCTCCAGTTGCGTAGATCCTCTTCTTCAATTAATCAGGAAATAGGACCAAGGAAAAATCCAATTATTATCTTGATTAGGAATGGGAAAAAAAATCCCAATACCTTTATTCTTTTGAGTTTGCACGACCTGCTTACCTCCAGTGAACTTCATTACAATGTCATCACTTACCATGCAAATCCAATCTCATCCCCCCTCCTCCTATTGTTGTCAACAATCTAACCAACTTCTTGTTCTTGGTTTCAAAGCAAAGTATCTCTAGCTATAGTCAGCAATTGGAAAACACTATCAGCCAGATTGGTTTAGTGGATCTGTGTTTAGAAAACATATAACTTCTCCAGCTGTTGAAAACTCCTTAGCCCAAAAGCAAATCTTGAGTTTGTGGCATTTCTCTAGAGTTAGCATTTATGTGTTGTTAAATCTTGAAAGCTGATATTTCTGTGCCTCCATATGAGTTCTGATTAACTGTATTTTAATGTTGGACCCATGATGGAACTATTGTTTTTGTTTTTACAAGTTGCAATAATGCCCACTCATGGTAGAAGCCCTAACCTTATCATCAATTCTTGAAATCCCAGAGTTTCCATATTATAGCAACCTTTCTTGAGGATTGTGTAAGCATGAAGAATAAATTAGCTGTGGGGCGTGTCCTAGAGTTTTCATATTAAGGGAAGCTATTTCACTTTTTAATTGAAGAACAATGTTGTCCTTCTGCAATGCTTAATTGCAACAGCTCTCCGTGATTTGATGATTTAGGTTGCAGCCTCATAAGTAATCTCATCTACCTTAAATTGTGTCTTATCTGATTTTGTAATTTGAAAAAAAGTTGTAATATTTAGGTTCCCTCATACGTTAAGAAATGATGAGTGCACCATCCCCTTCTCTTTTTCTATTAGGGAGCATGCTGATGATAGTTATGTATGTGAATATGCACACGTACATGCACATATTAGTATGTGTTTGTGGGGGGGGGGGGGGGGGGGGTGGGGGGATATAATGTATGCATGTGTGCAACAGGAGAACTGCACTGAAATCTTATTGCTGTGAGCATAAACCAGGTGGTTTATCTCTAGGATAGATAAGTGGAATCATGTTGGTGGCAGGTGCAACTTATGTTGAAAATTTTTCCTATATAATTTGTTTTAGTATAAAATATCGGGGAAGAAGAAAGAAATGTTTATGTCTGAGAGGAGCCTTTGTTTTCAACAGCATCTTGCAGCATCAAGAGGACATGAAGATATCACACTTTTCCTTATTCAGGAAGGAGTAAAAATCAATATTAGAGGTAAATTCTTATATGATGAAATGTCATATTTGTGTGCTTTACGCAAATCTATTACTCATGTGATGGTATTATATGTGGAATTTGTTTGTTTTGCATAGATAATTTTGGGAATACGCCTTTAGTTGAAGCAATCAAGAATGGGCATGATCGAATTGCTTCCTTACTTTATAAAGAAGGGGCATCCTTAATGATTGACAATCCTGGTAGTTTTCTTTGTACGGCTGTTGCAAAGGGGGATTCAGACTTTCTTAAAAGGATTTTATCCTATGGAATTGATCCAAACTCCAAAGACTATGATCACCGAACCCCACTCCATGTGGCTGCCTCTGAAGGATTATATTTGATGGCACAATTGCTTTTAGAAGCCGGGGCTAGTGTTTTCTCAAAGGACAGGTAAAACTCAAATATCAATCTTGCTTTATGATTTTTTTTTTCCTTAATTAGGAACACATCCACTTCTATGGAGTTCAATATTTGAGCCTACTTGCTGTTCTTATAGAAGCCTAACTAGAAATGGATGAACCGTTGGGGAGGTAACAGCTTTGGGATACTCTAATTGAGAATTTAATGTGATCCTAACCCTAATGGAGCAGGTCATTTGACTGTGATTGTTTTCAAAATGTAAGAAGAAGTTCCATTGATCCTTTTTCCCTCCATTTTTTCCCCAAGAAAAACAATATTTTTATCTTCCGTGATGAGATAATTGTAAATTTTTTGCATGTCCTAATCATTATATTTTTCTTGGAACTTCACATGATTAAGCAATGAATCATCCAATGAAATGCTTCAAGTATTCAAATGTATTCATGAGATCAAGACTGCAAATGTCATGTTTTTATTTTGTCTCAACTGTTTGTTGCTGTACCATTTGCACCTTTTACCTGTAGTCTTCACATTGAAAAGTGGACTTCATTAAGAGGAATCGGACAAAAAAAGTGGACATTGATAGAAAACTTGGCGTTTTTTTTTCTCGAGGAAGTAGAGCTGCTAGATGATTACTTGTTTAGGTTGCTTTCTCAATATTGTACGATGTGGCATCTTGAAGCCCATCCTCATTATCTGATCGAACGTAACCTATTGGTAACTATATATAGTCTTAAACTTTGATTAATAGTACTCAATAGATCACTCATGTTGCAGTTTGCATCATTTCCTAGTTTTTGCGCCATTGTTTCTCTTTCCTTCCTGTATTAAGAAAAAAGAGCAAGAACTATTTTTATCCATATTATTGAGTTTATTTTGTTGTTCTGAAAACTATAATTCTGTCCGTTTCACCTC
Organism: Quercus variabilis; assembly: GCA_030445155.1. Classification (NCBI taxonomy): domain Eukaryota; kingdom Viridiplantae; phylum Streptophyta; class Magnoliopsida; order Fagales; family Fagaceae; genus Quercus; species Quercus variabilis. The sequence continues at coordinate 55,005,720 of CP129446.1, forward strand.
TGCAGATGGGGAAGCACCCCACTTGATGAAGGTAGAATGTGTGGGAACAAGAATTTGATCAAGCTATTGGAACATGCGAAGTCAGCTCAGTTATCTGAATCCTTAAATAGCTCTCAAGAAATCACAGGTAGTGGAAAAATCTATGATTTGCTTTTTTTATTCCCAAAGTTTGGAACCAACTAATTATAATATCCAGAAAGCAGGTCAACGACTTGGTTTCTTCATAGAATAGAAAAAAGATAAAAGCTTGAGAAAAACTCCAAAGCATTAAAATTTACTAAACTTGATTCTGATCTCTGATCTTGCTTTACAAATTACAGTGTTAAGTGAAGCAGTTTTTTGTGTTGGAAAGTATCGGGTTTGATTTGGACAAAAGGGGGCATTATGCATATTTAGAATACCTGCACTTGGGCTCTGCAATGGTCTCTTGCAGACTATGTTGAACATTATTCTTTCTTATGTTATGTTTGATCTGAACTTGCAAGTGGAATATTCTTCTTTCTTCATAGACCAGAATAATTTATTAAAACCTAGAGGATTAGTTTTTTTTAACCCTGCACCCTATGGGATTAGAACACAAGACCTCTCTGGACTCACCCATTACTTTGTACTTAGAGGAGGGAAAGGTGGGAGTTGGAAGATGGGTGATTTGTCTTCTGGCCAAAGTTATCAATTCCATTCCATTTTGTGAAATATTTTGTACTTATATTCGACCTTGCTCACAAGCTAATCTCTTTTGGCCAATACTTGTGTTTTGGCCTGTAAGAATTTATTTAACGAATTTGGTTGAACTTTAAAGGATTACTTTTATTTTTTCAAAGTAAGCCTTACCAAATGTGAAAACCTAAACTTTTTACTGTTTGAACTTTAGAGAATTAAATGATAATTTTTTTTTTAATGATTTAAGTTTACAGGAATTTTTTCAATGCTTAATCTAATTGCTTGTCTCCCTGGAAGACGGATGTTATTTAGGAATTTTTTAGTATCTAATTGATATAGTTTACTTTTTCTTTTTGATACATGATAGAAATTCTACTCTAACTTAATCTAAGTATATAATTTACTAAACAAATATATATTTGGAGAGTTAATATAGATGTGCTATAAATTTTTTTTTTTTATATGTAGTAATATGATTATTGAAATAAATATGTTTGTGTTAATGAACATATAGATTTAAATCAGAATGTGTGTGTGCATAGTGACAACCTCAAAATTGTATGCCAGAATATGTTGGTAGCTAATTTTTTTGTTCCAACATACCACTACAAGCCTGAATATTTAGTAGATTGGAATTGATAACTTTGCTTCCAACAAGAACACGGGTATCATTGTGGCTAACATCTATTTAATGATTTGCTGAATTACATAATAACCTCCTCGTTTTATGATGTGATGTGATGTGATGCTATGTTATACTTCTTTTGGTTCTAGTTAAATTTTTTTTGGGTTTTGGATTGTTCATCAGGCTTCTATCTAGCGAAACTCACATGGGATGTGAGAGCAGTGACCCAAGATTCTCTCCTTTGTTAAATTTTTAATGATTATTTAAACTTTACCTTGTATATCTAATTATAAACCATATTTTAGGCAGTGAAAAAATGAACTTCTCCAACACAATTACCATCACCAACATTGTCTATTTACACTTTCCATATCATATAAGATGGTTGTAAAAAATCCTGTATAAAACAAATCAAATTTCCATAGTTATAGTCTAGGGGAAACAATGGGGATTAAAATTAAATTACTGAACTTCTGTTTCCATTTTGCAGATAAATTGCACCGAAAAAAATGTACTGTCTTCCCTTTCCACCCGTGGGATCCCAAAGAAAATAGAAGGCATGGAATCATGTTGTGGGTCCCACATACCATTAAAGAACTTATCCAAACAGCAGCAGAGCAGCTACAAACTCCAAGTGTATCTTGTATATTATCAGAAGATGCAGGTAAAATTCTTGATGTAGAAATGATTGGTGATGGGCAGAAGCTGTATTTAGTAAGTGAAACACAGTAACATTTTTGGGTTTTTTAAACAATATAATTATGTATAGTTTTTGTATCATCTTTTATGCAATCTTATCTTCTACATAGTCAGCATTTTACGTCTGCATTATATAAGTAGCAAAAATATCGGCATCATATGTATTTGTTTTACAATGGGGTACTTCAAAAGTGATTTTACATTGTTTATAAATAAGTTGAAATTCGCTATTTATTAGCAGGTTGCCATATAGACTCCTTTCCTTAGTATGTTATCATACTTGAATTAAAATGTTGCCTAAGCAGCCAAAGTTTTAACCTGTTAACAGCCTCTAATGAATCCTTTATGTTAACAAGCAAAGAGGGGAAGTTTGAGAGCCTAGTGACATTGATGAGCTGATAAATATGCAGTTGCTCTTATGCTTAATCTGCTTTCTCCTAATTGAGTGGAGATAGGTTAATATCAACTTATATTCTTTTAGTTAGGGAACTCAAGGATAATCACAAAGTACAAATTAAAAAGACCAAGTAAACCCTGTTAAGGTTTTAATCCAGTTTTTGGTGACATGTGCCTTTCAAGTCCAAGAAGAATTGAGCTTCCCTACTTTTGAGTAGGGGTGGCAAATGGGCGGGTTTGGGTGGGTTTGGGGTGGGCATAATTGAGTTGGGTATATAAAACTCATTTAGCCATTTAAAATCCATTTAACTAATTCCTTATAACCCAAATCCAACCCAACTCAATTATTATGGGTAAATCCCAACTCACCCAATTACCCAATTATCAAAATTACCAAAATGCCACTAAAGTGAAAATGACCAAAGTACTCTAAAATATTCAAAAATGACAAAAATGCTCCTAAAACCTGAAAATTACCAAAATACCCCCAAAACCCAAAAAAATAACCAAAAAACCTTCAAAATCCAGAAAATGACCAAAATACCCCAAAAACCCAAAAAATAACCAAAATAACCCTAAAAGCCAAAAATTACCAAAATACCCCCTAGAACCTAAAAAATGACCAAAATATCCCAAAAAACCTTAAAATTACCAAAATATCCTCCAAAACCTAAAAAATGACCAAAATACCCCTAAAACCTAGAAAATGACCAAAATACCCTCCAAAATCCAAAAAATGACCAAAATACCCTCGAGAACCTAAAAAATGACCAAAATACCCCTAGAACCCAAAAAATGACCAAAATACTCCTGAAACCTAAAAATTACCAAAATACCCCCAAAACCCATAAAATTACCAAAATATTCCCAAAACCAAAAAAATGACGAAAATATCCCCGAAACCTAAAAATTACCAAAATTTCCCTAGAACTCAAAAAATGACCAAAATACCCCTGAAACCTAAAAATGATCAAAATACCCCCCAAAACCCATAAAATGACCAAAATACCCCTGAAACCCAAAAAATGACCAAAATACCCCCAAAACCTAAAAATGACCAAAATACCCCATAAACCCAAAAAAATGTCCAAAATACCTCCAAAACCTAAAACATTACTAAAATACCTCTGAAACCTAAAAAATGGCCAAAATAACCTCAAAGCCTAAAAATTGACCAAAATAACCCTGAAAACTAAAAATGACCAAAATACTCCCGAACCTTCAAAAATGGCCAAAATAACCACGAAGTCTAAAAATTGACCAAAATTACCTAGAAACCTAAAAATGACCAAAATACCCCCAAAACCTAAAAATGACCAAAATACCCCCATAAACCCAAAAAATGTCCAAAATACCTCCAAAACCTAAAAAATTACTAAAATACCTTTGGAACCTAAAAAATGGCCAAAATAACCTCGAAGCCTAAAAATTGACCAAAATAACCCTAAAAACTAAAAATGACCAAAATACTCCCGAAACTTCAAAAATGGCCAAAATAACCATGAAGTCTAAAAATTTACCAAAATAACCTAGAAACCTGAAAATGACCAAAATACCCCCTAAACCCAAAAAATGTCCAAAATACCTCCAAAACCTAAAAAATTACTAAAATACCTCTGAAACCTAAAAAATGGCCAAAACAACCTCGAAGCCTAAAAATTGACCAAAATAACCCTGAAAACTGAAAATGACCAAAATACTCCCGAAACTTCAAAAATGGCCAAAATAGCCACGAAGTCTAAAAATTGACCAAAATAACTTAGAAACCTAAAAATGACCAAAATACTCCCAAAACCTAAAAATGACCAAAATACCCCATAAACCCAAAAAATGTCCAAAATACCTCCAAAACCTAAAAAATTATTAAAATACCTCTGAAACCTAAAAAATGGCCAAACTAACCTCAAAGCCTAAAAATTGACCAAAATAACCCTGAAAACTAAAAATGACCAAAATACTCCTAAAACTTCAAAAATGGCCAAAATAACCATGAAGTCTAAAAATTGACAAAAATAACCTAGAAACCTAAAAATGACCAAAATAGCCCCTAAACCTAAAAATGACCAAAATACCCCCTAAACCCAAAAAATGTCTAAAATACCTACAAAACCTAAAAAATTACTAAAATACCTCTGAAACCTAAAAAATGGCCAAAATAACCTCGAAGCCTAAAAATTGACCAAAATAACCTTGAAAACTAAAAATGACCAAAATACTCCCGAAACTTCAAAAATGGCCAAAATAACCACAAAGTCTAAAAATTGACCAAAATAACCTAGAAACCTAGAAATGACCAAAATAGCCCCTAAGCCTAAAAATGACCAAAATATCGCCTAAACCTAAAAAATAATCGATGTACCTTCGAAACCTAAAAATTAACTGAAATACCCCCTGAAACCTAAAAAATGAACAAAATACCCCTGAAACCTAAATACAACCAAAATAACCCCTAAACCTTAAAATGACTAAAATATCATTGAAACCTAAAAAATGACCAAAATTCCCCGAAACCTATAAAATGACAAAAAAGCCCCTTAAATCTGTAAGTCGATAAAAATACACCCTAAACCTAAAAAAATTATCAAAATCCCCTATAAAACTAAAAAATGACCAAAATACTCCCTAAACATAAAAAATGACCAAAATACCCATAAACCTAAAAAATGACTAAGATACCCCAAACCCCTATTTTGGTAATTTTAGAGGCTTCGAGTGTATTTTGTTCATCTTATAGGATTAGTTGTATGTTGGTCATTTTAGATATTTTGAGGGGTATTTTGGTTGTTTTATAGGTTTAGAGGTATTTTTGTCATTTTAGACGTTTCAGGGTATTTTTGGAAATTTTAGAGGTTTCATGTTGTTTGTGGCCATTTTAGCGGTTTTGGGTTTATTTGGGTCATTTCAAAGGTTTAGGGGTATTTTTGTCACTTTAGAGGTTTGAGGGTATTTTGGTCATTTGTTAGGTTTAAGGGGTATTTTGGTCACTTTTTAGGTTAAGGGGGTATTTTGGTCATTTTTAGGTTTCGGGGTTATTTTTGTCAATTTTTAGACTTCGGGGTTATTTTGGTCATTTTTTGGTTCTAGGGTTATTTTGATCATTTTTAGGTTTCTAGGTTACTTTGATCAATTTTTAGGCTTCGGGATTATTTTGGCTAATTTTTAGGTTTCGAAGGTATTTTAATCATTTTTAAGGTTTCGAGGGTATTTTGGTCATTTTTTAGGTTTTAGGGTTATTTTGGTTATTTTTTAGACTTCGGGGTTATTTTGGCCATTTTTTAGGTTTCGGAGGTATTTTGGTCATTTTTTGGATTTCAGGGGTATTTTGGTCATTTTTAGGTTTCAGCGGTATTTTGGTAATTTTTTGGGTTTTAGGGGTATTTTGGTCATTTTTTGGGTTTTAGGGGTATTTTGGTCATTTTTTGGGTTTCGGGGATATTTTGGTTATTTTTTGGATTTCAGGGATATTTTGGTCATTTTTAGGTTTCGAGGGTGTGGGGGAAAAGGGGGCTAGGCCCAGGGTAATGGGCCGAAGGCCCATGAGAGGACTATTTTACGTCCGAGAAGAGAGAGGAAAAAAAGGCAGGGCCCGGCTGGGAGTGGGATCCTGAAGATGAAGAATTATCACAGTCCGAGGAGGATATCTCTTGTCCGAGGAGGATGTATTCCTCTAACATGATATCATAGATTAATTGAGCACGGGAAAGGCTAGAATGACTATCCGAGGACTCCACCTGATCAAGATAAGCTCAGAGCATGTTCTGGAACAATAAGGATGGAGAAATATCTGAGGGAAAGGCTGCTGCCACCGTATTCAATGCACTGCAATAGCTTTTCTGGCCGCATTTATGTGGAGAAGACCTCTGAATAGTGCATCCTAACTTACCGCCACTCACACAGAGCTAAAAAGAAGATGCCTGATGTGACATGTACTTGAGCAGGTTCATGGATGAGGAGCACGTGGACGATGGAGATGAGGGTAGGAGCGACTATATAATAGAAGGGAGCGCCTAACAATGGGGCTCCGGGGAGTGTGAGAGAAGAAAAACAATAGGAGAGCTCTTCGAACTATCAATGTAGACAGACTGATCAATGTTAATCAGTGTTTGAATGGTTATGACCCATTGTTATTAATCCCATACAGAATCTAGCTCTTTGACTCATACTCTGCAAATTAATTGTCTTTGGGTTTGGGCCACAAATACGAACCCTACAGGGGGTATTTTGGTCTTTTTTGGGTTTCGGGGGTATTTTGGTCATTTTTAGGTTTTGGGGGTATTTTGGTTATTTTTTGGGTTTTAAGGATATTTTGGTCATTTTTTGGGTTTTTAGGAGTATTTTTGTCATTTTTAGGTTTCGGGGGTATTTTGGTCTTTTTTTGGGTTTCATGGTATTTTGGTCATTTTTTTGGGTTTAGGTGTTATTTTGGTCATTTTTTAGGTTGAGGGGGTATTTTGGTAATTTTAGTAGTTTTGGGGTTGGGTAATTGGGTACCCAATTAAAACCCAATAAACATTAGTGTTAATTGGGTTTAATTGGGTTAATACCCATTTAACTCAACTAATAATTGGGTGAGTTTGGGTTTATTTTAAGTGGGTGGGTTTGGGTGGGCAAATGGGTTTGAGTTGATTTTGCTACCCCTACTTTTGAGAGTTCACCTTGAACTCTATCCTATTCCTATGAGGTTTGAATTTTAAGGATACAGTATATTTACACAACTGCATGAGGAGCCTGAGTCAGAGGTTTATGTCAATGTAGGCAGGACAATGTCCTTTTTTTTTTTTTCCTTAGGAGAGAGGAGAGGGAAGGCCCCCGCATAGTATTTGGTGTGAAAATTCTTTTATAGTCCATTTGGATTGAGGGGGAGGGAGGAGGAGTAGAATAGAGTTAGGTGGAAATTAGCCTAGTTTTCAGCCAACTATACTCTACTCCCCCTTGCTCCTCCTCCCTTCCCTCTCATCCAAACAGGCCATTAAAGTTTCTTAGAGATTTGGCTTTTTCAAATTGTAGACAAAATTTTCCTTTGGTTAGAATGTCACAGAAACTCCACTAATATAGTTCAAAATCTTCCCCTCCATAACATTGCGTCATTTCATCTCCAAAAGAGTCAATATTGGATCTTTATTCTGCACCTTTGACTTGTAGTAGTATCATGAGTTCTTGAGCGTATCCATCCAGATTGAGTCATAAGGTCAGGAAAATTTCAGTGTTAGGATAAACATAGTTAAACTAAACTAAGGCCGTAACTAGAATTTAAAGGGCTGATAACTTCTGATCAAGAGCTAACCACCAGCCAAGGAAGATCAAGAATCAGCCATTTTTTTGGCATGTTGACTTCCTTCTACACAAAGCCATTAATTAAAAAGTAAATTATTGAGCTAGTTTTTAAGAATAAAACGATTCCTTTCAGCAAAGGAGTATTTGACAACTGCATTTTGTAATTGCAAGACTCAGTCATTGTGCTCTTATTGGCTGCAAGTGGAAGTAATAAAGGAACGACAAAGAACCCTGCTTTCTTTTAATGATAGAGCAGATAGTATCTATGGTACAAATAAATTTAATGATTATTCCATCCATCTTTCAATAACATGTGTGCTTTCACATTTGGACTGTTTCCAAATAATTGAAAAGTTGAAAACTGTCTCAAATTCCTAATTGGATTTGATTACCCATTTAGATTTAGATTTAGATTTAGATTTATTTATTTATTTTTATTTTAGTTTTGTGTGTGTGAGTGTGTGGGGAAGGAAAGGTGAACTGATCACTCTTTTGGGGTTTCTTTGTGTGAAGGAAACTCTATTCTTTGTCAAAGAAATTATTTATTCCTCATCAAAGAAGTAATTAATATTTCTTGTTAGCCTAGGCATAGGACTTGGCTTATATATAGATAGTACAATAAAGGTTTGCGTAGTAGAGTCTTAGAAAAAGAATATAACTTGATGGAGAAAAAGATTCTTAGAAGAAGAGTAATGTGTTAGTTCTTTTGGGGTTGAAAGGACGCGTGATGATAGCTGTGTAACATAGGTTCAACGTTGTAATACTTATTGAGTATAGTGGATTTGACATCTCTCCGTAAATGAAGGATGTTTGTCAGACTATGTAAATTATTGTGTTCTTAGTTTGAGTGCTTGTTGATTTATTTGCTTTAACTATAATTTATACAAATCCCTAAGCACTATTGCACAAGTGATATTACTGTACTAGAGATTCCGCTATGCGTAAAATGAAACCTTCCAAAAGTTGAAATTATTTCTTATATTATTCTTCTTTTTATAATAAAAAAAAAAACAAGACTCTTATTTATAAAAAATTGTGCTACCTATAAAAATACAATAAGACATTTTAAGAATATCAAAATAGCTACGAAATGCTTAAATTTTGAGATTAGAAAATTCCTTTGTTTTTGTTTTTGTTTTTGTGCTTTTTTTCCCAATTAATTCACTAATTTTGGTTATAGGAAATTGTTTTATAAGGAAAGGTTTTTTATTCATAGTTTGACCACTCCAAATTTAAAATCCCGGTTCAATCTCTTTACAACATATGGACTGATCAGAAACCTAGAAATTTGGCTGGATTAATTGACTTGACTTCCAACATTAGTCTTTAGTCCATGTGTGGATCTCATCCTCCCCAAATCCAACTAATGGAACCCTGATTTAAACTGATAAATCAAAGCATCAATCAGCTAACAAGTTGAGAACTTACAATTGAAAAAGTTAACGCAAACCAGTGAGTCAAAATGGCTCACTAAGCTGCTTTGACAGTAGTCACAGTACCACATATAAAAGGAAATGACTGCAATATTTAACCTTTTAACAATCGAGAGTCTCAACCCTGCAGAAATGGCCATAAACTAGCAATGAATTCAGACTTGGTGAACAAAACCCAGCAGGAAATAAACCAGGAAAAGCTTGTTGGATAGCTTTACAACTTAGATACATAGTTTAAAACTTAGCATATGTACATAGCAATGATCAAACTTAAAGCCAGAACTCTTTTATGCGAAACTCAGAATTACACCCGACTAATAAGAACAAAAATCTAATCAGACTTGCAGGCTACCTAAAATTACACACGCTAGAGAATTAACTGCTTACAGTAACTCAGTTGCAGCCCAGTTGATCGATACTGAATGATCTGAGGATTGGTTTTACATGTGTAACTCGTTTAAGCTCCACGTATGTGTTGAAGTTGCTGAAAATGCTTCTGGGAAGCTGTGTTACTTGTGGTAGCAGAATCATTTTTCTCCTCTTTTGACTTGTTGTTTTCCCCTGAAGAAGGGTCTGTTTCAGTTAGAGAAGTAGAAAAGAGGTGAAAAAGGGTACCCATAACACAGCCTAAAAGCGGAAGAGATGAGAATATAATTGCAGCCTGTCTGAAATTCATAGCTTATATGTTATGTGGCTGCTACAATCAGACACCAATAAGATTAGCAGTAAGCTCTCTTGAAATGTGGTGGATTGGTGATGTTAGGATGATGAATTTATAGCAAAGAAGTGGAAGCTGTGTCTGTTTATTCTACTGGGCGTGGTGATCAAGCAAAGAAGTCAGTTCATTTGAAATTTCAAGCCTACCAAAATTGACCTCTACTCAAATAATGTAGTTGAATTTCCGTCTATACAAAAAAACTGATTAGTGTCGAAGTCTTAATCTAGTGATAAAGAGCTATCATTAAGAGTGGATGCTGTAGGTTAAAACTCTAAAAAAATAAAAAGTAAAATAAAATAAAAAAAAAAAGAAGAAGATTAGTTTTAACTGCTGTGAACCCCCAGCAATAATAAACTTCCAAAAAATGATGACGTGGCAATTATCCAGAGGTTAACTTACTTTGCATGCTAAACTTATTTCTCAACTTAGTGACATGTCGAGATTAGTATAAAATCACTTTTATTACATTTTTATATTGTACTAATCTCTTAACTCAATAATCATGAAAAAAAATTATAAAGAATTGTGTCACAAAAGTTATTAATTTAGTTAATTCATGCAGTAAAACTTATAGATATAAAATGAAGAAAAAAAACTAAAAATAAAAATAAAAACAACTTCTTGGCAAAATTTGTGTGATTCGAATCCTATCACATGCCGCGCCTAAAGTTTTGATTGGTGAAATTAAGCAAAACTGCCGAAAATGCAAGGTTCTCTCATGTGCAAGGCCTTTGTATGCAAACGTTGATAACAGCAAATTAATGATATGACTAGACCTAGGAGCTGGTTTTCCTTCTGATCACTTCTACTTTTACCGCTCATTCTAGCTTGAATCCTCCTATGTATGATTGCAAACCCTAGGGTGAACTCTGTAAACAGTGGTCGAGAACTTTGTTTTGTTGGAGACTCCCTATATTTCTACTTTAGATTTTGATTCTCAAACATTAATTATTTTACATTTCTTTTTTTCACATCCACTTTTATGTGTTAAAATGTGGATATTTTTAAAACGTGAACATTCTCACATCAATTGTAGTTATATATGTGAAATGATAGATGTTAATGAGTGTGAAACAATATTTTTCCTTCTACTTTTAGTTTTGGTTTTGTTGCTTTTGATATATTGGAAGACGTTAGGCTTTGTCTACTATTGCTTCTTTAAGTTTTTATATATTTTCTTAATTATGAAAAAACAGTGATGATTAGACCAGGGTCGGGTGGGATAAAATTGGTTTGGATTATAATTTATAATATTTGACTTTATAGTGAGTTCTAGTTAGTTCAATTGGTAAAGTCTCTGATGGTTGAATAAAAGATTTAAGATTTAATTTCTGTCTACATGAAAAATCGATTGGTGTCTTTGTCTAATGATAGAATTATTATCAAGAGTAGAAGCCATAAATTGAAATTCTCTCTAAAAAAATAACTTTGTACATGTTTATTTATTTTAAATTTATTCCCAACCCGTTAGAAGTCATCAATCACACATGGCCTATTTTTATTAGTCTTTTTTATTATTATTTTATTTTGTGGACTAGCATAATCATTTGAATTTGTGGAATTTATACACAAATTTCCAAGGTTGATAGGCCAAATGTTCAATTTTTTTTTTTTTATTCCTTCAGATTTGAAAAAGTATTTTATAAGAAGATATGTTCACACAAGGACAAGGGTATGAAAATGACATGACAACTAAGCAAGTTCGCGTGATTTACTAGTAATTCTAGTTTACTAAAATCCTATAAAAAAATTTTCTAGTTTACTAAAAAAAATACTAATAGTTCCCTAAGAACTTAAATAATAATAATAATAATAAGACAGAAAGAAAGAAAGAGTATGAGTAATACGTTAAATTTGGCAGCCCACGCTCTCTACTTCCTAGCCTATGATTTGATAACGTACAGTATTAACTACCTAACTTCAAACACCTTTTGTCCTTTGGGAACATATACGGTTATGGCCAGGCCTATTACACAAAAAGATAGAGGATAAATTCTTGCACACTTAAACAAATAAACAAATGAATGTAATTATATATTATTATTGATGGGAATAGCTCTTCCAGTCATGGTTGTCCTTGGCATAAGTCAAGAACAACGACCTTCCACCAACTTGTCAATGTGTGAATTCACACGGCATAAGGAAAATTGGACGACCTTCCACTCTGAGACTGAGCTGGGGATAGTGGGCAAGAGCAACCTCGATGTAAGCACTAGTTCACCTCCATCCGAAGGTCTGGGTAAAAAACCCTGAAACTCACCATTTTCTTCACATTTCTATTCCCTGTGAGTTTTGACTTTAGCATTGAAAAAGCTAAGGCCAACACCCCATCAATGTTCTTCCATTAATGGCCTGTTTGGAAAGGAAAAAAGAGGGAGAGTAGAGAAAAGTAGAGTAGTATTAACTAAAAATAAGCTAATTTTGTGTTAAATCTATTCTACTTTACTTTACTTTCCCTCAATCCAAACCGACCATAAGTGTTTACATATTATGAGTCTTGTAAAACTCATGTTCGGACAATTGGCCCACTGAATTTCTTCCATCATCAATTATTATTATTATTATTATATAACTGGTTTGTGATAACTTTGCACGTAAAATCAATGTCTCAAGTTATTTTTGTGCACAACAAGAGTCTTGTAACTCAATTAATACCCCATGTTATTTTTAAAAGAGACATTTAAGACTCAAGTCCTTATGAACCCAACTACTGATTTTTTTTTTTAATTAAAAAAAGAAGAAGATAATTATGTCCACACATTGAATTTATTTTCATGATTAATCTTTCCTTTCTCGGATTTAGTTTTCCTCCTCGATTTGGCTTAAATGAAATATTATTGAAAATCTTGCAGTACCAAACTGTTCAAAGAACTGAAAAGATGAAGGGTTTAAGATTTTAAGTTTGGACAAAGGTTAACCAGAGGTCAAATCATGATAAAGTAATAATTATTTTAATAATTAATTAACATGAAAATAAATAAAAATAAACAGGTAAAAATTGGCAAACTTGACTAAAATAATATTTAAATAACCATGTGTATATTTTGTATTTCCATTCGTTTGTCATGTAGATATCAACTTATGCAATTGGATCAGACCCCTTTTATCATGATTCGTGGGCATTTACTAGGCGTGTTTCTGCTTTCTAGAATGGTAAAGCAAGTTTAGAATTTACACACACGACTGCTATGCGGGATGGTGTAACTCCAAGCCATAAGGCTTGGGGATGATAATAGCTTGGGGGAGGGAGGGAGGGAGTGGGGTAGATTATAGGTAAATTTCTAAACATAGATCAAAAAGAAAAAGAAAAAAAAGAAGAAGCAAGTTTATAATTTAATTCAAGCAACATACTTTGGATTTGCAACATATTGCATTCAAACTTTAAAAATAAAAATATTACTCAACAAAGTTTGTACTAAAGGTTTACAAATAACTTCAAAGCTTGACTTTGATGATTTGGGTAAGAAAATTGGGACATTATGTCATTCCTTGCAAAATATTCAGTCTCTTGTTTTTGTTTATCATCTGTAATTATTGAAGTGTGGATAACCAATACATAAGCATACCCTTGTAGGGTTGAGGACCCTAGGATTAGTATTACTTTTAATTAATTGGCTGACTTTACATATTTTATTTGGTTTGACTTGATTGCTATCTTTAAAAAAATGATTATAATTGATTTTCAAATGTATTATCTTTGGAACTTGTTTCGATCTAGTGCACAGGAGCATTAACCCCCAATCCTTATCCATTTTCTTTTATGTTATGATATGATTTTTGAAAATCTTTCCTTGTGTGTTTTTCATTTAATGTATCAATGCATGGTTAGAATAGGGAATTAGGGATCCACCTTAATATTTTTCTTATCTAAAAATGACCTAACAACACTAGTGGAGATTGATCCATTTGATCAACTGGGTTTAAGTGCCTAATTCCTTCCCAAGTTCATACCTTAACTCCAAACTTAGGTTTGGTTAAGTTGGATATCTATGATGGGTCAAAGTTGGATTTTGGACCTATAAGCAAGTGATGACTCATTTTTCCATCCTAACCTTTAAGTTAGTAGTTTATTTCACAACTCTTGTTTAGGATGAGTCTGCATCGAGTAACACGTAAAAAAGAAATTTATCTGAAAGTCATGATGACTTACACAGTACCACACATTGAGACGTTCACACTTACGATCAACAATCTCTTAACTAAATCTACATAAGATCCTAATTTTGACAATCTTATCTTTCCTTTTTCTAACCCCAAAGATAATTGCTTAGCTCCTGCAAGGTAACTCACACGTGTCAACACCTGAAACATATCCACATGGGATGGAAAATTATTGGCTTCAACAAAAAAAACTACTAACTAACTCCCGCAGTTAAGCTCAACGGCGGAGATAAAACCTTTCAAACACAGGTGTACATTGTCAGCCGTTGGATCCCTAACAGTCATAAAACCATGGCAAATGACAATAACACCCATCTCAAGCTATAAGCATCACTCTGAACACTCCATAGTAAAAGTCGTAAATAACTCATAGCAAAGGGGGCACTCCTGGAATTTCGAACTCATGTTCGAATTCTAGCGGGCTTGGCAAAATGTAACAAACGCATGAGCCTTTCAACTAACTAAACTTCCACTTTTGTTCATCAAAAACTTATAAACTTCCACTTTTGTTGAAACCCCAAACACCCAAAGACTCAATCTTTCTCTCTCTCTCTCTCTCTCTGTTTTTTGGTGGGTTTTTCTTATGCGAAAGAAATTCAAGAATCAAATTCTTGGATGAGAAAGAAGCATTAGGCTTTGGAAACTAGTACTAAGCATGTCAATCCCAATTCTTGAGGCCTGCAAGAAGAGGAAGCGAAGGCCGCAGCTTTACGGGTTCCACTCGTTTGGAGACCCCGGTTGCCCCATCGATCCAAAAGGCGCGTTTCGTGACAATATCCGGGTGTTTCTTCAACAATGCGCTGAACTTGATGACAACAATGTCCAAGGCATGCCAGCTTGGTGTACTCTCCTTGTGCATGAGACCAGAAGCTTCATTGTCCCTCTGTACACCATTGAAGAGGATGTCAAGCACTCTCCAAGACCCTACTGTGATCACTGCAGATGCGCAGGTTTGGCTCTTGATTTTTTTTTTTTGTCAGAATTTGATTGTTTTCTTCATTTCCTGAAATGGGTTTGCTGTAATTTTTCATTTGGGGGTTTTGATTTTTGGGAATTGGGTTTGGATATTTGCTAGGAATCTTTGGTTTATTGAGTTTCTGTTATGTTTCTGACTTGGATTTGCTGTCCTTTATGTTGGAGGATTTAATCATTTGGTATTGCTGTGACATATGTCATAATAATTGTAGTAGGAATTGTGGTTTGTGAATGGTTTTTTTGGTTTTTTTTTTTTTGTAGGTTGGAGTAATCATTTTGTATCGAAAAGAAAGTATCATTTGATAATCCCAGTAGATAATGAATGGAATAAGCCTTTGGCTGATAATGTCATTGATCTTCAGACCCATCTATTGCATGGTTTGATTCACTGCAACGGGTTTGGTCATTTGCTCTGCATCAATGGAATTGAAGGGGGTTCTAAGTATCTATGTGGCAGAGAAATCATGGATTTTTGGGATCGGATTTGTAAAAATCTACAAACACGGTAACCAAAATTCCACACAAAGTTCTTGGTTTTTCTGTTTTTGATTTATGAAAACTCTAAATTTAGGGGGGGCCTTCTTTCTTTTGCAGGAAAATCACAGTTGAGGATGTGTCAAAGAAGAGGTCTATGGATCTTAGATTGCTCTATGGGGTTGCTTATGGACATTCTTGGTTTGGTAGATGGGGTTATAGATTTTGCCGTGGAAGCTTTGGAGTGGCAGAGCACAATTACAGTAAAGCTATTGAAATTCTTACCTCATTGGAACTTGACAAAATCATCCAAGATTTTAGTAACACAGACCAATACAATGAAATCAAGAAAATAATTCGTCATTGCAGAGATATGAGTGAAACCCAGCTGGTGACAATCAGAGATCTTCTAAGGTTTATGCTAACAGTCAAGTGCTCTCGTGCTCCTTTGCAATTAAACAGTGATACTGCTGCTCTGTCTTCCATATCCAGAGCTTCAAGCAGAATTACTCTCCGAAACAAGCCTTTTGCAAAGGAAAAACTACCGAATTATAAAAGGTTCTCGACTGCAATTGCTAATATGGATAGCAGATGGCCTGCAAGAAGACTAGAATTTGCAGCAGAAGTGATTGTAGATGCATTGAAAGAGAAGAAAGCAGAAAGCTTTTGTCATAGTGGAATGACCCGGCAAGATCTGAGAGATGCAGCACGGCTTCACATAGGTGACACAGGTTTGCTGGATTATGTGCTAAAATCAATGAACAATGTAATTGTTGGTAGTCATGTTGTGTGTCGTACAGTCAACCCAACAACTCGGATTTTGGAATATTCAATCCATCAGCTTCGTCATGGAGTTAAGGTTTCTGAACCAGAGGCAGAAAATTTTCCAGAGCCTCTTCCAGCACCAGCTCTAGTGCCAGGGAATGATGTTTATAGTGATGTGGTATATCTGTATAAAAATGTACTTTTGGATTATCCAGGATCGCATTTGGTGGAATTGGCAACTCAGGCAGTTCTAGACAGTAAACATTTTGTGAAGGAGTGGCCATTCATTGATGAAGAGGAGCAGTTATTGACATTTGTTTGCCGATTGATGCCAAGTTTGTGTGATATAGGAACTGAATTGAACGAGTTACCATCAGGAGAGATTGTAGTAGTTCCACTGCACGCAACAGTTGGAGAGTTAAAGCTAGCGGTGGAGTGTGCACTGAGGGACACTTACTGTATCACTGAAGGATTTGAGGTGATGGAGATTGAAGACCTGGAGGAGTTGGAGGATAATGAAGTGCTATTTGGGGTAGTTGAGTCTGGTGTGGAACTACATGTGAGAGGGAGTGGTATAGACATCGAGAATCGATTGAATTACCAAGGTGGGGCTGACAATTGGATGGTGAGATGCGAATGTGGGGCTCAAGATGATGATGGAGAAAGGATGGTAGCATGTGACATTTGTGAGGTATGGCAGCACACTCGCTGCTGTGGCATTGAGGATACTGAGACTGTTCCACCGCTGTTTGTTTGCTCAAGGTGCTGTGTGTCACTTGTACCACAAAAAGCTGAACCTTGCTGTAGTTTCGAGTGTTCCAGTGCTTTGCTGATGCCTACAGAGACTTATGGACTGGAGCTCGGGTATTAAATTGGCGTTGGAATGCTACTGTAATTTGTGTTGGTAATGACTAACGTGTTGGTGGGCTTGGGTATTAAGATTGGTGTTGGAATGCTAGTGCAATCTTTGAGTATTGGTTAAGGACTAAAATGTTCTGGTGGAGCTTGGGAATTGAGACTGGGCTCGAAACACTACAATGATCTGTGAGTGCAGGGTAGGAACTAAAATGTGCTCTGTTGAATACCATTCTGGTAATTCGTTGCTATTGCTTATGCCAGTTTTGACTAGTAGAGATAACTGCAATACTGATGTTCAATTCTTTTTTACCACAAAGGTAGTATAACTAGAAAATTCTTTTAACTCCGATCAAATTTTGTCTTCTCTCTCTCTCTCTCTCTCTTTCTCTCTCGTTTCCTTTATCTGGTCCAACCTCAAATTATATTGTGATGTTTGCATTGTATTATATACTTATGGATTTTGTTATAAGTTTTCTAAAAACAGAAGGGATTACTGCGTTGGGAATTTGGCGTAGAGCAAGCTTAAAATTTGAACATATTTTGGTCTCTGGAATGACTGGGCAAATTGTGAAGTCATACATGTCAGAATAAATTAGTTGGGAGAAAACAGTAGCGTAGAAGTGTAGAACTAAATGGAAATTGGTTATTTTTTAAATTCAAATCAGTTTTGTTTTTTTTGTCTTTGTTTAATGATTTTCAACTCTTAATTTTATTTTTATTTTAATAAAAAAATAATTGATCTATATCACCAAATGTGTTTACTACAGAACTCCCAATGTACAACAGTGGAAATTCAGAATAACTACCACAACTCCTGGATCCAGTACCATATATATATATATATATATATATAAAGAGAATGTTAAAAGAACTCATAAATTTGCTTTGGTTTATGATGACCATCTACATCATAAATTAGACTCATAGCTTAATATTTTTCCTCACTTCATGTAATGGGCTCCATGCTAAAATCTTGCTACTTCACAAATCAGGTCAAGGTCTAAAACTAATTATTTCATGAAATGGGCTGAAGGCCCAAATCTTAAGCTATTAATGAACTAGACTCACGGTCCATGACATTTCCAACGTTAAATGGTAGGTCCATGGCCCATACCTCCCTAAAACCATGAAAATTGGACTCAAGCCCATACCGTTTCTTCAATAGATCAAGGCTCCTGCCTCACATTAATTTTTCTCATCTCTTATGGAACAAGTTTCTCCAATAAAAGCCAAGATTTTCACAAATTAAGTTTGAAGGAAAAATGCCCGACTACAATTGAGTTATTTGGGCCACAACAACTACTAAGTCGTGAGGCCCATACTCTTTTTTCTTTTCTTTTCTTTTTTCCTTGATAATTAATTTGATAGTTATAATTTTTTTTTTGGAGAAAAATTTGATAGTTATAACTTAATTATAAAATGAGAGATTGGATTTGAACCTTGATGCTTATGTTGAAAACAACAAAATGTCGTGTAATAACTATTAGGTTATTTAGTTGCATCTTTATTACATAAAATAATTATTATATAGAAATAACTATTATTTATATTGAGAAATTTTTTTCCTCTTAATTTAAAAATATTTTCTTTATGCTTCCATTTTATACAAGCATTGCATATATAATAATCAAATTTATGAATGGTAATAGTTGATGATCACTAAGTCTCTAATGGGTCGAATGAACTTCGAACGCTCTGGATCTAGCAAAGTGAATCCTGAAAGACCAAAAGAAATCAGAAAAGCAGACCGGTGGATGCCGGCCTTTGATTCTCCGATGGTAAAGTCAGTTAATTGAAGGAAAAAAGAAACCCTCAATACTTAACTTATCTCCTATTCTTTACCAACAAAAAAAAAAGTCATTTACCTCTAAGCAGACTGGCCTTTATATAGTGTTGGAAATCGGTTATCTTTCTTAGTCGTCGTAACGCTTGGAAGGTTCAGAGGGTAACTCCCTTAACTGTCATGAAAGTCACTTCTTCGGGAACTGTGTAGAGATTCAAGTAATACAACTCTTGGCTGTGTGTACTTAAGTTTTTAACTCTTGGTGAGTTTATGCCTTCTGATCCGTTTATGATGGATAGTCCGTCCATGCCTTCCAGTCCGTCCATGCTTTCTAGTCCGTCCATGCCTTCCAGTCCGTCCATGGTGAAGGACGAGGTTTAAAACATACTCGTCCTTCATTGGACGAAAATGGTGGAGAGGAATCAAATATGGTCTAGTGTTGATATGGACGAACGTATGGACGAGTGTCTGACGCAATGTTTTTCTTGCACCATCAGTTGCCCCCTTGTCCATGCGTCGTCCATGAATATGTAGTGGTTTACTCTTCTGGACGTGTGAGTTTTCCTAATAATCAGATATACCACGTGTCAATACGTGGTTGGTGATTTGTTTCGTCGATTCAGTTTCTCGAGACGGAGGCCACGTGTCAGTGTCCGATTGGCCACGTCGTTTCATATGCTCAGGTCAACCACCTATAAATAGTGGAATGCCCCCATTACCCTCTTACTTCTGAGATTTTTCCTTCTTGACATCCCTCGTCTAGATCCTCGTCTAAGACTTTCCTGCGTCCATAGTTTCAATACGTCCTAGATTCAGGTACTTCCTCTCCCCTCGTCTTTTAGGCTTTACAAAATTTTCCTTTCCTTCCTTTTTTTTTTAGAAAATGTCTGGAATTACCATATCCTCGTCTAGTAATAGTACAGAAAAAGCCATAGACGAGTACTATGACGGGAGTAGTAATAATTCCAGTGACACTAGTAGTAGTAGTAGTAGTAGGGGAAACACTACCGACGAGGAATACGTCTCAGGGGTCCCTGGGGTTCCTTTAGAAGAAATACAAAAACACCTTAGGAAAACTGTAGGGTCCCAGGTAGGTACCTCGTCCTCTATCCCTCCGTCTAATCCTTTGGACGAGACGGAGGTTACTGTATATAGTTGCGCTGTAGATATCCCCTCAAAAACGGACGAGGATAGATTAAACAACCTTAAGGAGTGGTACCAAATCCCGGACGAGTTTAATCCTAGATTACCCGTCCGTGGAGAGTGGTGCTGCAATCCTCGTTTTGGAATAGGTGTATATGAGGCCTACCTTCTTGGAGGTCTTAGGTTTCCCTTAAATTCTTTTATTAGAGAACTGTTATTTAGGTTAGGTTTAGGGGTTTGTCAATTTAACCCAAATGCATGGAGGTTAGTTGTCTCTATGCAAATTTTGTGGAAGGAAGTGTTTGGGGGAGATCGTCCTATTACTGTGGACGAGTTCCTCTACTGCTATAAACCTTCCGAAATTCACCAGTCTCCTGGCTTTTATCAATTCACAGCCAGGAGTAAAGATTGTAAATTGGTTAAGTCCCTGGCCTCGTCTGACAGAAAATGGAAGACGGAGTTCTTCTTCGTCTCTGGATTCTGGGCTGGAAGTCCCATAGATGTTGGCCGGGATTCTTTTGGTCGTTTCACTGGGGACCTAGGGAACCTTCGTCCTGAGGGTAAGTCCCTTAGCTTTTCTTCCTTTTTACTTGTTTTTGACTTATTAATTTATCTAATCTTTTCCTGTTTGTTTTGTTGTTTCTTTCTTTTTTTTTTTTTTTAAATAAAAACAGCTGTTGGACGGCCTTCTTTGAGCAAACTACACCGTGATCGCGTCCATAGGGCTCGTCTACACGTAGACAGGGATTTCCACTCCTTGGTCACCCTTAGACTACTGGCCAAGTGGAGTTTAGGTCCTAACCCTACTGATTTTGCCATTGCACACGAGGTCACGGTTAGAAGGAGTAAGTAAATTCTTTTACATTCCTTCAATCTTTTTTTTTTACTTTTCTAAGTAAATTTTGTTCGTCTTTTGCAGGAATGGCCACCATGAGAGGCAACAAAGGTAAAGAAGTTGGTATTGAGGGGAGTCGTCCTGAGCTTGATCACCAGGGTCGTCCCTCTGCTGGGGAAAAAAGAAAAACTATTTCCAAAAATTTGAATTTGGAAAACCTCCCCAGCAGGCGAGGAAAGAAAGCTAAACACGGGTCGTCCCAGGTGATCAAGCCCACTCCATCTTCGCAGCAACCCGCTAAGGTTTACGAGGTTGACTCGTCCACTCCTGTGGAGTCTACCCCGTCCAAGACTCCTCCGTCCAAGACCGTACCCTCCTCATCTCAGCCGTCCCAGAGGGTCCCATCCAATATAATTGAAAATGAAGATTTGGCTTGGGAACGCTTTGAAAGTGTTGTGAAGGACGAAGACATCAACGCCTGTTATGACATGTCCTTGAAGGATTTTGAACATTCAGGTGTTCATGACCTCTTCAAGGTAAAGCCTTTCCCTCGTCTTGACCATGTATACACTTTTTATTCTCTCTCTTTTTTTTTATATATTAACTTATTTTGCTGTTGGCTTCCAGGGCATGTCTAAATTCATAGCTGCGTCCAGACAAGCCACTGGGTTGGATAGGACGAGGATTCTGCTGGAGACGAGAATACAGGAGGTGAAAGAGGAGGCCAAGCAATGGGCTGAGGTCGCTGCCAAGACGACGGAGGAGGTGAATGAGCTCAAAGCGTTGGTTGAAGAGTTGAGGGCTAATGCTTTAGATAAAGACGCTCGTCTTGAAGATTTACAGAAGAGGATCGACGAGCAAGACATTCTCTTTTCTAAGGCTAAGGAGGATGCAGTGGCTGAGTTTAAAGCTTCCAAGCAGTATACTGATGCTTTGGACACTAACTATGCAGCAGGGTTTGAAGACTTCAGGATGGACGCTGCTGAAAAATTTCCTGAAGTGGACTTCAGTTCCATCATGCTGAATCTAAACCCTGCCACCACTAGCTCTCTCCTTGAACTTAACTCTGAGGACGCCAACATTGAGGATGATGCTACCACTCAGCCCCAGGACGATCCCAATCCAGATGCTTCTATTTGAAACAAAAATGTTAATGACTGTAGTAGTTTTTTTTTTTTTTTTTTTTTACTTTAAATGTAACTCAAGTACTTTTAATTCGTCCATATTCATGGATGAATCTTGATGAAACATTCAAAAGGGTGTTTAGGACGTTTCTAGTCCGCCCTTAAAAAACAATTAAATGTGTACTACTTGTTTTATGGACGAGTGTTTATGTTTTACTTTTAATTCATTTTACCTGTCTATATGTTATATACAAATTTGAAACCATTCTAACTGGAATCCTCATTTGCCATATAGTCACGTAAGATGATAATAAAACTTCATTAAAAATGGTTAAGTGTATGGGCACTACTCGTCCTTAGACTTGTTTGTGCTTCACTTCGTCCATGGAATACCTTCTTTAAAGTTGGTGATTCTTCATAAGCTTAAAATGCTCCTGTTGCCTTTCGTCCACGGCACAATTAAATTGTTTTTTTTTTTTTTTTAATACTCCCCCGTTTTCATGGACGGGTATCGCTCTGTTTAGCTTGAGATTTGATACCAACTCTACCTCGTCCCTAGGTTTGGACGAGAGATTTGATATCAGCTCTACCTCATCCTTAGGTTTGGATAAGAGTGCTTTTGGACGGGTATCGCTTTGTTTAGCTTGAGATTTGATACCCACTCTACCTCGTCCCTAGGTTTGGACGAGAGATCTGATATCAGCTCTACCTCATCCCTAGGTTTGGACGAGAGTGCTTTATAACATTTTGAGATTACATCTCTGCGTCCAGAGAATTTTCTCGTTTTGAGCTTTTCAGCTGTTTTCAAGTTATCATGAACAAAAAGCAATGCTTGAATCATGGATCTACACAACATTATGTACATTCCACAAATATTGTTCATAATACATTGTTCATAGACGAGGCATGTTTTAAGAAACTAACGCCTGCCTTTAAAGAAAACCAAACACAAACCAAACCATAAAGCTGTACACAAACCAAACCATAAAGCTGTTTCTGATACAATAATAAAACAAACTAAATAGTCTTTTTAAGTTTATGTAGTTTTCAGACTCGTTCTAAGCCATGTCGCTTTATTGATAGTATTTCCTCAAGTGCTCCACATTCCAAGGATGTTCTAACTTCCTCCCATCCAATGCTTCCAAGTAATAGGATCCCTGTCTTTTGCAGTTAATGACTCTGTAAGGGCCTTCCCAATTTGGTCCCAACTTCCCATGAGCTGGGTTCTTCGTTGCCAGGGAAACCCTTTTCAGGACGAGATCGCCTACGCTGAAACGTCTTGGCTTCACCATTGCATCATACTGTCTAGCCATAAGGTTCTTGTACCTTGCCATCCTTTGCTCAGCGTTCATCCTGACTTCGTCTATGAGATCAAGACTCAAACGGAGTTGCTCCACATTATCGTTGTCTTGATACATTGTTACTCTGTGACTAGCCATATGCACTTCTGCAGGTATAACCGCTTCTGCTCCATATGCTAGCTTGAAAGGAGTCTCCCCTGTGGGAGTTCTTGCAGTCGTCCTGTACGCCCACAACACACCAGGTAATTCATCAGGCCATACCCCCTTAGCCCCCTCAAGCCGAGTCTTGATCAACTTCAGCAAGGATCGGTTTGCAACTTCTGCTTGACCGTTAGCTTGTGGATGGGCTGGTGAAGAGTAGTGATTTTGTATACCAAAATGTAGGCAAAAATCCCTAAAGATTGCATTATCAAACTGCCGTCCGTTGTCCGATACCAACACCCTGGGCACACCAAATCTGCACACAATGTTTTTCCACACAAAGTTTTTGACATTTTGTTGGGTAATATTAGCTAAGGGTTCTGCCTCTACCCATTTGGTAAAATAATCAATTCCAACTACAAGGAACTTCATTTGTCTCACACCTAGAGGGAATGGACCCAGAATATCTAACCCCCACTGTGCAAAGGGCCAGGGGGCCGTCATTGGAGTCAAATATTCTGATGGTTGCCTAGGCACGTTGCTGAATCTTTGGCATTGGTCGCAGACCTTGACGTAGGCCTTAGCATCAGCTTGCATGCTAGGCCAATAGTACCCTGCACGAACGATTTTGTGGACGAGTGACCTGGCTCCTGAATGATTGCCACATGACCCTTCGTGGATTTCCCTTATTATGTAGTTTGCCTCGTCTGGCGCCAAACACCTTAAATAAGGCTGGGAAAAACCTCTTTTGTAAAGAACTTCATCCATTAGAACATACCTGGCTGCCCTCACCCTTAGCTTTCTTGCTTCGTCCTTCTCTTCGGGAAGTTGTCCATTTTTTAGGTACGATACAAGTGGAGTCATCCAACTTGTCTTGCCTTCCATTTGTTGTACTTCTGGAATGTCTATACTTGGCATGTACTGGATCTCATCTACCTCGTCTACGGCTTCACTAGCTGAGGCTTCTTTCGCCAAAGCGTCTGCCTCTATATTTTCTTCTTGTGGAACCTGAACGAAGTTCACTTTTTCAAACTTTTTGACGAGGTGCATCACCCTGCTAAGATATTTTCTCATCCGTTCTTCCTTCGCTTCAAATGTGCCATTCACTTGACCCATGATTAGCTGTGAATCTCCCTGGACGAGGAGTGATCTTGCTTCAACAGACTTGGCCAGTTCTATCCCTTTAAGAAGAGCTTCATACTCAGCTTCATTATTAGTTGTCTGGTACTGCAAACGGACCCTGTATTTTAGTTTATCTCCCTGTGGTGACTGTAGAACTACACCTACTCCTCCTCCATGTTGAGTAGACGAGCCATCCACGTAAACTACCCACTCAACGTTTTCTTTCTCATTCGTCTCGTCACAATCCGAAGTAAACTCTGCAATAAAATCTGCCAAAACTTGGGCTTTTATGGTGTGCCTTGGTTGATATTTTATGTCAAACTGACTGAGCTCGACGGCCCATTGGATCAGACGTCCTGCAGCCTCCAGCTTGTTCATAGCTTTCCTGAGTGGGTGGTCTGTCATGACATTAATGACATGAGCCTGAAAGTAATGCCTGAGCTTTCTGGAGGCTGTTATCAATGCAAAAGCCATTTTCTCCATCAACGGGTATCGTCCTTCTGCCCCCCTCAACGCCCTGCTGGTATAGTACACAGGCCTTTGGATCTTGTCTTCCTCTCTTATTAATGCTGAACTTACAGCATGCGGGGTGACTGCCAGATACAAATACAACTCCTCCCCTTGCACGGACGGGCTTAACAAGGGGGCCTTGGTAAGGTACATCTTCAAATCTTCAAATGCTTGCTGACATTCATCAGTCCACTCAAATGCTTTTTTAAGGACCTTAAAAAATGGTAGGCATTTGTCAGTTGCTTTGGAAACAAACCTGTTGAGGGCGGCGACTCGTCCAGTGAGAGATTGAACTTCTTTAACACTGCTTGGGGGCTTCATATTCAATATTGCTTGGATTTTATCGGGGTTTGCTTCAATTCCCCTGTAAGAGACCATAAATCCCAAGAATTTCCCTGATGACACCCCAAAAGCACATTTGCTTGGGTTTAACTTCATATGATAATGCCTCAGTGTATTAAATGTTTCCTGCAAGTCGTCCAGATGCCTGTCCTCGTCCTGGGTTTTCACCAGCATGTCATCTATATAGACTTCCATATTCCGCCCGATTTGTGGACGGAACATATGATTGACCAACCGTTGGTACGTTGCTCCTGCATTCTTTAAACCAAAAGGCATCACTTCATAACAGAATAATCCCTGACTGGTAACGAAGGATGTCTTCTCCTGGTCTGCTTCGTCCATCCGTATCTGATTGTACCCTGAAAAAGCGTCCAAGAAGCTGAGTAATTTATGACCCGCAGTAGAATCAACCAGCTGATCAATGCGTGGTAACGGGTAACTATCTTTTGGGCAAGCCTTGTTGAGGTCTGTGAAATCAACGCACATCCTCCATTTGCCATTCGCTTTTTTTACCATAACTACATTGGCCAACCATTCAGGATAGTATACTTCTCGAATGAATTTCGCCGTGACCAACTTCTGAACTTCCTCCCTAACAGCATTTTCTCTCTCTGGGGCAAACACTCGCTTCTTTTGTC
This sequence comes from Quercus variabilis, assembly GCA_030445155.1. Taxonomy (NCBI): domain Eukaryota; kingdom Viridiplantae; phylum Streptophyta; class Magnoliopsida; order Fagales; family Fagaceae; genus Quercus; species Quercus variabilis. The sequence goes on from CP129446.1 coordinate 55,031,697, forward strand.
GAACTGGTTTGAAGGAAGGGCATACGCTCAAATGGTGGGTAATGACGCTGGGATCTACGCCCGGCATATCATCGTGACTCCATGCAAACACATCTCTATTTTTTCTCAACAAACTGATGAGATCCGTCTTGACTTTTACTTCCAAATCTGCCCCTATCCTGGTGTACCTCTCTGGGTCATTATCATCTAAAGGAACATTCTCCAATGCTTCGACAGGTTCTGCCACAACCCTCTTTTCTTCAATCGTCATTGCCTGAATTTGGTCGTCCGCAGCCAACATGGCCAGGTAACATTCTCTTGCCGTTAATTGATCTCCCTGTACTTGGCCTATCCCATGCTCCGTTGGGAACTTGACTGACAGGTGGTAGGTAGATGTTATAGCCTTCCAGCTATTTAAGGTTGGCCTCCCAATTATAGCGTTGTAAGAGGACGAACAGTCAACCACAAGAAAATTCACCTCCCTGGTAACTTGCTGCGGATATACCCCCACTGTTACTGGTAGCAAGATGCTGCCCACAGGTTGTATCTTCATTCCGCCAAATCCCACTAGAGGGGAGCTTACTTGTCGCAGCTGGTCTCGTCCTATCCTCATCTGTTGAAAGGCTGGATAATACAAAATGTCAGCTGAGCTCCCGTTGTCTATCAACACTCTTCTGGTTTTATAATCAGCAATGAGGAGAGTGATGACTATAGCGTCGTCATGGGGGTGATGGATTCTCTCTGCGTCCTCATCCGTAAAGGTAATTGTCTGCTCCTCTGTAGTTTTTCCACCTGGTAATCGCCCTGAGAGTTGAACATTTTGTACTGCTTTCAGATACGCCTTCTTTGACTTGGACGTCTGTCCCGTAGGACTTCCCCCTAGGATGATCCTTATTTCTCCAAGTGGTGGCCGTGACGTTTCTTCTACCTTCGCTTTCAATTTCTCGTCTTTAGGGTTTCGTCCAAGGAAATTCCTCAGCTTTCCTTGTCTGATGAGATTTTCTATTTGCTGCTTCAAATCAAAACATTCATCTGTATCATGCCCGTGATCCCTATGGAAACGACAGTACTTGTTCCGATTGCGCTTGTTGGGGTCCCCTTTCATCTTCTCTGGCCACTTCAAAGTAGGCTCGTCTTTAATTTGCATAAGAACTTGGTCAAGTGGCATGTTCAAGGGAGTATACTGTTGATTTCGGGATGAAGGTCCTGCTTTCTTTTCTCGATCCCTTCTATCTTCCGTCCGCCCCTTCTTGGGACGAGGACCTTGATCTGACTGACGTGGTGGGTTGGCTTCAATCTTCTCAATTCTTTTCCTTTTTTTGGCTATGATAGCATCCTCTGCATTCATAAAATTCTGGGCTGAATGAACTAGTTCAGCCATTGACTGGGGGGCCTGCTCATACAACTTATGAATAAATAGATCAGAATGAACGCCATTATAAAATGCAGCCAAGAGGATTTTGTCATCCACTTCGTCCACAGCCAAGGCATCCCTATTGAAGCGTGTGATGAAGGACCGCAAGCTCTCATTTTCCCCTTGTTCTATGGTTAGCAAACTGGACGAAGAACGTTTATGCCTCTGCCCTCCAATGAAGTTGTTGACGAACAGCTTGCTCAACTCCTCAAAGGATGCCACTGTGTTAGGAGGTATTTTGCTAAACCACACTCGCGCTGGTCCTTTCAGGGTAGTAGGAAAAGCTCTGCACATTATTTCGTCTGGAACTCCTTGGAGATGCATAGTAGTTTTGAAGGTGGCAATGTGGTCAAAAGGATCTCTAGTCCCGTCATATGAGTCTAACGGGGGCATCTTGAACTTAGGTGGCAATGGATGCGCATTGATGGACGCCACAAAGGGGGAATCAGTTCTGTGAACCAAATCTTCCACAGGGTTTGTTTTCTTCATATTTTCTCTCATCTCGTCCATGACCCTTCTCATTTGGTCCATTTCCCTTTCTAGATGAGGTACCCTCCGTGAAGCAGTGCCTCTTGACTGATCGTCAGTCTCAACATGCCTTTCCTCCTCTTGACTCTGGGCCCGCTCTTCAGCATTCCGTTCATGAGGCTGCCTTCTTAACTCAAGTTGCCTAACCAACTCCTGGTTTTGGCGAGTCAATTCTGCCATAGCAGTAGCCATGGACTGCATATGCTGAAAAGAGGGTGGGTGCACGGCTGGTGCTGACTGACGGTCGCGGTGGGGATTGTTAGATGCATCCCCACTATGTTGAGGGCCTGGACTCGTTACTCTAGACCTTGTTCGAACCATTTCAACCCTTAACTGGAGAGAACAACTATAGGACTCAGCGAATCAAACAAGATTCAACAACTACTAAACTAACTCCCCACAGACGGCGCCAACTGATGATCACTAAGTCTCTAATGGGTCGAATGAACTTCGAACGCTCTGGATCTAGCAAAGTGAATCCTGAAAGACCAAAAGAAATCAGAAAAGCAGACCGGTGGATGCCGGCCTTTGATTCTCCGATGGTAAAGTCAGTTAATTGAAGGAAAAAAGAAACCCTCAATACTTAACTTATCTCCTATTCTTTACCAACAAAAAAAAAAGTCCTTTACCTCTAAGCAGACTGGCCTTTATATAGTGTTGGAAATCGGTTATCTTTCTTAGTCGTCGTAACGCTTGGAAGGTTCAGAGGGTAACTCCCTTAACTGTCATGAAAGTCACTTCTTCGGGAACTGTGTAGAGATTCAAGTAATACAACTCTTGGCTGTGTGTACTTAAGTTTTTAACTCTTGGTGAGTTTATGCCTTCTGATCCGTTTATGATGGATAGTCCGTCCATGCCTTCCAGTCCGTCCATGCTTTCTAGTCCGTCCATGCCTTCCAGTCCGTCCATGGTGAAGGACGAGGTTTAAAACATACTCGTCCTTCATTGGACGAAAATGGTGGAGAGGAATCAAATATGGTCTAGTGTTGATATGGACGAACGTATGGACGAGTGTCTGACGCAATGTTTTTCTTGCACCATCAATAGTTATTTCATTACATTTTTTTTTTCTAGTAATAAAAATTATTATCCTTAATGTAATCTTCATTTAGTATACCAAATATACTTTCACTATTCTTTTGAGAACTTTAGCTTCATTTTTATTTTTATTTTTAAGTGGTCAAAAAGGACAGTTTTTTTTTTTTCTTCATAAGTGCAGTGACTTAAAATAAGTTGCAAAATATCTTGAAAAAACAATAATAATAATAATAATAAGTTGCCAAAAAAAAAAAAAAAAAAAAAAACTTTAAAAAGTGGTATGTGGCAAAGAAAAGGATTATAAGAAATAGGTAAAGTCGCGAATGAAGAGCGATTGCAGATTCCTATTCCTAATTGGAACAGAACTCCCATTCATATTCTAATTTCTAAAATGGAACATGAATAGAAACTAATACTAATAATAATAGGGCATCAAAATCTAAAGATGATATGGACACACATGATTCTCTACAGCTTTTGGATGTGAAGCTCAGCCGAACAATGTCTGCCATTCCGAGAAAAGAAAGGATGTGATGAACGATATGCTCTGCTAAACATAGATTCATCGCTCATCGTTGGAGTTTGAGAGGCCAACAACTCATATGGGCGATCCATCTTACTCAAATTCCCTTCCGGGAAGGACAAAGGAACAGCCGTTCAAATCAAGGAGACAACTTTGTTAAAAGAAAAGAAAAAAACTGGAACTGGACACATGAATGGGAGTTCTGTTCCAATTAGGAATAGGATTCTGTAATCCGAAAGGGTTCTTTTTCTTTGCTACATGCCCACTGTGTTGTTTACTGGTAGTATTTTAGTTAGATTACACAAATACACAAGTACCACACGCTCAAAAAAAAAAAAAAAATTTTTTTTTTTTGAAAGTCATGCATGGATTTACCTCTCTGATCTCCCAAAGTACCCAGTTCCCAAGTGGGGCAAAAGTGGGAAAACGTAAAATATGTAAGGGCATATTTGGAAGAAGAAGAAGAGGCCGGGGAGATCGGCCTGAGAAAAAAGAAGAAGAAGCAGAGACAGAGGGGATCGGCGTGAGAGAGTGAGACTGAGGGAGGAAACTAATTTTGGGTGCAAGGGATGCTCTCAAAACGCTGCGTTTCAGGTTTGGATTTTTTACTTCCTTCTTTTTCCATCTCTCTTGATGTGGGACTCTTAACACACAAACATATACAATACACAAGATCATTTTTTAATGGCAGCATCAAAATTAAAATTGAGTTTCGTTTGATTTTTGAAATTGGATTTGTTTATTCAATGCTGCTGTGTAGGATATTGTGATGGGAATTAGTAAAACGGAAGTGAACTTAAAGAGGTTGCTTGCGGCTGCACCTCAACAAAAAAACCAGGCAAAACTTGTACATGTATGTATGTCTAAACATCTCCCTTCTCTTCTCATATATCTTAGCAATTATTATAGTGAAAAATAAATACCAATTTCTGTATAATATGCATGTGAATTTTGTAGTATGTTGCTACATTACGAGAACAATTAGAACAGCTGGCTCAAGAGAGAACTTCCGAAGGCTTACCAAGGTCACCATTCTCTCTCTCTCTCTCTCTAAGTCATTTTGCAATACCATGGTTGGCAATGTCATTAGAAAATAAATTTGTCTATAGCCTCTCTCCCTCTCTCTCTCTGATAAGTAAATGGTTTTTCATCTATACTAAACATGATAATTGGTGACTTGAGACATTTTTAATTAGTATCTTGATGTACTTGTGCAATTATTTTGAGCCCACATAAAAGGTCATTGATGAGGTTGGAAGTGCCAACCGTGGGTATGGTTATTAGCGGTTGAATTGAAGGTGGCCCAGCGTGGGGCGTGATGCCTTGTTGATCCTCTAGATTCTTAGGGCATCTCCACCATGGCGAGGTTTCTCAAAATTCCTATCCATCAATTTTGAATTGAGTGGATTGTGTTTAGAACTTATTATTATTTTTAATTTTCAAAAAAAAAAAAAAAGAAAAAGAAAAAGAAATGAGTGAATTGGATTTTGCCTTGTTATCAACACTTTAAATAAACAAAAAACTTACATAGGAGTGTCCAGTTTGTGCGGGGACTTGGGTTGCAAGATATTGATGTAAGTTCTAATCGTTACAATTTTATGGGTTGGAGTTCTTTCCAGGTTGAAATGTTGGAAAGAGAGGGCAGAAAGATAAAGATGTTGCAAATAATTATTGAGTTAAAGTTAATACCTTTGCTATTTTAGTTGGCATTTGAAAATAGATAATACATTAGAGGAGTTTTGGTTGTGATTTTTAAACTCATGAATCATTGACAAAGTCCCTCTTGGACTAATTGCCAATGAGCTCTAGTTTTATTAGCACCTCTTTCAATTTTGAGTGTAAGGTGCAAACTGGAGGGTGAGGTCGTGGGTTCAAAATCCATAGGGTGCATGTGTTACTTACAAATAGAAAAAGTCTCTTTTTGCCTGATCAAAATTTATTAAAGGAAAGAGCCCAATACCAAACAGGCCAGGTAACGAGTTGTGCACTCAAAAGAAACATGTCTCCTTGTGGTAGAAATGCCTGCATATGGTGAATTTTAAGATAATACAAGCCACATAGAACAAATATCATTTTCCTTTCATTTTTTTTTATAATATATTATTTGTATAGTGAATTTTTAGATATTCCCTAGCTTCATTTTTAGAAGGTAATGACAAGGGACAACTAAAAAATCTCTAGGTTTTTTATTTATTTTTCTTCCGAAGGACATTAGGTGCTTAATTGCTTATGGTAATTAGATCAAAGGGTAGGGAAAACTGTTGTCATGATTTATAGTTCTATGATTGACAAGTATGTGATGGTGCAAGCAGTGTGGTTTGAAAAACTATCTTCTTTGGAAGCCTAAAATTAAGGTAAAGCCCAAGAATAAGTGCCCATGGTAGTTAATTATGTTTTGATAGTTTCGTCTTATGTTCTGGGGTTAAGGGCAGAATTAGTAATTCTGAAATTTCTGGGTGTGGGCCATAGTTGTGGGCCTAAGGTTTTTATTTTATTAATAATTAAAAAAAAAAAAAGTTTATTGGTCTTTATATGTGGGCTTTGGCTCAATTCAATCAGGGTTTGATTTCCTATTTAAAGTATGAGACTTGGTTCTATTAGGAAAAGTTAAGATGTAAGGTCTATTATGTGTCTTATTGTACTCAAACAGAGGAGTTGATCAATAAAATATCGGATGTTGAGTCTCCGTTTGAAATCCGTTTATTTTGCTGAAACTGAAAGGTTTTTGTTAAAAGTACTATAGATAAAGGTAAAAGTTAGCTGAAATAGTACCGTGAGACCCATGAATAGTACTAAAAAGTGCAATGGGATTCATGAATAGTAGCAAAAATAAGCTGAATAATAAAATAAGTTAGCAAAAATAATTCATGCCAAATGCACACTTAGTATTGATACATGTTGACCTTATTGTTCTTACCTCATTTTCTCTACCTCTTTCTTTTCTGTCACTGTTTACAGTTTACATGCACTGTTCATGGGTATTGTTCTCGTGCACTGTTCACAGATTGTGAAGAAACCTTATTTTTGTTTTTTCATACTTGTTTTCAATCATAAATCAAATATTTTCTCTTCCTAATAGAACCCCTCTTATAAAAAAATATTTTAAACTCTAGATTTACAAATATTTGTGAATCTCAGTCCACCCTAAGTGCACATAGACAAATTCCCCAATTTCTCCTACGTTAGAATGAGGATCATGTGAATGAAAAACCCTCCTAGTGGGTACAATTAACTTACACAAGGGAGGGTATTGAATCCATAGCCAATTGTGTTTCATACCTATAAACAAACAGCCAATTTTGTTTCACAGAAACGTTAGTAGTGAAATCCATACTCTGGTTATCTCTCTATGCTAGGGAGGTGACTTTAGCAAGGCTCCAAGCAAGCTCCTTAGCCAGGGTGACAGAGTGACAGAAGTGTGTTCTTCATTAAACTTGTGGCTCTTTTATTAACTGTAGTGACTTTCAATTTACACACCCCTTTATGGGCTTAATCTATATTTTCTCATCTAATGTTATTTGACTTCCTAAACAATTATATAAATGAATAAATATAATCACGTATATCATTCATGAGAAGATTTTTAATCAATAAAATCTCTATTACCTATCCAAAATCCACACACACACACACACTATGTCATTGTTGTGCTTTGCTAACTGTGTTGCACTATGTCACATGTGGCTCTTTATAGAAATCATCTTCTAGTATTTTATATTTTCAAAATTATGCCTGTTACCTTTGTTTAATTCATTTTTCTTTTGTGTCTATAACTTGTTCTTGCAAAAAAGTTGAAGAAAATTAGATTTTCGTTTTAGTGTGAAACAATGGTAAATGATGATAAATATGCTAATATTGTCTAGGAGTATTAGTATACTTATAATATCCAATATATTATATACTAATATAATATTGGTCCCTGGCTTCACCTAGGGTGGGTGCCTTTTTGGCACTAAGCATTGTAGGCAATCTAGGGATTTATTGCCTTGGGCACCCCTGTTACCTTTGACTAACAAAGCTCTGGCTTGGGCTACAAAACTTAATGTTAGTTGTTTGATCAACATTTTTTAGAATGTATTTTATTTCGCTTATTTGGAAAGTTAGACACATATAGCCTGATATGTAGTGATATGGAAGGGTTTGTCTGGACTTGTTCAATGTTATAAATTGTAAGACATTTCAAAGTCCATCCAATGAGTCAATTTATTGTGTATCAGGTCAGCTTTGGACTAAAAAGTATTGAGTAATTAACTCAATGAAATATACTGGAAGACCTAATATGTCATAGGTCACAGGAAAGATTGCTGAGACCAATAATTCTAGGAATGAAAGAGAACATTTTTCCAATCCTAAGCCTCTAAAGAAATCTAAACTTGCTTTGAAATTTTCATTTGAGATGTTTCGTTAAGGTTTTTGAGGTTTGGGAGAGATTTTAGTATATATATATTCAGTCACTTTTTCCCCCTTCTGTGATGTTAGTAATTAATCTTGGACTCATAGTTGATTTTTTTTCCCCTTCTTTTCATATTTTAAATGGAGTTAATGCTGATGGTTGCTCATTAAAATTCCAAAAAGAAATCTTTGACTGAATTAGCTTTGAAAAGATACTTATTGCATACTACAAAGATTTCTTTAATAGAAAGTGCTACTTATGCATGATTTAACACTTTTTTCTAGGGTTACTTGTATTCTGTTACATAATAGTTAGTTAATTCTTCATTTATCAAAAAAGTTCATTCTCCATTGTTATTTTTTAGATCCAATGAAAACATGTTTGACAAAAACCATTTTGCAATTGGCTGACTTTGAAATGATAGTTATCTTCACTCTTGTTTTTTTGGGTTGCTGATTCAGGTGTTCTACTGGTGCTATTATGGTTGTTAGGATTGCATTCTTATTTGTCCAAACAGCTCTTGAACATGTTCGTACAGGGTTTCAAAGGCAGTGGTCAATGATTTTTCAGAGAAGATTGAAGCGATTGCTTCCAAATTAGCTGCCCCATTGGTGCGTGTACATTATAAGCAGGATTATATGTTGGTTTACACAGGTACTTAAGATTTTGGTCATTTAAGGACAGTACTGTTAAATTTGTAATTTTTAGAATTATGTTTTTGTTATGAGTTGAAGAATCTTTGCTTGTGACAAAACTAATTATGCTAACAAAAGATTAGATTTGTATAATAAAGAAGTAGATTTTTTCCTTCAAGAGTTAAAGATGCCTTAAACTTATGTGGTGATTTCATTATTAATTGGGAGGGAAGCTGGAATGATTTTGGTGAGTAAAACCCATACAGAGTTTGTCAGTAGTGATGAAAGTGGCAGGAATACTTTTTTTTTCTTTTTTAAAAGGGGTGTTGGCGCGGGGGGGGGGGGGGGGGTGGTTAAGTGATATATGGGAAGACTAAACAGAGGGGAATGGGCATCGAATAGCCTGTAAATCCTATACTGCTTTTATCTTGAATTTATTGTAATTAATTAAAATTTAAAGAAATTGGGTATTCCAATCCAAACATCATAATTGATTCAAATATGTGAATAACAGGTTTACGTTTTCAATTCAAACCTAATGGACCTTGAAATGAGTCTCTTGTATTGCTATTCATTTCTTTTCACTGGTGTGAAATCATGGCTCCGATTAGTTCTATTTGATACAAGTATTGTATAGGTAAAGGTTGTTGATTTGTCTGTCTGTCTCTCCCTATTTTTGTTTCTTTCTTTTTCTTCTTGAGTTATTATAAACCTCACAAAATGTTGTTCTTGGTTGACTACACTTGGATTACAAAATTAATATTTATTTGGCACTAGTCTGATGCAGTGATTTGTTTGTCACAGTTTTCCTGTGTGTCCCTATATAATTTTAGTTTTATGAGATTACCTTGTTTCTATGTTCCTAAGTTAAATTCACATGTTAGAATAGAGTTTCTTGATCCTAATACTTTTCCCATTTTCAGACTACACCTGATACCCAAGTATCCCAGGAGCCCTTGGAAGAGACTGCCATAAATGAAAGCCCTTCTAAAACAGGAGAAAATCACATTCTTCCTACTCCTAGACTAAGAAGAAGATTTGTGTATGTGAATTGGAACTATCATGATTTGGTTAGCTCGTTGGCTCTTTTCTATGTCGTGGTTTGTCAACTCTAACCAGTTTGGTTTATTGACCATGCCTTCATCAAATGGTGAAGATAGAATTCATGACACTGCTGAGGCTGATTTGTCTGCACCTGTCAAACTGGGTGCTGCAGCACAAGCACACATTGAAAAGCACAGGTAAGTTTTTAAATTTCTCTTGTTATGCAATAATGAATTCATAACATAAAGGGTCATTTCCTGGTCCTGGTTTTTCCGAAGCAGAGTCCACAAAAGTGATGTTTATGTCAGTGAGGTCAAAGGCAATATGATCTTGCCTAGTTGTATAGGCGAGGCAAGGCACCTTATTATGGATTTGGACCTTTCAGTTGAGGAGACTTTAATTAGGTGCTTGTTTTTTGCCTAGTGCACGTTTTGGCCAAAGTGACAGCTTCTTGGAGTGTGCATATCATCAAATTAACGGATTTTGTTTTTAATTTAGCATAATTACCACCAATTTACTTATTCCAATACCAGTAGAATAAGGTTTTTCAATTCAATAAATCTTGACCTTCCTGAAATGACTATACACAATTAATAAAACTTGTCAATATAGTGGCAGCAAAATGAAGACCATAGACCCAAGTCAAAATATAAGCATTAAGAAAGACATTGTTGTACCTTTTATATGTGTCACTATATGTTAGTTGTCTCAAGTCAATTTTTTAAGGTTAAGTCTGTTTCCTTTCTTTTATTTATTTCTCTATGATTTTATTTAAAATTTTCTTTTTCTCTTTCTTTGTAAAGAAAATCAATTACTTATAAGAAATAAGAAAAAGTTAGATCAAAATTTTTAATATTTTATTTTTTTACTTTATATGAACTAATATTTGATGATGTTAACAATGATAGGTTTGTGAATTTGTATAACTTTAATATCCTGCATATTATGAATAAATATAATATTGGCACCTAGCTGCATTCAAAAGCACACACCTTTTTGGTGCGTCACTATTTGGGCAATCTAGGCATCTGGTGCATCGAGGGTGAATTTTCCCTTTGACTACCTTAGTTCCAGTATAGGGCCGGCCCAAGCATTTCTAAGGCCTAAGGCGAAATTTTCAAATAGGGCTTTCATGTTATCACTTAAATAATATTTAACTAGCATTTTATATAATAATTTTTTTTTTTAAAAATCTATTCTTTTTACTCTTTATTATGATTTTTTTTTTTGTTGAGAAAATGCTAAAGTTATAACAAATTTTACTACGAACTAGTATTGTAATGAATGTGATTAATGACATAAGGCTTACAAAAATACTAGAAATATTATAAAATTTACAACATGAGAATTACAAAGATATATTACCAATGACAAATATTCATTCAAAAATGCATTCAATAGTTTGTTGAAATCTACTTATTATATTCATTGTCACATCAAATTATAAAAGTTATGGAGACCATCATGCACCCTTGGTGCAATGATCACTCCATAAGTATAAATTCTTGTAGGGTGTGGGAGGGCAATGGCCAAGATTTAAGTCTCTAGAAGAGAGTTTCGCATATATATACACTTAGATTAAACTAGAGTATAATTTTTATCTTGTATAAAAATAATTAAATAAATAAAAATTATATAGTAAAATTTATAGTATTTTTAACATTTTCCTATTTGAATTACTTGTGATTAGTAACACGTCTATTTGTAAGACTTATTTATTTAAATTTATCTTATCTCTATCTCTAACATTACTTAATTCTTTGAGCATTCTTAATAATGAAAAACAAAAATGTAAACTAAAATGTTTTAATATCTCCCAAAAATATTTATATATATAAAAAAAAATAAAAAAATTTGCCCCCAAATTTGGGGCCTTCTCTAGTAAGGGGGCCCTAGGCAATGGCCTAATTGGCCTAAGCCTAGGGCCGGCCCTGTTCCAGTATATGCGTAATCTGTTGTTTAAAATGGACCAAAGGTTCTTTTTGCACAACACGGACTATGAACATGATTGGCAAAATTTATGGGCTTAAATGTTGTTGTTGACTCAAACACCTTATGCTAGTTGGGTTTTAGTGTTCACTTCACTTTAGATTTTTTAAGTAATAGTGTGAGGGAACTATATGGCAAACTAAATTACTTTGCCACTACAAGAACTGCAATTATCTTTTAAAAGTTTAAAAATAAAAAAAGATCAATCTAATCCATACATCCGGTTTAATTGTGGAGGTTTGGAGTTGAGAAGGAGCATCTTTGGAGACGTGTGTTATTTATGTGAAATATGAATAAATGTAGGGTGCTCAATAACAGAGGTGGTTAGGGGATCACATGGAATTCGCCCATGGAAGAAGTATATTTAGTTTGGCGAATAAATTTTCTAAATATATTTAGTTTGGCGTTTGAGTTGGCTCCCAAGTTCATCTTTTGATTTGATCTTTGAGTCCTTTCAAAGAGCTTTTTTTCTTTACCTGTTTAGATTGGCAATGGATAAGGACTCCTCAATTCACTCAGTCCTTTCAAGATTGAGAATTAGCTCCCACAGAGTATCTGTTTGATGTATTGTGTTCAAAGTTTTTGTCTAGTCAACAAGAGTATCAATTATCCAAGAGTTCGACTAAAAATGTAAAGTTTGAAGTTAGCTTTAATCATGATTTTCCTGAGAGAATTTATAAGATTGCATTTTGCATGGAGGTGCATTTGGCGCACTAAGGTACCTAGGAAGATTGCTTTTATCGTTTGGACAGCAACAATGGGTAATATTTTGAAGGTGGATAACCTTTAAAAATGAAGCATTGTGGTTGTTGATTGGTCTTGTACGTGCGAGAATAGCAGGGAGTCAATTGAGAACTTTTTACTCCTTTGTTCAGTGGCTCAAGATATTTGGTAATTTGTTCTTTATTTGGGGTATTAAGGGTTATGCTGAAGACTGTACCACATATGCTATAGTATTGGGAAGGAAGATTTTATTGTCACAAGAGTTCCAAAATATGGAAAGCAGTTCTATTGTTTGTGTTGTGGACAATTTGGCTAGAGAAGAACTGTAAAACTTTTGATGGTGTTGGATGCCCAAGTGACCTAGTCAAGTTCTTAAGCAGTTTTTATTAAGATCTTTGTATGATTGGATGACAACCTTGTTAGTATCTCTTCATTTTGGGCATTGCCTAAGATAATTTAGACATAGGCATACTTAAGAAGAGTAGAATATTGAGCTCTAACAAAATGCTAAGTATATTAATTTCGTATGTATATACGGTATTGACTCCGTTGGTTGAGAAACTCAATATCTATTTATGCTTACCTAGGATTTAATATTTCTTATTTGCCTTTTGAAAGTTATGATATAAATAACACATTTGAAAGATTGATCTCTATATTTATTTGGACTATTTTAGTTAATTTTTCTATTTTTACTAATTTAATATATTTATTTATCTTTTAAATAATTATTAAATTAATAATGACGTCATCATAGTTTGACCTCAATTTGATCTTGGTCTGACCTCAAAAACCTTGAACCTCTCTCTCTTAGGGTTCTTTGAATGGTCTAGGTTTCAAAACCATGCTACAAAAAATTACTTTTCAAAAAAAAAAAAACAGGATTAAAAAAAAAAAAAATCAAATCCTTTTAATAGCATCAATCACAAGCATTCAGGTCCAACAATATCAATTAGCATTAATAGGTATAATTTTGTATCCAATCACTGTTCTACCTATTGTGTGGTTCTAAATCTTTTCTGAACTTCTCTCGTCACAGAAAGCTTCAAGAGGACTTGACTGATGAAATGGTTGGGTTGGCACGGCAACTTAAGGAGAGCAGTCTGATGATGAGCAATTCCTTGCAAAACACTGAAAAAGTAAGAATTCACATATCTTTTTTGATAAGTAAGAATTCACATATCTATGTAATAAGTCTTGCATCACATCAAATATGTAAGTTCAATGCATAGTTTCATAAGTATGTTAATTGTTTAAAGAAAATGTTGGAAGAATCAATCCTAAATCTTTTAGAAGAGGTGGCAGTGGATAATCTGGTAATCGCTTTTTCACTTGTGGGCAGTTTTGCTAATATGCCTAAAAGATTGTAACTGCTATTCTCTTGTTCTGGAATCTTCTTTCCTTCAGTATGCCTTTTCCTTTTTTCTTTTTTTCTTTTTTTGGGGGGGAGGGGGTAGTGTGTGTTTAGGGGTAGGGTGTTCTTTCATAAATCATACTTAATCACATAGTCTTATATTCATTTTTAGGACATCCCAAAATCTTGCGCCATATAAAAAGTCATATTTATTAGGTTTTTTAAATAACATACACCTACACCCCCTGAACTTTGGGTTAGTTAAAAACTTTTTCTTTCGCCAATTTAGTATATAAATTTTGGTACTGTAGTAGTTAGATCCCCTTAATTTTTTTTTTTTTTTTTTCCTTTCAATCAAATTTAACCTCTTTTGCACCTAATCATTAAAAACAATGATGTGAATGAGGGTGTCTTACTACAACAACATAAAAATTTAGAGGTTCTCTTCTATTTATTACAATACCAAAGTTCATGTACTAAATTGGTAAAAAAAAAGGGTTAAGGGGACCTATGTGCTATAGTACTAAAGTTTATATACTAAATTGGCTAAAATAAAAATACAGGGATGCAAGTGCAACTGCCCCAAAGTTCAAAGGTTGTAAGTGCATTTTACAAGTTTTTTGGTTTCTTAAATTACCTTTGTAAAGGGAATTTAAAATGTTACAGAACATTATCGATGGAGTTCTAAGTTTTGAATTTTGGTGATTTGCCATGCACTAAATCCATGATCCCTTTAACAGTTGGATTTCGTAAAGGGGTCTCTCTATTTGGATAGAGGTTACATATGCTAAAATTTAAGACAGAAGAGATTGCTTATTCTATATATTATGTATAGAAAATTTTGGTTGTGCTTTAACACTCTTGAATGGTTAAGGGTTAATCCCAACTGTTTTTCTTGGTCTTTTGTAATTGGTTTTCGGTTTTCCCTTTCTCCTTTTATTAGGAAGTTTTATACATATCCAGTGGGTTATGAATGCACAACCTCACCCTCCAACTATTCTTACTGTAGAAGGAAGTGCCATTTGTGCTAGAGCTCATTGGCCTTTGGAATAGTGTTTGAATGCACGACTCATCCTCGACTTATGCTCTCTCTCTCTCTCTCTCTCTCTCTCTCTCAGTAAGTGGTACATGCACCCAGTGGGTGTTGCGCACATTATCACCTCACTCAGGCCTAAACTACAGTAGCTTGAATTTTTTGGCCTTTGGTAATAGTTAATTAGAGAATGTGAATGAATAGGCGCTGCAGCCTGCAGCTCTCTGGTACAAAGACTAAAAAACGTTTTGGATCTATCTTGTTAAAGTTTTTCACTAAGATTGACACCATGTTTTTCTTTGGGCTCAAATTGTTGTTTTAAAGCTACTAGTAAATTATCAGGAAAGCAACAGATAATTAGATAGTTGTTCCTTGATGCCTCAATGGGTTTCCATTCCTTTAATCTGCAGTTCTCTGCTAGCCATATTACCTAGTTTTCCATGCAAATGAAAACAAGGTGAAGAGGATCCACCCTGGTGTGACTCTTCGGCAGTTCCCAAAGTACTAAAATTTTCCATCATTCCACAGTACTGATCTCCTTGTCAAGCTAACATAGTTAACTGTGAGAATTACCCACTGATCTTGAAAACCCAACTACCAAGGATTTCTTTGGTGAAGTTACAAGCTATTTTTGTTTAGTGTTAGAGTGTCACTCACTGATCTCAACTCCCAATAACTTGTTTAAAGAAGTTGCATTTAGTGCATCTTAAAGTTTTTCCATGTCAATATTCAACTTTATGCTGGACCATTTCCTTTTCTTACATTTTAAGTAATTGAGTATTTCCTTGCAAGTACTATGTTATAACCACACGGTTTGCAAAGTATAAAGTCATGTTGATTTAGAGCAATGACTATGTGATGCGGGAGATGCAAGAAATTTTTTAATTAGTATTATTTATGTTTGCAAGTCAATTGTATTTTAATTTGGAAGTAAGATTATTTTTTGTAATAAGACAATTAGGGTTTTCTACGCCAATTAGAACTAGGTTTACTAATCCTTTATGAGCAACTTATTGTACTCTTTGAGGAGATAGTTGATATTTTGATTAATAAGAAAAATGGCCGTTTGCTCTTTTTGGTCTGGTGCTGACTCCAGTTCCACCTTAAGTACTGACTCCAGTTCCACCCTAAGTGTTGACTTCTAGTGGTTTCCTGCTTGATGCCGATTCCAAGCTAGGTCTAGTTGCTGACTTCTAGGTCTTATCCCTTTATTTTACCGTTGTTACCATTTTTTTTGGTTGTCTTACATCATTTTTAGGAAAACCACTAGGATTCGACACCCAGGATAGAACTGAGTCAGCACTAGACCAAAGAGAGACCAAAAGGCCATTTTTTTTCATTCATCGAAATTAACCATCCCCAAGAAGGGTACAATAGGATGTTTATAAAATATTGCTAAATCCTAGTTCTAATTGGCGTAGGAAGCCCTAATTGCCTTATTACAAATTAACATTTCTTCCAAATTAAAATACTAATAACTGCTAGGACCCAAAACATAAAAATACAATTGACTTACAAATATAAATAATATTAAATAAAAATCTTCTTGCATCTCCCGCATTGTTGGGGGACGCAAAAAGATTTTTATTTAGTATTATTTATGTTTGCAAGTTAATTGTATTTTTATATTTTAGGTCCTAGTAGTTTATTATGCTATTAGTATTCTAATTTGGAAACAAGGTTATTTTTGTAATAAGGCAATTAAGGTTTCTTATGCCAATTAGAATTAGGTTTAGTAATCCTTTGTAAGCAACCTATTGTACTCCTTGAGGAGGTGGTTGATATTTAGATGAATGAGAAAAATGGCCGTTTGGTCTCTCTTTGGTCTGGTGTTGACTCAGTTCTACGGTAGGTGCTAACTCTTAGTGGTTTTCCCGCTTGGTGCTAACTCCAAGCCAGGTTTAGGTGTTGACTCGTAATGGTTTTCTTGCTTGGTGCTAACTTTAAGCCAGGTCTAGGTGTTGACTTCTAGGTCTTATCTATTTTTATTTTACTGTTGTTTTAGTTTTGATTTGGTTTTCCTGCTTCACTATGCATGGAGATTAGGGAGCAATGACTCTAGTCATGAAGTGTCTGATTCTAACTTTGAGGTATTAATTCTGTGAGCATGTTATACACTTCTGACATGAATTAAGTGGATATATGGCACTCTAAAGATTTATTTTCCAATTATTGTTATCTCACCATTTCTATGATAGTATGATTAGGATACCTTTACCCTTCTTAGTTACCTTTGATTGTTTCAATGGAAACCTTATGTGAAGATAGTTTTTCGTGTTTTCTAGTGTTTGGTAGAATCGTAAAAAATGAGTCAAAGAAAAAATATCTATGGTCAACAGAAAAAGTATGGCTTATTTTTTAGAGGTTTTCCACTAAAATTCTCCAAAAAACAACTCTATCTCATGTCAAGCTAAATAAAAGAAGCCAAGAAATAGTTTTCCAACTCATTTTAAGATTGCTACCAAACATAGGAAAATGAGAGTTTTTTAGAAAATAATTCTTGGAAATTGACTAATTTTTTAGAAAATGTTGAAACAAATGATGTCATAATAATATTGAGAATGCTCCAAGAAGTCAATTTATTTTACAATAATAACTAAATATAGTGACTTGCAGTACATAATATGTTGAATTTTTAAATTGTTTTAAGTTTCAACAAAAATCAGTTGTACCACCATCACCGTTCTGCTTTTCATTTATGTCAACTTCCAGCCCCCATAACCCCACACCTCTTTCACTGCATCATTGCTGCTATCTCATTACCGCTATTCATAAGCCAAGGCTACATTCAAATGACCCTTTTTCTTCTTACAAGAATAGATACCGCTATTCATAAGCCAAGGCTACATTCAAAAGACCCTTTTTCTTCTTACAAGAATAGAGTAGAGGATGAGTCATGGGTTCAAGATCCACTACGTGTGTATGACTTACCAATCAAAGAACAAATACCTTTGTTGTCTTCATTTCTTTTTCTTTCTTCTCTAGGATTTTATTAACAAAATTTCGTGGACGTCTGGTTTGCATTAAAAAGGGAAAAAAGAGGAGGGGGGAGATGTAAGCTTGTAGCCTAGTCATACTTCTTCTCATTTTCAAGGTCTGGGAATCTGGGATTCAATCTGTGGTGGGTGCAGGATTAGTGGGATTATCTTGTATAGTTGTAAAATGAAAGTAAAAAGAATGTGGTTTTGACTAAATGCAATCAGGTACTATTTTGAAGTCTGTACATTCTCAATATCATTGCCTTCATTTGGAGTCTAGTCACCACAGGGTTTTCCATCACTGCACCACCCTGTACTGCAACAAAAACATAATCGGCCATTACAGATCCCTCTTTCACCTCCACCACAATTTCTTTATTCTCTTGGATTGTCAACACAATTTTCATGCACGGGGTATGTCCTTCGATAGAAACTTGAATACGTGCCTATTCATCCCATGGTGTCGTTCTCTTGGAAGGATCATATTTAAATCACATGGTGTTCTCTTGGGAGGATCTTATTGTAATCACATCATTACTATGTTTAACCTGAACAATAATGATTGAATTCTTAATCTCGTTAAATAGCTTTCATCTTTTTCTATTTCATGTTTTTGGTGTTGACTGATGATCTAGTAGTCTCATAACTTGATTATGCTTGAGTGCAGATACTTGATTCTACCGAGCAAGCTGTTGAGCATAGCTTGGCAAGCACTGGGCGTGCCAATGTGCGAGCCATGAAGATATACTCTGAGAGCTCTAAGACTACGTGCTTCACATGGCTTGCGATCTTTGCAATGACATGTACTTTCATCATGGTAGTGCTTCTAATTCGTGTAACCTGAAGAGCTTCCTGTTTTATTCATTTTTCTTCAGGATGTTTGTTCTTTCATCTTTGAGATGATATTCCAAACACCACTGTGTTTAATACTGTTCATAACCGTATGCCAAGCATTGTTCAGTTTAAAGTAGCCAAGTTTACATTTTCTCTTCACAACTCCACCTATAGATGGACATTTTGTTGCACAAAAAATTAATAAATAAAGAGGATATACAACAGAGGTCAAGGCATGCTTTTGGCTGTATATGGACATTTTATCTCTGGATATCAGTATATAAAGTTTATTTATAATTTTTTACCGATAAAAAAAGTTCATGTATAAATCTAAGTTGTGGTTTAAATTTATGGTAAGTTCCTGAAAGAGGTCGTCGGAGCAACAATAGTTCTCTTTGGTTATAAATGGAACACCCAAAATTGATTATTTTGAAAATTGTTTTTCGATACCCACATTAACATATGACAAAAGGCAAATATATCAAGTTCAGCATTACAAAATTGTTGGTTGTACCCGGCGGTGATGAAACAGAATGAAACAGAAAGTCATTTCTTGTTGTCGAAGGAATTGGAGGTCTGTCAGCCATGCTTGCTCTCTACAGTGGGGAATTTTCTTCTTGTTGCAGATCCGTTCCAAGTTCTTGCTGGCAGTGAGTATAATGATGTGTTGACAGCCTAAATTCTTATCTTGTAAGCTTCTTGGTACCTGCATGAGAGTTTGGGATGCGAGTAAAACATCAGTTGGATTGGGACACTTCCCTTACGGCCTGGTTTCTGTGATTCCAGATTGTCCAGAGGGTGGTGAAAATGGTTTGCAAGGAAATCATATTGTCTTGTTCCAACTTTTTATTATCTAAGATACAACTAGCCTGCCATTAATTAACCTCAATCTGGTTGAGTTTCTTCCGTAGTTCCGATAGGAAGAACAAAACCATGCCACACTGCTCTAACAAGGGGGCAGTAAAGAAACAGATGTGAGGAAGTTTCGCTATCTTCACTGCACAAAGGGTAAGTGACAATAGCTGGTATACCTCTACTGCCATGATTCGAATTCACAGGGAGACAATCATGGAGAAGTTTCCACACTAAGGTCAGAATTTTCATTGGGAGTTTTACTTATGAATTGTATTAGCGGTTTTAAAATCAATTGGGTTGTGGTTGGTTACGAGAGATTGAGCATAAAGTAGCACAATAAATGGTCTATGAATTTTGGGGATTTTTTTTTTATCTATATTGATATATAATATGAGCCAAGAGCTTCTAATTGGTTAGCACTTCTTGATTTTTTTAACATAGACATTTAGAGTTCAAACCTCTTCACCCCCAATTATTGAATTATCAAAAAAATATTGATATATAATATGTTATAATGGGTATAATTTGCTTTGAAGAATAGAAATATCTTTGGCTGGCTGGACAAATCATGGTTTTTCTGTTAAGGGTGTGTTTGTCTATAGATATGAAGGATTCAAAATGCTTCGCATAGGACAGGTGGCTTACCTTGAGCCTTGTAGTTGAATTGACTTTATTTCTTAGTTGGGAAATTATTAAGGTGAAAGTAATACTTGGTTTTAACTACAAAGAGAAAGATGCTTTCTGAAAAAGATAAAGAATAGTTGGAAGCATTTAACGTAATGGATGACAATTTGTATTATGAGAAAAAAAAAATAAAACACAAAAAGTTATGCATGAATAGCCAATCCCTTGGTTAATGTGCTCCAAGCTAATACATTGACTAAGGGGATGGCTATTAGCAAATTATCAAAAATTACTCTCTTACTTGCTAGACCACTTCCCCTGTTGAAGACATAGAATTGGCCATGGCCTTAGGCCATGGGTAAGAAAAATTAAGTGTCAACTCAGTGGGTCTGATGCCATTATTTGAAGAGGGCCTATGTTGTTGGTGGTTGAGTATGGGAATTGGGCTTCAAGCCTTGATGAAGTATACACTATTTATCCTAAATCTTATGTATATATAATTTTAGTATTAATTTTTACTTCGAAATAAATTTATTTATTTTTGATTGGGTGCTGAGATTCTTGAGAATCAGGTCTTAGTCCACTAGAAGATGAATATTTTTGGTTCTTGGCTTAAAAGAGGAAGAGTAACAAGGCTTATGAGAAAATTCTGAGAGGTATTGGATGGATCATGGAAGTGGCTTTGTGAATTTGGGGTATTAGAACCCGTCATTCACATGGTTTAATAACATGGGGGATATATAGATCAAAACTACGGGAAAGACTTGATTAGGTAGTGGCAACTATGGATATTGGTTTTTGAAATTTCCCAACGGAAGAGTAACCTATCCCTACTAATACAAAATGAGCCATAGGAAGTGTCAAACTCAACACAACGACGACATTTTCATTTTGTGGAGATGTGGCTGAAGGTCCAAGGTTGTGCAGATACCATACGTAAGGCTTGGGGAAAGGACTGAACAAGGAAAACCGATTTTAAACTTGTTCGGAAAGAAAAAAGTGTACAATAAGGATTTGCAACGATGGTTGAAACATATCAGAGTTTCGAAGCTAGAGTGAAGAGTAACCTACGGATAAATCTCTAGAGTGCTAATGGGTTTAAGGAAATAAAATTCTTGTTTCAATTTGAGCATTCCCTTTGTGCTTCATAAACACACTAGGATTTTTATTCGTGTAACTTAGTTACAGGGAATGAGTTACAAAGGTATATAACCTCTCTCATTTGTGTAATTCGTCAAAAAAAAAATCTCTCTCCACTATTCTCTCAAGCCTTTTGGATTCTATCTTATGGTCTTTAGGTAATGGATATTGTGTGACTTGCTCTAGCGTAGCAAGCACTACCATGAACAATAACCATAAGGGAGACACATGCATAATTATTGGTAAATCAAATGTAAAACCAGGAAAAAGTGAATAGAAGTTCTACTCAATTTCTTACAATATATATACGTGAGGAAAGTGAATAAATATTGGTAAATCAAATGTAAAACTTATATGGGACAATACAAAGAGGGGGAAAACTAGTGCAAGTAAAATTTCATACATTGTTAAAATTTACTCCTTGCCACGACTTCTTACAAAGAAGACAGACAGGAATCTAAACTCAAAATCAAAATCTCATTTAAGTAAACAAGAGGAGAGAGAAAAAAAAAATGAAAATCACCAAGAGTTGTTCAATGGCTTCTCCAACAAAGCCGAAAGGTACATCTCACGGCGCTCTGGACCACGATCGAGCTTCTTCCCTACCACCCACTTCAACTTTTTGAACCCAATGCTCTCTATGAGCGGCTTGTAAACTTGCTCGAACTGCTCTTCCACACAGAAGAAATGGTCAAGCCAAAACAACCCCCCAGGCCTAAGCACCCTATAGATATCAAACATCAAGAAGTGCATCAACGTTGTTGGGATCCAGTTACTCAATACATGCATGGAGTGAACGATGTCCAACGTGTTGTCGAAAAAAGGAAGCCTCTGAGAGATGCTAATGTAGAGAGGCACAACCCCTCTTGAGGCAATGAAATTGTTGAATGGACCATTCAAGTTCATAGAGGTTGTAACAATGGTTATATTCCTTTTCATCATTCTTATAGCAAAAGTAGCTACACCACCACCAATGTCAAGCCCGATACGTACGGTTCCAGGCTTCTTTGTTGCCAAGACTTCGTCAATACTGAAGTCTACACCACCACCTTTTGATGAGGTCCAACGAGATTTCTCAGCTCCTTGAAGATCAAAACAGTCTTTACAATCACTGAAACCCTTTTCCCTATACTTTCTGTTGACGAGACAATCATAGTTTTTGCAAGCGTAAGCTGTCCACACAATGGAGTTGTCTGAGGGTGTTGTCCATAAGCTAGTTGGAAGTGGGTAGGGTTCAACATATTTAGAAGGGGCAGCAGGGCGGCAACGGCGTCGAGGGAGTGGCTCACAGCCTTTGAGGAGGAGCTTTTGGGCTAAGAGCTCATCATCTGGGCATGAACCATTGACCTTGTAAGACATGAAGGTGTTGAGTTCTTTGGGGAATTGGGTGCATGCTTTTCCAACTGGGGGGTATATGGTGTCGGAATCAAAGTTGATATTAACCCCAAATGGGAGTAATTGCCCGGATGTGAAAGCAAGGAATTCAGGTGAAAGATCTAAATTATTTGTAGCTTCTGTAGATACATCGGGTGATTTAGGAGAAGGATATTCATTGTCTTTGGTGGCGGTGGTGGTGGTGGAAATGGTGGGATTGAAAGAGCACAAGGAGGCATTGAAAGTAGAGGAAAGGAACAAGGTGAGAAGATTTGTTGACAGGAGGATGAAAAGGAAGAAGAGACTAGTGGAGAGAGACTTGGTTTTATGAGGTGAATCCATGTGTTTTTGTTTGTGTTTGATGAGGGTTGCTTGCTTAGAATTGAAGATAGAAAAGGTTGAGTAGGAAGTGGGTATCAAAAATTGTATGTAGTATGTATGTATTGCCTTTTGAAAACATGAAATTAGAGCCCCTCTCAATGTCAAACGCCACTAGTAGACAATTAATAATCAAATAAGTGGCTTTGTTTTTTTCCTAGGGGAGGCTTGTTTATTATTTAGTTTTAGGTCATCTTTGTTATACTTAACCCTGATAAACTAGTGAGTGTATTATTAGGTGGTGGGGACTAATTGTAAAAGGTCAACACTGCGTGAAGCTCAATAAATCCAACTTCATGATAGCGCAAACATCATATACTACTACTACTACCATATTTTTCGTCAGAAGAAGCAATTTAATACTTGAGGCAATTATTAAAAGCATCGGACACAACACATGACATATATTTTACTATTATGCAATTTTTGATTTCATGACTAGCTAGATCCGCATAAGATTGTAAACTCTGATCCAGGACACATGTAAATGGATCTTGAAAAAAGAACCAAAATGTTAAAAATGTTGACCTCGAAATCAGCTCAGTAATATTTAAAGGGGATTGGTTTCTAATATTGGATGCACAAAGCTATAGAGTGAGTAAATTAACCACATGCATATCCGTGATTTATGCTTCATTATATGCTAACCTTATTCAACTCGGTTTGAAAATATTATAAAATAACAAATTCGGTTTGAAAATTGAAAGTACTCTACAAGAAAGATTTATTCAAGCCGATCTGCAAGAATTTCACCAACCATGCTTGTTTCTTTGTGCTGTTCAATATTAAAAAATAAGGACAAACTACTGCATTACTCAATTAATCAAGAATCATTAGCTTTTCTAGGATGCAAAACTAACGGGTTAGGTTTTTGAGAATATAATCGCACAATTGTTGTGTATGCTATCTAGTGTCTAGCTAGGCTAGTCATCTCATTTGGCTACCTGGTTGGGTCCAAGGCCAAGCTAAGTTCATGCCTTAAGCTTAGCTTGTGGCAATCATCTTTTTTCCCAAGTTCCCAACGTTCAGCAAATTTTAACCTGTGCATTCCAATCCAAACTCAGTCAATTAACAATGTGCTTTCTGCGATAATCTTTTAATCTTCCATTGAAAGTTCAATTAAAGTGTAGAAATGCTTTAGTATTCCCGATAACTACATCTTTGTACAGGTTACTCTAGACTAGAAGCTAAGTACCAAGTAACTAAAAAAAAATTTTGCCAGCATAGTCGTGGGCATGCCACTAAGCACCCAAACCCTTAGTCATCAAGACCTCCCAACCAATCTATCTATATATATATATATATATATATATAAAATAATAGGTAAAACTGAAAGAAAATCTAATTAGATTTCAAATTAGAATTCAATTAAAGTCTAATTTTGCGTCACGTGTCCCATCTAATTTAAGTTTTTAAATTTTTGTGTCAAGTGAGTTAATTCAATTTAAAAATTAGATTTTAATTAGAGTTTAATTTTGTGACATGTGTTCCATCTAATCTAAATTTTTTAAATTTTTGTACAAAATTAGTTAATTTAGTGCAAAAAAAAAAAAAACGACGAGTCCAATATAAGTAAACCCTAAAACACATAATTTTTGAAGGATTTTATATTTATGAGCCTTTTTTTTGTTGAACTAAAAACAACTCAAGTTTATACGTCATTTATATATATATATATATATATAAGTAAAGCTGAGAGAAAATCCAATTAGATTTTAAATTAGAATTTAATTAGTGTCTAATTTTGCACCACGTGTCCCATCTAATCAAAATTTTTAAAATTTTGAACCAAGTTAGTTAGTTCAGTGTAAAAAATCGATTTTAATTAGAGTTTAATTTTACAGTACGTGTTTCATCTAATTGAAGTTTTTTAATTTTTGTGCCAAATAAGTTAATTTAGAGCAGAAAACGAGGAGTTCAATATAAATAAATCATAAAAAACATAATCATATATCTAACACTATATATAAAATTAGAGGAAGAGAAAGTTTGAATGATTTTATATTTATGAGCCTTTTTTTTATAACTAAAAATAATTCATTTGGCACAAAAATTATATATATATATATATATATATATATATTAATAGGTAAAATTTAGAGAAAATCCAATTAGATTCTACAATTGAAGTCCAATTTGACGCCATGTGTCTTAAATTATTTATTTTTAGAGAGAGTTTTAGTTCTTAATTTTGGAATCAAAAGTGAGATCATATCATAAATATTCATTCAAGTAAGTTATTGTGTACAAAAATCAAAGAGTATAGAATTAACAAATATAAAAATATTTAAAAAATGGACAATTTACATTTTCTACCTAATAACATTCTTACAATACTTTTTAAAGAGTTAAAAAAAATGACTATTAATAATATTTAAATTATATATGTAATATTATTATACCATGCATTTTAATGTGTATTTTTTAAGTATATCCATGTATATGCATAAACTTATAAGCTAGTTTCAAAAAACATGAATAAACATTAGGAGCCTTGTACTTGCAATTCAATTGTTTGACATATCTTTGTATTTTTATCAGAGATATCCACAATTTAAATTTCTCTCTCTCATTGTAACTATCAAATTATCAAAATTCCACTAAAAAACAATTTTCATGCAAAGCGACATATTTGCGTGACAAAATTTAGTGACTGACCACTCAATTAGACTACAAAGAATCTCTTAAACTAAATGATGTGTTATATACGAAAGATGGGATCTGGGGAAGATGAAACGAAGCACCCGTCAGGAGCTCATTACTCAAATTTTGGTGGTCAACAAACTCGTTGCCATATACAGAAGTGTGTGATTGGATGAAATTTTGGGTGGAACCGCAACAAAGAGCTCAAATAGAATTGTGATGGACCCTCCTTGCTGAACAAGATCACCTGTTTAAAAAGATCTTAAACCAACTGATAGCACCTAAAGGGGGTGAGCAGGGAGGCTCCAATAGTTAAGTCTAAAAAATAAAATCTAGTGGAGAAGTTGAAAAGTGAATAATGCCAATGAATAGGGGATTGCTAGGAATACCTTGTTCTACTGAGTGAAGGGGTATTTATAGAGCTTGGGGAGATAATTTTAGAACTAAAACCTAAAAGTAGACTTGCTAGCTAGTTGTTTTGTTAGGTCAGTAAAGGCAATGTTAGGACAACAAACCTAACCGTCCTTAAACTAGGCGGTTGGCATGCCAACTAGTTGTCCATTTAGGTTGGCTGAAGGGAATTGTGTATTAGGACAACAGTCCCAAGATGTAGATGATGAAACAAGTCTCACAGCATTAAATGTGGTGCCACTCTTTTACTTTTAGGCTTAACTAGGCCATTGTATTTGGGCCTACTGTTAGGTCCATTAGTTAGGCCTTTCTTTTAGGTTCTTCTGTTAGGCCTCTTTGCTATTAGGTCCTCTTTTAGGCCTCTCTGATAGGCCCTTAGGAAGTATTAAAATTTTGTTTGCAATTTGGATGTGTTGGAGGCATTTTAATATTAAATAATTAAAATGAATAAATGTAAAGATGTGGGAAATGAGGAGTTAATGAAAAATGTTTAATCCTACATTGAAAAGGAGAGAAACTATTTTATTCTTTTTAATTGTGGTGATTAATGGGCTAAAATGTATTGACTCAGATATTGGGCTAGATACGTGCGCAAGGAGGAGGTGAAGAGTGGAGGTAATTAATCAGAATAAATTGGGTAGTAATTTCGTGAGGCCCATTAAGCCTATAAATAGACTCATTTAGACTCATCCAAGTTACTAACATTACAATATACACAAAGAAAAAATAGAGAGATTCTTGGCAAAGAAGGGTGTTCTTTCTGGTGGAGTTTTGGGCTTGAACACTGTGCAGAGGTTGTTCTAGCCATACAATACTTGTTGGGCTGTTGTATCTTGGGGAAGACAAGTCAAAGAAGGTCTGCACCGATTACAAAGTTTAGCCAACTAAGAGCTTGAATCTCCTTAAAGAGAATGAGTGCCGCGCCTTAGTCCAAATTGTATTGTGTAATTCCTTTCTTTATACTAATAATATTCAGAAATATTATTCAGTTTCTCGTTGTGTTACTTCCATTATTATTTTGATTTCACCAACAATTTTAAGGAGATTCATACACATGGAATCGACACAAGAGAAACCAAAAAAACCTGTTGGAGATCTTAACAAACCCTTTCACTTTAAGGGAGCCCACTTCAAGAGGTGGAAAGAAAATGTCCTCTTCTACTTGAGTCTTCTCAAAGTCTCCTACATCCTCACTAACAAGAATCCATCAAAAGTTCCTACCGATGAGATGAGTGATGAAGATTATATTCTCCATCAAGAAAAAATAGATAAGTATACAAAAGATGAGTATAATTGTCGCTCTTATCTATTGAATTGTCTAGCCGATCATTTCTATGATTATTATGATATAACGTACAATTCTGCTAAGAAAATTTGGAAAGCTTTACAAAACAAGTATGATACCGAGGAGGCAGGTGCAAAGAAGTATGTTGCTAGCAGATTTTTCCATTACCAAATGGTGGATGGAAAATCGGTAGTGGATCAAGCACAAGACTTCCAAATGATTGTTGCAGAATTGAGATCCGAAGGTATAAATATTGGAGACAATTTGGTGGTAGCTAGCATAATTGACAAACTACCACAATCTTGGAGGGAGTTCCAAAAGACTTTGCAGTACAAACAAAAGGAGACATCCTTGGAGACTTTGATCACACGCATCCGTGTGGAGAAAGAGGCTAGAGGACAAGATGCACTCATGACACAAGAGAGCAATGGTAATTCCACCACAAAGGTAAACCTTATTTCAGCCAATAATAATACGCCTAAAAATCATTTTCCTAGAAATAGTCAATTGAAGCCTAAAAAGAGAGTTTTTAAAAATAATAATAGACCTCAAGGAAGGGGAAACCCGAATAAAAATTACAATAAGAACCAAGGACCCCCTTCACAAGATCAATTTAATAGATCCTGTTTTGTCTGTGGCAAGAGTGGGCATATTGCTCGATCTTGCAAATTTCGGAAACATGAATCTATCCCGCAGGCTAACATAACCGAAGAGCCTTTAGTGGCTATGATTACAGACATCAATATAGTGCAATATGTTGAAGGGTGGTGGGCAGATTCTGGTGCTAATAGGCATGTCTGTTATGACAAAAATTGGTTCAAGTTGTACACTCCTTTTGAAGAAGAAAAATCTGTTATGCTTGGTGACTCTAGCAAAACTAAGGTTCTTGGGAGTGGTGAGATTGAATTGAAATTCACTTCTGGACGCATGCTAACATTGAAAGGTGTTCTTTACACTCCGTCCATGAGGAAGAATTTGATGTCAAGTTTTTTGCTTAACAAGGCTGGCTTCAAGCAAACTATGGAATTTGATAATTATGTAATCACCAAAAAGGGATTATTTATGGGCAAGGGTTACGCTTGTGATAGAATGTTTAAATTGAATGTTGAGAATAATAAAGCATCTACCAGTTCAGTTTATATGCTTTCTTCTATTAATTTTTGGCATGCTCGTTTGTATCATATAAGTAGTAGATATGTGGGAATCATGAGTAGTTTAGGATTAATTCCAAGACTTTCAAAAGATTTTAAAAAATGTGAAACTTGTAGTCAAGCTAAGATTACAAAAAAGCCTCATAAAAGTGTTGTAAGAAATACCGATTTGCTTGAGTTAATTCACTTTGATTTATGTGAATTTGAGGGAATTTTAACTCATGGAGGAAATAGATATATTATCACTTTTATTGATGATTTCTCAAAATATACAACTATTTATTTGTTGAAAAATAAAAGTGATGCTTTTGAAAAATTTCAAGATTTTTTAAAAGAAGTTGAAAATCAATTCGGTAGAAAAATAAAAAGAATAAGAAGTGATAGAGGTCGTGAGTATGAATCAAGTGCATTCAACTCATTTATTCAATCTTTGGGAATTATCCATGAATCTACTACACCATATTCACCTACTTCTAATGGTGTGGCTAAAAGAAAAAATAAAACTTTAATTGAGTTAACAAATATCATGTTAATTGAATTTAGTGCACATTTACATTTTTTGGATGAAGCTATTTTAACTGCATGTCATGTTTTGAATAGGGTGCCACATAAAAAGTCACACACCACACCTTTTGAGATGTGGAAAGGACATAAGCCAAATTTAGGATATTTGAGAGTATGGGGCTGTCTTGCTTATGTAAAGCTTACTGACCCTAAAATGTCTAAATTATGTATAAGGGCTACTACCTGTACTTTTCTTGGTTATGCGATTAATAGTACAACCTATAGATTTTTTGATCTTGAAAACAAAATAATTTTTGAATCTGGTTATGCAATTTTTCATGAAGAAAAATTTCATTTTAAATTGAAAAATAGTGGGGGTGAAAAAAATATTTTGTCACAATCTAGTTCTTCTACTTCACATTTACAAAATCAAGAAAATTTTGAAATGGAACCTAGAAAGAGTAAAAGAACTAGAGTTGAAAAGGATTTTGGTCCTGATTATTATGTTTTTAACATTGAGGAAAATCCCCAAAATTTAAAAGAGGCTTTAACATCACCTGATGTTATATTTTGGAAAGAGATTGTAAATGATGAGATGGAATCTCTAATTTCTAATAGAACTTAGAAATTAGTAGATCTTCCACCGGGTTGTAAGACCATAGGTTGTAAATGGGTCCTTAGAAAAAAGTTGAAACCGGATGGATCAATAGATAAGTTTAAAGCTAGACTTGTTGCAAAAGGTTTTAAACAAAAAGCTAATCTTGATTTCTTTGATACTTTTTCTCCGGTAACAAGAATAACATCTATTAGATTGTTAATTGCTATTGCTGCAATTTTTGATTTAAAAATTCATCAAATGGATGTAAAAACTGCTTTTCTAAATGGGGACCTAGAGGAAGAGATTTATATGGATCAACCCGAAGGCTTTGTAGAGCCTGGACAAGAAAGCAAGGTATGTAAGCTAATTAAATCCCTATATGGCTTAAAACAAGCACCTAACCAGTGGCATAAAAAGTTTGATTCCTGCATGATTGAGAATGGTTATAAATCAAATGAATGTGATAAATGTATTTATTCTAAATCATGGAATAATTTACATGTTATTATTAGCCTCTATGTGGATAATATGTTGATTTTTGGCTCAAATATGCATGTTATAAATGAGACAAAAAATATGCTTAAAAGCCATTTTGATATGAAAGATCTTGGTGAGGCTAATTTTATTTTGGGCATGAAAATTACAAAAGCATGTGATGGAATATATCTTGATCAATCACATTATGTTGAGAAAATATTGAGAAAATATAATTTTCATGATCACAAAAGTGTAGCTACTCCTTTTGATTCTAGTGTTCATTTATTTCCTATGAATAATGATGATGAGATTTTTAATCAAAAGGATTATGCTAGTATCATTGGTAGTTTGCGTTTTGCTACTGATTGTACTAGACCTGACATTGCATATGTAGTAGGAGTGCTTAGCAGATTTACTAGCAAGGCTAGTAAAGATCATTGGCTAGCTATTGAACGAGTCATGAGATATTTAATTGGTACCAAAAACTATAGCTTATTTTATAAAAAGTACCTTGCTGTGATTGAAGGTTTCAGTGATGCCGATTGGAATACTTTGTCAGGTGATTCTCTCTCTACCACTGGTTATATTTTTACTTTAGGTAGTGATGCTATTTGTTGGAAATCCAAAAAGCAAACAATAATTGCTAATTCAACAATGGAAGCCGAATTAATAGCATTAGCTTCAACTAGTGAAAAGGCAAATTGGCTTAGAGATTTGTTATATGAAATTCCACTTTGGGAAATGCCAATTCCACCTATATTAATTCATTGAGATAGCACTGCCACAATTGGTAGAGTTAAAAACCATTACTACAATAGTAAATCCAGACCTATAAGAAGAAAGCACAGTACCGTGTGATCTTATTTGAGTGATAGTATCATAACTGTGGATTATATTAAATCTAATGATAATCTTGCAGATCCATTTACCAAGGCATTGGCAAAAGATAGAGTCTGGAATACATCGAGGGGGGTGGGACTAAAGTCCATAGAATTATGAGCCATGTATGAGGATACCTAACCCGAGGACCAGAGATCCTGAGAATTGGGTTCAATGGGAAAAACGAATCATACGATGGTCATAAGAAATGCACAATTTATTTTTCTTAATTATTTATTTTGTAAATAATTTTTTAATTGTTCATCCCTATGATGTAAGTGCATTTATTCTATAATGTGGAGAGGTTAAGTAAAAAAACTCTTAACGAAATTTGTAACTCGTATGAGTAGAGTGTCAGAATTACAAGAGCACCCTTGACAAAATTTCACCTATGTGAGTGTGGGGGTGGGGCCGCTCCCTATGAGATTTGGAGTTAATCTCAAATATACTCATGAAACTGGGATTAGCACACGGTCGTAAAATGCTAGCTATAAAAGCTCATGTCAACATCTGGGTTATTATGTGTAAGCAGTGACGCTTAATTTCCCTAAAGCAGTACTAGTTCAAGTCGGAGACCACTATGACTCTAGAGTTGAGATCGCTGTTTTACTAAGTGAAGGTTCAATGCATAGCACACCTTCATAATGCATAGTGACTCATCTTTGCCTAGTAATCTCTCTTTAACTAAAAAATTTAATATTAAAATGAGTAGGAGATTGTTGGAGGCATTTTAATATTAAATAATTAAAATGAATAAATGTTATAACATAAATGTAAAGATGTGGGAGATGAGGAGTTAGTGAAAAATGCTTAATCCCACATTGAAAAGGAGAGAGACTATTTTATTCTTTTTAATTGTGGTGATTAATGAGCTAAAATGTATTGACTTAGATATTAGACTAGATACGTGTGCAAGGGGGAGGTGAAGAGTGGAGGTATCAAAATTGGAAATGAATCAACCTCTTGAATCCTCCTACTTGACAGCCTATTCAGAGCAATTACCATCAGATTAATATCTAGCAATTAATCTTGTAACACCCACTACATCAAAATAATGGACCTAATTAATCAGAATAAATTGGGTAGTAATTTCGTGAGGCCCATTGAGCCTATAAATAGACTCATTTAGACTCATCCAAGTTACTAAAATTACAATATACTTGTTGGGCTGTTGTATCCTAGGGGAGACAAGTCAGAGAAGGTCTACACCGGTTACGAAGTTTAGCCAACCAAGGGCTTGAATCTCCTTAGAGAGAGCGAGTTCTGCGCCTCAGTCTAAATTGTGTTGTGTAATTCCTTTTTTTATACTAATAATATTCAGAAGTATTATTCAGTTTCTCGTTGTATTATTTCTATTATTATTGTGATTTCACCAACAGGATATCTTTGAAATTGTCCCAATCCAATTTTAAAAGCCATCAACAAACCCCATATTGCCTAGAACAAGAATCAAAACCACTAGCAAAAACCTACTTCTAATAATACAACAAATGTAAAATTAAAATAATAATAATAATAATATGTATTGACAAATTTTCATGATTATGATTTTTTTAATTGATTTAGATTATACCTATTACTAATAAGAGGAAAAGGAAAATATTAATTTGTATTATTGAGAATTTTTGTAGCAGAGTTTCAAATCTAATAATTTGAGTACTATTTTGAATTTTTAGAGGTTCTGATGATAGAGTTTCAGGTCGAGCAAGATATCCTCTTCACCCAAAAGTCTAAAATTTCTTAATGAATAAATTAAAGAAAATACTCAACTACTTGATAAAAGAATAACTCATAATATCCATATTGAGCCAACTGAGCCACATGGTATAATCAAAGTAAAATTAACCAGACCGTGTGATGCATGTACAATGCATGGATTAATTGATAAAGTGAATATCAATTATATATATATATATATATATATATATATATATATATGTAGTGACCCAAAAAGGAGGGTCTTGCATTTCATGGAATCACACATCGCTTAGGGAAGCATCTGAGAATGTATTTATAAGGAATGACTTCCCTTTAATGTGTAGAGGCCTTTTCCCCAACGCAACTTAGGGAAGAACAAAACCGTGAAGGGTATAGGTCCCAAAGCGGACAATATCTACACAGTTAGGACGGGGTTATTACAATATATATTAGATTAACAATTTTTTCTCAATTTGATCTTTTTATTGGTTTAGATAATACTTTTCATATAAAGAAAAGAGAAATGTTACTTTGTATTAATTTTAATTCTTGGTAACTGATCCTTTTTTTAGTGAAACTTAGAACTTTTTTGATGAAAAAAATAATACAGTAGGTAAACATGGGATTTAAGTCATTAAAAAAAAAAAAAACTTGGGATTTACTTGGGAGTACCCATTGAAAGTTGCATGAAATCTTATAACTCCACTAATGTGTCACAAAACTTAGCATTTGCATGAATAACCACACATAAACTCAGTAGGGCAAAAGTTGGGTCTAGTGCATACCCATCGAGATGTGAACACTTGGCAATTACTTGACTAGTGTCTAAATCCCAATGGGTCCCATCTAGTGCAATAAGCACTAGACCCAAACCAATTCTAATTCAATAGACCAATATGAAGAGAGACTAAATTGCATCCTCTTCAATTGAATCATCTAAATCTCTTCAAGTCTTAGTTAGATGTATAACACATGAAATTTATTTTATTTTTAAATGTCACATATTTTACCTCTAAATAAAATTTGGAGAGAATTATAGGATTCAATTGGAGAGAATCTTATCTTATAATGGCAACCAACATCATGAGACTGGTACTTGAAGCAGATCAATCATGGTAGCTGAATTTTAAGTGGAATATAGAAATTGTAGCAAAAATCGTTTTAGATACACTAGTACTTGGAGCACGTCGATTGTTCCTTTCATTCAAAAAGTTTTACAATATTTAAAAGACACTATTGAATCATACAGTAAAAGAATTGGATTATTTTATTATTTTTTATAATAATAATAAAATAAAAAATAAAAAAAAAAAACCAGAAAGATGTTTCCTAGTAAGTTTACTGTCTTTGATTCACTTGAACCCTACTCATGTATGACATGAGATCATCCGAGCAATTAATGAAACGTGTCAATACTCGAATTCTCTCAACCTTAAACCTGCAAAGTAAAGAGTTGGAGGACTTCCTAAAAAAATCCAGAGTCGTTGTATTAGATTGAACCATATGATACAAGAAGACATATAATTATATAAAGCTCAATTTTTATTATATTTACCATTTATACTTCAACTATTATTACGATTTACACGTAGATGTATGGCCCTTCTTTTGTAGCCTGCATAATTTCTGATTCTTCCGTCGCTGGGCTTTGATTACCTTGGGTTGGGCCACATCAGTTTTTTAAAGTTGGAATATAATGGTTGAAGTAGTATTCGACGGGCTAGATCACAAGGCGATTAGAGTCAGATTCTTATGATCCATCCGGGTGAATCTTATAATGCTGATATTATCATTTCAAGCTTTTGAAAGAAGAAAAACTAAAAATTAAGATACTTATTGTATCAAGTAAAGGCTTTACATTTCTTCTCACTAGAAAAGAAAGTTTTTTTATTGAATCAAACGGCCTATTGACACTTGAAATCCATTGATGAATCAACACAGCCCAACTTTTCTGTAAGGATTCAACAATTTTAACAACTCGGTGGCCTTCTTCTTTACAGTCTCATCACAACCAAGCTGCAAGAGAACCAAAAGCTTCTGGAAAGCACCAGCTTGAAGTGCCTCAACTAAAACACTCTCATCATCATCTTCATCCCTCTTAGCATTCTTGAACAGCTTCCAAAGAGTGCACACTGCAAACTCTGTTGCCATCTCTGATATCCTCAACATCTTCTTAACCAAAAGAGGCATAGTTAGAGCATTCTTATATGCCTCTTCTCTCCCTTCTTTACAATCACAAATACCAGCCAAAACACCTAAAGCCCTTTCACAGATACCTTTTTCTGCATCAACAAGGATTTCTGTGATAAACGAAACCAAACCCAGTTCCACAAATCTTGGTGTTAATGCCACACTTATTGAAGATGAAGAAATCATGTAATATATAGATGTCAAAGAAGATTTTGTAGCCTTAGGACAAATAGGCTCTCTAATTATGTTAACTAAGGCTTCACTAATTCCTTCAATCTCTGACAAGGTATCAACAAGTCTTTGATTCAAAGAAAGAAGCTCTTTGAGTACTAAAACTGCGTTTTGCCTTGCTGAAGGATCTCCATTCTTTAATACCCAAACCATCGAATTTAAAGACGCTGGCGATCCTAGTTTTGATTGCCCTTCTTCACCAAGTGGGAACATCCATGTCAAGACAGATAATATCTCTCCCAACATGTCCACATGTTTCTCAATTGAAACACTCGCAAAAGAATAAAACATATCCGATAACACACACCCAGTTCCGTTATTCACAACACACCGCTTGTTGCACTCGCTTTCTTTCCCCCACGCCTTGATCTTCCCCAACAATTCTTTGCACCTCTTGTGATCCCCACAATGAGTTGCAACCACAATTTGTGAACAAATCTCAGAAACCTCATCTGGGGTCGCAGGAACTAGAGGTGTGGGGATCGCCGTAGACAACATGATGGGGTCTTTCATTGAATCAAGAGAAACCGAGTCGAAATTTTTGCCATTCAAAGGGTCGCTGCTCTCGTTGTCATCACCACGATTGCCTTTACGTCTTCTCCAAGAACATAAAATCATTGTGTTTGTGTTGAAATATATGTCTATGATGTTTTGTGTAACTTGTGGAGAATGCAAAGGAAACTCTTATTATATTTACATGCAGAAATGCTAGGACACCTAAAATTTCCTCGAAATTTCCACTGACTTACAGGGGTGATGTTGATGGCTTATTACCTATGAGTGAGAGGAAAAATGCGTCACATTGGTGGAACCATAAACTGAGCTGCTTTATAAAAAATTTCTCTATCTTATATTTTTATTTTACAAAATATTCAACTTTAGGGGTTTTATTTTAGTTCTTAATACAATAAAATAATATAAATAGTACAATAAAAAAATACATCTATTACAATAAAATAATATATTAATTATAAAGTAGTGTAAACACATGAATAAAATAATATATATAATATAAAACAGTGTGAACACACAATTTAATAAATTTTTTTTAGTTATGAGCCATACTGCACAGCCAAAAGTGACCGTGCATTGTGGAGCCAAATTATTTGGCTTTAGCTCCACTAATGTAACAATAAATTTATATTTGGTGGTACTAAAAATAGTAATATAATTTTTTAGTACTCTAGTATTAATACTTTTTTTTTTTTGAAAACTAATATTAATACTTAAAAAAGTGATGTTATAGATAATATAAATTTTAATATATAAAGTTTACAATATAATGTATACCCACTAGTATAGTGTCTAAAATCATTATTTAATTAGGTTAATGTTAGAGATAATATGACTTGTAATAAGTGTAGTGTTGTAGGACTCAGGAGATGTAGATGGCCTATGAGGAAAAATGTGTCTATGAAATCATTTATTAACAGGGTGATGATGTTCGAAATATTACAAATTTAATATATAAGGTTTACAAACTAACGCGTATTACATGTAGTGTAGTGTATGAAACCAATATTATTGATTTGATGTTGAGATACAACTCACAAGTACGAAGTATACCGTGGTAAAACTCACATGATGTTGATGTTGATGTTTGACCAGCTGACTGGGTCTAGGTCTGAGTCTTGGTCAACCACTCTCACTGGCCAGTCTAGGACAAGTCGGTGCGTGCTATCCTATTCTTAGCCTTTATTTCAACTTCCACACGATAGCAGAACCTTGAAGGTACGTGCATGACATTCTCTACCGCTTTATATAAACCTTTTTTGAAAAACTACACCGCATGATTTTAAGACACTATAAATAATTCTATATTACTATTGAAGCGCATCCGATTATTAGTTTTAAGAATAAGTCTTGTGTTACATAATGTAACATAGCAGACGTCTCATGTGACAAATTATAATTAGTAGAAAGCTGACATTTTAATGATCGTCCAAATTTAAAAAATGAATTCCGGTTCAATTTCAAGACAGCAAAAATAACAACTCTTATGCAATAAACATTGCAGTCATCCCTACGGAATTTTTTCAACGTGTAGTGTGAAAAGAAAAGAAGCAGAAAAAGTGGGATTGTGATAGTAAAATCCAGAGAGAGAGAGAGAAGCAGAAAAAGTGGGATTGGTGCAAACCAACCACTTTCAGGCCAAAATTGGAAGGTCATTTCAACTCCGATATAGCCACACCAATTTGTTCCACTCTATTCTTAAGGCCCTCAGTCCCAATAACAAAAAAAACCCCGTACTCATACAAAAATGATCGTGTTTATGTATTAAGTCCAACTGGCTCAAATGCAAATCTAAACCCATTTTTCAAGTTGTATACAATTCTATAACAAATGTAGCGTACACCAGTCATTAATTACCTGTGTACACCTTTTTTTTAGGCATATGTCATTTAGCGAGAACAACCCTAAAATAACTTCATTCTATACCTAGCTCAAGGTTAGTTAGTTCTCAACAGATCAGTAGATCCACCAATCGCTAGGGTTTGTATTTTGGCTATAAATACCTCCCATTTCAACCATTTCAAGGATATAGACACCTACTACGTACATCGAAACCCTGTTGAAATCGATCCCAAAACCACCATATTCCTATTCCTAAGGTGATAGGGCAGAATAGTTGAATATTATACTCAGCTTTTTGAACTTTAGAAAACAAGTGTTTAATTCAAAATACGGGTATGAACTTTGGTACATGCACTTAAAAATTGAAAATATGTATTTAAAAATATGTGTGGAAATATGTGTGAGTGAAAAAGTGTGTGAAAATACCTGTAATGTTGTTTAAAAACTGAAAACATGTGTTTAATAAGTGAGTGTACCAAACAGAGCCTCAAACTTTCACAACTTTCAAAAATTCCATTCCCATTTCCCATTATATGTATGTTAAAATGTTGACTGTTTTGTGCTTAAATTTTAATTTTCTTAAATTCTCGTTAATTATGAAAAATTACACAAAGTGGTGTATGCTTAAAATAATAGGTGTACACAACTTAAGGACCAGTATACGCTGAGTTCATCAGGGGAAATTATGTTTCATATTTTGGTCCTTTTTTCCGGATTTTAGGTCAATGGATTATGATGTATGCGATTCATAAAAATCGTACACCACTCTTGGTTAGAAACCCTAAATTCAATTTATATTAATTTTATAATTCACTTTTTTTCATATTTCTTATTTATTTTCTTGGGTATTTTATTCGTCTGATTTTTATTTAATCGATAAATCATAAAACTCAAAATATCAAAACACTAAAGGTGTGTTTGTTTAGAAGTGAAATAGAGTGAATAGAAAATTTTGGAGAAAAAATCGAAAGGAAAACTTTTTTGGTAGATGTTTAGTTGGAGGGAGGAAGGGAAAAAAATTGGTAGGGCCCGGATGATTCTCCCTGTGCCTACCAAAATGTTTTCTCTCCAAATAAAGAAAAAACTGAGTGGGAGGAATTTAATAGGTAAATGATGAAAATGCCCATATGCAAGTGCACATGGGCTTGTCCAATCAGTTGCTTTTTTTTTTTTTTTTTTTTGTCTGGTTTGGTCTGTACGTTGCTTCTTGCTTTTTTTTTTTTTTTTTTTTTTCTATTGATTTCCTAGGCAGCTTCATCCAATTGCTCTTCTTTTTTTCTTTTTCCCTTTTGCTTCTTTTTGTGATTTTTTGTTTTTTTTTTTTTAGACGTGATTTTTTTTTCCTAGATATGATTTTTATTTCCTAATAAATTTGGGTGGTTGCTGATTGTTATTTAATCGATAAAATCGATAAATCATAAAACTGAAAATATCAAAAACACTAAGGATGTGTTTGTTTGGAGGTGAAATAGGGTGGATAGAAAACTTTGGAGAGAAAATGGGAAATAGAACTATTTTGGTAGATGTTTGGTTGGAGGGAGGGAGGGAAAAAATTAGTAGGGCCCAAATGTTTTCTTCCTGGGCCCATCAAAATGTTTTCTCCCCAAATGAAAAGAAAACTGAGTGCGAGGAATTTAATAGGTAAATGATGAAAATGTCCATGTGCAAGTGCACATGGGTTTGTCCAATCCGTTGCTTTTTTTTTCTTTTTTCTTTTTTTCTGGTCTGGTGTTGTCTGTACGTTGTCTCTTACTTTTTTTTCTCTTCTTTTTTTTTTTTCTTTTTTTCTTTTGATTTAGTAGGCAACTTCATCCAGTTGCTCTTCTTTTTTTTTTTTTTTTTTTTTTTGTTTTTCTCTTTTGTGATTTTTTTTTTTTAGATGTGATTTTTTTTTTCTAGATATGATTTTTATTTCCTAATAAATTTGGGTGATTGCTTTTTCTTTTTGTCACTTTTATTTTTTAACAAGACACCATTTTATAACAAGGGTATATGAGTAAATTTATTCAAACACATTTTTTCCATCTCTCTACTTTTCCACTCCGAACCAAACAAAAATAAGGGAAATTAAAATATTTTCTATCCTCTCACTTTTCCACCATCCCACTATATCCTCCCACTTTTTCACTCGTCCAACCAAACGGACTCTAAAAGATATTTGAATTTCTCTACACTTCTAGTTTTCTCCACGCACACACACCAAAAAAAAAAAAAAAAAAAAAACCATAGATTAAAAGTTACAAAACAAATTTGTCCTGATCAAACAAGAAAACAAATCATTTGCGTGGAATGACTTCTTTTTTTCTTTTCCTTTTTTTTAACTAAAATAAGAATAACCACTAATGAACTATCACTAGAGTGTGCACAATTTGGGCGACTCAGTTTTTTCCCAAATTTATCATCGAATTGATAGGGATTGATTTTCTCATAATTAGAATCAATGCATACCACTTAGGGTCGGTTTTTCGACCTATAGCGGTGTGGTTTTTGTGGTTGGTTTAATTGGTTTAGTTGGTTTGAAACATTAAAAAAAAATGTATGTTTTTTTTTTCAATAAAAAGAGGGCTTTCAAGCCCAATACACAACAAGTTCAAGATTTCAAGCAAAATTTTCACTTGACAAATTATTCACACAAACCTGTTCACACATCAAGCAAAATGTCCACTTAGATTTTTCACAAATACGTGTTCACAGTTCACACATCAACCTATTCAATACATCAACCTGTTCAAACATAAAAAAATAATTAAAAAAAAAAAAAAAAACCTATCCAGGTGCAATTTTTGCCCTCCAACCCAAAAAAAAAAAATTCTGTCCAAGTTTCATCATAAAAAATCTGTTCACACATAAAAGTCTATTCACACATAAACTTCTTTAAAAAATCTGTGCACACATAAAAAATTTGTCCAAATTTCATCTTTTCATTCGCCATGTAAAAAAGTTTTGAAATTGCCTCAATAAAAGTTCAACTCCCAAAACACTATAATATCATTAGTGTCACTGTGTGTATCAGTGTCAATAACAATAATCGTTAATGTATCCACTTAATAAAATATTACAGAACCATTTGTTGTTGTCCACAAATGCCAAAATAAAAATATACAAATTAAAATAGCATTTAGGAAAAAAAATGTTAATTGTTTGTATCATCAATATCATCCCGCCCATGACTAACTAGTAACTACCATTAGTGAAAAGTCCACTACCAATAACATATGCAAATATAATTAGCATATAGGCAAAAGAATGCTAATTCCAATAAGTCCATTTGTCCAATATGTTTGTACACTATGCATCATTCTAGAACTCCTACAAAATACTAAACAAAACAAAATAAACACGTGTTAATAACAATAAAACATTTATAAATAATAAAATATTTATAATTAGCAAGTATAATTACATAATACTAACTACTAATTAATTCCAAGCAAAGAGCAACACATCACTCACATCATCCAACACAACGGTGCATGGATCCTTCTCCATAAGCATTGGGCAAACTGATGCAATTTCTACAATCTCATTCAAAACAAAATGATACTTAAGCATTGAGCAAATAAATAAAAAATTGATGTATACAACAAACAAAATGAACATATATATTTTTTTTAACAGTGTCAATCTCAAAACCCTTCATATCCTCCACATTATCCATGCACTCCCAAAACTTTATTGGTCTTTTTTTCTTCGCATCATTCAACCAATTCTAGGTATAAATAAGGGCTTCAACTGTATTAGGAAATAGTAAACTACAGAACGAATCCAAAACACGCCCCCATATACTAAGAGCAAACTTGGATGCAACGGTAGAGACATGAATAGCCAACACATTACGGGCAATTTGGGAAAAGACTTGATATCTAGAAGAATTCATTTTCCACCACATCAAAATGTCAAAATCTTCCACATCAGGATTCTCAGAAGATTCCAACAAATACATATCCAACTCAAATTTGCATTCCACACTATCCTCATCTGCCAAGTGTTGCTTAAATCTGGTATTATACCTTTTAAAGTGATCAAAAGCATTACCAACACTTGGCCCAAAGTCTCTAGACAATGAAGGACTACTACCACTATCACTAGAACTCGAGGTTCCATTTTGACCCGCTCTCTCTCTATACAACCTCTTCAACACATCCCAAATCCTAGAGCTCATCGCATCCCCGTTGTCCTTTCCATTCCATTCCCTGAACCAAAACTTGACATACTTCAATTTATAGCTTGGGTCAAGAACAACAGCAACAAAAAGCATCAAATTGATATTATCTATATTTCCCCAATACGTATCATTTTTTTTTTCATCTCTCCCACCATACTCCTTAAAAGAGGATCCCCATCAACACTACACAATTGTTGCAATTGATCTTCAATGCCAATTAGCTCGTGGAAATATGTATTGGAAGTGACAAACAAGGACCCAAAAAATCTAAGTGTCCCCTCATAAAATATTCCAAGAAATTTCACAAATGTCTTGACATTTTCCAAATCAAAATATCTAAAAGGACCAATGGGCTTTTTGCCATTTCCATCCACTTCACAAGGATAAAGTTTGTAATGCTCATTCTCCTCTTCCAAACTATCAAATCCTCTCACAAATTTCAAAGCACAATCTAATATGAGGTAAATCGAATTCCACCTTGTTGGCACATCAAGGAATAACAAACATTTTGCTTTAATTTTCTCCTTATCAACATATTTTTGAAACTTCTCAAACCTTGCGGGAAAGGCTCTCACATATTGCACCGCATTCCAAACCTTGGTTATTGATTCATGAATAGACTTCAACCCACTCTACACTATCAAACTCAAGATATGTGCACAACAACGCATATGCATGAACTCACCACCCAATATGCTACTATCTCTTTCTTTTGTTTTTTTCTTCACATAATCAATTGTCACATCATTAGAACTAGCATTATATGTGGTAATTGTAAACAACCGGTCTATACCCCACTTCAACAAACATGACTCAACCGCCCTACCTATGGTGTCTCCTTTGGGATTAGCTATAAGGCAAAAGCTCAAGATTTTCTTTTGGTAAGTCTAATCACTATCAATAAAGTGTGCGGTGACTATCATGTAGTTCAAGTTTTGTATGGAGGTCTAAGTATCCATAGTCACACAAACCCGTTGCCGAACAAATTAAAGCCC
Organism: Quercus variabilis; assembly: GCA_030445155.1. Lineage (NCBI taxonomy): Eukaryota > Viridiplantae > Streptophyta > Magnoliopsida > Fagales > Fagaceae > Quercus > Quercus variabilis. The sequence continues at coordinate 55,074,115 of CP129446.1, forward strand.
TTCTCAAAATATCCACCTCTCTAGAATAAATTTTCATACAAGCCCTTGCAATAGTAGTGCGATGGAGAATAGGAAACCTAGGCTCAACTATTTCCATAAATTCTTGAAAGCCTTGGCGCTCCACAAATTTAAAAGGTAATTTATCAATAATGATCATTCTTGCCAACGCCATACTTATCATCTCTTCACTATAATTTTTAACCACTAGTACATTTGAACCTCTTTCCCTTTCCCTCTTAGCATGGAAAGACAAAGTTTTTTTACTTACCATCACGAAAAAAAGGCCATTTCTTACACACTTCCATGCGGTGCAACATGCTTGAAGTCCCACTTGTCCTGTCATGGCAATTATATTGATTTTTACAATAATTGCATTGTGACTTTGGCTTCTTGGGATCACTACCGGCCAACTTAGTCAAGTGCTTCCATACTATAGATGGGTCCTTACCACTCTGTTTAGGTGGTAGTGGGGGAAGTGATGCACCAAGTCCAATAGGTGCTATAGGTTTAGGTTGGTTAGTACTACCAAAAGGGTCCCCTACACCAAAACCAAGTGGAAGATCAACATCCATCTAATCATTTTTTTTTTCAAACAACAAAAACACAAAAGTAAAAAGTAAAAACTAAAAACAACATCACAAATAATTTTTCACAACTTGTTTGCCATACACAAAAACATATTCCGACTCATAGTTATAAAAATTATACTCAATTACTCATTACTCAATTAGACAATCAAGTCCAACAATGAGAAAGCCAATACAATGAAAAAACCCCAAATTTAATTTAATAACTAAATAAAATAGATAAACGAAAGCAAGAGTAAAAGGTATACAGAAATACATTAATGTCAAATGAATTAAATACTGATTTCCATGTAATATATAAATTATAAAAAAAAAAAAAAAAAAAAAAAAAAAAAAAAAAAAAACCCAAGCAGTTAAGTAGTTCAAAACGTAAAAGAAGCATTGATATAAAAAATTATAGGCGAAAATGCACTTTTGGTCCCTACATTTTGGACCTATTCTCAATTTGTTCCCTAAATTGATTTAGCTCCTAAGTCAGACCCTGATTTTTAAAAATCGTTTTTAAAATAGTCCTTGCCGTCAACCCAGTGACAGAAAATGCTGAGGTGGCAAACGGAATACACTGTTTGCTGACGTGGCTAATAAAATAATAATAAAAAAATATATTTAACATTTTTTTAATGCCATGTCACCATTTAAATTAATAAAAAAATCCAGAGAAAATTTTAAAAAAAATGTAAATTAAATTTTTTTAAAAAAAAACCTTAAATCTAATTTAAACTAAAATCATTTCTTAAAAAATAAAAATTCAGAAACGTTTTAATTCTTTTTGTTTTTGTTTTTGGTTAACCTCATCAACTTAAAAAACAAATCTTCTACACTCTCTACCACTAATTTCAAACTCCCTCTCTTTCTCTTCACCCTACACTCAATCTCCCTAAATCAGAAATCACCGATTCAGCCTTCTTCTCTCTCTCTATTTCTCTATTTTTTTTACTCATCACGATCTCCCTCTCTTCGAATCGGTGATTTCTGGTTGAGTGGTGGCGTTTTGGTGGTCGTGGCTTGCCGTGGGTGGGTTTAGATCGGCACAGGTGGGATTCAGATCGCCGTGGGCTGGCATGGGGCCGTTGGTGCTAATGGGTGGCCGTGGTTTTGCTCGCCATGGGCCGCCGCGAGTCTTGGGTTTGGTGGTTGTGGTAGATCGGCACAGGTGGGATTCTGATCTGATTTGGTTTTTTATTTATTTATTTATTATTATTTGGGTTTGTGGGTATGGATTTGGCAATGTTGATGGTGGTAGTGGTGGTGGCAGTGGCGGCAGATGGTTTGGGTTTTGGATTTGGAATTTGGATTTTGTTTGGGTGTTTTGAGTTTTAGTATGGGTCTTGGGTTTTGTTTGAGTTTGGGTTTGACTCTCGGCAGTGGGTGGTGCTAGGTTGATCGGCGGTGAGTTTTTGGTAGTGATTTGTGGTTGTTGTGGTTGGTGGTGTGGGTGATTGTGGTGGTTGTTTTGGTTGTTGGTGGTGGTTTCAGTTTGTGGGTATGGGCTTTTTGTGCTGAGATTGATTTTGAGTGGGTTAGTCAATTGGGTTTGTCTTGATTTGGAGAAAAACGTGAAGAATGAAGTTCATGTTCTGGGTTGGAGGTTTCTGGGTTTGACATTTTTCTGGGTTGGAGGTTTGATGATTTTTCTGGGTTGGTTTTCTTATGTGGGTTTGGGTTTGATGATTTTTTCGTGTTCTGGAGGTTTTGGTTGAGAATAGGGATTTAGTATAAAATTTTGCATTGTTCTGGGTTTAATTGTGCTCTTGTTGTGGGTTTGATTGTTCTTGGATTCAAAGCACATGAAGAACTAGTTCTTGTGTTCTTCTCTCCTTAAAAATAATGAAAGCAATAATAATAATAATAATAATAATAATATTAGATTTAAAAGTTTTTTTTTTTTTTTTAATTTAGTTTGAATTAAATTGAAATTGAAAAATATAACTTATTTTTATTTTTTTAATTAAACTGACGTGGCTTTTTTTAATTCAGAAAATGCTGATATGGCATTAAAAAAATGTTAAATATATTTTATTATTATTATTTTATTAGCCACATCAGCAAACAGTGTATTCCGTTTGCCACCTCAGCATTTTCTGTCACTGGGTTGACGGCAATGACTATTTTAAAAACGATTTTTAAAAATCAGGGACTGACTTAGGAGCTAAATCAATTTAGGGACCAAATTGAGAATAGGTCCAAAATGTAGGGACCAAAAGTGCATTTTCGCCAAAATTATATTGAGTTCCTTGTACAATTTTCATTTACACATAAAGATAATAACATAAAATTATAAATATTATTCTCAATATAAATATAAAATAAAAGCTAATAGCAAATAATGACTACTAACTAGTGAGTGATTATGGATTACCTCTGGGTGAATGATTTTTATATCTTGTACTCGACATATATGCCGAGTATAGGATATACTAGCTCCTGGGTGAAGGATTGAAGAGTGAGTGTTGTGAACTCTCTCAGACTTAGTCTCCCTCAAAAATCAAATTGCTGAAAAATGTTGAAAACAAAAAAAAAAGTTAGACAAATCATAGTTCACAAATGGACTTGGACAGTTGAGCTTAAAGTGAGAGAGAGAATCTTTAAAATGATGAGGTGATGGATGGAGAGTGAAGACATGGAGTTACCGGTGGAGTGGCTAGCGGCAGCTAGGTAGTGAGCCAGTGACTAGTAAGGCGATGAGAGAAAGACACGTTAGACAATGACTCAAGGAGAGCCAACACCCAGCAAAACCGAGAGGCAAGAGAGAGAGAGTTGAGGAAGAAGGTCTAAGAAAATAACAAATTTATACCTAAGGAGTTAGGATTAGGGTTGTGCACAAAACGACGCAATTTTTTTTTTTTTTTTTTTAAGTAAGTAAAACGATGCCCTTTTTTTTGTTCGTTTGTTTTTTTTTTTTTTTTTTTAATAAAGAAAAAGAAAAACTATGCTAAATGATGCCATTCCAATATATATATATATATATATATATTAGATTTATTGGTTGGTTTAGTGCAAGTATCAATCTCAAACTTGTGTTTCGACTTCTGTACTGCACTGGCATTGGAATTGGGGTTCCTTTCCGTTCGCTAGCCTCGGCTATATCGGTTGGCTCTAGCGGCGGTGCAGTATTGTCGACGCCGGTCGGTTGGGTTGGCCATGGTTTGGTATTGCACACTCCTAACTATTACTATACAATAATCACTTTTTTGTATGATTACTTTTTTTATTTTACTAATAAATACCACTGACGATTTGTTATTATATAATAACCACTTTTTTGCATTGAATGATCACTAAATGATTATTACCATTTTTTTTTAATACAAGATAAAATTCTACTTTAACATAATCTAAATGTATATGTGTGTGAAATTCCCTCCTAAAAATTTAAATCTCGACCCTTGCCCCCCACATTTCACAAGCACTTATATTTATGAAGTGACTATTGCACCAAGGATGTGCGGTGGTAATTATTACCATAAAATAACTATATTTTTGCATAAAATGAGCACTTTTCAAACCAAGAATAATCACTATGGATTGTTACTATACAATGCCATTTTTTGTTAACTAATTAGTTCTTATGGCCACTTTTTGTATATAATGGCCACTTTTCTTCTTCTTTTTTAAACTAAGAACGGCCAATTATTAATTCTTACTATACAAGAACCATTTTTTTTTTTCCAACATAATGGCCATCTGTTTTAAAAAATAGTAATTACTAATAAATGTTACCATATAATGATCACTTTTTTGCATATGATGATTTATTTTGCATTGATCATTCTACATTCATCGAGTCAATGAGTATATTTAATTATTTATGTATTAAATAGATTTGCAATTAGTGAAAATGCTATGAGTTCAAATTTTCCGTCTTATTTTTTCTACTTTACTCTATGCTCTATAAATAAAAACATGCTACATGTCAACCTATTTAATTAAATAGTAAATTTATGTCTTTCATTAATTCAATGATCTACAATAAATAAATAAATAAATAAGTCATCATATTCCCACTGCCCCCCACCACCACCTTTGCTGGCAACCACTACGGTCATGACCAACCACCGCCTCCGACCAAACTCAACACTCTTCCACTTACGCCCCTCTCAAACCCATGAAAAACCCACACAACACCACCACACTACCACCCCTCCCTTCACCTCTCTCTCCATTATTTCATCAACTAAAATATTAATCCTTGAAGCTTCAGATTTCAAGACATACATTTTGGTTACAGATAGAAGAGGAAACATTCTCCCAATCAAGTTATAGTTTACTACGCCTATTAATAAAAACAAATGTTTGGAATTCTTTTGGTGTTTGATCAGTGATAGGGCCAATGGTAGTCAGAGCCCATGTGTTAGGAAGAGTAACTGAGCTGGTTGGGTTCTTTTATGGGTTTGAGAGGAACGAAGTGAAAGGAATGGTGGGTTTCAGCGGTGACCAGCCCCTTTGATGGCTTCGCCAGAATCCTGATAGTGGCGGTCGGCAAAGGTGGCTAGTTGTGGCAGTGAGAATGCGATGATTTCTTTTTACTTTTTATTTATTTTAGGTAAACAGAATAATAAAACACATAAATTTAGTGCATTTTATTAAATAAGTAAATACGCAAAATAATTTTATTTGTGGAACACATAGTAAAAAGTAGTGTAGGAAGAATGATATAGAAGATGTGGAATCAAATGTTATATTTAATTGTTGTAATTATTTATGTATTAAATAGGCTTGTTCTGTTTGTTGTTCTTGTTTACGGAATCACAAGAGTAAATTAAGTTTTTTAACATTTTCACCACTTGCAAGTCTTTTTTTTTTTTTTTTTTGAGTGGAACACCACTTGCAAGTCTTGATTGTATTGCAAGTTTGCAACCTATTCATAGTAGGTTTGACGAGACAACGCTAGGCCCTAGAGTGTTTTCCTTCCTGGTTTTCACTTTGTAAACAATTCCTAAACTCTTATGCGCTTTTTTTTTTTTTTTTTTGTGTGATTGTTTATTGTTTATCTATATATCTAGTCCTGATAATTAACTATTTGAACTAATTTTGTTGAATTGGTAAAATTAGTATCAATCACACTGGGAACCAAAATGTAACTAACAATTTTGATTTCAATGGCCTCACCTTGTGATATTGTTATGATTTATCAAGTATGAACTTTTTGGCCAATAATCTTACTTTGTATATGACAATATTTCATCTCAATCTAAATGATAAAATTTTAATGGCAAGAATCTTTTTCATCCTTGACCTTGAATAAATTTTGTCTTTACCTCATCATTCTATCAAATTGTATTCATTTTTACTAACCAACTTAAAGTATACCAACTAAATTTATACAAAGCAAGTATAAGTTTTCTACCATCAGAAATATCTTTATAATAAAATAAATCCTCTAGATCAAGTACCAAATAAGAAAATATTCTTTATAAATCAACTGTTAAAAGTTCAATTCTTTATTTCATTTAGAAGACCTATAAAAAAAACATATTTACCAATAAGTTGTCCATGAATTATTTCTTTGCAACAATTATCCATCTTATTTCAACACTTGTGGCTCCTATGATTTTTCAATAGCGCCAGCCTAGCAAGGATATATGTGAGTGCTTGCAACATGCCATGTAGTATCCACTAGGTATCAGTGTATCACGTTGAAATTGAAGGAATTTGTAATTTTGTACTTCGCAAGGACTCCATGGTTTCCGTCATCAAAATTGTTACTGCCCTATTCGCAGGGCTCTAGGCCTAGACCACTTAGGCTATCTCCTAGGGCCCTACTAGAAAGACCTTCAAAATTTAAGGGCAAAAATTAATGTATCTTTTTGAAGAAAATATTTTTTTGGAGGTCTAAGAAAAAAATAGTTTTGCATTTTTTTTACTACTTTTAAGAAGACTCAAAAAATTGAATAATTCTTTCTCAAAAAAAAAAAAAAAATGAATAATTTTAAAGATAATATAATTTCAAATACATGGATCTTACAAATATATGTGTCAGTAATCAAAAGGAATAATTCAGTTAAATGCTAAAAATACCATAAGTTTTAGTTCAAAAGCTTTATAAATTGATGTGAAAATTATTATGATTTGTGTAAATCAACAACCTATTAAATGCATTTTTGAATTAATTTTTGTGACTGATGATACATCTTTGTAAGTCTTATATAGTAAAATTTATCATATTCCTAATATCATTCATTCAAATACTTGTTTACTATCTTCTTGAAATGTCACTAATTACATTATTGCTACATCATTTGTAAGTGTTTTTGTAGTAAAATTTGTTATATCTTTAGCATTTTTTCACCAAAAAAAAAAAGCATATTACAAAATTAAAAAAAAAAAAATAGATTTTTGTTATAAAAAAATTACGATATTAAATACTAGTTAAATATTACTTAAGTGATGACAAAAAAACCCTATTTAAATATATCGCCTTAGGCCTCTGAATTTGTTGGGCTGCCATTGCCTATTTGTTACCAACAAATCAGAGCCACGACAAGACTCTAAAACCAACTGTTGCAAGCTGAAAATTAAAAAAAAAAAAAAAAAAAAAAAAAAAAAAAAAAAAAAACATGTTTGCTTCTTAAAGATAACCTCAAATCCACAATGAGAGTGGTCTAAAATTCATTACAAAAAGGGAGACAAAATGCTGACTTTTAATTAAACTAGATACTAAATGTCAATTTTCATTTACAAACTTACAGTAAAGTTTGACGGATAAGAAAATATATCCAAAAACAGATTCTAATTGATACACAACCATAGTATGATTATAATTTAACTTTAAAAAACATTTTAGAAAAAATCTAAAATCAAGGAAATAAAACTCTTAAACCTAAAATTCCAAAAATTATATAAAAATATAAAGAAAAATAAATAAATTACAGATTCTATCCTACATCACTCTCTGTGGTGACGAATTGTGTGGAAGGACTCTACGTTCCAAAATTTCTTTCATATTTTGGTGGAACAGCAATTTTGAGGTAAATGGGTGTTTTGGTTACAGATTTTATGCTATCCAGCTGAGGTGGCACACTTATCTTTTCTTTGTGATGCTGTGACCCATTTAATATGTGTATTTGGTATGTGCACCTAACATTGTCCTGAAATTAATGTGGATGTAGCCTGGAGCAAAGGCAATAGCTAGAAATCATGAAGGTGAATGTGTATCAACATAGGTTTGGAATGCTTCAGCCTGCTCTCGAAATGTATGGGAAGCTCTTGCTTTTAAAAAGAGCAGTTGAATTAACTTGTGTTAAATGGTTTCAGATAATCATATAGGGTGAAAAGTGAAAACAAAGACAGTTGTACAGTGCAGGGAACTAAAGATCAATGAAAGCCCATAAATTGGGAGTGTTGGCAATTGGTAGAAGATATTATGCTCTTGCTCATGGTAGGCCTAGCGTAAAAATTCAATTTTCTTAGGGTGCATAAAGATAAGAACCAGGCAAATTATTGAGCAAAATGGGGTGTTTCTAATTCTTTTTCTGGTTTGATTTTTCCTGTGAATCTTCGTGAAGGTCGCCAAAGTCATCGGGAGTGATTCGAGTGTTTAATAATTGTTTTGTTATTCTTTGTCTATGACTCCATGGTGTAATTTTTTTCCATTCAATGTGAAAAAAAGTCCAATGTCAACAATTCAAATTTAATCCAATTATAATTTCCCTCTCCAAGCATTGACTAGCTAGTTCAAACTACCTATAATTATTTTTGTAAACAAACTATAATTATTTTTGTAAACAAACTTAATTGGGACGCAAGCTGCTCCCTCCATAGCAAATTAATCACAATCAATCTACCAAAAGATAATAATTGGGGAGTTTCCAATTGCTTGTACGTTGGTTTTGACACCACAGACTTTGATACCATTGATTAGGGAGATAAGACTTTGAGAAAATACAATTGAAATATTAATATAACTTATAAAAACACACTTAATCTAAAAGTTTAATCTTATATTTTAGCCATAGGTGTGACACTGATTATGTTAAATTGGCAGCATTATCGTATACTTTACATTTGTTGACTTGGTGTATATCCCAGAGTTACTATTGTAGTTTTTTTCACCTCCAGTATGGCTTTTGGACTAATCCACACGTTTGAGCTTTATGATCCCGAAAGATCCTATATTCCTAATTCATCCCAAATGACCACCTTTTGTTTTTTTCTCCCTTAAAATTCAAGCTATATATATATATATATATATATTTTGTCTTTATATGTTGTGGTATCTTGGTCATGACTACCAATAGTCCTAGTCTTATCACAACTTTTTTTTTTTTTTTTGGGAGAATCATAGTTCTATCACATCTAAGTTAAGATTGAAAGTAGGGGGCTGTCCATGGGTCGAGTTTGTGCCCAACTCGAACTCAACTCAACTCCATCAGATTGTAAATCGAAGTACCCGCCACCAACCAAGATGATGATCAGTTCGGTTCAAGTTGAGATTTCCATGAGTTTGAGTCAGTTTTGGTTGGAACCAAGAAGCATGGTGGTGATCGGCAGATATCGTCGAAAGACTTTAGATTTTCTTCCTATCTTGTCAGAGATCGCAAGATTTTGGTCAGATTTGGACAGAGATTGCGAGATCTCCACCAGAACTTGCTTGAGATCTTGAAATCTTGACCAAATTTGGGCGAAGATCGCAGATTGCAAGATCTCCACCAAATATCTTGCCAAATCTAGACAAAATCTTGGTAGAGATGGAGGAATTCAGTGAGATTTTTGAGATATCTGGATGGATGGTCGGTCAGGTCAACTTATATCGAGTTTCGGATGAAATATCAATCACTTGACTCTTTCCTGTTAGGTTTTGGAGGACACCCGCCAGTGTCGCCGACCATGACAGTGTCCGTTCGGGTGACAATTGGCTCAGGTTTGGGCAAATGGGGCTGGTGGACGGCAATAATTTGAAAGATTTATTTGATCACCTTCTAAATCAAACGTTGTGCTAAAAAAATCACTTGCAAGGATTAATCAAAAAATCATATAAGCCTCAACAGATATAAGTTTAGCTAGCTAGCCTGGCATATTATTGTGGTGGATGGAATCCGACTTTCGACCAACCAAAACGTACGCGTCGACAACTGGACATTTTGATTTTGACGGGTCCGGGGTCCATCGTGGTTAATACATCTAAAAGGGTACCTGCCTGCCTTCCTACAAATTGAAAAAAGAAATCAGTAAATGATTTTTCAAGTGCCCTCTCAAAATTATCTTTGAAAAAAAAGGTCCCATCTCATTAATTTGGAATTTGGGATGGTGTAGAAGAAACAAAAAGGAAATTTGATAATGACAACTGACAGGTTATTAACATGCTATGATAACTGTGACATATCCTGTTATTTTTTATTTAATTTGTGCGACTGCAATTTTTATTTTTATTTTTATTTTTATTTTTTTTTTGTGTGGCTGAATACTAAGTACTAACCATAATCCTTCTACATCACATGTGAGTTATATATATATATATATATATATATTTTTTATGGGACATGTGAGTTATATTACAAATTGGTTTCATAATTGTCTAATTTGGTCTAAAATAGGGTTCTATAAACGCAAACATTAATCACAATCAATACTCTCGAAACTCTGTAAATGGATATAATTTTGACAAAATAAATATAGTTCTCTATGATTGTATAAATTTTGTTCACAAAATTGAATAAAGTTCTGTGTAGATTTGTACAAATTTTCTTCTCATCTAAGTAAGGGGAAAAATAAAATTTTTTATCTTGAATCAAAACGGCCTTTGAGTTACTTGAAATCCATTGATGCATCAACTAAGGAAGTCAATATCGTACTAGAGGCTGTATCGGTTTAGCCAACGGTAGGATATATTTCGGATACCGGTCAATACCGGTATACCGTTTCAAATTTACCGCTATATATATAAAATTCTATATATACATATATATATATATATATATATTGGCTGAATTTAAATTCTATCTCTTTAAGTATATTTAGGCCCAATTCATTATTATCTTTATTCTTCTGCAATGGCCCAATCCATCACCTATAACTCTAAATTATTTAATCATTATATAATTAAAAAAAAAAAAAACAATTGTAAAAGGTTCAAACAGTCAAAGATCACACCAAACTCACGTGAATTCTGATAGAATTCAATGCCTTACAGCCGTACTTTGACGTTCACCACAACCACACGTTTTTTTCAAAGAGAATAAACACAGCCACATGTTTTGAAAACACATTGAGAGCCAAACGCATTGAGATGCCAAACGCTCAGAGACAAGAAGGCTGGTGTTAAGCGAAGAAGAGGAGAAGATAGGAAAAAAAAGTAAGAACGAGAGATGCAAATGAACAGAATGAGGCCATGATGCAGCGGCAGTCTCCACCGGAACTTCGTCATTGTCTCAGTGTCACGGATCTACGGGTTTTTGCAGTGGTAGGCTCCGCCGGAACTTTCAGCCCGGTATCCATTTACCGGCCGAAACAGCCGAATTTCGCCGGTACGGCCGGTCCTCTGCCGGTACGGCCGGTATTTCTTCCGGCACGAAACAAGGGAAGAATCTGTACCAGTTTACTGGCCAGTGCGGTAAATACCGGCTGTTCCGGCCGGTACGGTACGAAATTCGCCACCTTGGCATCAACACTGTCACATCTATTTCTGTAAGGATTCAACAATTTTAACAACTCGTTGGCCTTCTTCTTTACAGTCTCATCACAACCAACCTGCAAGATAAGCAAAAGCTTTTGGAAAGCACCAGCTTGAAGTGCCTCAACTAAAACACTCTCATCATCATCTTCATCCCTCTTAGCATTCTTGAACAGCTTCCAAAGAGTGCACACTGTAAACTCTGTTGCCATATCTGATATCCTCAACATCTTCTTAACCAAAAGAGGCATAGTTAGAGCATTCTTATATGCCTCTTCTCTCCCTTCTTTACAATCACAAATACCAGCCAAAACACCTAAAGCCTTTTCACAGATACCTTTTTCTGCATCAACAAGGATTTCTGTGATAAACGAAACCAAACCCAGTTCCACAAATCTTGGTGTTAATGCCACACTTATTGAAGATGAAGAAATCATGTAATATATAGATGTCAAAGAAGATTTTGTAGCCTTAGGACAAATAGGCTCTCTAATTATGTTAACTAAAGCTTCACTAATTCCTTCAATCTCTGACAAGGTATCAACAAGTCTTTGATTCAAAGAAAGAAGCTCTTTGAGTACTAAAACTGCGTTTTGCCTTGCTGAAGGATCTCCATTCTTTAATACCCGAACCATCGAATTTAAAGACGCTGGCGATCCTAGTTTTGATTGCCCTTCTTCACCAAGTGGGAACATCCATGTCAAGACAGATAATATCTCTCCCAACATGTCCACATGTTTCTCAATTGAAACACTCGCAAAAGAATAAAACATATCCGATAACACACACCCAGTTCCGTTATTCACAACACACCGCTTGTTGCACTCGCTTTCTTTCCCCCACGCCTTGATCTTCCCCAACAATTCTTTGCACCTCTTGTGATCCCCACAATGAGTTGCAACCACAATTTGTGAACAAATCTCAGAAACCTCATCTGGGGTCGCAGGAACTACAGGTGTGGGGATCGCCGTAGACAACATGATGGGGTCTTTCATTGAATCAAGAGAAACCGGGTCGAAATTTTTGCCATTCAAAGGGTCGCTGCTCTCGTTGTCATCACCACGATTGCCTTTACGTCGTCTCCAAGACCATAAGATCATTGTGTTTGTGTTGAAATATATGTCTATGATGTTTTGTGTAACTTGTGAAGAATGCAAAGGAAACTCTTATTATATTTACATGCAGAAATGCTAGCACACCTAAAATTTCCTCGAAATTTCCACTCCTGACTCACAAGTGTATTGTAGTGGGACTTACAGGGGTGATGTTGATGGCTTATGACCTATGAGTGAGAGGAAAAATGCATCACATTGCTAGAACCATAAATTTCTGCTTTATAAAAAAAAAAAAAAATTATCTACTTATTTATTTTTTTTACAAAATATTCAATTTTAGTAGTTTCATTTTAGTTTTTAATATAATAAAATAATATAAATAACACAATAAAAAAATACATTTATTACAGTAAATAATATATTAATTATAAAGTAGTATAAACATATGAATAAAATAATATATATAATATAAAACAGTGTGAACACACAATTTAGTAAAAAAATTTTAGTTATGAGCTATACTTTTGGCCGTGCACTGTGGAGCCAAATTATTTGACTTTGGCTCCACTAATGTAACCATAAATTTATATTTCGTAGTACTAAAAATAGTACACCAATATTAATACTAAAAATACAATTTTTTAGTACACCAATATTAATACTTAAAAGTGATGTTATAGATAATATAAATTTTAATATATAAAATTTACAATATAATGTATACCCACTAGTATAGTGTCTAAAATCATTATTTAATTAGGTTAATGTTAGAGATAATATGACTTGCAATAAGTGTAGTGTTGTGGGACTCAGGAGATGTAGATGGCCTATGAGGAAAAATGTGTCTATGAAACCATTTATTAAAAGGGTGCTGATGTTAGAAATATTACAAATTTAATATATAAGGTTTACAAACTAATGGATTCTAAAAAAAAAAAAAAAAAAAAAAACTAATGCGTATTACATGTAGTGTAGTGTATGAAACCAATATTATTGATTTGATGTTGAGATACAACTCACAAGTATGAAGTATCCGTGGTAAAACTCACATGATGTTGATGTTGATGTTTGACCAGCTGACTGGGTCTAGGTCTAAGTCTGGGTCAACCACTCTCACTGGCCAGTCGAGGACAAGTCGGTGCGTGCTATCCTATTCTTAGCCTTTATTTCAACTTCCACACGATAGCAGTACCTTGAAGATACGTGCATGACATTCTCTACCGCTTTATATAAACCTTTTTTGAAAAACTACACCACATGATTTTAAGACACTATAAATAATTCTATATTATTATTAAAGTGCATCAGATTATTAATTTTAAGAATAAGTCTTGTGTTACATAATATAATACAACAAATGTCGCAACCCGCTTATGTGACAAATTATAGTTAGTAGAAGGCTGACATTTTAATGGTCTTCCAAATTTAAAAAATGAATTCCGGTTCAATTTCAAGACAGCAAAAATAACAACTCTTATGCAATAAACATTGTAGTCACCCCTACGGAATTTTTTCAACGTGTAGTGTGAAAAGAAAAGAAGCAGAAAAAGTGGGATTGTGATAGTAAAATCCAGAGAGAGAGAGAGAGAGAGAATTTTCATGTGCAAGCCAACCACTTTCAGGCCAAAATTGGAAGCTCATTTCAACTCCGATATAATTATAGCCACACCAATTTGTTCCACTCTATTCTTAAGGTCCTCAGTCCCAATAACCAAAAAAAAACCCCGTACTCATACAAAAATGATCGTGTTTATGTATTAAGTCCAACTGGCTCAAGTGCAAATCTAAACCCATTTTTCAAGTTGGATACAATTCTCTAACAAATGTAGCGTACACCAGTTATTAATTACCTGTGTACACCTTTTTTTTAGGCATATGTCATTTAGCGACAACAACCCTAAAATAACTTCATTCCATACCTAGCTCAAGGTTAGTTAGTTCTCAACAGATCAGTAATCCACCAATCGCTAGGGGTTGTATTTTGGCTATAAATACCTCCCATTTCAACCATTTCAAGGATATAGACACCTACTACGTACATCGAAACCCTGTTGAAATCGATCCCAAAACCACCATGTTCCTATTCCTAAGGTGATAGGGCAGAATAGTTGAATATTATACTCAGCTTTTTGAACTTTGGAAAACAAGTGTTTAATTCAAAATACGGGTATCAACTTTGGTACATGTACTTAAAAATTGAAAATATGTATTTAAATATATGTGTGGAAATATGTGTGAGTGAAAAAGTGTGTGAATATACCTGTAATGTTATTTAAAAACTGAAAACATGTTTTTAATAAGTGGGTGTACCAAACAGAGCCTCAAACTTTCACAACTTTCAAAAAATCCATTCCCATTTCCCATTATATGTATGTTAAAATGTTAACTGTTTTGTGCTTAAATTTTAATTTTCTTAAATTCTCGTTAATTATGAAAAATTACACAAAGTGGTGTATGCTTAAAATAATAGGTGTACACAACTTAAGGACCAGTATACGCTGAGTTCATCAGGGGAAATTATGTTTCATATTTTGGTCCTTTTTCCTGGATTTTAGGTCAATGGATTATGATGTATGCCATTCATAAAAATCGAACACCACTCTTGGTTAGAAACCCTAAATTCAATTTATATTAATTTTATAATTCATTTTTTTCATATTTCTTATTTATTGTCTTGGGTATTTTATTCGCCTGATTGTTATTTAATCGATAAATCATAAAACTCAAAATATCAAAACACTAAGGGTGTGTTTGTTTAGAAGTGAAATAGAGTGAATAGAAAATTTTGGAGAAAAAATGGAAAGAAGAACCTTTTTGGTAGATGTTTAGTTGGAGGGAGGAAGGGAAAAAAATTGGTAGGACCCGGATGATTCTCCCTGTGCCTACCAAAATGTTTTCTCTCCAAATGGAGAAAAAATTGAGTGAGAAGAATTTAATAGGTAAATGATGAAGATGCCCATATGCAAGTGCACATGGGCTTGTCCAATCCGTTGCTTTTTTTTTTTTTTTTGGGTCTAGTCTGGTCTGTACGTTGCCTCTTACTTTTTTCTTTCTTTTTTTCTATTGATTTCCTGGGCAGCTTCATCCAATTGCTCTTCTTTTTTTCTTTTTCCCTTTTGCTTCTCTTTGTGATTTTTTGTTTTTTTTTTTTTTAGACGTGATTTTTTTTCCCTAGATATGATTTTTATTTCTTAATAAATTTGGGTGGTTGCTGATTGTTATTTAATCGATAAAATTGATAAATCATAAAACTCAAAATATCAAAAATACTAAGGATGTGTTTGTTTGGAGGTGAAATAGGGTAGATAGAAAACTTTGGAAAGAAAATGGGAAATAGAACCATTTTGGTAGATGTTTGGTTGGAGGGAGGGAAAAAAATTAGTAGGGCCCAAATGTTTTCTTCCTGGGCCCATCAAAATGTTTTCTCCCCAAATGAAAAGAAAACTGAGTGAGAGGAATTTAATAGGTAAATGATGAAAATGTCCATGTGCAAGTGCACATGGGTTTGTCCAATCCGTTGCTTTTTTTTCCTTTTCTTTTTCTGGTTTGGTCTGGTCTGTACGTTGTCTCTTACTTTTTTTTTCTCTCTTTTTTTTTTTTATCTTTTTTTCTTTTGATTTAGTAGGCAACTTCATCTAGTTGCTCTTCTTTTTTTTCTTTTTCTTTTTCTCTTTTGCTTCTCTTTTGTGATTTTTTTTTAGATGTGATTTTTTTTTTCTAGATATGATTTTTATTTCCTAATAAATTTGGGTGATTGCTTTTTCTTTTTGTCACTTTTTTTTTTTTTTTAACAAGACACCATTTTACAACAAGGGTATATGAGTAAATTTATACAAATACATTTTTTTCATCTCTCCACTTTTCCACTCCCAACCAAACAAAAATAAGGGAAATTAAAATATTTTCTATCCTCTCACTTTTCCACCATCCCACTATTTTCTATCCTCCCATTTTTTCACTCGTCCAACCAAACGGACTCTAAAAGATATTTGAATTTCTCTACACTTCTAGTTTTCTCCACGCACACACACCAAAAAAAAAAAAAAAAAAACCATAGATTAAAAGTTACAAAACAAATTTGTCCTGATCAAACAAAAAAACAAATCATTTGCGTGGAATGACTTCTTTTTTTCTTTTCCTTTTTTTTAACTAAAATAAGAATAACCACTAATGAACTATCACTAGAGTGTGCACAGTTTGGGCAACTCAGTTTTTTCCCAAATTTATCATCGAATTGATAGGGATTGATTTTCTCATAATTAGAATCAATGCATACCGCTTTGGGTCGGTTTTCCAACCTATAGCAGTGTGGTTTTGTGGTCGGTTTAATTGGTTAGGTTGGTTTGAAACATTAAAAAAAATGTTTTTTTTTTAATAAAAAGAGGGCTTTCAAGCCCAATACACAACAAGTTCAAGATTTCAAGCAAAATTTTCACTTGACAAATTATTCACACAAACCTGTTCACACATCAAGCAAAATGTCCACTTAGATTTTTCACAAATACTTGTTCACAGTTCACACATCAACCTATTCAATACATCAACCTGTTCAAACGTAAAAAAATAATTTAAAAAAAAAAAAAATACTGTCCAAATTTCATCATAAAAAATCTGTTCACACATAAAAATCTATTCACACATAAACTTCTTAAAAAATCTATGCACAGATAAAAAATTTGTCCAAATTTCATCTTTTCATTCGCCATGCAAAAAAGTTTTGAAATTGCCTCAATAAAAGTTCAACTCCCAAAACACTATAGTGTAGCATATAATATCATTAGTGTCACTGTGTGTATCAGTGTCAATAACAATAATTGTTAATGTATCCACTTAATAACATATTACATAACCATTTGTTGTTGTCCACAAATGCCAAAATAAAAATATACAAATTAAATTAGCATCTAGGAAAAAGAATGTTAATTGTTTGTATCATCAATATCATCCTGCCCATGACTAACTAGTAACTACCATTAGTGAAAAGTCCACTACCAATAACATATGCAAATATAATTAGCATATAGGCAAAAGAATGCTAATTCCAATAAGTCCATTTGTCCAATATGTTTGTACACTATGCATCATTCTAGAACTCCTACAAAATACTAAACAAAACAAAATAAACACGTGTTAATAACAATAAAACATTTATAAACAATAAAATATTTATAATTAGCAAGTATAATTACATAATACTAACTACTAATTAATTCCAAACAAAGAGCAACACATCACTCACATCATCCAACACAACAGTGCATGGATCCTTCTCCATAGGCATTGGGCAAACTGATGTTGTAACACCCCGACCCAATTTTATAATTAAACTATGTGTTTAAGTGATTAATTATTATTTTAAGCTACTTTCTTTTATAATTAATAGAGGAGTATTTAGATAAATATATTATTTTATAATGCTTTTGGATAAGAATTGTGAAGATTATAAATAATTGAATGGTAAATTTTATTATGTATATATATATACTAAGTATGGACAAAACTATATTAAGTGAGTGAGTTATGAGATATATATATATATATATATATATATAGTTGTTGGATTATACTAAGTGGTTAAGTTATGATATATATATATATATAGATATAGTTGTAGTTGTTTTAAATAAGCATGATGCATGGGATAGTATAGTAGAATTCCACCCACATGCAACCAATGGAAATTCCACACACCTTAAGCCAAAATACTATGCATGTAGTATACCCAAAGACTTCTTGGCTGGCCATGCAATCACCAAGCTCCAACTCATCACTTCCTTGACTTTTCAAAGTAACTAGAGCTTCCAAGAAGCTCACTTCCTCTCATTTCCTACGGGTCACACAAATCAGAAATTCACCTCACTTTACTCACTTTACTCTCTTTTCTCTTAAGGAAAGTGCTAGGAAGCTCTCTTGAGTCTTTCTCTCAAGTCCACGGGTTCACACACTCAAAAGGAAGACAAAAGTCTTCTACCTTATCTTATTTTCTTGGCTGTACCAGACCAGAAAGTCCAGCCCTTTTCTTCTTTCTCTCTTCTTCCTTGCTCTTACACGGCAGCTTTCCCTCTCTCACCAAAACAAAAGATCCCTCCCTAAAGAGGAAATTAAAGAGTTAATACTAAAATTCAGCTTCAAATTGTTGGGGGTAAGTAATCAAAACTTCATTTGTTTATTTCTACTTCTTTATCCTCTATCCTGATTTTAGAGGCTGAACTATGATTCTGTTTTAGTGATTTAAAAGTTTGATGATTTTGTGATCAATTGAATGCTTATTAACATATTATAATATGTATACTATAGGTATAAAAATACCCAAATGAAATTAAGGCCTATTGCTATTTGTTGATGATTTTGTAAGAATATGTACAGAAGCTGTCTCTGTGACAGATTTGATGTTTACAACAAGAAAAGTATGTATTAAATTGTATATAGTGAATTTGGATTCTAGGGTTATTTTCTATGAAAGCTAAGACATATACCGTTGCTATGGAATTGGTCTCACAGCATTTGGATGAACATAAAAAAATAATGGTTTAATTTGTAATTTGCATAAAATTCTGTCAGGACAGATCCGAGTGTGCTGTATTGTATGATTTTTAGTAAATTATGGTTTTATGCATTGACTACGAAATTTTTATGGTATATACTGGACATATAGGGGAGTTTTCTTGTAAAATTACATGAGGTTTGGATGTGATTTGATGTCCCGTCTGTATTTTATAAGTTAAGCATATGCTGCTGTGACAAACAGTGAACAGTAAGGGACATGCCTAACTTTGAGAATTTAATTCTAAAGTTAGGGTGAATGATTTGAGCTATAATTTATTATGCTCATCATTTGATATGTCTAAATCATAGATTAATTTGGTATAACTTGGTTTAAGGTTTAGAACTCAAAGGAGGGGTTCTAAATCACTTTACTGCATTTTCATGTTGCAGTCTTGTTCAACGTGTTGTATGTTGCCATGCGAGTGTTTATGATTATATGACCATGCTTAAAAGAGTTTATGTTTATGCTGGCATTATTGCCCTAATCTCAAAGCACATTTTGAAATGAAATTAGCTCCTATGGAAATATGATATAAATATGAGAATGTTGGTTTATCTATGTTTTGGTACATCACGTTGCATGATGGCATTTCTTTAGGTTGGTACGTTATTTGTTGATGTATGCATAATACGTTTGTGGGAACCTCGTTGAGGTGGGATTAGGATTTCATTGATTATCAGAGATAGGCTTTGAGATTAAAGTGTAAGTTTATGATAAGGAAATTATGGATAGTAATAAGTTTTGATTTCGGTTTAGGTGTTACCAACTGTCAGGTCTAAGCTCCTTCAACTGTAGGCTCTCGGTTCCTCTGTTATCAGGTAAGGGATAAGTTATATGGGCATTTGGTAAGTCATGAGGTTATTTTAAAGTATATTATGCATTAAAATGTTTTTGATTAGAGATATAGCATGTAAGCATTATTAGACCAAGATATGTTCGTGAGCTTTTTCGAAACTTTATGTATATGATTTAAGCATATTGATGCTATTATTAATTCCACGAACATGATGAAGAAAACAATGGAAATGCTTTTATTATGAAATGTTATGCAAAATAAGAAAATTCAGTATGATGAATAAGTATGAAATGTTTCCGGGTTATGTTCTCTGGTGATCTGAACTCTGTCAGTAGGGGTTAATTACTGACTTTCCATGGAAAATGTTATATGATTGGCCATTAAGTGGGACTGGCTCTGCTGTACCCGCCCTTGTTGGTTACGGCCAACTTGGGGGAAGCCAACCTATCCCCATGGTTGGAAGATATGTATTATGATGTGATCCCGGGAATACCTGGCATTGTGGGGAATGCTGGATGCCTAGCACCGTGGTGCTAGAAGCCTCCCAAATAAGTACAGACTTATCAGATATGAACTAACCAACAAGTTATTTATGAACAACTATGTTATGTTATTAATCATGAGAGAAGTAGTTTGTTTAAATGCATTGTAAAAAGTAAAAACTCTCGTGAAAATAAGAAGTTTCTGATGAAAAGAAAGCTGTTCATTAAAGATAAAAGTTTCTGAAATTTTATTATGCTATAAAGATAAAATTCTGAAGAAAGTACAAGTTTATGTTAAGAAGTTATCAGATATATGTTGTTCTTTATGAAACGTTAAGTTTTATGATTATGAAAGTTATAATATTTTATAAGAAGAAGTTTATGAAGGAAAGTTTTATTATTATTCAAGATGCTTCCAGTTTAAGACAAAATTACCGATTATCTAATTTAAGTTAAATGATTATTTTGTAATAAAAATATATACGGTGACTTTGTAAGAAATGAAAGAAATTCAATCTAGAAGGCTTTGATAGAATTATTCTGATAAGGAAAGGGAGAACAACTATTTTTCTACGAAAAAAAAAAAGTACAAGCTATTATTATAAATAGTATAAAATACTATGCATGAAATGATGTTCTCCTATCCGAACGTTAATAAAGTGAAATGAATTGATTTACATGCATCCTTATTAAATTCTCATATATCTTACTTTTTTCTGAGCTGTGTAGCTCACCCTTTCCACTCTTTCAATTAGCAGGTTTTATTTTGGAGTAGAGGGAGCCTTAGTCGAGTTTTGGAAGGAGCTGGTTTTAGTTTTATATGTATAGATCCTAAATTAGGAATTTGATGTTAGTTTTATAGCATTGTGTATTTTAGGATCTAATGAAAGTGTATACCTTAAAGCATTACGAGATATATTATGTGAAAGTATGAAATTTGAAAAACCTGGTGGATTATGTTATTCTTTGAGTTCAGTATAGATGCTCTGAATGTCAAGTGAAAAAGTATACCATTTAAGTAAAGAAACAAAGATGATATGAAAAAGGGAAGCCCTTGTAAAAGCTTTTCTAAAAGTTTTTGTTAAAAGTTAAGTTGGTTCTTGTTAATATCAAGTTTAAACTTGATATTAGCATGCCAGTCATAGTTACATATCCAAATATCGGGTTTGGGGCATGACAGATGCAATTTCTACAATCCCATTCAAAACAAAATGATACTTAAGCATTGAGCAAATAAATAAAAAATTGATGTATACAACAAACAAAATGAACATATATTTTTTTTTATTGGTATCAATCTCAAAACCCTTCATATCCTCCACATTATCCATGCACTCCCAAAACTTTATTGGTCTTTTTTTCTTCGCATCATTCAACCAATTCTGGGTATAAATAAGGGCTTCAACTGTATTAGGAAATAGTGAACTACGGAACGAATCCAAAACACACCCTCATGTACTAAGAGCAAACTTGGATGCAATGGTAGAGACATGAATAGCCAACACATCACGGGCAATTTGGGAAAAGACTTGATATCTAGAAGAATTCATTTTCCACCACATTAAAATGTCAAAATCTTCCACATCAGGATTCTTAGAAGATTCCAACAAGTACATATCCAACTTAAATTTGCATTCCACACTGTCCTCATCTGCCAAGTGTTGCTTAAATCTGGTATTATACCTTTTAAAGTGATCATAAGCATTACCAACACTTGGCCCAAAGTCTTTAGACAATGAAACACTACTACCACTATCACTAGAACTCGAGGTTCCATTTTGACCTGCTCTCTCTCTATACAACCTCTTTAACACATCCCAAATCCTAGAGCTCATCGCATCCCCGTTGTCCTTTCCATTCCATTCCCTGAACCAAAACTTGGCATACGTCAATTTATACTTTGGGTCAAGAATAACAGTAACAAAAAGCATCAAATTGATATTATCTATATTTCCCCAATACGTATCATTTTTTTTTTCATCTCTCCCACCATACTCCTTAAAAGAGGATCCCCATCAACACTACACAACTGTTGCAATTGATCTTCAATGCCAATTAGCTCGTGGAAATATGTATCGGAAGTGACAAACAAGGACCCAAAAAATCTAAGTGTCCCATCATAAAATATTCCAAGAATTTTCACAAATGTCTTGACATTTTCCAAATCAAGATATCTAAAAGGAACAATGGGATTTTTCCCATTTCCATCCACTTCACAAGGATAAAGTTTGTAATGCTCATTCTCCTCTTCCAAACTATCAAATCCTCTCACAAATTTCAAGGCACAATCTAATATGAGGTAAATTGAATTCCACCTTGTTGGCACATCAAGGAATAACAAACATTTTGCTTTAATTTTCTCCTTATCAACATATTTTTGAAACTTCTCAAACCTTGCAGGAGAGGCTCTCACATATTGCACCGCATTCCAAACCTTGGTTATTGATTCATGAATGGACTTCAACCCACTCTACACTGTCCTCATCTGCCAAGTGTTGCTTAAATCTGGTATTATACCTTTTAAAGTGATCATAAGCATTACCAACACTTGGCCCAAAGTCTTTAGACAATGAAACACTACTACCACTATCACTAGAACTCGAGGTTCCATTTTGACCTGCTCTCTCTGACTCTCTCTATACAACCTCTTTAACACATCCCAAATCCTAGAGCTCATCGCATCCCCGTTGTCCTTTCCATTCCATTCCCTGAACCAAAACTTGGCATACGTCAATTTATACTTTGGGTCAAGAATAACAGTAACAAAAAGCATCAAATTGATATTATCTATATTTCCCCAATACATATCATTTTTTTTTTCATCTCTCCCACCATACTCCTTAAAAGAGGATCCCCATCAACACTACACAACTGTTGCAATTGATCTTCAATGCCAATTAGCTCGTGGAAATATGTATCGGAAGTGACAAACAAGGACCCAAAAAATCTAAGTGTCCCATCATAAAATATTCCAAGAATTTTCACAAATGTCTTGACATTTTCCAAATCAAGATATCTAAAAGGAACAATGGGCTTTTTCCCATTTCCATCCACTTCATAAGGATAAAGTTTGTAGTGCTCATTCTCCTCTTCCAAACTATCAAATCCTCTCACAAATTTCAAAGCACAATCTAATATGAGGTAAATTGAATTCCACCTTGTTGGCACATCAAGGAATAACAAACATTTTGCTTTAATTTTCTCCTTATCAACATATTTTTGAAACTTCTCAAACCTTGCAGGAGAGGCTCTCACATATTGCACCGCATTCCAAACCTTGGTTATTGATTCATGAATGGACTTCAACCCACTCTACACTATCAAACTCAAGATATGTGCACAACAACACATATACATGAACTCACCACCCAATATGCTACTATCTCTTTCTTTTGTTTTTTTCTTCACATAATCAATTGTCACATCATTAGAACTAGCATTGTCTGTGGTAATTGTAAACAACCGGTCTATATCCCACTTCAACAAACATGACTCAACCGCCCTACCTATGGTGTCTCCTTTTGGATTAGCTATAGGGCAAAAGCTCAAGATTTTCTTTTGGTAAGTCCAATCACTATCAATAAAGTGTGCGGTGACTATCATATAGTTCAAGTTTTATATGGAGGTCCAAGTATCCATAGTCACACAAACCCGTTGCCCAACAAATTAAAGCCCTTCTCAAAATATCCACCTCTCTAGAATAAATTTTCATACAAATGCTTGCAATAGTAGTGCGATGGAGAATAGGAAACCTAGGCTCAACTATTTCCATAAATTCTTGAAAGCCTTGGCGCTCCACAAATTTAAAAGGTAATTCATCAATAATGATCATTCTTGCCAACGCCATACTTATCATCTCTTCACTACAATTTTTAACCACTAGTACATTTGAACCTTTTTCCATTTCCCTCTTAGCAAGGAAAGTCAAAGTTTTTTACTTACCATCATGAGAAAAAGGCCATTTCTTACACACTTCCATGTGGTGCAACATGTTTGAAGTCCCACTTGTCCTATCATGGCAATTATATTGATTTTTACAATAATTGCATTGTGACTTTGGCTTCTTGGGATCACTACCGGCCAACTTAGTCAAGTGCTTCCATACTATAGATGGGTCCTTAACACTCTGTTTAGGTCGTAGTGGGGGAAGTGATGCACCAAGTCCAATAGGTGCTATAGGTTTAGGTGGGTTAGTACTACCAAAAGGGTCCCCAAGTACACCAAAACCAAGTGGAAGATCAACATCCATCCAATCATTTTTTTTTTTCCAAACAACAAAAACACAAAAGTAAAAACTAAAAACTAAAAACAACATCACAAATAATTTTTCACAACTAGTTTGCCATACACAAAAACATATTCCAACTCATAGTTATAAAAATTATACTCAATTACTCATTACTCAATTAGACAATCAAGTCCAACAATGAGAAAGCCAATACAATGAAAAAACCCCAAATTTAATTTAATAACTAAATAAAATAAATAAATGAAAGCAAGAGTAAAAGGTATACAGAAATACATTAATGTCAAATAAATTAAATACTGATTTCCATGTGTAGGGACACAAAATGGATTGGACTCAGAATATAAATGGGTTTTCAGCCCAACAAGCCCAAACAATAGATTTATAAAGTATGGGTATTAGAACTGGTACTGTTAGACAGGAAATGTTCTACTCATTCAGTAATCAATGGTACTTTAGATTGATTCAAAGGAAAAAAATTCCTCTCAGCATGGTTTTCAAGGTGTTTATCTTTTTCTTTCTTTTTCCGGTTTTTCCAAAAAAGTCCTCTTTTCTCTCATTCTTTTCTCAGTTATATACACCACCTTCTCCTTTGTTCCCATTGTACACGTGTAGTTCTTATCTGGGAAGTTCCTTTCTGTCCCATCTAGCACTTACCGGAACGTTTGCTTAGTGGCCATAAAGCTGCTTAGTCACTATTCAGGCATCACCTCCACATTAATGCGGCCAGAGGGTTAGCTGGAAAGAATTTAATGTGGAGGTGATGGCCTTGGAAGATATTTGCTATCCTCCTCGATTCCCCCTTTGGTTTGCACCCAACTTTTAGTTCAGATATAATCTTGCGGAGTCTCCGGAATAAATGAAAGTTACATTCACCTCGGACTCTGATGTCCTCAGACGCAAGTTATACCATTATATATAGTATCCATTCCTTTCTCTTATATTATTTATTTAATAATAATAAAAAATTTTGAGTTATCCTCGGATAACCAAGTGTCCTCGGATTGGGCCGTTGGGTCCCGAGCCCACTTATGATGATTCCAACATTTTTTAACAACAGGCCCCACACCATGTAATAAATAAATTAAAAAAAAAAAACCAAGTAGTTAAGTAGTTCAAAACGTAAAAGAAGCATTGATATAAAAAATTATATTGAGTTCCTTGTACAATTTTCATTTACACATAAAGATAATAACATAAAATTATAAATATTATTCGCAATATAAATATAAAATAAAAGCTAATAGCAAATAATGACTACTGACTAGTGAGTGATTATGAATTACCTCTAGGTGAACGATTTTTATATCCTGTACTCGACATACATGCCGAGTACAAGATATACTAGCTCCTGGGTGAAGGATTGAAGAGTGAGAGTTGTGAACTCTCTCAGACTTAGTCTCCCTCAAAAATCAAATTGCTGAAAAATGTTGAAAACAAAAAAAAAAGTTAGACAAATCATAGTTCACAGATGGACTTGGACAGTTGAGCTTAAAGTGAGAGAGAGAATCTTTAAAATGATGAGGTGAGGGATGGAGAGTGAAGACATGGAGTTACCGGTGGAGTGGCTAGCGGCAGCTAAGCAGTGAGCCAATGACTAGTAAGGCAATGAGTGAAAGACACGTTAGACAATGACTTAAGGAGAGCCAACACCCAGCAAAACCGAGAGGCGAGAGAGAGAGAGTTGAGGAAGAAGGTCTAAGAAAATAACAAATTTATACCTAAGGAGTTAGGATTAGGGTTGTGCACAAAACGACGCAATTTTCATTTTTTTTTTAAGTAGGTAAAACGATGCCCTTTTTTTTGTTTGTTTGTTTGTTTTTTTTTTTTTAATAAAGAAAAAGAAAAACTATGCTAAATGATGCCATTCCAATATATATATATATATATATATATTAGATTTATTGGTTGGTTTAGTGCAAGTATCAATCTCAAACTTGTGTTTCGACTTCTGTACTGCACTGGCATTGGAAATGGGGTTCCTTTCCGTTCGCTAGCCTCGGCTATATCGGTTGGCTCTAGCGGCAGTGCAGTATTGTCGACGCCGGTCGGTTGGGTTGGCCATGGTTTGGTATTGCACACTCCTAACTATTACTATACAATAATCACTTTTTTGTATGATTA
Source organism: Quercus variabilis (assembly GCA_030445155.1). Taxonomy (NCBI): domain Eukaryota; kingdom Viridiplantae; phylum Streptophyta; class Magnoliopsida; order Fagales; family Fagaceae; genus Quercus; species Quercus variabilis. The sequence continues at coordinate 55,100,561 of CP129446.1, forward strand.
CTTTTTTTATTTTACTAATAAATACCACTGACGATTTGTTATTATATAATAACCACTTTTTTTGCATTGAATGATCACTAAATGATTATTACCATTTTTTTTTAATACAAGATAAAATTCTACTTTAACATAATCTAAATGTATATGTGTGTGAAATTCCCTTCTAAAAATTTAAATCTCGACTCTTGCCCCCTACATTTTACAAGCACTTATATTTATGAAGTGACCATTGCACCAAGGATGTGCGGTGGTAATTATTACCATAAAATAACTATATTTTTGCATAAAATGAGCACTTTTTAAACCAAGAATAATCACTATGGATTGTTACTATACAATGCCATTTTTTGTTAACTAATTAGTTCTTATGGCCACTTTTTGTATATAATGGCCACTTTTCTTCTTCTTTTTTTGTAGGGGCTCCTTTTTCGGAGGTGGGCCCCCGACAATGAATTTGTAGAGAGTGGGGTAAAGGGTTTGGCTCCGGCCGGCCTCTCGCCGGTCGTTCCTCGCGTTTTTCCTTTATCGCTCTTCGTTTGGGGTTGCTCCTCGGCTGGTGTCCGAGGAGGCCCCCCTTCACAAGGGAGGTTCTTTGCCTTATATACGCCCTTTAGCTCGATCTTGGCCTTACAGCTGTTGGCCATCCGAGCTCCTGGTCCAGGACTTGTCCCATCAGACAGGTTCCTCACCATACTGGGGGTTGCTGCTTCCAAGGTTTTACTAGTGAAGGGTCTTGTCATCATTAATGTAGCCTGGCGGGTCAGGCAGACTCGTTAAGTGTGGATGTGACCGCCTATTCTGGGTCTGCCCCCTACCAAAATTAGACTAGGTGTGCCGAGGAGGGGTGTGTCCTCGGCTCGGGTCTGAGAAGGGCTAAAACCCTTTGGCCGACCATTTGGGATGATTGCCCTCCTCGGCTTGGGCCTTGGGCCAGCCTAAAGGTGGGCCGGAGGTTCTGAGTACTCGGGCCCCACAATAACCCCTCAAAACCCTGCTGCACGCCTCCTCGGACGGGGAGGAGGGTTTTGCAAACCTCGGCCCCTATGTTCTGGAAGGCCTTCAGCCGGCTGGTTCTTCTTTGAGTGGCTGGATCGACCCTTAGGCTCTTCAATAGGTAGTTTGTTTCTCCGCAGGAATAGGTCTTCGGACCGTGCAGTACCTTGGCTCTGTCGTAAATAGCTAGCTCCCCGTAGGCTTGAGTTCGTAGACCATGCAAGACCTAAGTACAATTGCTGCCTTCAGTACGAGTGGTCAGCTCCCCGTAGGCTTGGGTTCGAGGACCATGCAAGTCCTAGGTACAGTTGCTGCCATCGTTTCTAAGTGGCTAGCTCCCCATAGGCTTGAGTCCGTAGACCATGCAAGACCTAGGTACAATTGCTGCCTTCAATACGAGTGGCCAGCTCCCCGTAGGCTTGGGTCCGAGGACCATGCAAGTCCTAGGTACAGTTGCTACCATCGTTTCTAAATGGCTAGCTCCCCATAGGCTTGAGTCCGTAGACCATGCAAGACTTAGGTACAATTGCTGCCTTCAGTACGAGTGGCCAGCTCCCCGTAGGCTTGGGTCCGAGGACCATGCAAGTCCTAGGTACAGTTGCTGCCATCGTTTCTAAGTGACTAGCTCCCCATAGGCTTGAGTCCGTAGACCATGCAAGACCTAGGTACAATTGCTGCCCTTCAGTACGAGTGGCCAGCTCCCCGTAGGCTTGGGTCCGAGGACCATGCAAGTCCTAGGTACAGTTGCTGCCATCGTTTCTAAGTGGCTAGCTCCCCATAGGCTTGAGTCCGTAGACCATGCAAGACCTAGGTATAATTGCTGCCTTCAGTACAAGTGGCCGGCTCCCCGTAGGCTTGGGTCCAAGGACCATGCAAGTCCTAGGTACAGTTGCTACCATCGTTTCTAAGTAGCTAGCTCCCCATAGGCTTGAGTCCGTAGACCATGCAAGACCTAGGTACAATTGCTGCCTTCAGTACGAGTGGCCAGCTCCCCGTAGGCTTGGGTCCGAGGACCATGCAAGTCCTAGGTACAGTTGCTGCCATCGTTTCTAAGTGGCTAGCTCCCCATAGGCTTGAGTCCGTAGACCATGCAAGACCTAGGTACAATTGCTGCCTTCAATACGAGTGGCCAGCTCCCCGTAGGCTTGGGTCCGAGGACCATGCAAGTCCTAGGTACAGTTGCTACCATCGTTTCTAAATGGCTAGCTCCCCATAGGCTTGAGTCCGTAGACCATGCAAGACCTAGGTACAGTTGCTGCCTTCAGTACGAGTGGCCAGCTCCCCGTAGGCTTGGGTCCGAGGACCATGCAAGTCCTAGGTACAATTGCTGCCATCGTTTGGTAAGTGGCTTCGTCCCCGAGCATGAGGACACAGTGTTCACCTCTTTGGGCAACTCAGTCTCACGTCGGGTAGAAGTCCCTCCCATTAGCCCCCTGCAGGCTGCTGGAGCAAGAGTCATTGTACCACTACTGCACAGTTGCCTCCAATAGGAGTTCGTCCTCGGATCCGAGGACTTTGCTTTTGGTGTGAAGACGTCCACGGGTCTTTTCCTGTGAGCTGTTTTTCCTCGAGTCGGATTGTGACTTCGCACGTGGAGCTGATCTTGCTTCTGGTTCGTGTTCCTCATCTTTCTGGTTTACGAGGCGTCGCTTTGCCTTCCGCGCTCCCTGTTTGACGCTTCGGTGCCCGTAACGCGCCTCCATTAATGCCCTCGTGAATTAACACGAATCAGGCAACTGGCAATCCCCTTGGAATTGGGTGGGAATTAATTCCCTTTGACAATTCCCCCTTCGAATTCCGCGCGGCTCAACTCCCACTGGTTTTCGCCCTCCATAAAAGGCGTTCTGGGGGGAGTGTTTCTCCTCATTCCATGAATCCTCCACCACGAACAGAAATATACACTTTCACCTTCCTGAGCCCCTTTGACACCGCCACCAGGGTTGTGACCGCAGTTAGGAGACCTGGAGTTAAGGGCCGCCGTGGCCTCAGCCCCCACTAGGCTGCCGGCGCGGCAGAGTTTAGGCGTAACACTGGCAGGGCCTCGTATGGTGGCCAGGGGGGACGTCATTGAAGTACCTAACGTCCCTCCGCAGAGCGCACCTCCGACGAAGGAGGCACGCGAACTCCCGTCACGGCTGGTGCCCGAGCATTGCCGTCTCCGACGGTCGGTGCTCGTGCAGTTTGGAGAGGGTCGAGGAAGCATCACGAGGGAAGTGTTCCGGGGTCTCGGGGTCGGCTCCTCACTTTGTTCAAGCTTTGGTTTCAAGGTGAGCCAGCCCCCAGCCCCCCTTCCCGTGCTTTTACTGTTAAGTTCTCCCATTCTCTTGACGCCAATAAAAGCACGGGTTGACACTTCCCTCATTCCTGATATTAATTCTTTGCGAGCCTCTTGCCTGGCCAGTTCCAAGACCGGTCCGCCTGGGCCTCTGACTGTAGGGTTAGTTGGTAGGGCTTTTTGTAAAACATGCCTGTCTGAGTTTCTGATTGTATTTGTAACTTTTCTTTTATGAAATAATAAAGATTGTTGTACTTGTAATCTTTTCTGCAATAATAAAGAACTTTTCCTTTATTTGCTGTTGAATTTTCTTTTCGTACTGCAACTCTTCTCTTGTTCTCCTTTTTTTTTTTTCTTTTGCACCGCCAACTTTGCATAGCAACTACTTTGGAACGACCGCCGGTTCCGCCGGCCGGTGCTCTAACCCTTCCCACAGACGGCGCCAATTGTAGGGGATCCTTTTTCGGAGGTGGGCCCCCGACAATGAATTTGTAGAGAATGGGGTAAAGGGTTTGGCTCCGGCCGGCCTCTCGCCGGTCGTTCCTCGTGTTTTTCCTTTGTCGCTCTTCGTTTGGGGTTGCTCCTCGGCTGGCGTCCGAGGAGGCCCCCCTTCACAAGGGGGGTTCTTTGCCTTATATACGCCCTTTAGCTCGATCCTAGCCTTACAGCTGTTGGCCATCCGGGCTCCTGGTCCAGGACTTGTCCCATCAGACAGGTTTCTCACCATACTGGGGGTTGCTGCTTCCAAGGTTTTCCTAGTGAAGGGTCTTGTCATAATTAATGTAGCCTGGTGGGTCAGGCAGACTCGTTAAGTGTGGATGTGACCGCCTATTCTGGGTCTGCCCCCTACCTGGATTAGACTAGGTGTGCCGAGGAGGGGTGTGTCCTCGGCTCGGGTCTGAGAAGGGCCAAAACCCTTTGGCCGACCATTTAGGATGATTGCCCTCCTTGGCTTGGGCCTTGGGCCAGCCTAAAGGTGGGCCGGGGGTTCTGAGCCCTCGGGCCCCACATTTTTAAACTAAGAACGGCCAATTATTAATTCTTACTATACAAGAACCATTTTTTTTTCCAACATAATGGCCATCTGTTTTAAAAAATAGTAATTACTAATAAATGTTACCATATAATGATCACTTTTTTGCATATGATGATTTATTTTGCATTGATCATTCTACATTCATCAAGTCAATGAGTATATTTAATTATTTATGTATTAAATAGATTTGCAATTAGTGAAAATGTTATGAGTTCAAATCTTCCGTCTTATTTTTTCTACTTTACTCTATACTCTATAAATAGAAACATGCTACATGTCAACCTATTTAATTAAATAGTAAATTTATGTCTTTCATTAATTCAATGATCTACAATAAATAAATAAATAAATAAGTCATCATATTCCCACTGCCCCCCACCACCACCTTTGCTGGCAACCACTACGGTCATGACCAACCACCGCCTCCAACCAAACTCAACACTCTTCCACTTACGCCCCTCTCAAACCCATGAAAAACCCACACAACACCACCACACTACCACCCCTCCCTTCACCTCTCTCTCCATTATTTCATCAACTAAAATATTAATCCTTGACGCTTTAGATTTCAAGACATACATTTTGGTTACAGATAGAAGAGGAAACATTCTCCCAATCAAGTTATAGTTTACTACGCCTATTAATAAAAACAAATGTTTGGAATTCTTTTGGTGTTTGATCAGTGATAGGGCCAATGGTAGTCAGAGCCCATGTGTTAGGAAGAGTAACTGAGCTGGTTGGGTTCTTTTATGGGTTTGAGAGGAACGAAGTGAAAGGAATGATGGGTTTCAGCGGTGACCAGCCCCTTTGATGGCTTCGCCAGAATCCTGATAGTGGCGGACGGCAAAGGTGGCTAGTTGTGGCAGTGAGAATGCGATGATTTCTATTTACTTTCTATTTATTTTAGGTAAACGGAATAATAAAACACATAAATTTAGTGCATTTGATTAAATAAGTAAATACGCAAAATAATTTTATTTGTGGAGCACATAGTAAAGAGTAATGTAGGAAGAATGATATAAAAGATGTGGAATCAAATGTTATATTTAATTGTTGTAATTATTTATGTATTAAATAGGCTTGTTCTGTTTGTTGTTCTTGTTCACGGAATCACAAGAGTAAATTAAGTTTTTTAACATTTTCACCACTTGCAAGTCTTGATTGTATCGCAAGTTTGCAACCTATTCATAGTAGATTTGACGAGACAACGCTAGGCCCTAGAGTGTTTTCCTTTCTGGTTTTCACTTTGTAAACAATTCCTAAACTCTTATGCGGTTTTTTTTTTTTTTTTTTTGTGTGATTGTTTATTGTTTATCTATAATATCTAGTCCTGATAATTAACTATTTGAACTAATTTTGTTGAATTGGTAAAATTAGTAGCAATCACACTGGGAACCAAAATGTAACTAACAATTTTGATTTCAATGGCCTCACCTTGTGATATTGTTATGATTCATCAAGTATGAACTTTTTGGCCAATAATCTTACTTTGTATATGACAATATTTCATCTCAATCTAAATGATAAAATTTTAATGGCAAGTATCTTTTTCATCCTTGACCTTGAATAAATTTTGTCTTTACCTCATCGTTCTATCAAATTCTATTCATTTTTACTAACCAACTTAAAGCATACCGACTAAATTTATACAAAGCAAGTGTAACTTTTCTATCATCAGGAATATCTTTATAATAAAATAAATCCTCTAGATCAAGTACCAAATAAGAAAATATTCTTTATAAATCAACTGTTAAAAGTTCAATTCTTTATTTCATTTAGAAGACCTATAAAAAAAAACATATTTACCAATAAGTTGTCCATGAATGATTTCTTTGCAACAATTATCCATCTTATTTCCTGATGTCGCGGAAGCCTGAAGAAGAGCACACACGATGCTCTCTTGATGAAACAGAAACTAAATTATTAGTCTCTGGTAGTAAACCTCGAATCCACGAGGGTTTCCCTGAATCCACAAGGAGATAAAAACTGGAATCCACCAGTAGAGAAAATTGACAAAATGTCTGTGTTTATTGATAATAGTCTATCTTGCCTCTGACGGCTACAAAACATATAAATACTGAAGAAAAACGTTCAAAAACCCTAATTCGCACTAATTAAGCGATTAGGTGACAAATTACCGAATTTTGCCAAAAATGGCAAAATTGAGTTAAATGCAAAATTATAAACTACTGACCTTAAGGGTCGTCCCAAAACAGACGGGACTTTATTCTGACTTTTAAACTAAAAGTTATTAAGGAAAAACAAATAATACTATAAATAGCAAAAACACTGTTATCGGGGCCTTAACGAAGGAATTTGCCTAAATTTTGGCGACGTTCATGGCATCTGTCATGAATCTGGATCAGAACGTCGTTTCCCTTCAACCTGCCAAATTTCATGCAATTCCGACACTGTTACCCCGATGGCCCCTACTGGCACCCCCCTTTGATCTTGTGTTGTGACTTCTTGCGCCCCTGCTGCTCAAGGAAGGCATGTGCGGTCTGTTCTACATCATTTCCACACTTGTGGCTCCTATGATTTTTCAATAGCGCCAGCCTAGCAAGGATATATGTGAGTGCTTGCAACATGCCACGTAGTATCCACTAGGTATCAGTGTATCACGTTGAAATTGAAGGAATTTGTAATTTTGTACTTCGCAAGGACTCCATGGTTTCCGTCATCGAAATTGTTACCGCCCTATTCGCAGGGCTCTAGGCCTAGACCACTTAGGCTATCGCCTAGGGCCCTATTAGAAAGACCTTCAAAATTTAAGGGCAAAAATTAATGCATTTTTTTTGGAGGTCTAAGAAAAAAATAGTTTTATATTTTTTTTACTACTTTTAAGAAGACCCAAAAAATTGAATAATGTTAAAGATAATATAACTTTAAATACATGGATCTTACAAATATATGTGTCAGTAATCAAAAGAAATAATTCAGTTAAATACTAAAAATACTATAAGTTTTAGTTCAGAACCTTTATAAATTGATGTGAAAATTATTATGATTTGTGTACGTCAATAGCCTATTAAATGCATTTTTGAATTAATTTTTGTGATTGATGATACATCTTTGTAAGCCTTATTTAGTAAAATTTATCATATTCCTAATATCATTCATTCAAATACTTGTTTACTATCTTCTTGAAATGTCACTAATTACATCATTGCTACATCATTTGTAAGTGTTTTTGTAGTAAAATTTGTTATATCTTTAGCATTTTTTCACCCAAAAAAAAAGCATATTACAAAATTAAAAAAAAAAATAGATCTTTGTTATAAAAAAATTACGATATTAAATACTAGTTAAATATTACTTAAGTGATGACAAAAAAATCCTATTTAAATATATCGCCTTAGGCCTCTGAATTTGTTGGGCTGCCATTGCCTATTTGTTACCAACAAATCAGAGCCACGACAAGACTCTAAAACCAACTGTTGCAAGCTGAAAATTGAAAAAAAAAAAAAAAAAAAAACATGTTTGCTTCTTAAAGATAACCTCAAATCCACAATGAGAGTGGTCTAAAATTCATTACAAAAAGGGAGACAAAATGCTGACTTTTAATTAAACTAGATACTAAATGTCAATTTTCATTTACAAACTTACAGTAAAGTTTGACGGATAAGAAAATATATCCAAAAACAGATTCTAATTGATACACAACCATAGTATGATTATAATTTAACTTTAAAAAACATTTTAGAAAAAATCTAAAATCAAGGAAATAAAACTCTTAAACCTAAAATTCCAAAAATTATATAAAAATATAAAGAAAAATAAATAAATTACAGATTCTATCCTACATCACTCTCTGTGGTGACGAATTGTGTGGAAGGACTCTACGTTCCAAAATTTCTTTCATATTTTGGTGGAACAGCAATTTTGAGGTAAATGGGTGTTTTGGTTACAGATTTTATGCTATCCAGCTGAGGTGGCACACTTATCTTTTCTTTGTGATGCTGTGACCCATTTAATATGTGTATTTGGTATGTGCACCTAACATTGTCCTGAAATTAATGTGGATGTAGCCTGGAGCAAAGGCAATAGCTAGAAATCATGAAGGTGAATGTGTATCAACATAGGTTTGGAATGCTTCAGCCTGCTCTCGAAATGTATGGGAAGCTCTTGCTTTTAAAAAGAGCAGTTGAATTAACTTGTGTTAAATGGTTTCAGATAATCATATAGGGTGAAAAGTGAAAACAAAGACAGTTGTACAGTGCAGGGAACTAAAGATCAATGAAAGCCCATAAATTGGGAGTGTTGGCAATTGGTAGAAGATATTATGCTCTTGCTCATGGTAGGCCTAGCGTAAAAATTCAATTTTCTTAGGGTGCATAAAGATAAGAACCAGGCAAATTATTGAGCAAAATGGGGTGTTTCTAATTCTTTTTCTGGTTTGATTTTTCCTGTGAATCTTCGTGAAGGTCGCCAAAGTCATCGGGAGTGATTCGAGTGTTTAATAATTGTTTTGTTATTCTTTGTCTATGACTCCATGGTGTAATTTTTTTCCATTCAATGTGAAAAAAAGTCCAATGTCAACAATTCAAATTTAATCCAATTATAATTTCCCTCTCCAAGCATTGACTAGCTAGTTCAAACTACCTATAATTATTTTTGTAAACAAACTTAATTGGGACGCAAGCTGCTCCCTCCATAGCAAATTAATCACAATCAATCTACCAAAAGATAATAATTGGGGAGTTTCCAATTGCTTGTACGTTGGTTTTGACACCACAGACTTTGATACCATTGATTAGGGAGATAAGACTTTGAGAAAATACAATTGAAATATTAATATAACTTATAAAAACACACTTAATCTAAAAGTTTAATCTTATATTTTAGCCATAGGTGTGACACTGATTATGTTAAATTGGCAGCATTATCGTATACTTTACATTTGTTGACTTGGTGTATATCCCAGAGTTACTATTGTAGTTTTTTTCACCTCCAGTATGGCTTTTGGACTAATCCACACGTTTGAGCTTTATGATCCCGAAAGATCCTATATTCCTAATTCATCCCAAATGACCACCTTCTGTTTTTTTCTCCCTTAAAATTCAAGCTACATTTTTTTTTTTTTTTTTGGTCTTTATATGTTGTGGTGTCTTGGTCATGACTACCAATAGTCCTAGTCTTATCACAACTTTTTTTTTTGTTTTTTGGGAGAATCATAGTTCTATCACATCTAAGTTAAGATTGAAAGTAGGGGGTTGTCCATGGGTCGGGTTTGTGCCCAACTCGAACTTAACTCGACTCCATCAGATTGTAAATCAAAGTACCCGCCACCAACCAAGATGATGATCAGTTCGGTTCAAGTTGGGATTTCCATGAGTTTGAGTCAGTTTTGGTTGGAACCAAGAAGCATGGTGGCGATCGGCGGATATCGTCGAAAGACTTTAGATTTTCTTCCTATCTTGTCGAAGATCGCAAGATCTTTGTCAGATTTGGACAGAGATTGTGAGATCTCCACCAGAACTTGCCTGAGATCTTGAGATCTTGACTAGATTTGGGCGAAGATCGCAGATTGCAAGATCTCCACCAAATATCTTGCCAAATCTAGGCAAAATCTTGGTAGAGATGGAGGAATTTAGTGAAATTTTTGAGATATCTGGATAGATGGTTGGTCAGGTCAACTTATATCGAGTTTCGGATGGAATATCAATCACTTGACTCTTTCCTGTTAGGTTTCGGAGGACACCCACCAGTGCCACCGACCATGACAGTGTCCGTTCGGGTGACAATTGGCTCAGGTTTGGGCAAATGGGGCTGGTGGACGGCAGTAATTTGAAAGATTTATTTGATCCCCTTGTAAATCAAACGTTGTGCTAAAAAAAATCACTTGCAAGGATTAATCAAAAAATCATATAAGCCTCAACAGATATAAGTCTAGCTAGCTAGCCTGGCATATTATTGTGGTGGATGGAATCCGACTTTCGACCAACCAAAACGTACGCGTCGACAACTGGACATTTTGATTTTGACGGGTCCGGGGTCCACCGTAATACATCTAAAAGGGTACCTGCCTGCCTTCCTACAAATTGAAAAAAGAAATCAGTAAATGATTTTTCAAGTGCCCTCTCAAAATCATCTTTGGAAAAAACAGGTCCCATCTCATTAATTTGGAATTTGGGATGGTGTAGAAGAAACAAAAAGGAAATTTGATAATGACATTTGACAGGTTCTTAACATGCTATGACAACTGTGACATATCCTTTTATTTTTTATTTAATTTGAGCGACTGCAATTTTTTTTTTTTTTTTTTTTTTGTGTGGCTGAATACTAACAATAATCCTTCTACCTCAAACGTGAGTTATATATATATATATATATATATATATTTTTTTTTTATGGCACATGTGAGTTATATTACAAATTGGTTTCGTAATTGTCTAATTTGGTCTAAAATAGGGTTCTATAAACGCAAACGTTAATCACAATCAATACTCTCGAAACTCTTTAAATGGATATAATTTTGACAAAATGAATATATTTCTCTATGATTGTATACATTTTGTTCACAAAATTGAATAAAGTTCTGTGTAGATTTGTACAAATTTTCTTCTCATCTAAGTAAGGGGAAAAATAAAATTTTCTATCTTGAATCAAAACGGCCTTTGAGATACTTGAAATCCATTGATGTATCAACACAGTTAGACCTATTTCTCTGAAGATTCAGCAATTTCAACAGCTCAGTGACCTTCTCCTTTATGGTCTCACTACAACCAACCTGCAGGAGAACCAAAAGCTTTTGAAAAACACCTGATTGAAGTGCCTCAACTAAAACACCTCCATCACCATCCTCTTCCTTCTTAGAATTCTTGCAGAGCTTCCAAAGAGTACACACTGCAAACTCCGTTGCCATCTCTGATATCCGCAACATCTTCTTAACCAAAATAGGCATAGTTAGAGCATTCTTAGATGCCTCTTCTCTCCCTTCTTTGCTATCACAAATACCAGACAAAACACCTAAAGCCCTTTCAGATGTTCCTTTCTCTGCATCGACAAGGATTTCTGTGATTAACGAAACCAAACCCAGTTCCACAAATCTTGATGTGAATCTCACACTGGTTTGAGATGGAGAAATCATATAGAATATAGCTGTCAAAGAAGCTTTTGTAGCCTTAGGACAAATAGGCTCTCTAATTATTTTAACTAAAGCTTCACTAATTCCTTCAATCTCTGCCAACTTATCAACAAGTCTTTGATTCAAAGAAAGCAGCTCTTTGAGTACTGAAACCGCCTTTTGTCTAGCCGAAAGATCACCATTCTTCAAAACCCAAACAATGCAACTTAAGGACGCTGTTGATCCCAATTTTGATTGCCCTTCTTCACCAAGTGGAAACATCCATTCCAAGACAGATAAGATCTCAACCAACAACCCCACATGTTTCTCAATAGAAACGCTCGCAAATGAAAGAAACGTATTAGATAACACACACCCAGCTCCATTGTTCACAACGCACCGCCTGTTTCGCTCGCTTTCGTTCCCCCAGGCCTTTATCTTCCTCACCAAATCTACGCACTTTCTGTCATCCCCACATCGAGTTGCGACCTCAATTCTCGAACAAATCCCCGAAACGTCACACGGGCTCACGGGAACTCGAGGCGTGGGAATCCTCTCAATCCCATAAGATCGATTCTTGACACACCAATCTTGAATCATCTTGCGCAATGCATGGTTCGGGATTTGATCGAAGCTGTTCAAGACTTGGTTTGTCACCGGACAAGTTTGGTTGCCAGACTCAATCCACCTCTCGATGCTCTCTCGATCGTAGGTGATCCCAGTAGACAACGTGACAGGATCTTTCAACAAATCAAGAGAAATCGGACACCGAAAGTGGGTTGGAATCATAACCTCCGTGTCCAAACTGCTGTCATTCAAAGCAGGCTCGCTGCTCTTGTTGTTGCTCGATCTCCTTCTTCTCCAAGATAGAGTCATTGTGTTAGTTTGTGATGAAATATATGTATCTATGAATGAATGGGGGGGTACTTTGTAGTTTTGTTTGTTGTAGTTCTATATATGTGGTTTTGCAAGTTGTGAAGAATGCAAAGGAAGTGGAGGGGTATTTATAAATATGCGTGTATGAGACTATTATTGTTTTGTTTCTTAACGCGGGTCAAACTATGGTAAGGTAGGGGAAAAGAAAGTAGTAGGAAGAAAATAAAACGTTCAAAAATTCAAAGGAAAGCGAGATTGGTACGTCGGATGAGTTTGAATGTTGACCGTTGAACAAGTATTTAAGTCGGTCGGTCGTTGGGATTACAGTGTCTGTGACAGTGACTGAGAGATGTATTAGGTCGGCCGAGGCAATTTGACCTGCTGACTGGGTCCTGCCTCTCTGGGTCTGGGTCTGGGTCTGGGTCAAGCACTCACACTGGCCCGTCTATGACAAGTCAGTGCGTGTGCGTGTTAGTCTTGTCATTTTCCTTCAAATTTCACACGAGTGCAGTGACTTGATCACACATGTATGATATTCTCGACCGTAGGATTTTATGTGCATCTGATTATTTTCTCTGTTTTCAGCTAAAGTTGCATCAAACTAATGTTATCACCCCCTTTTTTTTTAAGCCAATCCACAATTTTTGTTTGACTCCCAAACAAAAAAAAAATAACACCTCACTTATTATGTAATAAACATTACACCGTAATCGGAAATATTAAAATTACATCTACTTTTTAGATTTAATCACGACTAGTTAGGTATCTGGGTAACATGTTCTTTTTTTTTTTTTTTAGTTCTCAAAAGAAATTATTATTCTAGTGACACATTATCAGAGTTTAAGATTGACAAGTACCTTCAAAAAATAAAAATAAAAACTGAATTTAAAGATTAGAGATGGTCCAAGAGTGATAGTCTACTAGTTCTCTAGTAATAGTATGACACACACAAAGGTTGTCATTTTTCTAAATCCAACAACCAAAAGTCTTAGTTCTTATATTGAGATCGATAATAAGAGTTTTCTTAATCTATTATAAATCCTAATGAGTGAGGTAAGAATGAATCAACTTCTCACCATCAATTCTATACAATTCTCAAACGCATTACTACTCTGACTTGGGGTAAATAGATCAGCTCAAAAGAATTGTGTTTATGCGTGTGATGGGTCCTTTCTCTCTTCTTCGTCACCTCCCTTAATCTCCACACTTTTTTATGTAAAAAAATTGAAGAAAATTATTTGTACGTTTGTTGAACACTATAAACATCCTCTTTGTCTTCATTATGAGCTTGTGTCTTAACATGTTCTTTTATGCTATGCACTATCAGCTTCTATGTAATTATTACAGTGAGTTGTGGGCTTAATTCTCCCTTATTTTGAACCCGGGTTGATAGGTTCAATTTATTGGCCCTTTTGAAAAACAAACCAAACAAAGGTAATTATAAAAAGATGATAATTTGATATATGGCAGTATGAAATTTTATGTTAAGTATGCGCTTGGTAACACTTATTTTTGTCAACTTATTTTTACTATTCAGCTTATTTTTGTTACTATTTATGAGCCCTACAACACTTTTTTGTACTATTTATGAGTCACATTGTACTTTTTTAACTAACTTTTACTTTTATTTATAGTACTTTCAACAAAAAGTTTTTAGTTTCAGTAAAATAAGCAAATTTCAAACAGATCCTAAATAACTAAATTACTTAAGTAAAAATAAATAAATAAATAAATAAAACATAATTTCAAATTTATCCTTCGTATGTTTTTGTTATCTTCAACTACAAAATCATCCTCAAAATCTCCAAAAATAAATCCTCCAAATTAACCAAGATTCCCATTAGAAGCTCCAAAATAACCTCAATTTTATCCAAAATTACCAAAATATTCTTGAAACCTCCAAATGACCAAAATATCTTAAAATCTCCAAAATAGTTGAAGTACCCACAAAATACATGCTATCTCATCAATAAAATGTTTAACTTTTAACTTTATGTATTTTAAAATTGTGCATAAGTGATGAGTTTATGGATTTAATAGTAAATAATATTCAATTATTATGAAATTTGGTATGTGTTTTAAGAACATTTAATTTCATGATGAGATTTTCAAAATATTAATTTAATAAAAAATTATTAAGTGGTTTTCAAACTTGAGCTCAGGACAAGTTTTTGAGCTTAAGACCTAAGAAAATTATATTATCAAATACTTAAATCTCTAAAATTAAGAAAAAAAATAGTATACTCATTTTATCATGCGTCTAATCCTACTTATGATTAACTATTATTGAAATTAAAATTTTACATAATTAAATTCATTCATTTATCCTTTCTTGTCTACAACTTTAACAATGATTCAAAATACCATTTTTACATTCACATTAGATGGTGAAGAATTAGAAAAATACTTGATTGTAACTATTATGAATGGGAAATTACTAACATGTTTCATGACTTTACATTAGCTAATTGATGGGGAAAGATCATATGTGGAACACTTAATTAATTAATTTATTTTTAAATGCAACTAAAGTCTAAAGTAGTTCTTAGTGAGTTTAGTGGTCCCATGTTGGCCATGTCATTATTAAGATATATATAATGAGTATATTTAGCTAACACATACAAACTTATAAATGAGTCTATGCTTGAATTGTTTTGTATCAAACTTTATAGCTCACAAGCTTGTTTGTGAACAATTTTTTTTTTTTTTTTTTGCTCGAGCTCGGCTTGTTTATTAAATAAGCTTAAAATTAATGCTCAAGCTTGGTTTATTTATAAATAAACAAACATGAACGAGTTTTTTATCAAGTTGAGTCTGAATTGTTTATGATTGGCTTGGTTTATTTACAATCTATCTATGATTATCTTAAAATATATTTCAATCATCTAGAATATAAGGAGAGGATGTAATCTAAATATAAATTTTGTCCAAAATCATAAGGCAAAACACATTATTTTATCAAGATGTGATATTGACAAAAGTTGCACTATACCTAACTAGAAGTTAAATCCAAAAAACAGTATCCAAACAGATATTTCATATTTGGCAGATAGGGATTTGTTAATTTTTATTTATATTTATTTTATCCTATATATGAAAATCTTGGGGAATCTGTCGAGGCCAGTTGGTATGGCCATCATTTTCACTGATCAAAAAATGTATGATAAATACAACAGGCAAATGCCCAAAGCAGAGATAGAGATGAGAGATCTGATCTATAAATAAAAGAATGAAGTAAACAAAGTCATTGACAGGTAAAAAGATACCTTTGACTGTTGGAAATGTGAACCCATGTGGGCGACAGCTAGCTACTCTCACCCGCATCCGCGTAATAAACAATATCCACACGCTACCTAGAACAAGCTCGGATGTGGGTGCTCTCATCAGAACGTAAATTGGGAAGATTCCTAGGCATATTTATAAATGTTAAGAGCATTCACATTAGTATGTGTATTTTACATATTTATTTTTACACTAAAAATTTACTCTTTCTATTTTACACATTCACTTTTATAAAACACCTACATCAATTCATTTATTTTACAAGTTATTCCAATAAAATATACATTATACTCTATTTTTTTTATTATTTCTCATTAACCAACTCTCTTAAATACGCGCCCTCTCTCTCTCTATTCTCATTTTCTGATTTCTCACTCTCTCACTCTCTCTCTCTCTCTCCATCTCTCTGGCCTTCCTCTTCCAAATCACAAAACATCATATCTCCGCTCCGATCCGCTCCGATCCGATCCGCTCCAATCCACCAAACGCCACATCTCCGATCTCCGCTCCGATCCACGCTCCGCTCCGATCTCCGCTTCGATCCACCAAACGCCACATCTTCGATCTCCGCTCCGATCTACGCTCCGCTCCGATCTCCGCTCCGATCCACCAAACGCCACATCTCCGATCTACGCTCCGCTCCACCAAACACCACATCTCCGATCTACGCTCCGCTCCATCAACGAGCTCCGATCGTTCTAGTCAAGCTTCGATCAGTATCTTTGTTGTTTGTCCGTGTAGGTTTTCTTGTGTGTGGGTGTGTTTGTGTATCTCGTGTTTTTTTTTTTTTTTTTTTTAGCAAGTGAATCTGTGTTGATCAGAGCTGTGTGTGGATGTGTTTGTGTGTGGATGTGTTTGTGTGTATCTGAGGAAAAAGAAGAAGATGAGAAGTGGTGAAGTTACTGAGGTTGTTGAGCCCAAAGAAGAGAGAGAGAAAAAAAAGGAGCGAAAGAAATTAATAAACTAATCTATACACGAGCTACAGTAACCGTGTAAATTTACACGGAAACTGTAGCTCATGTATAGATATACACGATTTTAGACATTTTTAGAAGGATTGATGTAGTGTAGTTTTGAGGCAAAATGTGTAAAAACAGCTTTTTTTTCTATTTTATATGATTTTACATACACTGGTGTGAATGCTCTAAAGGAAGACAATAGTTTAGTTTAGTAGCTATTTTAAGAAAAATTTTACGAGAAAAAAAATAATTGTTTTGACCTTTTTTATATTTTTCATAAAAAGTAGTATTAAAATTTTTCTAAAATAGTTTATTAATAATTGTTCTAAGAGCACCAACACCTGTTAAAGTAACTAACTATTTTAAGAGTTGGCTTATCTTCAGTATTTTTTTAACTAGACATGTCATTTTATTTTAAATATACAATGGCAAGTAATAGCAGGCTTTTAATTCTCATATTTTATTTAGTTAGTAGGTGATGTGACAGTCTCTTATTAAAAAAAAAAAAAGATTTATTTTAAAAAAGTACTAGAGGTAAGCCAAAATATCTAACCCCTTTTTTTAACAGTTTTTTTTTTTAATACTTTCCATACAAGTAGCATTAAATTTTTTTTCAAATGGTCTATTAACAAATACCCTAAAAGTACTCATTAATAGAGGGGGGGGGGGGGGGGAAGACTTATTCCGTTAAAGCCTAATTAAGCAATTAAGCACATAAAAATTTTAGTTGGGTGTGGATCTGAATTGGTTTAATCTATGTTTATGGTGCATGCCTGGGTTTGCTTGGTGTTGTGCTTGTGTATTTTATTCTATACTAGTCGCAACCCCGTGCCATACACAAGAATATTTAATTATTTTAAAATAAAATAAAATATATAATTTATTTTTTTAATATTCATAAAATTATATATTAGGACTAACATAGTGTTTTCTCATAAGAGAATTTCATTTTAAATGTATTAAACTATTAACTAAGAAATTTCCTTTTTTATATAACTATTTACAAAACCAACAAAGGGCAAGGGTCTTTTTTTTTTTTTTTTTTTAAGTAATGAATTTTGTGTTCCCTATAAATAAAAAATTATACAATTTACTATTGATAGAATATAGTGTGGATTAAAACTTTCCAATTATGACATTTAGAAAAGAATGAGAAAAATAGCTTTTTTCCCACCATTAATAAATTTCAACTTGCAGCATCCTATTTTAATGTTTTCTTTAATTCCAAACCAATCTATCTCTTTTGAAGTATACAAAGTATAATCATGATCTCTCTTTTTGAATACATTACTTATCTCAATACATCCATAAAAATACATTAAATCAAAATATACCCATATGAAGATGCTTTGGAAAAAAAGAAAATGTCTCATCAATCATCGTTTTGCAAAATGTCATATCAATCATCGCTTAACAATGATTAATTTGATCGATTAGGAAAGTAATTTTTTATTTTTTTATTTATAATATATTAAGATTTTCTCTACAGAAACGACAAATTTGTCCACTCAAAAAGATTATAGAATAAACAATTATTAGCAAAATCTCAAAATTAAGTTTCTATGTGCATCATTATAATAATTAATAATAACAACAACAACAACAACAACAACAACAAATTAATAATAATGAAAATATAACTGTGAAAGCTAAAATATGTCACTCATTCAATTATTTCCATTTGATTAACCTTTGCTTTTATCTAAATAAGTGGCACTATAGAGAATTTCTAATACAATTATTGAGAGTACTTTCTCTACAAAAACTATAGTTTTGTTCACTCAAAATGATTTAAAAATAAACAAAACTTAGTAAATTCTCATAGTTTAACATCTAATTGAATCACTAAAAAAAAACGATTTTTTTTATTGGGAATTGGAATACCAAAATACCTAAATATGCATAAAAGTCAATATAAATTTGCCAAAAAGACAAAACAAATTGAAGTGACAATTAAATCAACAATAACAAAAAGAACCATTAGGAGGGTGGGGGGTGGGGAAGTGGTTGAAACAATAATTTTAAAAAAAAAAAAAAAGTATCAAGAGACAAAATTGGAGAGAGAGAGAGTGAGAGAGAGAAGAATTGACCTTTTTTTGCAGTGAACAACTTGGAAGGAATAGGGGAAATGTGGAGATGAAGTACAAGAAATTTGTAAGAAAATCAAGTTGGAAGAGGAAGAGTGAAAGCAAATGAAAGGTTCAAAAAAGTAAAATTGTAAAATTTATGAAGATAAAAGTTTGGAAGGGTGGAAGTAGATGAAAGGTTCAAAAAAGTGAAATTGTAGAATTTATGAAGATATAAAGGAGAAAATTTAAAAATTTATAAAAGAAAGCAAATGAAAATTTTAAGAAGCCATTGATTGGAGAAGATGAAAAATTGAACTAAGAAAACAATTGTTGAAAAAGATGAAAGGTTAAACAAAGTAAAAATTGTAAAAAAAAAAAAAAAAAAAAAGGATGCTAATGACATGGCACAAAGAGAGCTTTTGTAAAATTTATTTTAAAGCTTCCATTATTATATAATAGTATAGATAGATATGTATAGACATTGTTTTTGGTTTTAGATTCTTTATTGATTTTATTGCTTAGTTATAATATCTAAATTAAAGTAGATGAATGTGTAAAGGCAAAGTTATATGTAAAGTTAAAACAGCTTAAGATGAATCTGTAAAGTCAATCTACATATACATATATATATATATATATATATATATAAAACCAAATTTAGGAATAAAAATTAAATAAGAAAAAGAATGATTATGTAGTCAATGACATGACGGATGAGATGGTGCAATATGAGCATAACAATAATAAATATTATACTGCAGCTTTTAAATATATATAGATATAGATATAGATTGGCTGAATGAGTTTTGATTTTAGTGTGGTAAAAATGTATTGCAAAGAAAATTATCTCATATGGAAGCCATATATTTCTGGGTTCTAACATCTTATGAGAGAAAAGTCTCATGAAACCATTCCTTGAGATACCACCTCATGTTGTAGCCGGGATGATGGTAGTGTGGGTAGTGAGGCAATGGTGGAGTGGGTAGCTCTTGTTTAAATGCTAACAAAATAAATACATTGAGTTACTATATTGTTTTAATTTCTATAATTTTTCGTCCAATTTAATTTAGGTGACATATCTGAATTGGACTAATTAACACATATTACTGGTTTATATGACATTGAATAATTGTGTCATTAATAGGAATGAACAAAAGCACAAGAATAAAAATGAATGCAAATGTTAAGTACGTAAATTCGAAATTTTAAGCATAAGGAATAATATCAAAATGACCATAAATTTAAAGTTTGCAATTTACAATTTAGACTTGTTTTTTCAATAATATTTCTTTTGGCATTCTATTTTTTTTATTAAAAAAAAAATATTCTTGTGATATTTGGGGGTCGTTTGGTATGGTATTTTAAGCAACAATTTTCGATTTTTAAATAACATTACACATATTTTTATACAATTTTTCACTCACACGTATTTTCAAAAAATATAAATAACGTTACTAGAACAACGTTACCCTTGATCTGTGGTGATGGCACAAGCTCGACCAACTCTTTGCCTATATCTATAGATACCACCAATCAAAACTTACAATCAATGATATATACTACAAACACACTAATCCAAATGTCACAAACCATACTTACAGACTCTCATAAATCTTTAAAAAAGCAAAAAAAAAAAAAAAAAAATACACACACAAGCATTACAATTTTGACTCCCACATTTTTGTGGACTGTGGAGCCAGTCAAGTATGAGAGAAAAGTGGGTTAATTTTTCCCTTTTTTTACATACACATAATTTTTACCTCTCCATCTATCTTCACCATTTAACGTGGGTTAATTTACTAGTTATAGCTTGCAATGAATTTCCCATAAAAAGTTTAAGAATATACACCCTCTATAACTATACAGATTTCCTTGGATCTAAATAATTTCATCAAAAGCTGGACACTATTCTTGTCCCGAGAGATAGTTGAATGGACTTTTTCTTACCACTTTCCGACATTCTTGCTTTATGTATTCTTGAAAGTCAAAACCAACTACTAAAAGAGGTAGAATCTTATCAAAGAAAACAAAGTAGATTCTTATATGAAAAAGGAGATTCATTGGTCCATGGAGTTGAAACTATTTTCTCATTTTTCTTCTAGGTGAGGATGTGCCACTAGTCTAAAGGTCATTCGAAAATGATTTACTTCTTCTTTTATTATTATTATTATTATTATTATTATTATTATTTTTTTAATGATTTACTTCTAAATATATATAAAATTTACTGTTACATATTATGATAAGAATTTTTATTTATTTATTTATTTTTTTACTACAATAAGATGAAGGAACCTTTATCAAGGATCTGATTCCGACAGTGAGAGAGGCAGTCGCAAGATAACAGAGGCTCGTGACGATTTATTTATTTATTGATAATAAGGCTCCTGACGATTTCATTGAGAGATTAAATTGGGTCAGAGCTGGCGTAAAAGGTTACGCGGCCAATCCTGACCTGACACGTCAGCAAATAATAATTTTTTTTTGTCCTTCTCTCCTCTTCCCATGTCCCTCACTTTTTTAGAAACATTGAAAGCTTGAAACAACGTTGAAGGAGCCACAGCATCTCTTTTCTTCATATCTCCCTCTCTTCTGCAAAATCCTCTGCAAGCCTGCAAATTTAATTAAAAAAATCCCAACAAAGGAGCTGTTCACGCACCCAAGCCATCCATCAATGGAACTCAAAAAAATACAGTGAGAAACCCATGCCACAAACTCAGATCCACCCAAAAAAAAAAAAAATCAACCCAGCAGTTTCTACATTCTTTTCATTTGGCCCCTTTAATACCTTATGGCCTAAAAAAAGCAAATGAGAAAAAACCAATTGGCTTATTTACAACCCCGTTAATCCCCAAGCCAAAATTAACAAATCAATTTTCACAAAAAATCCATTAAAAGAACAAATGGGTCTCTGCTCTTTATTCCTTTCTTTCTATCTACATATGACTAAATGCACAGATTTACGGCGTTAAACCCTCGTTGTTTTAAGATAAAACCAGGTTTTTTGAAGTGGGTTTCCTTTATTTCCTCAACCCATTTTAGGAAAATCAAGACTTTTGCATTTGTTTACTGCTGATATGGTTCTAGTGTGTGTTTTTCTTGTTCCAATCAGAAAGAGCAAACGGGTCTCCGCAAGAAAGTTTCTTGCTTTTTGTTAATGGATGGGTCTGTGGATCTATGGATTTGAAAAAACCTCATTTTTTAAAGCTTAAAACTTGTTTTGGTGAAGTGGGTTTTCATAAATTTTTGTGAATATTAATTGGCATTGGAGAGAGAGAAAAATCAAGGCTTGCTTTGTTGAAGTAGAGAAATGATTCAGTTGTTGTTCTTGGTTTTGTTTGCTAAGGGTGTTTTGGCATTTCTTCTATTGGTCAAGATTGGGCCTTTGAGAGAGCTTGTGATAAAGAGTTTGGATCAGCTGAAGACTGGGAAATGTCCTGCCACTGTGAAAACTATAGCTGGTACCATGTCTGTGATTTTCCTTCAACGTTGTTTCAATTCTTCAATGTTTCTGGAAAACTGAGGGAAATGGGAGGAGGAGAGAGAAAAAATGTTTTTTTATTATTTGCTATTGGCTGGCGTAAATCACACAGCTCCTGACCCAATTTAATCTCTTTGATTAAACTTAGGACCATACTAATTTTATATAGATTTGTTTATATAAAGTTGATTCAGCATAATAGTTGGTCACTCAACCTGCCCCAACAGCTCCATTGACATAATTACTCATTGTATCAAAGTTTTGGTTGTCCAGTGGACCACAATGTCCTATAGAAAACATTAAGGGCGGATCAGGAAATTTCATTTAGTCCTACCAAATTTCAAGTCATTTCGATTATAATGGAGTCACTGAAGAAACTGAAGCTATTATTACAAATCATGTCATAAGATAATGTTCAAAATAATGTCATCATGTCATGTCTCTTGCAATCTTGGTTTTTAATGCACATGACAAGCACTAATTTCTCAAATTACTCCTTTAGGGCCCCCAAAATAATGAGGGATGACAATTGAAGATGCAAAGCTATCAACAAAAATGGTGTCTTTGAGAATCTAACTCATTTCATTTCCAAAAACAAGTGATGAATATTAAAACTGCATTACCAAGAAAAATATCAGACAGTGGGATGAGACTATAACACATCAAGATACCAACCAAGTCTACACAGAGAACAGCAAGGAAGAAGCATTAGAATGAACATGCAAAACCAGCATCAACATCATTTACAACCACTTCTCATCTGCCATCTGCAGATGTAAAAGACTCAGCAAATCCGTATGGGCGTGTTGGTATGCTGGTCTGAGTATTGTCTAAACTTGGAAGAAGTGAAGAGGAAGAAGATTCCATGTTGCTTCCACCTTCATAAGCCTGCCACTTCTTAAGTGCTTGAGGCAAGGACATTTCGAGGTCAATGCCATACAAGTCTTCTGGATTTTGATCACTGGGTTTCCAAAGCTCAACCAGAGATGACAGCACGTTGACGGCATGACCCATGTCAGGTCTTTGAAATGGTTCCCTTGCACAACAATATCCCGCCAACTCGGCAACTTTGCTTATACTCGCAATTGTTTCCTCATTGAGGTCAATTGTGGGGTCAATTGCCTTGCAGAACGAATCCTTGTTGATGTACATTCTTTTGAACCATGTTACAAGGTGCATGCTCTCCTCAGGCTGGGTCTCATCGAGTGCTTTTCTCCCAGTGATTAGCTCCATCAAAATCACCCCAAAACTAAATATGTCAACCTTGGTTGTCACTCGACCAGTAACTGTAATCATAAGTAAAACAAATAATTTTAAGTTGGTGTAAACCAAGGAACATCCACGAAAATGAAATGCATTCTAGAGCAAGTTTAATGCCAGATTTAATGCATTGCTATATCAAGAAAAATAGATTTGTTATCCATCTAGGCCTAAAAGAATGTTCACAATTATTGAACTGTACAGAAATAGAACATGAAGTACCTGCATATTCTGGCGCCAAGTATCCGAAAGTTCCAGCAATTCTTGTCTCAATTGAGCCTTTCCCTTCTGGAGCAAGTCGGACAAGGCCAAAATCCGCAACCTTAGCTCTCATATCATCTCCAAGAAGAATGTTTGAAGGCTTTAAGTCCCTATGTATAAAGCTTTGATGGGCCAACCCATGGAGATACTCAACACCCCTTGCCACGTCTAAGGCAAGGGTTAACCTTTTGGTCCATTCCAGTGGTTTCAATCCTTCTTCTGCCCAGTTGAATATATGTCTGCTGAGTGTGCCCTGAGGCATGTACTCATATACAAGAAGCCTCTCATTCCCATCCAAGCAGTAACCAAGAAGGGCAACAAGATGCCGGTGCCGGACCTTAGTCAAAACGGCAATCTCAGACTTAAATTCAGCCAATCCCTTGCCGGCAATTACCCCAGACTCCATTCTCTTAACTGCAATCTTAGTACCATCATGCAACTCCCCTTTGTAGACAGTCCCAAAACCTCCTTGTCCTAATATATTTTGTTGACTGAAATGGTTAGTCACGTTCCTGAGGACTTGGATTGATATCACCATGTTACCTGCTTCAACTATTTGTATGTCACCAGGCTCACTGCTAGGAATATTTTGCGCTTCACTGACTGCACCAACACTAACACTTGAACCTGCAACTGTGATCTTCACACTCTCACTATCAGATGCAGAATGGCGAGGATGAATCACCATTGCATTTGGGCTCTGTACTCTGCTAAATCGCTTTTGCTTCATCTTGTTCAGACAGAAAACCAACAAACCAATCAAGAAAATCAGAAACACACCTCCAACGACGGAAAACACAATTAATCCTATAATTGTTGAAGATTTCTTGCCACCTTTTCCAGAACCACCGCTATTTTGAGAAACTGTACCAGTAGATGGACTCACTGGATTCTGAGATGGTGCACCTGAAGTTGAAGAACTACTTTTCTCCTTTCCTATATCAGGGTTACCATTAGTCTTCACCATCACATTACTCTTAAAAGCTGGGATTTTCCCATACAGCTGATTGTTTGAAACATCTAGCTCAGCAAGCGCAGGCAGAGTAGTAAGTTCCACGGGAATTAAACCCGTAAGATTGTTACCAGCAAGTATGAGTTTTTGCAACGATTTGAGAGATGAAAACTCAGTAGAAATCGAACCTGTAAGACCCAGATTCTGAAAATTCACAATAGTTATATTCCCATTGCTACAAGTGATCCCAATCCAATTCACACACGGATCATTTCCAGTCCAACCATTCGCAAACTTTAGCGGATAACCCATTAATTTCACAATCGAAAGCAATGTATTCACTCTAGAATCACACTCACGAGGAGCGGGCAAACAAAAGCTATTTGAGCCATTGGACATATCCACTACCACCCCACTTGAGAACTCAGGCATTTGTCCTTGAAGCAAATTGTTTGTCAAATTCACAACCTTCAAAGATTTAAGATTCAACAATGACACCGGCACAGGGCCTGTAAACTTGTTATCCCTCAAACTCAAGCTCTCCAACTCTTTCAAGCTTGTAAAATCGGGTAAAGGACCCGAAAAGGCATTACTGTGCAACCAAACCTCTTGCAAGGAAGTCATGTTTTGCATAACATCAATAGGGCCACTAAGCTTACCATCACTTGTTTGCCCATTAACCCACAAGGACTCAATTTGTGAGTGAGCAAATGTCAAAGGCAAGCCACCTTGTAAGCTATTGAAAGCCAAGTGCAAATTAGTCAGACCAGGAAACACATCAGCACTGAAAAACTCGGGTATGGTTCCAGTAATATTGGCCGAGTTGGCCGAAAAGTTCTGAAGTGTGGAAGCGTCTTTCAGAGTTTCAGGGATTTCCCAACCGGCAAATGGATTATTATCAATCTCAAGAGACTGAAGCGAAGACATACCAGCAAAGAAATCACTAGGAATGAAACTAAACTGGTTGCTACTTAGTAAAAGTACTTGTAATGAAGCTAAGCCATTTAAGCTAGGAAGTGGACCTGAGAGTTCGTTGAATTGAAGCTCTAAGCGTTCCAGTTGGGTCAGGTTTTGCAGGGTTGGAGGGAGTGTACCTTTGAGGCTTTGATGGCCGATTTGGATCCGGGTGACCCGTTTGTTATCTGAGCAGCCCACATGGTTCCAGCGGCAAGGGTCCGGGTCAGACCAACCGAGAGAGTCGGGTGCATTGAGGGTCTTCTTGAGAGCTAACATTACTGAAGTGTCATCTGAACTCGCCGGCGGGTTTGCTTGAGAGCTAACACAGTGGAAGATTGAAGAGAACCCAGAAACAAAAATGGCTAAAAGCAGGAGCTTGTTGTTGTGCTCAGAGTGAGTTTTCTTCTTCATGTTTAGAGAGGGAAGCAGAGAGATGGGTGTTTAGGAGAGTTTGTGAAGAGGGTTTTTCAAGGTTGTATTAGGTGCAATGGTGCATTGGATGAGTTGGGTTGAGTTAAAAAACAAGAAAACACAGAGGTTGGAACTTGGAAACTGAAAGTAGCAAAGAGAGAGAAAGAAGTTAGTGTTGGTTTCGAGGATTTGAGAGAAATTGCACATGGGGTTGTGGGGTCCAAAGGTCTGAAAGCTATGGCTGTCTTAACAGTGGTGAAAGGCTGGATGTGACTTGTGAGTAGGGTTCTGATTCCTGGGCACGAGACCTAGTTGTCATTGGCACTTCAACTCTGGATATTGGTTAATAATGGTTGTCAAAGATTTGAGATAATCAAAAAGTTAACTTTTTTTATTATTATTTAAAGTTAATAACAATAGTTTTTTTATTTATGAATTGTATAGTAAAAGTTGATTTTTATTATTATTATTTATTCTTAAAGCTTATTGGAGTAAAAATGTAGAATTATTATTCCTATTATCCTTATCCGATTTTTAACATACTTTTAAAGGAAAATGTGGTAAATCAAATAAAAAATAAAGTTAAATAATATATAAATTACTAAATTTATAGTATGGTATTTAATTCTAATATTTTACTAGTCAAATAATTATACAAAAGAAAAAAAAATGTGTATACGTGTTATACAAAAAACATAAATTAAAAATTAAATCATCTAGACACATAATTAGAGTCTTTTGGCTAAATATTGCCAAAATTAAAACATTTTTGCATTATAGGTACTGTTTGAAGTTTTTTGGCAAAATGAAGAGAGAGGTTGAATTTCGGCAACAGCGTTGCCGAAATTCAAGAAAAAGGAGGAGAGAGAATGAGAAAATTGGAAGAGAGAGAAAAACTCGAATTACGGCAATGGTATTGCCGTAATTCCTCTGCCCAATCTGCCCGGGTTTGTGCGTGTGAGGAGTGCAATGTGTGAGTGCCAAAAAAAAAACATCCCACAATTTCGGCAATACCATTGCCGAAATTGTGGGGAAATTTTTTTTTTTTTTAATTTGTGGCAATGGTATTTCGGCAATACCATTGCCACAATTGTGGGGAATTTTTTTTTTTTTTTAATTTGTGGCAATGGTATTTCGGCAATACCATTGCCACAATTGTGGGGGAATTTTTTTTTTTTTATAATTTATGGCAATGGTATTTCGGCAATACCATTGCCACAATTGTGGGGAAATTTTTTTTTTTTTAAAATTGTGGGGTTTTTTTTTTCAATTGTGGCAATCGCATTGCCGAAATTGTTTCAATTGCCACAATTGAAAAAAAATAAAAATAATTTTTTTTTTTTCCAAATGGTATTAGGAATTTTTTTTTTTTTCAAATGGAACAATGACATTGCCAAAAGAAAAACTTATCTTTTCCTATTGCCGAAATTCCGCAACACCATTGCCACAATTAGTAAATTAAAAAAAATAAAAAATAAAAAAAAAAACCCAACCAATTTTGGAAATACCATTGCCGAAATTGTGGGAAAAAATTTCCCACAATTTCGGCAATGGTATTGCCACAATTGGGGAAATTTTTGTTTTTTTGTTTCTTTTTTTTTTTTTTTTTTTTTCCAATTGTGGGTTTTTTTTTTTCCAATTGTGGCAATCGTATTGCCAAAATTGTTTCAATTGCCGAAATACCATTGCACAAATTTAAAAAAAAAAAAAAAAATTCCCCACAATTGTGGCAATGGTATTGCCGAAATACCATTGCCACAAATTTAAAAAAAAAAAAAAAAATTCCCCACAATTGTGGCAATGGTACTGCCGAAATACCATTGCCATAAATAAAATAAAAAAAAAAAATTTTCCCCACAATTTCGGCAATGGTATTGCCGAAATTGTGGGATTTTTTTTTTTTGGGGGACTCACACAGTGCACTCCTCACACGCACAAACCCGGGCAGATTGGGCAGAGGAATTACGGCAATACCATTGCCGTAATTCGAGTTTTTCTCTCTCCTCCAATTTTCTCATTCTCTCTCCTCATTTTTCTTGAATTTCGGCAACGCTATTGCCGAAATTGAACCTCTCTCCTCATTTTGCCAAAAAACTTCAAACAGTACATATAATGCAAAAATGTTTTAATTTTGGCAATATTTAGCCAAAAGACTCCACATAACTAAGTATTATATTATTTATATCTCTAATAAAAAAAATTATATTATTTATATTAGCTTTCTATTGAAGGATTATTTGTAGAATGTTGACAAACTATGGTGTTACTAAAAAACAATTGATGCTCTTAAAAAGTTGTATTGAAGCAAATCAGCTGAAAAATTAAAAGAAAAAATCAATCCAAAATCATACAATATATAAGGTTTTAAGATTAACATATAACATGTTAGGGAAAGACAGTAAATAATTAAGAATAAAATATATAATCAATTAAAAAAATAAAAATAAAAAAAAACTTCCCAGTGTTAATTAGTAGTAGATATGAAATTAAAAATATTTATATTTGAAACTTGCACTTCAAGTTGATGATTAATGTTATTAGTTTTTAAACTCATTTTAAAAAAACTAGTCAATAAAAAAACCTAAGATTTAAATATAATAATTGAGGCGTGATGAATGCGTCAAGTTAGGTCCAGATTCGACTTAATCAGGAATGGTCAAAATTGCCTATGAGCTCAGAATCTTATTAGACTAAAACAATTGCTATTTCTATTACCCATATCCTTTATATATATATATATATATATATGGGAACCTATACCCTTTCTTTTCGTGAGGATTCAGGCAAGTTAATAGCTCCAGGTCCAATTTTGCTGATTCAAAAAAAAAAAAAAAAAGGTCCAATTTTGCTAGTTCTAATAATTATAGGTATAGGAGTTTTTTCTCCCCCAAAAAAAAAAAAAAAAAAAAAAAAAGGTATAGAAGTTGGGTTAGGTGTCAAACACACGAGTGAACTTGACTAAAAAATGCAGACTGCCACCTCTAAGTTGCAATTATTTTAATTTGGTTTCTTTATAGTTCAATTTTGGAATATTTATTTGTAATGTGATAATATCATACAACATTTGGAATCTCATTTTCATCTATATTTAAGCAAAAAAAAAGACATAATTTTTTTATTAAAAAAAAAAAAAAAAACTAACTGTTAAACACATATACTGAATTACACTTGTGGGGCCACAAAGTGTTGGCAACCCCGGCCCACTTCGAATAAGGCCCAAAGGCCCATGCCGAGGACCACCTGGGATCCGAGAACGTGTCTAAGGTCCGAGGATAAAGCGTGAAGGCCTAGTGGTCCAAGAGGCCATGCCGAGGATGATCGCATCCTCGGAACTCCGACGTCAGGAAGTAGGCGAGCAGCAGTCCCTCAAGGAGAATCTCCCAGAGTATCCAATGAGCATATAGTAGGTGTCAAGCACCGGACATGGGAGTACGGTGGAGGAGCAAGTCCCAGACGAACTGTCACCTCCACATTAAATGCCCTCAACTAACGTCCTGGCCGCATTAATGAGGATAGGACCTCTGAACGGGGCCATCTTGGGCGCTGCAACCCACAGAGGGATGGGAATGTGGCTGATGGGACAGGCACTCAAGTGGAAACCGGATTGATCAACAAATGTAGGGCTAAGATCAGCTGAGAGAGGGATATATAATGTAAGAAATACCCCTTGAGAGGGGGAGGCGAGGAAGAACCGGAGAGAGATATATGCTGTAACAGTGCGTTTCCTTTCAGGGACTTGTAAACTTATTCGAGTGAAATAAGAACAACTACAATCCCCGTAATACGTCCGAGAAACCCTGTTGTGTCCCCGTAGCCCATATTTAGATTATCATGACCCACGAATAACCATGCATGGCCGTTGCATTCTTTACTAGGGCCTAGCTCTTGAGCCCACTCTCTACAAATTCATTGTCGGGGGTGCCCTTCCGAAAACGGAGCCCCTACAACACTCTCATTAAGTTCAAACACATTATTTAACCCAAAATGCCACTAAAAAAAAGGCATAATTTTAGTATATTAAAATTATGTCATTTAACAACTTTAGGGCCTAAATTTAAATAATTGGACCTAAATTTTGCTGTGTTGACTACAGGGATGGAACCAAAACTTAGAGTTAGGGAGACAATTTTACTGTTGATTGTATGTGGTGATTTTAACCTTCGACTTTGTAGTTACTTTGCCCCAGAGGTTTTTTTTTTTTTTTTTTTTTTTTTTTTTTTTGGAGTAAGATCAAAATTATTTTTGTTTAAAATTTTTTAAATGGAAGAGTTGTTTATTTTGGATAAAATTGGTTGATTGAGTTTATTTATTTTTTATTTTATTTTTTTCAGTTTTATTATTGGTAATTTTTATTGTTAAGCTAATTTTTTTTGGGCTTGTATATTTAGTTTTAGATTTTGGACATATAGATTTTTTTTTTTATAGTCTCTAAAATGAAGAAAATGCTAAAGTTATAAACTTTTTTATAAATTAATGATGTGATGAGTGGTTATTAGTAAGTAAAAAAATGATATAAGTAGTTGGCCTAGATGCGAACCAATAAAAATTTGCTATCAAAACAGTTTATAAAAAATAGTGGCTCCATCCCTGGTTGACCATAAATAACATAATTGAATTAATTTTTTTTTATTTATAAAATGATGTATTGCATTAATTAATGTAGCCACATAATTAAAATCATTGAAAACCTATGTATGTAATAGCATCTAAAACGAACTAGTATAACTTTAGTTTTAAGGGCACCTTGGGTGTGGTACATTGGTAGGAGTTTTGGACTGAATCACACCTATGAATTTATGAGTTGTCTACTTCAAGTCACGTGCTTCTAAAAAATGTTGTGTCACCATATAAAATAACCCTAACACACTTAGGGGTGCCTCACACCTAGGGGTGGCAAAATCAACCCAAACCCATTTGTCCACCCAAACCCGCCCACTTAAAATAGACCCAAATCCACCCAATTATTAGTTGGGTTAAATGGGTATTAACCCAAGTAAACCCAATTAACACTAATGTTTATTGGGTTTTAATTGGGTACCCAATTACCCAACCCCAAAACTACTAAAATTACAAAAATACCTCCTCAACCTAAAAAATGACCAAAATAACACCTAAACCTGCAAAATGACCAAAATACCCCCGAAACTCAAAAAATTACCAAAATACCTTCCGAAACCTAAAAAATGACCAAAATACCCCCGAAACCTAATAAATGATCAAAATAACACCTAAACCTACAAAATGACCAAAATACCCCTAAAACCCAAAAAATGACCAAAATACCTCTCGAAACCTAAAAAATGACCAAAATACCCCTAAAATAAAAAAAAATTACCAAAATAACCCTGAAACCCAAAAAATGACCAAAATACCCCTCGAAACCTAAAAATGACCAAAATACCCCCGAAACCCCAAAAAAGGACCAAAATACCCCAAAAATCTAAAAATGACCAAAATACCTCTGAAACCCTCAAAATGACCAAAATACCCCCGAAACCTAAAAATGACCAAAATACCTCTGAAATCCAAAAAATGACCAAAATACCCTCAAAACCTAAAAATGACCAAAATACCCTCAAAACCTAAAAAATGACCAAAATACCCCTAAAACCTAAAAAATGACCAAAATACCCCCAAACCCCAAAAATGACCAAAATACCCTCGAAACCTAAAAAATGACCAAAATACCCTCGAAACCTAAAAAATGACCAAAACACACCCGAAACCCAAAAAATGACCAAAACGTCCCTAAAACCCAAAAAATAACCAAAATACCTCTGAAACCTAAAAATGGTCAAAATACCCCTAAAATCCAAAAAATAACCAAAATAACCTCGAAACCTAAAAAAATGACCAAAATACCCCTGAAATCCAAAAAATGACCAAATTACCCCCTCGAAACCCAAAAAATGACCAAATACCCCTAAAACTCCAAAAATGACCAAAATACCCCCTGAAACCTAAAAATTGCCAAAATACCCCTGAAATCCAAAAAATGATCAAAATACCCCCGGAACCTAAAAATTACCAAAAATACCTCCGAAACCTAAAAAATGGCCAAAATAACCCCGAAGCCTAAAAAATAACCAAAATAACCCCGAAACCTAAAAATGACTAAAATACCCTCGAAACCTAAAAAATGGCCAAAATAACCCCGAAACCTAAAAATGACCAAAATAACCCTAGAACCTAAAAATGACCAAAATAACCCCGAAGGTATATCGATCATTTTTTAGGTTTCAAAGGTATATCGATCATTTTTTAGGTTTAGGGGGTATTTAGGTCATTTTCGTGGTTACTTTGGTCATTTTTATGGTTTCGGGGGTATTTTGGTCATTTTTAGTTTTCAGGGTTATTTTGGTCAATTTTTAGGCATCGAGGTTACTTTGGCCATTTTTATGGTTTCGGGGGTATTTTGGTCATTTTTAGTTTTCAGGGTTATTTTGGTCAATTTTTAGGCATCGAGGTTACTTTGGCCATTTTTATGGTTTCGGGGGTATTTTGGTCATTTTTAGTTTTCAGGGTTATTTTGGTCAATTTTTAGGCTTTGTGGTTACTTTGGCCATTTTTATGGTTTCGGGAGTATTTTGGTCATTTTTAGTTTTCAGGGTTATTTTGGTCAATTTTTAGGCATCGAGGTTATTTTGGCCATTTTTTAGGTTTCAGAGGTATTTTAGTAATTTTTTAGGTTTTGGAGGTATTTTGGACATTTTTTTGGGTTTATGGGGTATTTTGGTTATTTTTAGGTTTTGGGGGTATTTTGGTCATTTTTTTTGTTTTCAGGGGTATTTTGGTCATTTAAGGGTTTTGGGGGTATTTTGGTCAATTTTTAGGTTTCAGGGGTATTTTGGTCATTTTTTGGGTTCCAGGGATATTTTGGTAATTTTTAGGTTTCGGGGGTATTTTCGTCATTTTTTGGTTTTGGGGATATTTTGGTAATTTTACGGGTTTTGGGGGTATTTTGGTAATTTTTAGGTTTCAGGAGTATTTTGGTCATTTTTTGGGTTCTAGGGGTATTTTGATCATTTTGTAGGTTTTGAGATTATTTTTGTAATTTTCAGGTTTCGGGGGTATTTTGGTATTTTTTTAGGTTCTAGGAGGTATTTTGGTCATTTTTTGGGTTTTGAGGGTATTTTGGTCATTTTCTGAGTTTCAGGGGTATTTTGGTCATTTTTTAGGTTTTGGAGGGTATTTTGGTAATTTTAAGGTTTTTTGGGGTATTTTTGTCATTTTTTAGGTTTTAGGGGGTATTTTGGTAATTTTTGGCTTTTAGGGGTATTTTGGTCATTTTTTGGGTTTTGGGGGTATTTTGGTCATTTTCTGGGTTTCAGAGTTATTTTGGTCATTTTTTTTGGGTTTTTGGGGGTATTTTGGTAATTTTCAGGTTTTGGGGGCATTTTGGTCATTTTTGAAGATTTTAGAGTACTTTGGTCATTTTCACTTTAGTGGCATTTTGGTAATTTTGATAATTGGGTAATTTGGTGGGTTGGGGTTTACCCATAATAATTGGGTTGTGTTGGATTTGGGTTATAAGGAATTAGTTAAATGGGTTTTAAATGGGTAAATGGGTTTTATATACCCAACCCAATTTTGCCCACCCCAAACCCACCCAAACCTGCCCATTTGCCACCCCTACTCACACCATGCATACTGTGGATTCAAGTGGGCTGGATCAATAATCACACGTGTGAGGCCTTTTTTCATTAAAAAAAAAAAAAACTTTAGTTTTATGTTACGCTTATAACTAGCGTGTGTTTCCTCGCACATGGAAATTTGTTTTACTAGGCATCACACGTGTTGATATGTTTACATGTTTAGTGCATAGCAAGGACAGGCACTGTGCACATGGCCTTATTTGTTGGGAGTATGCTAATCAATAATCATGACGCTGAATTGAATAATATTAATGGGTGTCGCTAGTTGCATTATGCAATTATATTAATTGTTATTAGTTGTATAACATTCATGTATTTCTTTATTATTCTATATTGTTGCGGGACATTTATTTACCCCACAGCTTCCTTAAGGTTGAAAGTTTTATATTTGAAAGAAAGAAAAAAAAAAAAAGCTCTTATTAAAATAATTAAATTTGATTTTATACCATCTAAAAGTCATGACTATTATTTGGTCTCGATCTTTGAGACTACGTTTTAGTCTTGACATTAAGACCAATTTGATATTTTTTGGAATACTATTTTGTCTTGATCTTGAGTCCACATTTTGATCTTTGACATTAAGACCAGTTTGATATTTTTTTTACCTAAAGTCAAATGTTCTTCGCGTTCGTTTGAATGATATTTGGAAATCTAAATGGACAATAATTTCACAAAGAAGAAGAATAAAGGATAATTTCACATTGACAATCTCCGTGTTTAGACTTTTCTTCTTCCTTTTCTTTTCTTTTCCTTTTTTTTTTTTTTTTTTTTTTTTTTTTTGGAGAATCCCGTTCTTAGACTTAAAAGAGGGGGGGGGGGGGGGGGGGGGGTGGAATAGGGAGAACAAAGGATATGCAAATTATGATTTAAGAAATAACACAGAGCTAGGGCCAAACTTTAATGTATTGCTAAATTCGTGTCAAAAGACACTTTTTGATGCATTTGATTCTTAATTTATAGTGTTAAAATTCTATATTAAAGAATCTACTTAAAAAATAAAAGTATTTGTTTCCCTCACTCTTATTTGAATCTTCCTCGATCTATTGAACCTCAACTTCTAGTTGATTTATCGAGATGTGGGAATCAGCAACATGAAAAGCCCATAATTTGTTTGTTTCAAAC
The DNA here is from genome assembly GCA_030445155.1 of Quercus variabilis. Taxonomy (NCBI): domain Eukaryota; kingdom Viridiplantae; phylum Streptophyta; class Magnoliopsida; order Fagales; family Fagaceae; genus Quercus; species Quercus variabilis. The sequence continues at coordinate 55,135,216 of CP129446.1, forward strand.
CCAATCTGAGCCCCATTTGTTGTGTTATTTAAAGGACGTTATAAGCCATCCCTAAAGAGGAGAGGGAGAGAGAGAGAGGGAGAGAGAGAGAGATAGAGAGAGAGAACTCTGTCTATGCTATTAGGGTTTATGTAACCAAGTTTCTATCAACTTTACCATTCCCAATTCGAGCCCTATTTGTTGTATTATTTAAAGGACCTAGCATAGACTTGCTCTTGTGAAGTCGGTCACGAATTGAAGATCAGCACACATTGAAGAAGGTCGCTAAGAAGAGTAATCCAATCGAGTTGGAGTTGCACTTAGCTTACTAGGTTTTATTGTAGGTTGGTGCTGCAGGATTAGATATTTTCATTGTACTTTTAACCTCAATCTTAGTTAGTGAAGTCTTCAAGGATAGGTGACCTATATATAATCCCACGCCCACTATGGGTTTTTCTATTTAGGTTTTCCTATCATGACCGTATCATCTATGTCAATTTTATTTTTCGTTGCTTTGAACTCTAGATAAGTGATATGGTTGTGCCCAACGCATTATAATTGAATATTTGCATAATTTAATCATTTTGGATAATTGATTAAAATTAATAGGGGTAAAAATAAACCAACAGAGTCTAATCTCTATCTCAGTCATTAATCATCGTAAGCAAACCTTAAATCTTTATTCTAAAGCAGAAATTTGAATTGAACTAAAGTCTAATAAAGTTCCAAGGTTTTATGGAGAGATTTCAGATAACGAGCAAAGATGTTTGAATAGCTTAGATAGGAGAAGAACCTCCATAACTTGAATGAAAAATTTATAGTTATTGCCTATTTGCCTCCTGAAAAATTTATAGCTATTAAGGCCTTCTTCAAGAGAAGCGGGATCAATAGCAAAAGTTATGCGGATCCAATTTTTCATTCCAACAACACACCCTGCAAAACGCAAGTGTCTATGATTAATAAGATAGCATTTTAAAAAGAAAAAAAAAAATAATACAAAAAATTCTGATTAGAGTAGCAGCTACATCTACGAAGACGTACAAACAATTTCATACATGTATACATATTTACAAGGATCTAAACACTAGGTTTTTGAGTTTTTATATTGACATCATTGTCCAAGATTTGTTAGTTTTTCTGTTTGTCGGCCAGGGTAGCAGCTCATTTTCTTCCTCTCTTTTGTCCATCAATTGGTAAAGGATATCAATTTAATTAGTTGTAATAGTCATGATCGACATCCAAATGTTTCAAGAATTTCTCTTATATATATGATCAGAGTCTTCTTGAAAAGGTTAGTGACACACTAGAATTTGTGTTATAAGAAAATTTTCGAATATAATTGGACTTCAGATGGGACAGATTAATTGATAGGTTAATTATAGGTTTACATTGTACTATCAATGTAAATCTTATATTAATGCTAGTACAATGTAAACTAAGAATTTTTCAAACTGATATTCAACAACCCTAATTTAGGCATTAGGTATGCTAAGTTCTTACCAAACATCCCTATTAAAAAACGAGTAGAATTAGAAATTTCATATGCTAGATCTTTGATGCAATACATAGCCTAGTTGAGAATGCACTTTAAAAAAAAAAAGTGTGCATGCAAAAAGAATGAGAATGATTTAAAGCAATGGCAACAAGTATAATTCTTACCTGATAGAACAATCACAGATTCCTCCTTGGCAAGCTTGAAGCAAAAGTCCATATCATCACTGATGTCTTCAAGAAGTGACAGGTTTAAGTTCGCCTGTGATTTTATTTTATTTTTGCAAAGAAATTTTCATTCAATAATGTTGACAATGTTAATGTTGAAGCACTACAAATCTGTAATTTTAAATGTCTTTACCATTACAGACATAGATCCTGCGGGTTTGTGTGGACACGTAAGGCAAGGAATCTCTTTAATTCTATCATAACAAATATTTGCAGCTTCTTTGATTATGTTAAAATTTTTGAGAAGAAATCATCTTTTGTATTCTCAAGGATCTGAGCAACTGCTCCCTGAAACAAAGAATAAGTCATTGTTCTTGGTAAGGGCTATGAAATATAAGAGGATGGATTTTCATACATGTCTCATTGTACTTTGGAAAAGTTATCAAAGATGATGATTTATCTTGATAACTGTACATGCAGGTGGGGGAAGCAAATGGCATATATAAAAGGACAAGCCAGATTTCATTCTAACATGAGTCTTTGGCAGCTCTATTACCTCTATGATCATGTCCGAACATGTAGAACAAATACAAAGCAATGATAAATTCATATGCATTGGACACGCATACAAGAGAATTAGTTTTAGAAAAAATTAATGTAAGAAGGAAACTCCAATTACCATCAATACACATATAAAAGTAGAGATCTTATGCGGAAAAGCATAAGGTTCTGCCAAGTGGCACCTTCCTTTGGCATAGTCTCTCTATCTTCTATATTAAACTCTATCAATAAGTGCATTCAGCCAAAACAAAAAACAAAATACTCTATTATTAAGGCTTATGTTTTCCCTTCATGCCTTTTAGCATACTTGGTGCAATTACGCAGTAACACAAACCAATGTCTCTTTTCACCTCTTGCTATTCTCTTACTTCTGTCTCTTCTTTTTCCCATACATTTGGTCATTTATGCATGTGGTTTTGTCTTAACCTTAAGGAATGAGTGCCGAAGATGAAAAGCCCTCGAATCCACCATTGACATTCTCTCCACGCTTAGAAAAACTTATCTTTCACTCTTAAGCTTTGTTAATTTCTTCTCTTTTTGGATACTGTAAGTGCTTCATTCATGCCTATTTTTGCTTTAATTTTAATATATTTAATCTGATGGTATGCCAAATCGTGAGAAGCATAGATGGAGCTCTAGAATTATATAAAAATTATATTATTGTTGTTTAAGTGTGTGTCTTTGCCTCTTTGGCTTTATTTGTGCAGTGATCTTTGTCTCTCCAATTCTTATTAATGTTTTTATACTAAAGATTTATTTTTGGTTTTATATGTTTTTGGGTGTCAAACAAAAATCCAGAAAAAAATCACTAATTCAAATGTTTGACATGAAAGCAAACTTCTTTTACATATTAGAAGCCCCAATTTTGTCCTTAAATGCTTCTTTAGCAACTTGAGAAAAGGGCTATGTCTATTGCTTAGTGGAATAGTGGATGAAAACCAACGTCAAGATCATTGAAGCTAGGTAATTTTTTTTTGCTCATATAATTCAAATTCTTCACTTTTTTAGACATAATTTTTTGTTGTTTTATCATTTGATCTTAACTTCACAAGGTTAAAATATGTTTTTATGTGTACCTTCAATTGTAATAGATTTTATGATTTGACTATAGAAGAAAAAAATCCTTTGCTTGGCTGATGAGGAAGTTTGAGGAATAAGAATTGAAACTTTTAACTTTTTCTATTGTGTATTCTTTAGGGTATTGATCAACCAAATTGGACATATAATTGTAAACAATTAAAATTTATTAGGTTTTAAATCTACATTTTCTTTCACGTCCCCCTACATTCTCATATAGAATAATGAGAAACCTGTGAAATTTATATAAGAAGATATTGATTTCAAGCATTCATTTGCCCAAATATTTACATAGAAAGTAGCACCTCAGCTTTCTTCCTCACTGATCTGTTTGCTTCTACTAGCATATGTTCTTGAACCAAAATGAAGGGCAGTATGCATCAAAAGCGTATGGCATGGAAGCATATAAATAATACACATGTTTGAGACACATGCTCTATTTTGAATAGTTCTTATCTCTAATGTGGCACTTGAGGAAGTCTTAAAATTATGAACCTAACGAAATAAAGAGTTCTTATCTTTTAAATTTTAATTAGTTCTTATCTCTAATGTGACATTTGAGGATAACTAGTCATTCATTGTAGCATTGAGTTGTAAAGGGAGAGCAATTTGAATTTAAAGAAAGCAAAACTAACAACGATTGTCTAGGCTATTAATTTTGAAATTGAGATATGTGTAAGATATATCATCTTAGAGGGAGATTTAGCATATGTTATTGAAAAGTTTCGATCCAAGGAGAGAGATAATTCATGACTAGGAGCACTGGTAGAGGCAACAATATCAAGAAAATGAATTAGGCATAGTCACAAAGATAATTTTATATAAAATAAATATAGTTTTTACTTTTTAATAAAATATTTTAAAGTAAATTGATACAGTACCCATGCATCGCATGGGACATCAGCTAGTTGTTATAATTCATAAAATTGTTTATCATACACAAGTTCTGCTGAACTTTCTTTTGCAATTATGGGCTTATTATGGCTCCAACAGCGGGGCAGGGGTTTGTTAGGAAATAGAAGTGAAACTGATTTGAGTGAAAGATATCAAGTGTTAACAATTAAATAAACCAATACAGTGCTAAAGACTAAAGTTTTTCTATGGTTGCAGAAAAAAAAGACAGACAAAAGGATGTAATGAAAAAAAAATGATAAATTGAAACAAACATAAATTCTAATTCAATGAGGTAAGAGTAAATTGAATAATTGATGGAATTAAGGGTAACACAGAAATTGATATATAAAATACTAAGATATTTAAATAGGAAATGATAAAAATTGTTGTCTATATGTTCGTACGTGGCTTCTGATATAGGTGGTCAGGTATTCTCCCAGATATTAGGGCCTAGAAGCCCTGTCAATTGGCGTTTTTATCTGCTTATGTGCAATACTTGAAAATGAGGACTTACTAATATTTGAACAAGTGAGAATATGATTAAATGTTAGTACACTGTTAAATGTACATAAAACATTATATGATACCCAAAAGGAGGCTTCTTAAATCACGTATATACCTGTATGAATGTTGCGGGTTGGGGCATATGTTGAGATAGCTTTCAAGGCTCTGCAAAACCTGGGAATATGAAAGCAAACATACAAATCTGACAATGTCAATGCTCAGCTCAACGACTTCTAAGGAACTGAAACATTCAAAAAGTAGGACATCTTAATTAATATGTGAACTTGACAAAGGATGTGCAAATGAATTATGTTCTTCAGTTCAACTCGAAATAGCATAGGCTAGCACTTCTGGTGACTGCAGAGTGCAGATACATATGTCCCCTCTCTTTACTAGCACAGAAGCAAGCCTTATTGTTTAGCTTGTACATGGCCTTTTAAAGTCGGCAAAGATTTCTACAGTTTTATTGACACTTCTGCTAACTGCATGAAATAGACATTTCTGCTAACTGCATGAAATTGACTTTCATTCATCACTTGCTAACTAATCCAGAAATGTGCAATCCCTCACATTCCACATACATTGGGTGAGCGAAAGAATTATTAGATGAATTTGATCAATTACAGATATATCAAGAATTATTATTTTCACCCACAAATCAAAGAAAGAATACCATATGAGAGAAATCTTGTGACAGAGAGATTGCCCTTATAGTCAGAACTCACTTAGGAAGGAGAGAGAGAGAGAGTAAAAATATAGAGATAGACCACTCACCCCAAAATTTTCAAGGATACCACTGGGGTCATTTGTCACAATCCAACCAATCCTCCAGCCAGGAACAATCCACGTTTTTGATATAGACCCAAGTGTAACAACAGGTACAATTGATCCAAACTCTCCCATTGGCACAAATGGATCACTCCCAAAAACAATACGGTGGTAAACTTCGTCAGCAATCACAAGAATGCCAAGTTTTTTTGCAGTCTCGGCAACCTAAAAAACTCGAAAACAAGAACTTTAATTTCAAGAAATATATTATTGGCACTAGTCCTAATCTCACATTGTGACAACAAAATTCAAAACAACCGAAATTTCAAGTTTTAAGGTGTAGTTTGACACACCTTTTCCAAATGCTGGTACGTGAAGACATTTCCACAAGGATTGCCAGGACTAATGATAACTATAGCAACAGTGTTCTCATCAGCTAGAGCTTCAACAGATTCAAGATCAATCTCCCAACTTTGGTCGGAAAGAAGACCATAATGGCGGACTTGGAGATGGCTGAAAGCAGCACGAACATCATAGAATGGATAGCCTGGTTTAGGAAGCAAGATGTTTGCACCAGGGCAAGCAAGGACAGATAAAATGATTTCTATTGCTTGTGAGCAACCAACAGTGAGATAAACATCATCTGCCGATAATTGGTACATAAGATCACGAGAGAGATATTCAGCAATTGCCCTGTTAAGGAATGGAAGTGTGATGAGCATCAATTAGAATGACAGTAGTTCGAAATTTTCATGTGCTTTTTGTTATACTCTTATGTTGGAACTTTAATTGATCTACAACCTTATTTTAGTTTGTTTTTTATTTTATTTTTATTTTTATAGAGTTTTAACTTATGGGGTCCGCTTCTAATGATTATACTCTTTATCATCAGACTAAGACATTAATCATAATTTGGTGTAGGCGAGGTAAAGATTGAATCATAAATCTCTTATTCAACCATCAAAGACTTTATCAGTTGAACTAACTAGAACCCACCCGATCTTATTTTAGTTGGTTATGCTTCTTTGTGAGGAAAGAATAAGCCCACATTGATAGTTTTTTTCTTTCCCTTTTCTAATGTTATAAAATTTCCTTAGCTTAGCTCAAAATGTCATATTTAGCACAACTCTTGATATTTTAAACTTGAATCCAAGGTGATTAAAAAAAAAAACTTGAATCAAAGGTTATTTTTTTAAAATAGAAATATATTTAAAATTTTAAAATAATTTTTGTTTGGTAATTATATTGTTTAGAGAGAAATAATTTGCAATTTTGTAAACAAAAAGTAATTAATTGTAAAAGGCTGTTGGTATTCTCAAGAGCTAGCTAGCCGTATGTGAAAATTCTTCCTTATCAAGTAGAAATGTCACAATAGGCAGGGTCTGGTATGATAGCAAGTGTCTTCTACCAAAAGTAACAAACCCTACGTTCAATTCTAGGAATCAGTTTTTCTAAATTAAAAAAAAAAAAAAAAAAAAATCAGAGATTCATGCACTAAACAGGAACAATGTATAAATGTCATTTGTTCTTGTCACTTGGTGAAACCAAACATTCAATCCTTTGTATCAAATCAGAAAACTAATTGTCCTCTGCTTTGCAAACTTGTCATTTATGTTTGATATTTTGACAATGAAAGCAACTAAAATTGTCAAAGATTTCAATTCCAGAGTTGCTCAGATTTGGAGTTATTGAGATACCATTCGAGAAAAGAAGCTGGTTAAAATAAATTCTCAAAGTTCACCTCAAAATTTTGACCAAGTTGTACTAGCAAAGCAATAGAAGAATCTAAAGACCTATCGATGCTCACTTTATATGAATTGATGGGGTCTCTTGAAACAAGTATTTCAATCAAAACTCAATATCCCACAAAACGAACATACGAAGTGAAACAAGGAAAAAGAGGAGGCGGTAATAAGCATTTATTTTTTATTATAATAGGAAAAGGAGGAAGCGACGATAATAAGCATTTATTATAATTGTAACTTTTTTCTTTTAGAGAAGAGTATTTTAGTTGTATTTGTATATTGAAATTCTCTTCAAATTTTAATGGATGATGTAAATAAATAAATAAATTGTTTTGATAATTAAATAATTACAATGGGAGAGCTAAGGGGAGGGATTTGAATCCTAGATACCTCACATGGAAACATCACGAGATATCATTTAAGAAAAGAATTTAGTTTAAATAAATTCTCAAAGGTCACCTCAAAAGTATGACCAAGTTGTACAGGCAAAGTAATGGAAGAATCTGAAGACTTGTCGATGCTTACTTATTATAAATGGATGGGGTCTCTTAAAGCAATTATTTCAATCAAAACACAATATCCCACAAAACAAACTTATGAAGTGAAGCAAGGAAAAAGAGGAGGCAGCAATAAGAAGTATCGATTTGGAAAAAGATGAGGCGATGATAAGAATTTATTATAATTTTTTTTTAGAGAAGAGTATTATTATTGTATTTGTATATGAAAATATCTATTCTACAATTTAAAGAATAATATATAACCAAATTTTAATGGATGATGTAAATATAAGAGATTTTTTTTTTTTTTATAATTAGTATTACTTTGAATTTGGATCATTTGCTAAGTTTATTTTGGTTTTAAGAGATTTTTTTTAGAGGATTTTTTTTAGAAGTGATTTCAAGAGATTAATTGTTTTGCATGTGAATATTATATTCATGAATTTATTTTCAAAATTGTCTGATTTTAGATTAAAATGTTTTCTACTTGATGGATTATTAAACACAATATTTCTTTTTATACTTTTTTCTTATGCTTTATTATTTTTATTTGATGTTATATAAAAATATTGAAAATTAATTTGAAAGTTGTGTAAATTTCTTTAGATATTTTTAGTAAAATTTTCTAACTTTTACAAATTTAATACTCTTATTTGTATTTAATTAATTATAAAATTAATTATGACAGCATCTCTATTTGATGTCCAATCGAATCCCAGTCCAACATCATGACCTTGAACCTCCTTCTTTTCTAGATCTTTGAACAGTTTAATTTTTAAACATTGGGTACAATACTGAGTGGTGCGACTATGGTTGATAATGTTTAGACTTAAGATAGTATATCAAACTAAAATATCAGTAGTTTACTCTACATAGAAATTTATTATCCAAGTTTCAAAAGTTCTATTTCAAATAAAATTCTATTACCAAAATTGTCAACTTTCAAGAAATGTAATGTAAAATTTTATATTTATTTTTATTATATTATATAATAAAAGCTGAGTCCTAAAAACTATGGTTGCACCAAGTGGGAAATAGCTCTCTATGGCAACTGCTGACACTCTCATTAATTATTAAAGTAAATTTTTTTATTTATTGTTAAGAGAGTTTATCCTAAAACTTCAATCCATTTCAGTCGACTTAGATCCATTGGTCCACTTTAGTCTAGTTCAGTCAACTTAGGTCCATTCAGTCTATTTCGGTGCAATTCGCTTCACTTCGGTGCATTTAGTCCAATTCAGAAATCTATAATTGTACTTCAATTGAAATTCTATTACCAAAAGTTTCAAGCAATTAGAATAAAATTTGGTATTTATTTTAAATATTTTAATTATATATCATAATTTTATCATTTTTTTTTGTTTTAATATATTAAAATTTACACACTACACAGCATGTTTGCACCAAATGTCTTAATATGTGAATGTATTACACATATTAAAATTAATGTGGTTTTGTCATATGACTCATTAATTATTAAGATATTTAATTTACTTTAGTAAAAGTCTAGGTGTCAAGTGTGGCTTACTAATTATTAATATAATCTTGATTTAATTACATATAATTTTGAGTAAAGTCATGCATTGTACGAGCATAATACTAGTATGTATAAAGGTATACTTATATGGACATGAGATTATGATATTATTTAAACTTGTAAATTATTTATAACATTATCAAATTATTATTTATAACTTATTGATAATATAAATAGTCCATTTTGTGACAAAAATGATACATAAATTTTAACAATACAATGTTGATGAATCTAATTTTTATAAATTCATACACGAAAATAACTTTATTTAATTAACTAAAATAATATAACAATGATTCAATTTTAAATTATTAGCATATTTATGAAGTGGTGAAATATTTTAATCATAATGTTTATTATATATATATATATATATATATGAGAAAAACATAAATTAATCAATTAGCTTGTGTGGGGTCGTAAAATTTGTTCCCCGAGGAGTTTTGCACAGATTCTCACTCGAACTATTTAAACAGCATATGTATAAGAAAACAAAAAGGGAAAAACACTCCACAATGGGAAACTCAAGCAATTGATTTCTCTAAACTCATGTATTACAACTTCAAGTTAGATATTACAATAGATAACTCTCACATTCCCATGGTGTTATCTTTACTCTCTCCCTCTCTCTGGTTGATTTTTCTTCTTTTTATTTATTTATTTTTTTTTTTCAGATCCCCCCTTCCTTTACCTCTCCTCCACATTTTATAGCTTTAATCTTTGCTCTTATCACTATAGCTATCCTATTACCTGCTAAAGCCTTAGGGATATTTTTCTCAACTTTATTGGATTCCTCCCCTCCTTTATCCTGGAACTCTGACTTTTAGGGGTTGTTGGTATTGTTCAGGCTGTCTCACTTGCATTTAATGTGGTAGAGGTGAGGTAAGAACATCATCACTAATGCAAAGGTAAAAATCTTCAACCTTCTTGCATGTTCTAGAACCTTCCCGTGGTTCCTGGAATCTCTTGGTAATCACACGTGGATCACCCGTGCACCATACCTCGGCTAAGGTGGCACCTTACCATCTTCACAGGAACTAATCTTTTGTGTCACTCATTTTTTCCATGATACTTGGGATGATCCAGCTATTCTCCTTTTGTGGTTCATTATCCACTGAGCATTCATTTCAAAACACAAGCCAAGCCCAATTCTTTCCCATGGCCCAATTGCTTATTGGGCTTTAGGCCCAAGAGGTGACTATTCAACTCCCTACAATAGCCCCCTACGATCTCCAGGCCATCATAACTGACGTAGGGATTATGGTTCGAGAGAGACGAAGCAATCATTAACTGGCATTTATGATCAATTGCGGCGTTAGGCAATAAATGCCACGAACACGCCCATGCTCCACGCCCCACGATCATCAGCGCGTGTTGCTGAATGGACGGCCAGATGAACCCTTTGGAAAATGGAAAAAGGGCAAGAAAGGAAGGGTCTCACCTATCCCTTCCTCTCCCTTGCTTTTCCTATATAAGGGAGACTCCATACCCTTCTTCAAGCTCCTCCGTTATTACTTTATCAATACTCTAAAATTCTCTTTTTTTTCTCAACCACTTCCTTCTCCGACGATCAGCGACCCCCCTTTCCTCTGCTTCTTTTTCCCGTTTGTAAGTCCCTCAACTTTTCTTCCTCTAGATTAGTCTTGTCTTTATATTTTTCTTCCTAGTTTGTTTTTGTTTACAATGGGGAAATTTAAATCTATGGTTGATAGTCCTAAGAGATTAGATGAGTTTAAGAGGAAATATAATTTTCCTAATGATGTAGAAGTAATTTATTGCCTGGAATCCAAGGCAATAATTTCAAGGGGGGAAGGCAGAGCGATAATCCCACTCATTGCCATTGTAGAGAAGGGAGTGGGGATTCCCATGAGTGACCTCCTTACCAACTTCCTACGCCACTTTAAGGTCTATCTCGACCAATGTACTCCTAATGTCTTTAGGATTGTTAGTAGTGTAGACACACTTAATAAGAGGCTCGGATTGAAGCTTACTGAGCACGACGTCAACTATGTTTATAACTTTCAAGATAGTAAAACCTCCGAGTTACTTTAAGATCCAGCATGTGGAGGTGAGCCTTACCTCAAGCCTTCCGGATTTTGACAAGGAAATAGAGGGAGATTACTTAATCATCTTGGGGAACTGGTACCCTGGCGGAATCTATTGCCCCACTAGTGCAAGTAAAGCAAGAGGGTAGAATTAATAGGATTTTCTTTTAACTAGCTTATTATTTTAATCTTTTTTCCGAATTGTATTTCATATTCTACATAACTAACATTTACTTGTTTCTTTTTTAGAGAAACACGCCTTTAAGAAGAAGAGGCAGTTAATCAACTCCACAGACTTGAACAAGTTGCTAAGGTCTCCAATTTACCCGCACAGCGATAATTAACTCTGTGCAACCTACCTAATACGCAGCTACTCTCCTATGTATCAAAGCTTCTAGGCCGTAGGAAAGGTTATAACTGCGAAGCATCCTCTACTCCCTTATATTGATGTTCACAGCAAGGGACACATTTTATCCCCTTCTGAGCGAGCCTACCGAGAAGAAGGAAGGTATCGAAGCAACTCTTCTCCTCCTTTCACTCTCGAGGACCTTGAGGTTACTATCATAAAGCCAGCTTCAACTGACCGCCCGTGACACCAAAGGAAGAAGAAGAAAATGAGCAATGCCCCTCCCCACAGTCCTTCCCCTCCTCGAAAAGAATCTGACGTTCAAGAAGCCAACCCTTTAGAAGAATCTCCAGTCGAGATGACGTTTCAATGAAGTGGGGTGACCCTTGCACAACTTTTGGCCACTCCTATCGTGCCCAAAACTCAAACTTCTTCAGTCCTAACTACTAATACCCTCGCAGTCACACAAGCTGCTTCAACTACTACGATAGTAGCAATTCCTGCCTGTGAAACTAGGGCCAAACGAAAGCGTCCAAAGGAGGCGAGCCAAAATTTCGCTACCCCTAGCTCTGAAAATTCCCCTCCTGACCTAAGGGATTCCCATGTTAATGTCGTGGAGGCCTCCTGCCTACACGCATTCTTTTACCATGGATGGGGTTCCCCTTCTTGCGACCAACAGGGTCAGGCCGTGGAGGGAAGGTCATGGGGGCAAGGTAGCTAAAAGCGTGGGTGAAGCCCTCCTCTTGCCTAAAGACATGAAGCACTGGGCCAAGTGGGATGATGAATCCCTCCTACTCAACATGAAGAGAGAGGCTATCATGGTAATAAATTCTTCCCTTTCTTATTACTGCCTTCATTTTTCTATCTCCCTCATTTCTTATGAAACCATTATCTTCACTAAATGGTAGGGGTATTAATGCTCCGTGGTGATCGAGGAGAGGTATCAAGTGGCCAAGGCTAGGGCCAAGGAGTTAAGCAACGACAATGAGGATCTTCTTAAGAAGATTTCAAATGTCATGAATAAGGTCTCAGAATCTAAGAGGTTGCGGTCCAAGGTTGAAGAGAACACCAAGTCCATCATGGACAAGGCAGAGGCTTTGGAGAAGGAATTGCAAGAGGCCAGGACTGCTCTTGTGAGGAAGGATGCTAAGCTGAAAAGCTAAGTGACAGCTGATGATAATAAAATTCAAGAGGCCTACTACTAAGGTCAGTATGACTACACCGCCACTGTAAAGCCCGAGGTGCAGCAGAACTTTCAAGTCTATTTTACCAAAGGGTGGATTGCAGCTTTGGACAAGTTAGAAGTGGAGGCTGCATCTTCCTTGAGGCAAGAGCGTAATGTTCCTATCCTCACAAAGCTAGTCATCATACCAAACCCCGAGATCCAAGCCATCATCAATGACAAATCTCCTATCAAAAAGGTTGAGAGGGCTAGGCCTACCACAACATGTGGAGGAGAGGCGACCACTTATGCTGCATTATCTTCAACCAAAGAGCCTCATGTTTAACTTACTTTGAATTTTCATTTCTCTAAAAACAATTCTATGGTTTGCCCAATTTTGGGGGCTTTTATTTTGTACTTAATTACTTTATATGTTTGGAACTTTTATTTATGAAAGTATCTTTTAAGTATTTTCTTCTTATCAATCTATGCCTCATACTCATATCTTTTACTTTGTTTAGACACATAGTTTTTCCCACAGGAAAATACCACTAGCTTTCTATTGGATTAATAATTTACTAAGTTTTAACAATATCTGATAGTTAAACAACTTGATCAAACTTAAAGTAATAACCTTGGCTAATCGCTTACCCGGGATTCTTGCTTCATGAAACTCATACCTTATGCGCTAGCAAGTCTTATTGATGCTTCTGGCTAATGTCCATGTGAGCAGACTAAGTAAGACAACAGTTTGAGATCCATTCGTAGCAAAGATGAAGTCCATTACCTTGGAGCCTGTTTTTCTTTTTTGTAAAGTTTTTAGTTCGCTTCTTGTTAGTGTCCATGGAGTCATACCAAGATAGAAAACTCAATTCACAACTCATCCGAGGCAAAGACCAGATCTAGTACTGTAGGATTTAATTTCAATAAAGTTTTAAATTCGTTTTCTATTAGTGACCCTGAAGTCAGACTCAGGTAGAGAACTAAATTTAAAACCCCCCTGAGGCAGAGACAAGGTCTAGTACCATGGGGTTTACTTTCAATAATGTTTTAATTTCATTCTCTATTAGTGACTTGGAAGTCAGACTAAGGCAAAGAATTCAATTTAAAACCCACCCGAGGCAAAGATAGGGTCTAGTACCATGAGGTTTACTTTCAATAAAGTTTTAATTTAGTTTTCTGTTAGTGACCCAAAAGTCAGACTAAGGCAGAGAATTTAGTTTAAAACTCACTCAAGGTAAAGATAGGGTCTAGTACCACAGGGTTTACTTTCTATATGCAATCTTAATGTTCCTAGTCAGGCCATCACAAAACTCACTACTATAGACAAAATAGTAACATGATTAATTCACATCTTCTTACATAATAATCAAAAGTAATATTTCTTTAAATTAAAAACATTCCACAGCGTTGCTATAAGGCCCCTCCCAATAAATGTGATCCTATAAGGCCCCTCCCAAGTCGGGCTTAGCTTTCCCATAGCTGGATCTTAGGTATTTCCCAAAACTTTCCTTAGTACCAAATCTCCTGGAATGAACTCCTTATTTTTTATTCCCTTGTTGTATCCTTGGCAAATTTTCTATTGATAGTTAGCCAGCCTTATCGATGCCACATCTCAGCTTTCTTCTATCAAATCCAGAAGCTTGCAGAGTAATTGATCATTTTCTCTCACCTAAAACACGTCAGTTCGAGAAGTAGGGAGCCCAGTTTCCATAGGTATTACCATTGTTATTAATACCATTCCGTTTCGGCCGGAATGACTAAAATATCTCGTACCGATGAGTAAACTGGAACAGCAACCACCCATGTTCCACCTCGGGTGGAATTTTAGCCCATTTCGGGCTATTCCGGGAGTTTCAGTCCGTTTCAGTCAATACCGGCCGAGATTAAAGATTCGGCTGGTATGAATCTTTGGCCTTTTCCCTTGAATTTGATGTCTGACCCACTGCCTTACCAAAAAAAGAAATATATATATAAAGGCTCCACTGCCTTTGTCTCTGTTTAAAATGAAGAAGAAAAAAAATAAGAATGAAAAACAATAATAAAGAATGTGAGGGATTTTCATAATTTGCTCCAATACCAGTGGGCTTGGTCTGCGATCGAATGCTATAAAAGATTTGTGCCCCTTCATCCTTCACCAATTGGTCGTTGGATGGATCGGTAAGGCACACAGTTCGACAAGTGGTATCAGAGCCAAGGTCATAGGTTCGAGTTATTGGAGCCGCATTTTGAGGGAGGGATTGTGAGGGATTTTCACAATTTGCTCCAATACCAATGAGCTTTGTCTACAATCGAATGCTATAAAAGATTTGTGCCCCCTCATCCTTCACTAATTGGTCGTTGGATGGATCGGTAAGGCACACAGTCCGACAAAAAACAAAATGAAACAAACACAGCAGAGAAAGAAAGAATTAGAGGAAACAAAAAATAGAACAAAGAGGAGAGACTGAGACAGAGCACTAGTGAGTGGTGAGGCTCCAGACTTTTGAAAGTTGAAACTCTTGAATAAGAACATTGAGAAGTGTGTGAGACAAAGGAAATAAATGGAGTAGGTGATAAAGAGATGGAGAGGTTCACGTGGGTGGGTTTGGGAAATGGGAAAAGTTAAATTTCAAGAATGTTCTTAGCTATTAATTAGTCAACATGTTCACTTTATTTACAAAAATGCAACAAATATTTTTTAATAACCAAATGCTAACTTTATTTGATAATTTTTTTTAAAAAGTAAATATATTAAATCCATTATATTATTTTATACATATATATATTTATATTTATTTATTTGTGGTAATCCGAAACGGTCTAAAACGGTACGCCGCAATAGACTGGTATCGAAATATTTCATTCCAATAGACAAATCGAAAGGGGTTCCGAAACGGTATTCATAACATTGGGTATTACTGCTTCTGCACCGTATATCATCAAGAAAGGAGTCTCTCCCATGGAGCGCTGTGGAGTGGTCTGATATGCCCATAGCATGATCGGAAGCTCTTCCGCCCATCGACCCTTTGAGTCATCTAGCCTCTTCTTCAGGCCATTCACAATGGACTTGTTGGTCACTTCTACCTGACCGTTGCTTTGTGGATAAGATGGGATAGAATATCTGTTGACAATTCCTAATTCCAAACAATATCGTTGAAAAGCTTTACTATCAAATTGTAATCCATTGTCTAATATAAGGACCCTTGGCACACCAAACTGCATCATAATATTCATCCAAATGAACCTCTTCACATTCGTGTCTTCAATATTGGCAAAGGGCTCTGCTTCCACCCACTTGGTGAAATAATCTGTCCCCACCAGGAGCCATCTTCTACTTCCCGTGGCTTTCGGAAAAGGACCTACTATATCTAGCCCCCACTGGGCAAAAAGCCATGGACTAGATATAAGGGTTGAGAGGACCCTTGGGTTGATGGATCTTGGAGCAAACTTTTTGCATTGATCGTATTTTCTAAAGTACTCCAATGATGGTTTTCACATGTTTGGCCACTAATACCCCTGAGTAAAAGCTTGGTGCACCAATTACCTGCCTCCCGTGTGACTTTCATATATCCCTTCATGCAACTCTTCCAGAAGTATTTCAATTGACTCAGGATGCACACATAGCAGGTAGGGCCCTGAATATGTCCTCTTATATAATTTCCCTTCTTCAGAAACCCAATACCATGGAGACCTACATCTGATCCGCTCAGACTCTTTCTTATCCTCAGACAAAATCCCATTTCAGAGATAAGCTACAATTGGATCCATCCAGCTTACGGATTGATGTATGCTCAGAACTAAGTACTTATTGGAAGGAGTTAGGTTGGAAAAAGGCAAAAGTTAAACTATCATAATTCTCGAAAGGGGATCTTCCACTGAAGAAGCTAGAGTAGCTAAATAATCGGCATGACTATTACCTCCCCTTGAGATATGCGTGATCTCTACCATCTTGAATTGATACTTTAGTATCCCAACCTCCTTTAAATAGCTCATCATTCTTTGCTCCTTAGCTTTGAACTCGCTTGTAATCTGACTAACAACTAGCCATGAATCACAGTGTAACTGCACTCTGTTCGCCCCAACTTGTCTAGACATTCTGAGCCCCGCGAGGAGAGCTTCATACTCTACTTCATTATTTGAGGAAGGAAAACCTAGCCTAAATGATTTTTCCACTCTCACTCCTTCTAAAGAGATGAGAATAATTCCAACCTCTACCCCTCGGTAGTTTGACACTCCATCACATACACCTGCTACGTTTGTTCTCGAGGTTCCATTGCCTTGCTTCCTTCTATTAGCAAAACTTTTGTTTTCTTGAAAAAGAATTCGACAACGAAATCTACTAAAACCTACCCTTTGATGGAAATCTGAGGCCTATATTGAATATCAAAAGCTCCCAAAGAGGCCCCCCACTTGGCTACCCTTCTCGTGAAATCTGACCTCCTTAGTAACGCCTGCAGGGGTACTCGGTTAGCACAACTACCGCATGGGCTTGAAAATAGTAGGGTAATCTCCATATGGCATGAATTATTGCAAGCGCAGCTTTTTCCAAAGGGAGATAACGTGTTTTTGCTTCCACAAGAGTCTTGCTAACATAAAAGATTGGCTTTTGAACTCCTTGGTCTAGCTTTAATAAGATAGCACTCACCGCATGATCAATAACAGCTAAATACATGTACAACGTTTCTCTAGGTACTGGCCTTGACAAGACGGGAGCTCGAGATAAATATAGCTTCAATTCGTCAAATGCTTGCTAGCATTCATCCATCCACTGAATACCTTTCCACTTTTTTAGCAGTTGGAAGAAATGTCAACATCTATCCGCAGACTGTGAAATGAATCGATTAAGAGCTGCAATCATCCCAGTAAGTCACTGGACCTCTTTAGGGTTCCTAGGAGACTTCAAAATTTACAAAACTACAATTTGATTTGGATTAATCTCTATACCTCAGTGAGTCACTAGATAACCCAAAAACTTTCCCGAGCTAACCCCAAAGGCGCATTTAGAAGCATTCAATTTCAGACGGTGCTTGCACAATGTCTCAAAGGTTTCTGTGAGATTTTTAAGGTGATCTTCCACGGCCTTACTCTTTACCACCATGTCATCTATATAAGCCACCATATTCCTTCCTAATTGCTCTTTGAACATCTTGATAACCATTCTTTGATAAGTAGACCCCGCATTCTTTAAACCGAATGGCATGACTTTGTAATGAAAATTACCAATGGGGGTAATAAAAGGGGTTTTCTCCTGGTCTTTGAGGGCCAAAGCTATTTGATGGTACCCTTAAAAAGCACTAAGAAAACCCATCCTAAGGTGCCTAAAAGTCGCATCAACAAGCTGATTAATCTTGGGCACAGGAAAAGGATCTTTTAGACATGCCTTGTTTAGATCCGTGAAATCCACACATACTCGCTGCTTTCCATTCTTCTTTTTCACTACTACTGTATTAGCTAACCACTCGGAATAAAAGACCTCCTTAATTATCCCAGCTTTTTTAAGTCTATCTACCTCCTCCTTTACTGCCCCGACGTGTACATCCGAGGACCTACGAGGTTTCTACTTCTTCGGTAGACATCAGGGGTCAACATTAAGCCGATGACAGATACGTCCAAATTTCTAACTAGAAACAAGATTAATTCTACTTTTTCCAAGATAGGAAGGTTAACTTCTATCTGGAAATACTTATCCTCAAGGTCAATGTGTATTTTTTCAAATCACTCATATATGTCCTCGGGTGGAGGCTGTAGCTGCTACAAGGGATTTTTCAGTCTAGGCTCTTCTTGATTTCTGTCCTATAACGACTATCTGGCATTTCTGTGCCACACTCTGGTTTCCATGTATTTCTACAGTACCTTTCTCGGTGGGGAATTTTACCTTCTGATGTAAATAAGAAGGAAGTGCACCCATGGATGAATCCAAAAACGTCCAAGAATTACTATATAAAGGGAGTAGGAGTGCACTACTATAAAATGGACCATTTCTTTTCTTCCTTCGACTTCCACAGTAAGGGTCACCTACCTGGCTAGTAGAACGATACTTCCGTCAAAGGCTATCAATAGGCTGTTATACTCTGTCAAATCTTCGGGGGTAAGTCATAACCCTTCATATAGGTCAGGGTAAATTATTTCTACCCCACTTCCTTGATCTATCGTAACGCTTTTTACATCGAAACCCCCAATCCGCAATGTAACTACAAGTGCCTCTTCATGGGGCTGGACAGTATCCAAAAGGTCTTTTTCAAAAACCAATGCATTCATCTTCCCTACATCTCTTTTTAGGTGTAGGACCTTCCAATTCTGAATCAGAAGCTGAGTTCATGGTCAATATCCTCAGTGGAGTTCTAATAGTCTCCACCTACTTCCTAACCGCGTGTATTACCCTTATGAGCCCTCGAGCTGGTCGAAGTTCTAGAAGTGGTTGCCCCTTTCAGGTCTTACGAACGAGAATCTTCCTGCACTAAAAATTCTCCCAAATAACCTACCTTTTCAAGCTGGTGCAAGTGGTCCTTTAGGGTTCGGCAATCCTCATTTGTATGCCCCTAGTCACGATGATATAGGCAGTAAAGGCTCTAGTTTCTTCTTGTTACATCCCCACTCATCTTGTTCGGCCAGCAAAAGTATGACTTGTTCCTTATTTTTTCCACAATTTGGTATACAGGCTCTTTGTACAACGAACTAACCATTTCAGGCCTCAACTTTTGAGCCTGAGAGAAGAAATCCCTTCGATGTCAGACAGCTTGATCTACCTTAACCTCTTTCTTCTCTACGATGGGTGCTTTCGCTTTAGCCTTATCTCGCAACTGGTCATCTTCTAACCTCTTATATTCCTCCACTCGCTCTATTAATTTATTCATACCCGTGACTGGCTTCGAAGCCAGCAAAGCTCTCAAGTTGGAATTAATGGGGAGCCCTACCTTGAAGGTACTTGCAACAATTACACCGTTATCTCCCCCGATCTTGTTGTATAATTCCCAGTAACGATCTGAATAAGCCCTAAAGGTTTCGCATTCCTTCATTACCAATGAAAGGAGTAAGGCGAAAGGCTTCGGGGTCCTACTACACGTCACAAATCACACTACAAACGCTCTGATTAAGTCATCATATCCTCAGATAGCCTCTTTTTCTATCCCATCGAACCATCTCATAGCTATTGGCCCCAAGCTTGAAGGAAAAATTTTACACATCAGAGCCTTGTTTTTAGAATATACGACCATACTTTGGTTATAATAACTGACATGCTCCACGAGATCCATTTTGCTATCATAAATAATGAAAGCTAGCATCATTACTACAAAACTTTAGCACCTCGGGGACTTGAGATTGAGGTGCTGACGAGCGCTGAGGAACTGGTCCTTTACGTTTCTCCTTGTCTTGCTTACCCCGTTTACTCTTGTGGTGAGGTGGAGAGGTTGTCCTCTCCCTGTGTGGAGGCTGCTTTTGCTCTCTATGGGGAAGGGGTGATCTCCTATCTCGCTTCTTATTCCTATCGTCTAGCATGTGTTCATTGGCTCGGGAGTGACTGTATGTCGAGCTTGGTCATTACCGATGATGAAGCTCTTTGTCGGCATTCCTCTGCAACAAGGCCACTTACTCCCTCAACATTTCCACCTCTCCATCCCTATTATAGTAGGACGGACCTTTTGTATTGGTAGCAATCCCTTCTGTTAGGTTCTAAGACTTTAGAAACTAATATATTAGAACTTCAATTTGTAATATGTTGGCAAACCATGATCAAAACATAAAGTCTAGGTTTAGGTTGCTCAAAGTGTGATTTAATGTAAAATTGGAATCGAGTGATTGCAGGATTTATTGAACAAAATCTACAAGGCTCGATCGATAAAAAATTAGACTCAATCGATCGAAACATGTGCAGATTTATTTTTCTGCAAAATTTCCAATTCAGCCTAAGCCCATTTGACGTGTAGGATTTTGTGTTTTACTTCAAGTATAAAAGGAAAAACCTTAGCTACATTTCAAAGGCTTTTTTGAGAGTTGTGTATTGAATCTTTTGTAAGATCTAGAGGTGTTTACATTTATACACACATATAGAGTTGTCAAGAACAAGATTCATGTCAAGAACTTGATGATCTCTTCAATTGCTGCATAAAGAACTTTAAAGAAGATCTAAAACCTTTGAGTGACCTCAAAGTCACAAGTAAGAGAACTTGTGGTTGCAGTAGATCAAGGAAAAAAGTTTTCCGTGGACTTGGAGTTGTCACATGGTCATGGTAGTAAGTTTTCTACTCGAGGTAGCAATAGGATGTTAGTGTTCCAAGTTCTATTGTAAAAAACTTCAATTCTTTCATAGTGGATTTGTTTTACCTTGAGAATAGTTAGGTTAAATCCTCCCTAGGCATATCGTTGTGTTCTTTATATTTCCGCATTATTTTTATGATATGGTTTTATTGTGTTAACCTAGAACTAAATAATTTATCTAAGTAATCACTTAACTAAATAACTAGGTTAAACAACTTGTGTTAAGGGGTCTAAAAACGTACACCTTCTTCTTGCGGAGGTGGGCTAGGTTGTCGTTGAGTCTCCTTATGAACCTTAGATCTCACACATCAATCTACATGAACAGATTCTTCTAAAAGGCTAGGTCACTTCAAATGAGCGGGACCACTCCGTGATCGGTTCGCCATAGTCTAAATCAAACACCCTCTTGAGTCTTCTACTTAGTAGAGCCTTCCCACAGACGGCACCAATTGTGGGGTCGTAAAATCTATTCCCCGATGAGTTCTGCACAAATTCTCACTCAAACTATTTAAACAACATATGTATAAGAAAACAACTAGGGAAAAACAGTCCACAATGGGAAACTTAAGCAATTGATTTCTCTAAACTCATGCATTACAACTTCAAGTTAGATATTACAATAGATAACTCTCACGTTCCCGTGGTGTTATCTTTACTCTCTCCCACTCTCTGGTTGATTTTTCTTCTTTTTGTTCCCTTTTTGTCTCCTTTTTTTAGATTCCCCATTCCTTTACCTCTCCTCTACCTTTTATAGCTTTAATCCTTACTCTTATCACTACAACTGTCATGTTGCCTGCCAGAGCCTCAAGGATATTTTCTCAACTTTATCGAATTCCTCCCCTCCCTTATCCTGGAACTCTGACTTTTGGGGGTTATTGGTACTATTCAGGTTGTCTTACTTGCATTTAATGTGGCAGAGGTGAGATAAGAACCTCATCACTGATGCGGAGGTAAAGATCTTCAACCTTCTTGCATATTCCAGAACCTTCTCATGGTTTCAAGAATCTCCTGGTTGTAATCACACGTGGATCACCCGCAGACCATACCTTGGGTAAGGTGGCACCTTACCATCTCCACGAGAACTAATATTTTGTGTCACTCATTTTTTCAATGATACTTGGGTTGATCCAGCTATTCTCCTTTCGTGGTTCATTATCCACTAAGCTTTCCTTTTAAAACACAGGTTAGGCCCAATTCTTTCCTGTAGCCCAATTGCTTCTAGGCTTTAAACCTGAGAGATGACTGTTCCACTCCCTACAGCTTGTGCATAAATCCAAGCTAGTTTGATAATAATAATAAATAAAAATAAATAAATAAATAAAACATTTGAACATATAATCTAGTTTCATAATGAATTCTAACTTCAAACTACTCCACCTCCCAAACTCTCAATACTTAACTTGTTTTGGTCGTTTATTATCCTGCTGTTAATGAGCAGAATATAAGTTTATAAGGTTGCGTGATGTCTTTTCCATTTTCTTGTATTCAGATTTCAGAAAAATTTCATCTCGAGTCCATAAACAGCGCCCCTGGCTCTGGCCTGTGGTTAAGACTTTTCTTTTTTTTTCTTTAAGGAAGCCTGCGGTTAAGACTTAAGACCCAAATGCTGGTACTTTATTATATTTAAACCGAATAGGACAAAAAAATCCAGTGTCAATCATAAGATAAATGGATGTATAAAAAACTATGTTTTTCTGGAATTATCAATCATTAATTCGCAGTAAAATTATTACTCTTTTTATATACCCTTTAAGCTAGTAGTCAATACAGTACCAACCGTATATATGTACTGGTTATTAAATCGAAATAGGTACTTCTTTAAAATATACCACATAAGATATTGAGCTATACCACAAAAAATAGTGAGGATATTTTTTGGTGTTTGGCCGGTGTTGATATTTCGGTCCATGGAATAAAATTAAATTTTAAAATGTTGAAAATGAAGAAAAATATTATAAAACATGTTGTTGTTATTATTATTATTATGTAGGAATATGTTATTTAAGCTAATAAATGCCTTCTCAAAAAAAGAAAGAAAAAAACTAATACAATGGGTTATTATACTTAGTGTGGGGATAAAAGCCCAAATTCATATATTGGGCATTGGGCCTTATTTGAGGATGTGTGTATGTTCGAGAAGGAGTAAATGATTGGGAAAGATCCCGGAATGGAAAATCACGTAAGGAGATGATAAAGGAATATAGTCCGAGGAGCGTATCCTTCTCGGATATGAGGAGTACTGGTCAAGCAAATACCTGGGCGGTTTGGGTGACCTTCCAGGAAGTTTCAACGATAAGGATGAATTTCAGGCACGTATAAAAATGATAAGAATAGAGAAATATCTAAGGGAAAAGCTGTTACCACCGCATTAAATGCACTGCAGCAACTTTTTTGGCCGCATTTATGTGGAGAAGACTCTTGAACAATGCAGCCTCAACTGCCACCACTCATGGAGGACCAAAGAAGATACCTGATGTAACATATACTCAAGTGAATGCTTAGATGAAGAACAAGTGTACGATCAAGATAGTCTGAGAGAAAACTATATAAATGTAATAGACCTATCATGAAAAAAGGGGGGGGGGGAATCGAGGAAGAGAAGAAGAAGGAAAATTTACCGTAGTTCTAAGAATTGTATTAGCCTTTCAAACAATAATTTATCTCCTTGGACATCAGTTTATTCAAATTTCAAGTATGTTTTTGTACTTGTTTCTTTTTGAAAATCTTGAGTAACTGTTGTTTAATTCACAAACAGCCCAGTTTTTTCACTCACTCTCTACAAATTCATTGTATTGGGATTATTGGGCTCACATCTCATATCTTTTGGGCTTGGGCTACAAATCTTGACCCTACACTTAGGATGATATTTGGGATTATAAAATATATGGATTTTAAATTATATTTGGGTTATACACACATATATTAGTAATACCAAAACAATATTCATGTATTAACCAATACTGAAATATTTTGTGTGTAACCCAAATATAATTTAACAATATTCATTGTACTACAAATATCTTGTGTGTAACGCATTATTTGTAGTACAATTTTTTTAAAGAACTATATGACTGTAAACATGAAATGAAAAATTAGAAGGAATTAGTAAAACTTTTTTTCCTCAGCAAAAGATACTAAAAAAAAAAAAAGGAAAAAAAAAAAGGAAATCTTTCTTCTAATATAGGATAGGAGATTATGGCATTGAGCCATCTCTTAGTGCCTTAACTATTATTATTATGGAAACTCAAAGTCTCAAGGTAGAAATTTATATTTAATTTTGAATAAAATATTATTTTGGTTTCTAAACTTTATTAATGATTTGTTTTTCATCCCTAAACTTTAAAATACTCGTTTTTCGTCCTTAAACTATTGAAAATTTCATTTTTTTTTTTTTTTGTTCCTAAACTATTAAAAATGTTTTACTTAAGTTTTACCAAAAATTTGTTTTTCATCCATAAACTATTGAAAAAAGTTCTTTTTTATCCCTATTTTTGTCTCTAAACTATTAAAAAAACTCCTTATAAAGTTTAAAAATGAATTTTTTTTTTTCAAATTTAGGGACAAAAAACAAACTTTTAGGGTGAGTTTGGCATCAATTTTAAGCTTTAGCTTTTATCTTTTAATTTTTATGTATAGTTTTTTTAAACATCACTTTTTCCCTTTTTTTTTCTCACTTTTTCAAATTTTTTTACAATATAAGTATACTTTAACACACTTTCAGCAAAAAGTTAGATAAGCTGTTCTTAAACAAATACTTAGGGTGTGCTTGTTTGGAGGTGAAATAGGGTGGATTGAAAACTTCGTAGAAAAAAATGAGAAGTAAAACTTTTCTGAAGTGTGTTTGGTTAGGTGGGAAGAAAGGAAAATAAATTGTGAGGCCCAGGTGTTTTCTTCCCAAGCCCACCAAAAAGTTTTCTCTCTAAAATGGAGAGAAAATTGAAGAAAGAAAATGAGGCTACTTAATAGACAAAAATGCCCTTGTGCAAGTGCACATGGGCTTTGTTCGTACAATATTGCTCTTCTTCACCTTTTTCCCCCCTCCTCCTGGATGTTGCCTTTTTTTTGGGGGGCAAGGCTTCTGTCCAGTGGAAATTTCCACTGGACACGTGTCCACCATCCAATGTGTCCAGTGGAAGGCCACACCCTTTTTTTTTTTCCTCCTAGACATTGCCTCTTCTTCTTCTTCTTTTCTTCCCTCGTTGCCTCTTCTTTCCTTCTTTTTTTTTTTTTTTTTAATTTTATTTAAGTGTACGCAGCTCATTTTTTTTTTCTTTTGCTTTCTTTTGTGTTTTTTTTTTTTTTTGGGTCACTTTTTTGGTTTTAATTGGGCATCATTTTTAATAAGGGTATATGAGTAAATTTATAAAAAATCACTTTTTTCATCCCTCTACTTTTTCACTCCCAACCAAACAAAAAGCAGGGAAATTAAAATATTTTCTATCCTCCCACTTTTCCATCCTCCCACAATTTTTTATCTTTTCACTTTTCCACCCCTTCAACCAAACGGACCCTTAGTAAAGTTTAGAGAACAAAATAACTTTTTACCCTTTAATTTTTAAGAAAACAGAAAGAATAATGAAACTTTTAAACTAGAAATGATCAAATTAAGAACAAATATAATGCTTATCTATGACTAATGACGGATATCTAAGATTTCTAATGAATTCCTTCATAAAACTAGGAAGATATATAGGGAAAAAAGAAATTATGTCCACAGTATTCTTAAAATACTTTTACAACAAATCATAGATGATAAGTTGTTATTGATTTTAATTTAAATCTACCATTGAAATTACAATTTTACTCATCAGTAATAACCAATAACAATCATATAATATTTGTTATGAAAGTATTATGAAAATGTAATGAACAAAGCATTTTTTTTTTAAATAAAAAAATAAAAAATAAAAAACACAACAACAACAACAACAACAACAAGAACTAAGTCTAAACCCAATATTCTTCCTCATTTACAGGAGAGTGTTGTTAAATCTAGCCCTTCCATCTTTATAGTCCTATCTTAACAGAAGGTACCGGTCAAGACTATAGCTAGAAAAGTGTAGTAGTGTCACAATTCATACGTACCTTCTTGCCGGTAGCAGGCCAACTGCAGTGGTAAAATAACAGTTGAATTCAGTAGATCGTATGGCATCGACAGTGGCATTTTCGGCTATAGAAGTAATCATGAAGCAGGAACAGAGCTAGGACTTTGAGTTAAGGGAGGCAACTCTGACCTCTAATTCTGCGGCTTCCTAGACGCAGGGGTTTTTTTTTTTTTTTTTTTTTTTTGAGTTTTTGATGTGTGCATTTGCTGGGTAAAGACAAAATTATTCTGTTTAAAACATTTTAAAGGGTCAATTGTCTGTTTAAGTAAAATTGGTTAATTGGACTTAATTTTTTTTAGCTTTGCTATTGGTGATTTTTGTTGTTGCACAAATGTTTTTGGGCTAGTATATGTTGTTTTAGGTTCTAGATCTATAAATTTTTTTTAATGGCCTTTAAAATGAGGAAAGTGCTAGAGGTATATTGCGGATATAGTAAGTGATTATTGGTAAGTAAAAAAGTGATGTAAGTGATAGGACCAGATGCGAACCAATAAGAATTTGTACCTCAACCGTTTATAAAAATATTGTAGATAAGTTTGTAACTGTAACGTTACTCTAAATAGAATCAATGATATTGTTAAGGGGACAAAATGTAATTTTATAGAACAAAAATTCCTAAAATTAATGCATATGTATAAATATATATATATATATATATATATATATTAATATTTTAAAAAAAAAAAAAATTAGGGCGAGCCATTGCCCTCTTGGTCAATTAATGCCTCCGTCCCTGTCCTGAAGCATGGAAATTTAGATGGATCACCATGTCTAGGGTTGTCCAATAGTTCTCTGACCTGCCCAAACTGACTGGGTCCAATTGACCCGAATCACAACGGGTCGACCCGAAACCTATAGTGAGTTAGATTTGGGTCTGCTTCTTTCAAAACCTAATTATTTGGGTCGAGTAGCAGTTTAAGGAAGAAAAAACCCGTATTACCTGACTCGACCGATATTTAAAAAAAAAAAAAAAAAAAAAAAAAAAAGGTAATTCAAGGATTCAGGAACCCGTGAAGACTAAAGAGAGAAGACTGAATGGACTTAAAGCATTGAGTTTTTTTAGTTTTACATGCAAAGTCTCAAATCAACAGCCTGTTGCTAAGACACGCAAAGCCTAAGAGTGATTGGACTAAACACTATATCTACACAGTTACAATGGTGGGATGAACCATGGCCGTGTGATTTGAGCATGATTAACTGTCTTAATCCTTCTGAAGATCAACAAAATCGTTCCTACACAGTTACACACAAAAGAAAATCACACAAAATCTCTCTTCAAAGGTTCAGAAGGACTAACCCTCAAATCATAATCAATTTTCCACTCCCCCAAGCCATGGCCAGTTACCCTCCCTCAGCTTCAAGAGGCCCTTAACCCTCATCTCTCTCTCTTATAAATCAATCTGATTCTTCTCTTTGTTCTACTTTTCTCTACTCTCTAGTCTCAAGGGCTGATTCAAAATCTCTTTTATATTTTGAAACACTTGACTTCACTCCAAGTCTCCAAGACTCTCACGTCCCAAACGGACCAAACACCAAACCTTGCTAGTTCTCATCTTCACACGTATCCCTATTGAGTAGAGGATCGAAGTGTTATCGCTAGTCTGTCACACTAAGGGCACCGTCCGCCACCTCTCTACCTTCAAGCTCGATAATCGTGGTTTCGCTTTCCTCGCCAACTGGTTCGAGTCGTACCAACAACCTTAAAAATCTGTTCTTTCACTTTTTTATTAGTTATTTAGATTCTTCTGATTGTTTTTTTGATGCTTTTAAGATTATTTGATTGCCTTATTGTATAAAGAGTGGTGAGGATTTAACGAATAATATAGATACCAAACAAAGTTTGTAACTTTTTGAAGTAAAAAAATATTTGAGGTGACGGATTGTGATTAGTGCACCGTTACTTTTATTGTATATCTGCATCAACATTTGTGAAAAGTGAGACATTACAACAAATAGGCAGTGAGTTTGAGCTCAAGCACCTCCTTTCCTTGTAAGAACATTGTGATGTTGAGGAAGTTCGTTCAAAAACCATTGGCTTTGTGTAACTAAGCAATCTTTTTTTTAAAAAAAAGGGGAGAGAGAGAGAACAAACTAAAGACAATGAGAGATTACTTCAACTGAAGTTGTGTCTATAATCTGGTTTTATAAAAATAAAAAAAATAAAAAAAAAAGGTTTGGGAAAATGTTTTGGGCCTCCATGTTTTGAACAAGGACAATTTCTTTCAAATGCTTATAGTTATATCAGTTCTTAGTTCTGTCTTGACTCTTAAACATACATACTTGTAATTTAAATGAAATCATGAAGTGCCATGCAATTTACCTTAAATGATGAAGTGCCATGTAATTTTCCTTAAATCATAAAGTGCCATGTAATTTACCTTGATACAGAACACTGAGTGTTAAATGAAATCAGTACTTGTGAAGTCAATTCTTATGCATAATGATATTTCTTATTCTACAAAGCTCTAGTGTATGTGACTTTGCCCTTTAAGGGGTCAACTACAATGATCTTTCTTAGGATTTGTTTTTTTATTGTTGTTTGCTAATGCTTAAATTTGATGTCTTTAGGTTATAGAACCCTCTAGTGATGCCCCCCCTTCCCAAACAACACCCGCTGCCCAAGCTGAACTTGTTGCCACTCCAACTCATGCTAAGGCACTTCCACCTAAACCTAATGATAAAACCAAGGTGAGTGAGATAGCTGCTAATTGTGGTAATAATAGGAAAAAATCTACTGCTTGGGATCATTTTGAAAAAATAAAAATTAGTGAGGGTCAATTTAAGGCTGTTTGCCATTATTACCAAAAAACTTATCGTGCTAATAGTAAGGGTCATGGTACTACTAATTTATTGAATCATACACCAAACTGTGTTAAGAACCCTAATAGAGCTTCACTTAAAGGGCAACAAACCTTAGCATTTGAACCGAAAATGAATGGGGAGGAAGCGTTTCAGCTTGTACCAACAGCCTTTACTATTGAGGCTTCTAGGAAGGCGCTTGCTGAAATGATTATAATAGATGAGTTGCCTTTTAGGTTTGTTTAAGGGTATGGGTTTTAAAAATATTCAACAACCTTACAACCTAAGTTGCAAGTTAGGGATATCTCATCTTGTCAAATTGTGGCTAGGGATGTGATTGACATTTATGGTGTTCAGAGAGAGAAACTAAGGGAAGCCTTGAAAGGTCGTAGGCTGTGCCTCACTACGGACACATGGACTAGTATTCAAAATTTGAATTATATGTCCCGCACAGGTCATTTTATTGATGATGATTGGAACTTACATAAGAGAATTTTGAATTTTTGTCAAGTGGAAGACCATAGGGGGGAGACTATAGGTAGAAAGATTGAGATGTGTTTGCGTGAGTGGGGTGTTGATAGCATATTCACCTTGACAATGAATAATGCTTCCTCTAATGGTACTACCATTAAATTTTTACAAACAGTAACTAAAGATTGGAAGGGGACTATTTTAGAACGTGAGTTCTTGCACATGAGGTGTTGTGCATATATCCTAAATCTGATTGTGGGAGATGGTTTGAAAGAAATTGATGCGTCCATTGCTAAGGTGTGTGAAGCGGTGAGGTATGTGAAGTCCTCACCAAATAGAAATCAAACTTTTAGGAGTATTATGGAGAGATTAGGTATTGAATCCAAATGTTTACTAAGTCTTGATGTACCTACTAGGTGGAACTCTACCTATCTCATGTTAGATACTGCTGAAAAATTTGAGAAAGTGTTCCTAAGAATGGACTTTGAGGATGATAGCTATTCTTCATACTTTTTGAACAAGGAAAATAGTGGTGGTTTGGGATCTCCTTGTGAGGTTGATTTTCAAAATAGTAGTACATTTATGGGTTTCTTGAAACTTTTTTACAATGCAACAAAAAAGTTCTCCGGTTCTTTGTATGTGACTTCAAATACCTTCTTTGATGAGATGTTTGTGATTCAAGAGAATATTGCTCATTTAATTAAATCTCAAAATCATCTCTTGAAAAACATGGCAACTAAAATGGAAGCTAAATTTGAAAAGTACTGGGGGAAAGGGGATAAAATTAACAAGCTTTTGTATGTGGCTGTGGTTCTTGATCCAAGGAAGAAAATGAGGTTTTTGAAGTTTTCTTTTTCTGAAATTTATGGGGATGAAGTGGCTAATGAGATGGTTGATTTGGTGAGGAAGTTCATGGATAGGTTGTATGATGATTACTCTAGGGTTGATTCACCAAATGTGGTACTACCAAGTGAGAATGGGAGGACATGCACGGAAGGTGATAGAATTGGTTGTAGTGATCCATATGCGATGGTTAATTCATGATATGATCGGTTTTTAGAGGCTGAGAAGTCTATAAGGTGTAGCAATGAGATTGAAAAATATTTGGCTGAAAATTGTGAGAGTAGAAGGGATGTGAAATTTGAGATTTTGGGGTGGCGGAAAGCCAATTCAGATAGGTACCAAGTGTTGTCCAAAATGGCTAGGGATGTGTTGACTGGCTGCAAGTCCATGTCCCAATTTCTTTTCACAAGTCAAAGGACGAGATGGAGGCCTTCGAGGATGAATTTCATGAATTAGGTAATGTGTTTAACTTCCAATCTTCTTGTCTACTAAGTGTTATTAAATGTGTCATATACTTGAGCAAAATTTAATCTATTGTCTCAATTTTTTTCTTTTCTAGTTTTAAATCAAGCAACGACAATAGCAAGTTCTAGTTCATGCTTAAACAAAGGTGGTACTCGTACCACAATTAATATTGATGAATGATCACTAATTGGGTATGTTTCTGCCCTTATAATTTTTGTTCATATTGATTACTTCCCTTTTGGTTATTCTATAGCTCTTGTTCTTTGTTTTTATATATTATTGATAAATATTTTTCCCCTTGTATTGTAGGAGGATGGAAGGTCACCTTTTGTATGGGAGGCAGTTTTTTTTGGATATATTTTGAAGCTTTTTTGGACAGATGTGTAGCTTTTCTAATTATACATGAACTCTTGTCTTGCTTAGAGGAAGGAAAACTTACCATCTGTGTAGGCTTTCCTTTCTATAAGTTATGGACTTGTTAACTATAGATAATAGAGCAGTTCTTTACTGCCTTAGGAAAGCTATTTTTTTGGAAATACTTATAGTATTTCATAATTGTAAATAATTATATATACTGTTGGGAATATTGCCTACTGCTTTGGTAGTTTACTGCCTTGTGTAGTAACTGCCTTCTCTATTGCCTCTATGGCATGGTTGGTAGGTATGTGTGTTCACCTTGACAGATTGATGAATGTGAAAACAAAATGGTACTGCCCAGGCCTTAAGGCTTAGGCAATTTGGAAAATATTTGTTATAATGTGTTTTTATTTGTTTGATTAATGCCTAGGTTTTACAATCTATTGATGTTTAATAGGTACCTAGGTTTTACTTTGAATTCATACTCAATATTGGGAAGTATGAATTTAGAGTTTTGGACAAATTCAAGTAGAGATGAGGGCCCATTTTAAAAGAAATTTAGTAAAAAAAAGGCTCAATCTGATATGTCAAGATTCAAAAACTATTAATTCCTTGAAAAGCCCAATAATTTCGGCCAAAATGGCCCAAAAAAATTAAATACAATAAAATTTACGGAAAGGCCCAATAAAAGGTCCAACTCACCAAACCATTGAATCCAACCTGTTCCAACCAATGATCCAACCCGGCGGGTCTAACCCATATTTTGGTTGATTGCGGCTCAGTTTTTCAGTGACCCGACCCAATCGGGTCGAGTGTGGGTTGGGCCCAAACCCGGGCTGACTCGACCCGTGGACAACCCTAACCATGTCCAATATTAATGATGGGCTTTCCATTATTTCCATCTAGGTTTTCCCACAACTTGGTCAGAACTCCTCGGATGGTCATTGCTGATACGGCGTTCAGCTCCTCATTACCCCGGAAACCCCATTTCTTGCATTCGTTTTCCATGGTATATACGTTTGGGTAAGGACTTAGGACTTGGATTTAGGGTATGATATGGGAAGAGCGATTCAAATTATTCAATGTATCTAAGCAATGGATATTGACATTTTTGAGAACAAGTGGTAGATAATACCGTTGGAAAAATGAGTTCTAGCTAGCAGGTGTTTAGTTGGCCATGTAATGTCATGTGGTCACTTGCCCAATATTTATATATATATATATATATATATATATATAAACACATACACACTCGCGAGGTTATGGGTTCATGTAGGATGTACAAGTAATAAATAAGAGTTACAACCCTATTTTTATTTTTTACGAAACAAAATGTTTGTTCAGATGACAATATAAATAAAAGAGTCCCTCAATCATAAACGTTGGTATTTTTTAATGTGAGAGTTTTCCATAATATATATGTGCATAAGTCAAATAGAGGAAAAATGTTATAGTTCAATTTGTTGTACACAAAGATTGTAGTACTTTTTTTGTGTGTTGTTGATCATTGTATCATAAAAGGTAGACATCTATTAGTCTCAAAGCACCATTAATGAGTAAGGGATGAAATTTATCTTAAGAAAATTGTGTCCAACGCAACCCTTGATCAGTTTTAGCAAGTAGGGAAGTAGCTATATATTGGCTAAGGGAGTCGTGTATTTTTATCAAAATTAAAAGCTTTTAAGAGTTTGGCCCACAAAAAAAAAAAAAAAAAAAATTAGCCCCCTAAAAGTAATCCAGAGTAGAATATCTATTTAGAATGAATTATGAAATATTTTCCGAGGAGTTTTAGGCTTTCTCAACTTAATTTCAACAATGCAGTTTTTGAATTATGTATTCAAAATTCTTAGTTTTCATAATTTTCTTGACCAGTAAAATATTTTGTCGATCTTTGAGACAAGAAAGACATTTTGTCAATCTTTTGAGTAGAATATCTATTTAGTTTGTCGATCTTTGAAACAAGAGAGGGGGCAAAGTCAGAGATGTCGTTGAAAAGAAAATCAAGTTTTTTAAAAGATTTATTGGAATGATAGTTTCCTAAAATGATTATTAATTATTGTGGGTTTGGATCCACGTTCAAGTTTCACGTTTTACGCAAATGCACATTTTAACTTTTTCTTTTTTTTCTTTTTTCTTTTTTTGTACGCGTTTAGCTCAGCAAAACTGAAGATGCGGCTACTGTTCATGCACTGTTCATAAACAGTAGCCGCACTATTTGACTTTTCAACTCATTTTTAGCCACATCAGTGGGTCCGTTCACTGTTCATAAGATCCGCAAACTCCACTTTTCAAGAACTTTTTCATTAAAAATGAGTATCACGGTACTATTCATACATTTAAAAATTATTTTGTTACAGTGTTTTCAGCAAAATAAGTAATATCCAAACAGTTCCTTAGTGTATTAGCTATTACTTTTTGTGGGTCAAGTAATGGTTACATATGCATGGATTTAGTGTACTGCAAAAGTTTGTTAGTATTGTGAGTGGTAAATGTAATCCTTATGTTCAAAATGTAAATTTAAATGTTTAAGAGGTCTAAAGTTTCAATAAAGTAAAGCATATCTCATAATTAATGAATTAGCTATAAAAATATATCATAAATACCATATGAATGTTTAATTTAAATTTAATCTTTATATAAAACATATCTCAAATTAAGAATTATTATGTTATTTTAATTTAGTTATATTTAACAAAATATAAAATTTTTCGCTAATCTTTTCAAGCAAAATAACAAACATGTGGGGGCCCGAGGACGAAGGAAGGGATTGCTAATCTGTTAGTTTTGTTATTGAGGCATCACGTGCACGAAGAGGGAATTCACCCGAGGATAGGAGGAGAAGAGACAAAATTCTCTTGGGAGCTCCAGGTGGAATGGATAGGCTAAGGAGAGAGAATCATGGAGGGTAGGGGAAGTTTCCAGCGAAAAGTAGCCTGTTGCCTCCGCATTAAATGGTGGGCAACAGCTTTATCAGCTGCATTGATGAGAAAGTGACCTGAATAGTGCAATTCACAGTTAAGCAGCTCATACTACCACCTTCAGCAGATATGTAAAGGGACAGGTGTCATGATGAGAATCTGATTAGGTAAAGATGGGAGGTCAAGATGTGAAGAAAAAAGGAGTATATGAAAAAAAGGAGATTTCCAGAAAAGGGGATCCCAGCACAATTCTCAGAAAAAAAAAAAAAAAAAAAAAAAAAAAAAAAAACAAGAGTTAGAGTAAGAACATTGAAAGAAGAGCGTGAACAGTGTTTCATTTTAAGTATTATTTGCCTCCTCGGGCAAGCTTGTAATAAGCCTATAACATATATTAATCCATGATCTTTAGTTTTTCCTCCCTGTTTTTGTCCTCAGGCTAAGCCCTCCCTTTTTGTTTGATCCACTCTCTTACATATATATTGATTTGGGCCTAGTTGAACTGTGCAAACCTCACTGTTCTAAGTGAGCTTGTACTCTTTGACTTTTGAGTCCTTACAAAACATATATAGAATTTTTTTTAATAAGCATTTTGAGGGATTGATCACAATCATAGTTTCTTAAAATAATTATTCATTGGTGTTTTCGAACCCATACATAATCACATGTGAGCATGTGTGTATGTGTGCGCACACGCTTTGAGTTTCATACTATTTTATTTTGGTCCTAGAAGCCAGCCCCTCTCAAGAATAGATTTTTGGCTTTGTCCCTAATAGTTAAGTTCAAGCACATATTTAAATTTTAAGAGAGAAATTTAAGGAATAACAATTAAATACTGTATTTTAGTTTTGCACATATATATATATATATATATATTCATGTGGGCAGTCCCAATATTTAGTCTTATATAAATCGTTTTGATTTTATACTGTTTTAACCTCAGTGCGAATGGTCCCGTGCAAAAAAGGTGGTTTTGTTGCCGTGGCCATAGTCATATATATCCTGCAAGTGTTCAAATGTCATTTGACAAGAAAGCAGATTTCTATATAATTATTCATTGGTTGTGTGAAACCTGCTATCTAGCCAGTTATTTATTAAGTCAATCTTGTATGAATTATCAATTCGTATATAACATGACAAGTTTTTATTAGTTTATGTGCACTTGTTTTGAAATATTGTTCAGTGATTGGATTTAAGATGAATATGGTATATTCTTGATCACACAGTGACCTTTGGGAATAACATAAAGCTAAATGAATAAAACTATTTTACGATAATATTACTATTTTACCTTTATTTATAAATAAATTACTAAATATATAAGGGTATTTTAAGAATTTTAGTAAAAAAATCATTAAATCTAGTTTCATTCCCTCTAACTTCTCCAAATTTTAGTGATGAAAATTTGAGATTTTAAAGGAATAGAGAGAAATTATTATTCCCTCCTTCTTATTTCATTATCTCTCACTTAAAATCCAAAAAAAGAAAATGAGTTTTTCATTCTCCCTGCCACTAAAACTTTCAAACAAGAAAAATGAATAAATATTCTAAAATTAATATTTTCATTCATTTTTTTTTTCCAC
The DNA here is from genome assembly GCA_030445155.1 of Quercus variabilis. Classification (NCBI taxonomy): domain Eukaryota; kingdom Viridiplantae; phylum Streptophyta; class Magnoliopsida; order Fagales; family Fagaceae; genus Quercus; species Quercus variabilis. The sequence continues at coordinate 55,170,766 of CP129446.1, forward strand.
CCAAGCGAGCTATTAAAGGATTATGCTACATTCTAAAATGTTTTTTTGAAGGGATTAAAGGAATATGGGGATGACCCAAGCAAAATAACTGACTACACCGCTTGGAGTTGGTGCTGATTGGTGACACAAGGGAGGCGTGATTGAGTAAAGAAAGTGTCCAAGCATTGTTTGTGTTACTGTGATGATAAAGCATTTAAGAAGCATATATGTAAATGCCTAATAGATATTGAGAGAAGTCAACAACCCAAGGTGTGCTTATTTTATTAGAATCCATTGGTTTTTGGTTGTTACTTTTTTTTTTTTTTTTTTTTTTTTTGAAATGAAAATGTGGGTTTCATTCAACAAGCGAAATTGAAATACAACAGAGGGAAAGTACAAGAAGCCAGCAAGGCAGAATTAAGGAGGGTCTTGATAGCGAAGTTGCTGGAGCAGAGGAGGGGGCATTCCCTTCCAAACTTGTGAGGTTCCAGAAGCCCTTGCAAAGGCAGCAAGGTCATGAGCATCTCTATTGTCGTCCCTTTTCAAGTGCTACAAAAATGGTTAAGGGAGACGAGGATTCCTTGGAGGCTATGGCCAAATTCTCCACCAAGCTTCTTAGAGTTAATGGACTGAACTATGGACAAGGTATCAAATTCTATGATGATCCTAGAGACTTGCATTTCTTGAGTGAGCAATATGCCGTTTTTTATGGCATTGGCTTCAACAGCTTCGATGGGGTGACACGCTTGCAGAGATTTACACATGCTAGCAGCAACCTGACCATTGGAGTCATGAATAATAACACCAATGCTGAAGGGTCTACCATCATCAGAGGAGGCTCCATCCACATTTATTTTGTGGTAGCCAGGTGGGGGAGGGGACCAAGAGGAGGGTTGGGTCTTTGGAGGAATTATTGTCGAGATTGTGCCTTTGTAGTCTTTAGCTAATCTGATGACAGAGTCCCAAATTTGATGAGGGAATGAAGATGTTGATTCATGGACTATTTGGTTGTGGTTGTGCCAGATGAGCCAGGCTGTGACTAGGAAGGATTCTAGATCTTGTGTAGAGCCATTGGACATGAGCTGGAGGGCTAGGTCTGAGAAATCCCAAGAGTTGTCTATAAGGTTGATAGGGTAGTTTTGCCAGTAACCCCAGACAAATTTGGGAATGTCACAATGGAAGAGGGCGTGTGTGGTGCTTTCAAGGCATTGATTGTAGGCAGGGCAGTAGCCATTTGTGTTCACTCCCCTGATTTTGAGGTTTTGCATCGTTGGTAAAGCATTCATGCAGCATCTCTGGGCAAAAATCCTAACTTTGGCTGGGATATTAAGGTGCCACATCTTCCTCCAAAGGAGGGAGCACAGGTTGCCATAAGAGCTTTCTCCTATGTGAGATGGTTCTGCTATTGTGAGTGTAGTGTAATAGGCGCTTTTGACAGTGAACTCACCTCGCTTGTTACCAATTCAAATTATTTTACCTTCAGGGAGGGAGTAGTTGATTGGTATGTTTAGGATAGTATTGGCCTCAAAAGGGAGGAAGGTTTTTCTTACCAAGTCAGCTATCCATCTCCTTGTGTCTGGATCAATGAGAGTAGATACCATGGGGAAGTCATCAAAGTGGTGTGAAAGAGGGGAGATGACTTTGTAAGTGGATGGAGTTGGCATCCACCTGTCTTCCCATATATGTATCATTTTTCCATTTCCAACACGCCATCTAGTGCCCTTTTTAATGACCTCAATGCTACTGTGAATACTCCGCCATGCGTATGAAGGGTTGCAGCCAAGCTTGAAGTTGAGAAAATCCGAAAAGGGGAAATATTTGGCTCTGTATATCCTAGAGATGATGGAATTCGGATTGTTTAGGATCCTCCAAGCTTGCTTGGCTAGCATGGCAAGATTGAAAGCTTGGAGGTTCCTAAATCCCATTCCCCCTTCAAATTTGGATTTGCACATCTTTTTCCATGCAACCCAGGCAATTTTTGCTTCTTGTTACTTTTAACCCCACCAGAAGTTCCTCATCATGCCCTCAAGGTCTTCACAAAGTCTCTTTGGGAGGAGGAAGCAGCTCATGGAATAGGTAGGGATAGCTTGTGCAACGACTTTAATGAGAATTTCCTTGCCCCCCCATAGAGAGCATCTTTTCTTTCCAGCCAGACAGGTTTTTACCAACCCTTTCTTTAATTTCAACAAAGATCACATTTTTGGACTTTCCAATGATGGATGGCAACCCTAGATATTAAGTGTGGCGAGAACCTTGCATAGGTCCAAGGATTTTGAGCATCTCGTCTTTAGTTTCTTGAGGGGTGTTGTGGCTGAAGAAAATGGATGACTTGTCAGTGTTAATCTTTTTTCCAAAGGCTACTTCATACTTTCTAAGGCTCTCAGTTAATATGTGGCACTTTTGGCTGTTGGCTTTGTAGAAGAGCAAGCTGTCGTCAGTGAAGAATAGGTGAGTGACATAGGGGCAGCCTCTACATATGGAAATCCCATTCAGCTCCTTAGATCTGGCTACATTGTGGATGAGGGAGGAAAAGGCTTCTACACAAATAAGAAAGTGATAAGGAGAGAAGGGGTCTCCTTGCCGAAGCCCCCTTAAAGGAGTAATGCAGCCATAAGTAGAGCCATTAATAATGATGGAGTACATGACAGTAGTAATGCAATGCATGATTAGACTTATCCATTTTTCATGGAAGCCAAGCTTTTCCATGGTAGCCTCAATGAAGCTTCATTCTACTCTGTTAAAGGCTTTGCTTATATCAAGTTTCATAGCCATTGAGCAATCCTTCCCAATTCTCTTATTGTTAAGGTAGTGCATAATTTCAAAGGCAATGAGGACATTGTTAGTGATTAAGCGCTCGGAAAAAAATGCTCTCTGATTCTTTGATATGACATGGGGAAGGATGGCCTTAAGCTAATTTGCAAGAACTTTGGCAATGATTTTGTACACCACATTAATAAGACTGATGGGTTTGAACTTAGTCAATTTAGTGGGTAGCTTTGTTTTGGGTATAAGGATGATGTTGGTTCTGTTTATTTCAACCAAAGACATATTATTGTTGAGTACATTGAGAACCATTCTAGTTACATCATTGCCATCAATGGACCAATATTTTTGAAAGAAGATTGTGGGCATACCGTCGAGGGTTGGAGCCTTGGTTGGGTGCATTTTCTTGAGGACAGAGAGGATTTCTTCTCCAAAGAACTATTTGATAAGTTCCATGTTCATCTCAGTGACTTTGGTGGGGATGAGTCTAGTGATCTCAGCTACGATAGAAGGAGAAGGTTGAAAGGATGTAAAGATATTCTTGAAGTAGGAGATGGTCGTGTCAGCAATGGTTTCATTAGTGTCACACCATACATTTTGTTCTTTCCAAAGGCCTAGAATGGTATTTTTTTTTTTGTTTCCTTTCAAAGGCCTTGTTATGAAAGAATTTAGTGTTACGATCCCCTTCACTGAGCCATTGAACTCTTGAGTGTTGATTCCAGTATGTTTCTTCATTGTCTAGCAGCTCATTGATCTCTTTCCTAAGTGTGTTTATTTGAGACCCCTGACTGCCATTAGTGTCCTGGAGGACTAGCATGCTGAGAGCTTTCCTTTTCTTCGCAATCTTATTTGGTATATGCCCATACTCCGCATGATTCCAATTTGAGAGCTCAGCAGCGCATTGGTTAAGCCCCTCAGAAAGACCCCTAGGAGAATTAGTGTTTGTACAGCCCTCCCAAACCCTTCGAATAATCTCCATGCACTCATCTCTGTGAGTCCACAAGGCTTCAAAGTGGAAGCGCCGCTTGCTAGGAGGTTGGGCTGTAAGGGCATCCGAGATGAGGAGGGCGCAATGGTCAGAGGTTAAATCAATAAGGTGATGAACCCTTGCTTCTCAGAATTGATTGCTCCATTTAGTTGTGGCTAGGGTTCGATCAAGCCGCATATAAATTCTGTTTGACACCTCCCTCATATTACACCAAGTAAAATTTGATCCATTGTACCCTAAATCCCTTAAATTGCAAGTGTTTATAGCATTCTTGAAGCCGCCCATTTGTTGCTATGATCTTGTAACACCCCCTTGTTTCTCACTATTGGAGAGAATCTTGTTGAAGTCACCTAGGCAGAGCCATAGGAAATGGTATCTGTTGCAAGTTCCTCGAGAAGTTTCCCAGAAGCTTTCCTTTGGGCCATGTCGAGGTGGACGTAGAATCTTGTAATTCTCTACACAAAACCAATGTCTACTTCAGTATTGGTGGCATCGATGTGGTTTGGGCCATATGTCTTGATGTCAAGGTTTGTGTATTTTGTCCAGAGTATGGTAAGACCACTGCTCTGACCATCACTGGAAGCATAAAGGCAATTGAACTGGTTGAAGGATTTTTTGAATCTTTCCATACCTTTTCTTTTCAGTTTCATCTCCGCTAGGAAAACGACCTTGGGATTCCACTGTTGCATAAAATCTTGTAGCGCCCTAACTGTCCGGGGGTTTCCAAGTCCCCAATAGTTCCACCTGAAGGTAATCATTGTGTCCGACGGTGCTGCTTAGCAGCCATCGTCAATGTAGGTGTCAGTTTAGTGCTGAGGGGTGAGGCATCATTGCAAGGCTTCTTTTGGGTTCTGCTTTCTTCCTTTTCTAAGAATTCAAAGTTGCCAGGACATTTAATACCAACCTTAGCACAAAGGGCTGACATCTCTACATCTTAGGCTTGGGTTTTGCTTATTTCTCTTACGATTTTCTTCAGCTTCACTTTTCGGTTTTGTGCACTATTAGTCGCGGGTCTTGGGCTAGGTGGGCTGTGTTGTCAAGGGGACTAGCTTTTGTTTTCAGCTTCATTGGGCTAGTGGCTTCATGGGCTTCATTAATGGGTTGTTTGGGTTGGCCTGTAATGGATAGGGCATCCTGTTGTCCTCCTCTTAGGCTTTGGTTAGGGCCCAAAGTGGGGTTGGTTGGTTTGTCATGTGACTCTCCACTAGCCCTTAAATTACGGTCCACATCTCTCGGCCTGTCCCATCCACTCTGATCCTCAACCACCTATAGGACTAAGGTAGCATCATTGTTTCTTGTTCGTGTATGGGTTTTACTTCCCAAAGTCAGCTTCCCGCCAATAGCTTCATTTCCTCCAATGCCCTCTGATAGATTGGGCTGGTCAAGGGTTGCGCGTGTGTACACGACGTCTGCCGCCATCTCTGTCCCAACACTCCTTTCATCACTGTCGTTGCCCATCTTGTTAGAGTTTTTCTTTGGATGCTAGCCAGGAAAAGTAGAAGGTTGGGAGTCTTTCATACTTGTAGGTAAGCCAGCTTCTTTCACCGTCCTCATTAGTGAGGTATCCACCTCTCCTTAGAGGTTTATCTATTTGCAGTTCCATTCTAATTCGCATGAATTTGGCATGTTCTAACTACCAGGATCTCTTGTCAACTTCTAAAAGTTTCTCAGTTCTACTCCCAATATCTTTTCTAGTATTCTCCGATATATGTTCAAACGAGAGTCCCCAGACTTGGACCCAGATAGGGGTGTGAGTGAAGCTTATATTGGATGTTAATAGGCCTTTCCTCCATCAGCATAGGAGTAGAAGGTTATTGTCAAAGCTCCATGGTCCACTTTTTTCAACCCATTCAAGCTGAAACTTGGAGTTGAATTTGAATTGAAGGATGTTGTTGCCAACATCCACTATTCGGACATGTAAGCCCATTTTCCATGCCAAGCAGAAGACATTCTTTAGGACTCGTTGGTTCTGTTTCTGGTCAAAAAGGAGTTTCCTGAAGAGGCTTAAAGAGCATTCTTTGATAAGCTTGGCATGGCTTGGGTTGGAGATGCGAATATCTTCTTCTTCTTTGGTTAACAGTAGTTTTTCTAAGTCGTATAGAACTAAATCTTCCATGGCTGGGGTGGGAGGGTGGTTGTTGCACTTAGGTAGTCTAAGGCAAGCAAAGGGAGATCCCTATAGAGAACTAAGGAAGGGAGAGCTCACCCATGACGAGAGAGAAAGGCTCCTACCTAGGGAGAGAAATCCTTGTTTCTACCTACCAAGTAGGTACTTCGTTGTTACTTGGTTAGTTGCTTTCTATGCTTGACAATACCAATCAAGAGTTATTGGCCTTTATATGCATAATGGTGTATGAGCTTGAACTGTGTGTAATATTAGTTAAATTGATGCGACTTATATATGATTTTTTTCTTTTTTTTTGAAAAGACGACTTATATATGATTGGTGTCTATAGATATAAATTGTTAAATTTGCTAAAGCATGCATAGCCCCAATGAATAACATGCTTGTGTTGTTGCATGCCTTAGTTGACATGCTTGAGTTGTCTAATGTTTTAGAATGACAAGAGTTTGTTACGTGTGCTTGCAAGTAACAAGGTTGATGCATTTGTGATGTTCATTCATTATAAGAATAAAGTTGAGAAATAAGTTAATGATATGATAAGTTTTTTATTAATGTAAAACTTGTGGAGCAAAGCTATTTTTCCACCGATTATATTACAAACTAGTTGCCACAAAAGAAAACTAATCAAACATCATGTGAATTATGTTTATATTTAAATGAATTTATACGTATGCATGGATTACATGATAATTTGATACTATTTTATGGTACAAATAAAGTTAATTTACTTTTTTTAAAAGAATGAAGCTGCAAATTTAATTAAGGAACATCCAAGTCGGCTAGAATTATAGCATGAAGGTGTGATGGCCAAAGGAAGCATAAGACTCATCTCTAACTTTCAGGGAGTTAATGTATTTGATATGATGCAATTGTATTTTTTTAGCTTGATTACAGATTTCAGTGATAATCTTCCAGCGATAAGTATTGAAGTTTATGAAGTTCTCCATGCTTCGACTTAAAAGATCTTTACCTAAAAAAAATTTTTTTTTTTTTTTGGAGAAAAAATCTTTACCTAAAACTAGATTTGAAAAAAAAAAAAAAAAAAAAAAAAAAAAAAAAAAAAAAAAAAAAAAAAAAAAACTCAAGGAGATCATAGGAGATATTGATTATGGTTTAAGAAATAGGTGAAAAGCCACTTTTAGTCTCTACATTTTTAGGCGATTCTCATTTTAGTCCCTACATTTTGTTTTTACCACTTTTAGTCCCTATCCTGAAAAATGCTTCTCGTTTTGGTCTCTGCTGTTACATCAGAAATAGAGAAAGCTGACATGGCAAATGACAGGAATAAATAATACTAATTTAATGTCCACGTGGCCTAAATTAATAATAAAAAATATTTTTTGGCATTAAAAAATGCCACGTCAGCATATAAATTTAAAAAATTAATTTATTAATTTTAACTAAATAAAAAAATTAAAAACTAAATCAAAAACTAAAAATCATATGAATTAAAATCTAAGTATGTCTTGAACAAGAACAACAAGAACACAAACTCAAATCCAAGTTCACAAACCCAGAAATAAAAAAAAAAAAAAATAATAAAAAATATAAAAAAAAAAAAAAAAAAAAAAAACCAAACCTTGAGATCAAAGTATATCTTGAACAAGACCAAAAAGAACATTATTCCAGATCCAAGAACAAAGAAAGAAAAAACACCCACATACACACTTTCTCAAACCCAACAAAATCATCAAAGATTTGGGTTTGATAACGAACTAGACATCAAGAGATTGAACTAAGAAGATGAAAGATCTGGGTTTTAATCACAGAGCGAGATCTTGGTTAAATAGAAATTCATAAATCTCAAAACCCCCATTTTCTCAAACCCAACAAAATCATCAAAGACCCATAACAGGCCACACCCAAAATTTGGGTTTGTTTTCACTCACTCTCTCTCTAGCAACTGCGAGTGAGAGAAGTTTTGGTGGGATTATTATTATTATTATTTTTTGGTTCTGGGTTCGATCGGAGGAGGGATGGTGATGGCGGAGAATGATCAGGAAGCGAGTGGTACCAAGTCGAAGTCAAAGTCTGCATGGAAGACTTCAACGGCGGTGGCAATGAATGGCGACGATGTTCCTCCTCCTTCTCCTGTAATGATTGGTGCCTCACCTGATTCTTGGCCAACTATTTTTGATGCAGCCGTAGTGGCGGCGGCGAGAGGAGTAACCTCAAAGCCTTGAGGTAGAGGTTGGAAAGCGAGCCAATGGCATCGCGACAAGCGATTGGAGAGTTTCGAGAGAGAAGTCAGGATTTTTTGCTTTAGCTCCACCATTGCTAGGTGGGTTGATATGGAGGGAGATCTTGTGTTTTGCTTTGTGGCTTTTGGATTGGATTTGGGTTCTTGGCTTCTTGCTTTTGTTGTTGTTGGGATGACATTTTTGAGAGAGAGAGAGAGAGAGAGGTGTTATTGGTGTTGTTACATTTGAAATCTGGGTGTTGTTTTTTTGAGTGAGTTTGAGCGAAGGAAAGAGAGTGTGTGTATGTGGGTGTTTTTTCTTTCTTTGTTCTTGGATCTAGAATAATGTTCTTTTTGGTCTTGTTCAAGATATACTTTGATCTCAAGGTTTAGTTATTAACAATTGATTTTTATTGTGATTAGTTGATTTTTTGGTGTTCTTATTGTTTTAGTTATTATTTATTAACAGTTGATTTTTCATTATCTTTTAAGTTAATAAAAACCGTACATATACTTTTTCATGTATTATTTACTTAATGTGAATGTTTACATATATAAACTCTATATATTCCATTTCTTTATATATGTAAAACCATAAACTACTACTCCACAATGATAGTGATTAATTAGTTTTATCATTTTTTATAATGCAATACGTAGAATAATATAATATGAGAAGAAAAGAAAAAAATATATATATATATATACATATATATATAAAACAAAAAACACCAAATTAATTATCTCTAAATAAATACAAAATTATCCAAATCATGCTATGTAATATAATTATATTACATTCTTACATATTGTCTTTAATTTTGTATAATGCAATATGATAAAATTTAACAATCAAAGTGAACAAAAAAAAAAAAACACAATTAAATCACATCAACCTAAAGTAGAGTTCTAAAAAGCATAAAAATTTATCAACCTAAAGTAGAGATGCAAAATAATAATAATAATAATAATACACCAAAAATTTGAGAGAGAAAGAGAGAAATAAATTTTTTTGTGAGGAAAATTATGCATATAATGGAAGAAAGAATGTCAAATTTATACTAAAAGGATGATAATAAGAAGAAACAAAATGAATACAATAATAAGGAAGATAAAGGGAAAGATGAAAAGTGATTAAGATAGAGGGTAGTGTTAAATTACCGATTGTCCCAAAAGCTTAAATTATTAGGAAATAGTGAATTTAATCACTTAATTATAAGTCTAACACTCCCCCTCACTTGTGGGCCTAAACTTCTCCTTAATAAGTGGGGGCTCAACAAGTGGGAATTTAACATTTTAAATGGGAGGTAGAGTAAAGCCAGGGATCGAACTCAAGATCTCTTGCTTTGATACCATGTTAAATTACTGATTATCCCAAAAGCTTAAACTGTTAAGAAATTGTGAATTTAATCACTTAACCATAAGTCTAACAGGTAGTGGGAAGATGAAAATGTAAAGGGAATAAGAAAGATTGGAGACAGTGTAAATGTTAAAAAAATGAGTACAATTTTATTTATCTGAATTTAAATAAAATATTTTATGTTTAATTTTAAAAAAAAAAAACATAAATAATTTAATTATATAGAGGATGTGATTGAGTTTAAATATTGAATAAAATAAGATGAAAAGAAAAAAATGTAAAAAAAAAAATTATAACAATAAACACCAAATTACCCAAATCATGTTATTTAATAGAATAATATATATTATATTCATATATATCATTCTTAATTTTTTATAACGCAACAGAATAATATTTAACAATTAAAGAGAACAGAAAAACTTAAAACACAAAACTAAATCGCATCAACCTAAAGTAGAGTTATAACGTACACAAAAATTTATCAACTTAAAGTAGAGATGCAGAAAAAAAATACTCCAAAAAATATTGAGAGAGAGAGAAAGAGAGAGAAAAAGATAACTTTTTTGTGAGGGAAAACTATGCAAAGAATAGAAAAGAGAATGACAAATTTATAGTAAGATGATGTGAATATGAAGAGACAAAATAAAGGAAGATGAAAGGAAAGATAAATGGTGATATTAAGGTTGAAGGTAGTGGAAAGATGAAAAGGTGAGGGAGGGAAAGATGAAGAGACAAAATAAAGGAAGATGAAGGGAAAGATGAATATTGATATTAAGGTTGACGGTAGTGGGGAGATGAAAAGGTAAGGGAAGGAAAAAAGTTGAAGAAATTGTAATTATTAAAAAATTAAAAAAAAAAAAAAAGTAAACGTAAAAAAAATTATAGGAAAATTGGAAAAAATAAATGATAATGATGTAAATGCTGATGTAACTCAATTCAAGCGTAACAATAATAAATGCTACACTTTAACTTTTATATATATATATATATATATATATATATATATATAAATTTGATATTTGGACACCACAATAATGGTAACCATTGTGCACCAGTTCAAATAAATTGGTTGATCTGATGTAGTTTGAACTAATCACACTATCAAGCATTGACTAGCAAGCTGTTAAACTTTGTGCCTTATTTCCAAAAAGCAAACGAAGCTGTAAAAAAAAAAAATTGCAATACCAAATGTAATCTTTTGAATTTAGTTACAAATATCCATGCAAAATTATTAATAAATAGAAACACTCCTATGAATAGAACACCCAACATGGCAACATATTGGCAAAGAGAGAAAATAGCAATACCTAAGGCTGAGAGGCTTTTCATAGAGGGGAGGAGCGGCAAGAGCAAGGTATTGGTGGCTGTGCTAAAAAGAAGACACACTAGTGGCTAAAAACGACGCATCGCTTGGAGGCAAGAGGCCGCCGTCACCAGTAGAGGGAGGCAGTATCACCAGCAGAGGGAGGCAGCGTCGTGGCATTCTAGGGTCCGTCAATCTCTCTTTCCCCCTTCTCTCTCTCACGCCGCCATGCATTTGTGAAACAAAAATTAGATAATGAATGGGATTTAATTTGTAACCGGGTTATAATTTTAAATTTGATTTCAACCGGGCCAGTTTGCTAAAATCTTATGTGGAAACTAGTAATTGTAATTTTTTTTAATTTAAAAAATATCATGTCATTAAAAAAAATTCAAGTCATTGTTTCGTTAGCCATGTGAGTAATACCACTAATAGCAATTAGTAAAAGGATTAATACAATTTATTTTTTAAACTTAAGGGACCAATTGTACTCAGTTGTAACTTGAGGAACCAATTGTGCTCTGAGGATAAATTAAGGGACCAACATTGTCGTTTCACCTACTCTAAACAAAGATTTTTTTTTTTTTTTTTTAATATATGAAACTAAGTGACATGAAAAAAAATACAACACCCATCAATATACACCCCACAAACGACAACTCCCGTAGCGTCTCCAATCTTAGCTTGGCAGCACCTCTGGTAGGGAAGGCTCCACGGTTCAAACATAGGGGGGTTTGGGCTTTGAATTTTGATTAATTGAAATACTATGATGAAGGACCGTTTGTTATAGACCATATTCAAGGAGTAAGTATACCATGTTTCGGGTGTATGTTTCTTCTCTCTCACAAGTTGGTGGGACCCATCAGCCGTGGGTTCCATCAACTGTGAGAGGGGAGAAACATGCAACTGAAACACGATGTATTTTTTCCTATTCATGAACTTGTAAAATGCTGAACTGGCGTATTGATATTGGAGAGTGTAAATAATGAGTTCTACACTGGCTCTTATTGGATTTAAACTCTTAATTTTTATAGTGTCTATAAAAAATATATATTAATTATATTCATGTTACAAGGAACACGATGATGCAAACAATGCAACATGAGTGGTGGCGAGTGGTATTGGCCTGCTCGAGCTAGGCTTTTTACTTGTAAACCTTAACTGCCATGCCATCTTCTATCTAGACTTCGAAACTCACTAGTAGGACCTCTGTTTCACGTGACTTTTTCAGCACGACAAGACTTATTCAGCATATTACACATTAGAAACAAGAATAACATCAAAAACAAAAACAGTATTCAACTTCAAAAAAAAAAAAACAGTATTCAACACGTGCAAACCAACCCTCGACATAAAGTAATATTCAATAATATTCCAAAAATAAGACAGTGTTACTCATTTTTCTCGCATAATAATAGATTTTATTAATTAAATTTAGAGTAGAATCTCTCATTCATATTTCGGAAGACATCTCCATGAACACTCATTCAAATCAAGCATGGTTGGTCTCATTAGTATCTTGGTGACTAGACAATCTTTTGATACCTACGGTACCCTTAGAAGCTTGCTAGAGAGATGCCAACGGTGTGAAACTCTAAACTTGGCTTCGTTAAGCTTTTAAATGCTTCAGTTTGACCTCCTATTGTTTAGGGGAGCACAGAGACGAGCCCCATAGATCTGATACTAACGTAGTAAAGCAATAAAACTACCTAACTAACCCTATCACAAAAACTCTCTATCTCCTATTCAAAAAATTATATATATATATATATATATATCATAAAAACTAAGGGCATTAGTTCTTACCTGAACTTTCTTCTCCTTCGCAATAGCGTGATACCGGTCAAGCAGTAGAGTAAGTATTGAAGAATGGCCATGTCCCAAGTGCCACATGACCATATGAACCTCAAAAGCTTGTCCATGAAGAACAATCACAAATATTGGATGCCTGTTTATATCTATTAACCAAAATATGTGGGCCTTTTCTAGGAGAGTAATGCTATATACAATAATTTTCACATTTTTCACAAATGTTGAGTTTGACAAATTTTTACTGGTTTTCATCTAGATCCACAACTAAACTTTATTATCTACTTTAACAACTTAACACTTATGCAGAGAGACAGAGAGAGAGAGAAGTTTTAGCTCTAAGGTGACCGACTATCACATAGGCTCCAAAGCTTTGAGTTTTTCAGGGGGAAAAAAAAACACGCACAATATTTGTGCGTGTGTTTGATATCCTTTGGGGACCTAGCAAAATCCAGACAAATGCTAACATTCATCCATAGTCTGAGATATGTGAGATTTTAAACCACTTACTGCAAAATCAAAAGAACTAGAGGCTCAAATACTTGGGTTATTCAAGTGAAATTATCAATTAATTCTTAGCACATGCACAGTAGAGAGGAATAAGAATCCCCTTTTCAAACATACAGATTTTCCATCCACACAAGAAGCAAGTAGAAAGGAAGACGAATTCCCTTTCCAAACATATAGATTTTCTATACGCACAAGAAGCAAATCCAACGGTGCAAGTCAAGGTTTAGCTTAGGTTTCTAGAACAATTAGTACTACTTATCAAGCAAACAGAGAGTCAATATTAAAAATAGAGGAGATCCTTAGGGGTAGTGCAATCAGTTCAGAACCACAACTTATTAAGTGGAAGTCAATAGTTTGAATATCCTCTTCTTGCTTCTCTTGAGACCGAAACTAAGTTTAAAAAAAAAATGCAAAAACAAATAAAAAAACCAATAGTTACAAGAGCATATCTAATAGAGTCTATGAATAGGACTCTAATTTGACAACCATCTTTAAGTTAGTGAAAAGGGTATCTGCAGGAGTTATGAGCAAAAAGGTACTCCTAACAGATTTTGTTGGATCTGCAGATTTCATTTAGTTGTGGTTAATTTTAAATTCTAATGACATATTGAATTTATAGGAACCAAGCTCAAGAGTGAAGGAAATAAAGGAAAGATAATCAATCATAATTTAAGCACTGGAATTACATTACATAATATGTGTCATAACAGGCATAGGAGCCCCCAAAATATCTTCGCGAGGCTCTTACACAATGACAAACATTCCAAGTAGAACACCAAACAGGATGATTGGATAAGAAAAGAGAAGGGTCAAAAGTGCTAGAAAAGAAGAGAGCTATAAGAACAAAAGCTTGCAGTCATTGCCCAGGCACATCTCACTGTACAGAGATAACAGAAGTGGAGAAACTGAAGCCACATTTGAAACCAACAAACCTCTCAAAGTTTCAGTGTGAGATCAGGTGTAGAGTTGTCTATGTCAACTTGTGGAGTCACCTCTACAAAATTTATGTTTGAACTTTCAGTCAATACAAAACTAGGATGAGGAGGATTACCTGCCTCGGCAACTTGACGGAAACTACCAGGCCACAACAGCTCTGTCTCATCATCCTCGACGAAAATAGGCATTCCCATATAGCCATTTTGAAATCTTGTATTGTTTCTGATCTCAGAAGGCCTAACTGGTGGCACAAAGCCATAATGCACTGAAGAGTGTGCTTTGATTCCCAGGGACCTGAATGAAGATCCATGCAGAGGCAGAGATGCTAGGCTGGCATACCTCTCTGAGAATATACCCATTCGCATAGCCCGCTTTGCCAGTGTTCGTTCTCTCTTATGTGCATTTTGGTGTCCACCAAGAGCCTGCGAGCTGAAGAACTTGCGTTGACAGTAATTGCAAGAAAAAACTCGTGGGATGGCTGCTGTTGTAGTATGGGATACAGGTTCGTTGCTGCTCTCGCTAGTGCTTGACAATGAGAGTCCGAATGAATCCCTTCCACATAGATCATCAGTGTTGAAGCTGAGAGTCAAGTCAAGAGTGACTGGCTCTGACTCTGATTGAGCTACTATGAGATTAGTGAGATGGGAACAGTTAGTGAGGCTGTCATTGGAGGGACCTGCAGAGGTTTCTTGAATGGATATGTTGGAAGCGACTTGGCTGCTAACTTCAGAATCACTTTCCGAAGGGGCTTTTATTTCAAGGTCAAAGTTAGGTTTCATTGTCGAGCTGTGTAGTCAGTTGGAGAAGCTAGTTTACATTCTATATGAGCAACAACTAGATTCTGCCAGCCTGCAATACGACCAATCTAGACAATCTTATCCTGCATTGTGAAGCACAATAATATTCAGCACATCACACCTGATTTTCATTTATTAAGATACAACCAAGAAAGAACGTTAACATCAGAGTTTTTAATGTTTATTGCCCCGGAGAATCGAGAACACAGAGGCTAACACCTAGGGTGTATGTACAAAAACTAACAAAAGCAAATAAGGTGAGGCAGGAATTAGAGTCAAAAAGAAAAAATGTCTTATTTCATAAAGCACAATCAAAGTCTTATGACAATGATACTCCTTTATTGTTCTAGGTATAGTCGACACCATGTATTTTCATGAGAAAGCATAGCTTAGAATTGAACCTGTCTGCATTGCCCCGCCCCCCGCCGCCCCCCCCCCCCCCCCCTTTTTTTTTTTATGACAAGCATATTCCTTTGCTAGTGACTCAAAATGGATGTAATTGGAACAAAAATTTCCATCACATTTGGTTTGAAAATCAGATATGTTGACACAAATGCTATAAAACAGAACATATTCACAGTATGTAAAACATAGTAATCCTCAGGTTTAACAGACTTTTTCAGTAACAATATCGACTTAGAATGTGACTACCATTGGATCAAAAAGCTTGTACTTGCTTACATCTTCTTATTTTTCAATGCAAAATAATTCAAGAGTAACTATTTGCTTAAACAAATTCACCAAAGGGCAGAGTGGGGTAAAACTATATCTGTCACCAACTGCTTCTCTTGATTGAATCTCAAAACCCTGGTAAAGTTATCAAACCAAAATTGTTCTAAATATCTTATACTAACCGATTACAGAAAAAGGAGGCAGTTATCAAAATGTTAGCCCAAGTAGATTACTAGGTTCTGTTTTCTCCATGATGAGATTGCCAATAACAATGTTAAGAACAGGATAACAGCAGTATAGGCAACTGAAATTTCAAAAGTATAACTTAATCAAGAACCTTAGCTCTTGCTAAGAAATATCTACAAAATCATGGCAGGTTGTCTCAAAATTTTGATATCAATGCAAATGAATTTTTTTTTCTTGGTCAGAAATTGAAATTTAATATTGCAATTCCTAGATAATTCAGAGTGAGCCCAGATAAAAAACATAAAACTTTTCAGTTATTCTTTCCTTGTTGACTCTTGCAAACTAGCTGTCTCTGAATTCATTTGAGACTGGAAGGTCTTTCTTTCATAACAAAACATGCTGGTTTCAAATCCGACTACTACAATGCATCTTCCAACGGAGGAGGAAGGAACCGTTATAACATGTATCTCTTCACTGAGTATGGTGCAGATCTTCCCACTTATTATTTACTAGTACTTTGACATAAAATATCAGAAATGGGTGCGCTTCATCTGAAAGTATTTATCTCCATTGGGAGATCCCTCCACCATGTGCAATGCCAAAATCATGAATTTTACGTATGCACAATTTTTATGCTCATTATGTTCATAATTTCTTCAATTGCATTTAGATTTTAACTTTAAGGATTAAGTATCTTTATACTTTTATTATTAAATAAAACGGAGCCTTTTAAATCTTGATTTCAGAAATACATACAAAGTTTTAAGACCAAGAGAGTTATAAGAATGACTATTCTAAAATAGACTGCACCAGCCAAAACACCTACAAATTCAATTCAAGGAGCTTAACAAGACTCTGAGCTCCAAAAAACAGATGAAATAAATTGGTGACTAGGTCAAGTTGCCTGACATGGCATGTAAAAAAATTCACCACAATTCTATATCATATAAACAAGCCTTTTACCAACTCTTTAGTGTTAGGCCAAAGTTTATATGCTAGTAAGCATCAAATTGTTGTTTCTTTTTTCTCATGAATCAGTTTAGTTTTGGACCTTCCTAATAGTAAACACTTTAACTGAATTACAATAAAATCTATGTTGGCCACTATTGTAGATAATCAAACCACCAATTGACTTCCTTGTTTTAAGTCAAAGTTGAGTGCTTAATGCTGAAGCTTGTAACACTTACTTCTTCAATTTGCAGTCCTTACAACCTTCATTTCATCTTTATCTCACCCAACTTTATTCAACTTACTCTTGAATACATGCCTTTGAATAATCAACATAAAGTAGTGCTGAATTTGTAGCCATTCTTTGAATCCATCTGGTTAATTTCTATATGCTATAACACTTGGAAGCACTTCAATATAGTTCATTTTGCTCCACTAAAGATACTATTTTTCAGTCTTCCTCTTCTCATAAATGATTAAACCAAGAGAACAATATGGTCTTTTGGGACCTCTATGCCATTGACCTAAGTGCTCTATCATAGATGTGGTGATTTAACAGAAATTATTTGCTAATATTCATCCTTATGCAGCTTGTCTATTCCTATTGACTCTTATATGACCACTCAAATAGCCAAAGCCAATGCAAAGGACGTTGATTCTGTACCTACCCTGATGTAAGTGAACTTTTTGTCCAAGATTTGGTTCTCTTATATATATGTATTCTCAGTCTAGTCAATATATCTATTTATTTATATTTCTATCATAACCATGCCTTTAATATAATCAGAAATGCAGTATATAAAATCTGATGCTGAATATGTTGCAAGAATCTTATAGCCTTTTTTTTTTTTTTTTTCTAATTGGAGTGTATCCTTTTACTCAGTACAAATACCATGAGACAATTGTGTTAGTAATGGACAACTAGCATCAATATCCCAATGAATATGTGTGACTGTCTGTTTCTAGTGTGTCTATGAGAGACAAATCTTGTCACATAACAACAAATACTTTCAAACAAGAACATGGTATGATAACCAAGAGAATTAACCTCTGTGACTAAGATAGTGATTCTTGTTACTTGACAATCAACATCTCCAAATATGCAAAGGCATCATGAACTAGGAGAATCGACAATGATCAAGGCAGAAGACCTTTTGGGAATTGTTAAAAACATGGAAGATTCCTCAAGAAAAACCACTAAAACAAAAATATATGAAAGAGAGATATAGATGAAAAAATAAACTATATACAACTTATGCTAGAAATAAAATGCAGTCTATAATAAGAAAAGCAGGGAGATAAATAATTTAATCAAGATTGATTCCATGAAGATAAGTAAAGAGAATATATACGCTATGGACAGGTATATCCTAATCCAAGTTGAAGGGCCAAATCAGCACAAAGCATATCTCATGGATCAGTCATGTAAATTTATGATTCCCTGTAATGTGTGAATAATTTTCATAGATTGCTGAGCTTGAAGAATTAAAAGCACATATCTCACACTAAAAAGCCACACGTTTGTGGTCTCTTTGTTCCACTAACATATATATT
Source organism: Quercus variabilis (assembly GCA_030445155.1). NCBI lineage: Eukaryota > Viridiplantae > Streptophyta > Magnoliopsida > Fagales > Fagaceae > Quercus > Quercus variabilis. The sequence goes on from CP129446.1 coordinate 55,188,878, forward strand.
CGCACTCAAGTAAACACACAAACACCCACATATATTAGAAAATGTTGAGTGAGGCAGCATATATACCGCCTAAGAATTTCTAAAAAGTTCCCATTAGAAAAACAGAGGATTAAATTAAAATTGAGCCATGGGAAATTTGATTTCCTGTTGTATCACTCTAAAATGAACTCAAACTAACTTAAATGCACATATTTGATTGCTCTTTCTTTAATTTAAAAATCAACTGGTTAATGTGATCTAAAAGTGTCATAGAAACTCAGAGTTTAATTCATGGATAGTGACAAAATTTAAAAGCCAGCCCAAAGTTTAGACACTGAATTCCGTATCTAAGAATCAACGGGAAAAAGGTACAAGGCCAGGCAAGAGAGACAAAGAAAACACTACTTTAAAAGACAACCGAATTTAGCAAATTTCATTCAGTAATCTATATTCTATCTTCATCCTGCAAATCAATCTCCATTTTCCATAACACATGAACAAATTCAACCTTATGAATAGCAAATACTTAACACTAGATTAGCTTATATAAAAATTTCAAACACTATCCCGAAACTCTCTCTCTCTCTCTCTCTCACACACACACACACACACAGAGTAATTCAGCAAAACCACAGGCATAGATTACAAAACCATCGGGAGCAGCCTATATTCTCACCATAACCCCACAAACAGAGAAAACCAAAAGCCATAGAAAACCATAGCAAGAACATAATCAAGTACACAGAAATAGTAATCAACCACTGACTACTAGTACTTTTACAGTCAAGAAGATAAACAAAGAAACTAATAATAAAAGAAAAACATAATAAGAGCAGTAGAGCACCATACCATCATCAAGATCAAGCTAAATTGGAAAGGTTGTAGATTTATACTGCTTTGAATTCCAAGACATCTGCTTTCATGTATAGCTGATCATCCCAAGACCGTATACTACTCTTTAATTTGTTGTTGCAAGAAAATTAATGAGGGGTGGATGAGAACACAGAGCCAAAGTAAAAAAACACCAACATGGGTAATGGACAAAACAACACAGAGAGACAGAGAGAGTGGTGGGTACTGATGTTTAATTATGGGAAAGCAAAGCTAAGAGGAGAGTGGTGGGGTTAGGGGGACATTGGTGGGACGTCAGAGAAGTCAGAGGGAAAGGTAGAGTTGGGATAAATTTTACTATAAACAAAAAAAAAATTAGAAACAGAACATGACATAATACTTCACTCAAAGTCCCATCCCAGTGTACCACTTCTTCCTTGTTATTTTTTGGACTTTTTCCCAAAAACAACACAACTACAATTGGGATGGGATTGACATTGTAGGACATACCAATAATGCTACTATTACATATAGGAAGAAAGAGAAAGAAGAAGCAAGCACTAGTATTAGTTATTTGAAGAGACCCACCAAAGATTCTATGATTCTATATCTCTCTCCACTTTGAAAGTGTTATAGATAAGTCCACAGTGCATGGGGTCGGGCTCGACTTTCATTCATCAGATTCACCATCAACTTTCAGGTGCACGTCTAGCTCCAGCATAATAACTACTAGTTTAGCCTTCATTCATGCCCATGGAATATAAAACATGCATATATATATATATATATAAAGGCCATAGCAAATTGTGAAATTTTTTTATCCATAATTTTTGTTGTGCAACCCCCCACACACACACACCCACCGAAAATCAAAAGGTGCATGCCGCTTACAGCTACTTATTAATTTATTTTATTGTGCATTATAGCTGCTTCTTTTTGCCTTTTTATTATTTTATTATTCCCTTCCTGTTCTTCTTTTCTTAACTTTCTTTTTCGAAAGGGATGTTTTGATTGTTTTCATGGACTTTCAAGCAGAGAAGCCAATGAACTGATTGTAAACACTGGTGGAAACAACTAATTATTACTTGCAATACATAGAGAGGGCTTTCTTCTTTTTAAAAAAATTATAAATTTAAAATATAGAGGGCATTTATTTTTCCTTAGTTTTTGGCGAATATAACTCGTGATTGGCTTAATGTAAGCATGAAGTGCGGAGGCAAAGGCAGTATAGTGTACCACGGTCCACGCATATGGGGTGGCCACGGAGCTATAAAAATGGAATGAAGATGGGACAGGTTTCAAATTAGGCTCAATATATTTTATTACAAGATATTTTCAAATTGAGGTGACAATAATAAATGAATATTTGATTTTTTTTCCTCAAAAAAAGATATTTAATTTTTATTTTTTTTATTTTTTTTTATTTTTGGTAATGGGTGATACATGAGTTTTTAAGTTTTATATATGAGTAATGCTACAGTCACAAACTATTTTACAAAATTTTTACAAAATGTTAATGTAGCAAACCTCTTATTGATTTTCATTTAAGCCACCATTAATATCAATTTTTCATGTACCAATAATCACTTACCACATCAATAGTTTGTAAAAAATTTTGTAAAATAGTTTGTATCTCTAGCATTATTCTTTATATATAACTAGCCGCGAACCTGTGCATTGCACGTAATAATTATTTTTATGGTAGTTTTATTAAATGGTTTTTTACAATTTAAACTAATTTAATAAAGATTAATGTATTTTGTAATCATATTTTTATTTATTATAGGAACAATCATAAATGTAATATAGAAAAAATCATAAATCATAAATATTAATTTTGTCGTACCAAAATAAAAACAATACAAAAATATTTTTTTTGAGAGAACAATACAAAAATATTCAAAAGGCAAGTTAATGAAAATATTTATTTTTTAATAAAAGTTATTTATAACATTTTGTGAATCATTAAAAAGAATATAAAATTTGGAAATTATTCCTTTAGTTTTAAACATAAACCGTATTTTTGCTGCCTACAATCCAAAACACCGAAAAATGTAACTAAAAAAATTAATAAAACTTAATAATGATTAATTGGACTAATTAGGAAAAAAATTGTTATTGATAATCTATTAAGATTATTTTCTTTGCAAAAGTTGTAATTTTGTCTTCCCAAAACATATTATCAAATAAAAAATTATTAGCAAAATCTAAGAATTAAATTACTATATATGCTTGTTATAAAATGATAATAATAATTAAAATAAAATTGCAAAAGCCAAAATTTGTCACCCATTTGATTTCGTTTGGCTAACCTTTACTTTTCTCTAAATAAATGACATTATAGAGTACTACTAATACAACTATTAAGAATATTTTGTCCATCACAAATGATTAAAAAATAAATAAAAATTAGTAAAGTCTTATTGTTTAACATCTAAATTGAACATTATAAAAAAAATCATGTTATGTAATAGAATAAATACCAAATTATCCAAATCATGCTATGTAATAGAATAATATTATATTTTATATGCTATATTTAATTCTTTATAACACAATAGGATAATATTTAACAATCAAAGAGAACAAAAAAACAACAACAATTTAAAAAACAAAATTAAATCACATTAACACAAAATAGAGTTTTAAAGAATATAAAAAATTATCAATCTAAAGCAAAGATGCAAGAAAAAAAAAATCCACAAAAATTTGAGAGAGAGAGAGAGAGAGAGAGAGAGAACCCTTTTTTTTGTGAGGGAAAACTATAAATAGAATGGAAAAGATAATGACAAATTTATAGTAAAAAAATGTGAATAAGAAGAGATAAAAATAAAGGAAGATGAAGGGAAAGAGGAAGAATGATATTAATGTAAATGGTAGTGGGGAGATGAAAAGGGAAGGGAGAGAGAAAGGTTGGAGAAGTAGTGGGAAGATGAAAAGGAAAGAAAGAGAGAAAGGTTGGAGAAGTGTAAATATTAAAAAAAATAAATGTTAAAAACAATTATAGGAAAATTGGAAAGGAAAAAAAAAAATGACGTAAACGCTGATGTGGCTTAACTGGAGCATAGCAACAATAAATGTTACGCTTCAGTTTTTAGATATATATATATATATATATATAAATTTGAGAAAGTTTATAAACACAATAAAATTTCATAATATTTTCACATCATTTTGTAGTTGTAAGTTTAAAGCATATATTATTTGACACAGTAAATATTGTTAGTTGAGTCTTTGAGTTTATAAGTTTTACTTAGCAAATGTAAGATACTATGTTTTTTTTTCCCCCTAATCTATGATAAAAATTCTACTCTAATTTAATTTAAGTATATATGTATGTAAAAATTCAAGTGTAAGATACTATGCTTTTTTTTTTTTAATCCGAGATAAAAGTTTTACTCTAACTTAATCTAAATCTATATGTGTGTGAAGAATTTTCTCTAAAAAGCCTATTTCGAAGCTCTGCCTACAAAAGCTAATCTCTAACATTGTAAAATTTTAGACAAGTCCCTTTGTAGTCAGTGCTTAAAAGCTTAGGAAAATACTCTCCGCGCTTTTATAGGACTATGAAGATCTTTGCAATATTTGGGAACAAGCTTTTAGCTAGAATCGTCATGATTATCCACAGCTCATAGACTTCTCAGATTCGGTCAATGTAGTTGGCCAAGTGCCCCGAACCTTGGAACCCTTTGCTATGGTTGCTTGGTGCATATGGTTTCGAAGGAACAAGCTTCGTTACAACGAGCCTAGTCCACCACCTTAAAAAAAAAAAAAAAAAAAAAAAAAAAAAAAAAAAACTTTGAATCGGTAAGCTATCTCTTCTTTGAGTTTCAACATAGGTCTTACAACCGTCTTGTCTAGTCAAGGCCTATCAATGTTAAGTGGAAGCCTTCAAACTCAGGTATGCTAAAGATCAACTTTGATGGGGTAATGTTCACCGAAATGAATGAAGCAGGAATCAGGGTTATTGCTAGGAATGAAAACAGGGAGGTGATTGCTGTTTTATCTGAGTACGTTGCACTACCTTCCTTGGTGGGAATTCTAGAAATGATGGCCACTAGAAGGGCTACCCAATTCTGTGTGGAACTCAGTTATCATCAAGTGGTGTTCAAAGGAGACTCTAAGTTAACTATTCAGTCCCTAACATTGGAAAGCTCTCTCTCTCTCTCTCTCTCTCTCTCTCTCTCTCTCTCTCTCTCTCTCTCTCTCTCTCTCTCTCTCTCTCTCTCTCTCTCTCTCTCTCTCTCTCTCTCTCTCTCGTAAAAGACTTTAAGCCTATTGCAATTTTGTTAAGAACCCATTCTATCTCTCATATTAGGAGGTAGGGCAATTATGTCGCTCATATCTTAGCAAAGAAAGCTAGATTATCTTTTTCTTTTTTAGTCTGGATGGAGGATGTGCCTCCAGAAATTATACCTTTTGGTTTAGTTAATTTCCCTTCTTGATTGATTAATAATAGTGGTACTGTTTCTTCAAAAAAAAAAAAAAAATGTATATGCATGTAAAGTTGCCGTCTAAAATGAAAACGAAGAGATGATGGCTGTTTTATTTGAGAAGGTTGCACTACCCTTGGTGGAAATTCTGGAAATGATGGCTACTAGAAGGGCTAACTAATTCTCTATGGAACTCTGGTATCTTCAGGTGGTGTTCGAAGAAAACTCTGAGTTAACTTTTCGGTCCCTAACAGTGGAAAGCTCTCTCTCTCTCTCGTAAAAGACTTTAAGTCTATTGTGGGTTTGTTAAGAACCAATTCTATCTCTCATATTAGGAGGCAGGGCGATTCTATCGCTCATGCCTAAGCAAAGAGAGCTAGATTGTGTTTTTTTTTTTTTTTTTTTTTTTTTTTTTTTTTTTTTTTTTAGTTTGGATGAAGGATGTGCCTCCAAATATTTTACATTTTGTTATAGTTGATTGATTAATAATAGTGGTATTGTTTCTATATATATAAAAAATTTGTATATGTGTGAAACTCATGTCTGGCCTTCCTCCACTCTACAAAAGAGTATACTTATAGTTATTAAGTGATCATCACACTAAAGGTACACGATGATATTATGATAACTTATCAATATCTTGGAAAATGGAATCTCGAAACTAAGATAATAAACATTTATGAGCAAAATGGGAAAAATATATATATTAAATGGGGCAATAACCTCTATGAGCATTTTTTATCTTGTTATTAAACTCTTAAACAATGGAATGAGTATTCCATTCCCTCTATTGAAACTCCCAAACAAGGAAAGAGAATAATATTTTTAAAAATTATTCTTTTCATTCCATTCCATTTCATTCTCTCCTCCCAAACGAGAGCTTCAACGTACGAGTAATATTACAGCCACGAAATATTTTACAATATTTTTACAAACTGTTGATGTGATCAATTTCTTATTGGTTTTTACTTAGGCCCACCATTAACATCACTTTTTCACTTACCAATAGCTATTCACTACATCAGCAGTTTATAAAAAATTTTATAAAAAAGTTTGTATCTCTAGCATTACTTCCAAACAAAGAAAGAGAAGAATATTTTTAAAAATTATTTTCTTCGTTCCATTCCATTTCATTCTCTCCTCCCAAATGAGAGCTTAGACGTACGAGTAATGCTACAGTCACAAAGTATTTTACAATATTTTTACAAATTGTTAATGTGACCAATTTTTTATTGGTTTTTATTTAGGTCTACTATTAACATCACTTTTTCACTTGCCAATAGCTATTCACCACATCATCAATTTGTAAAAAAATTTTATAAAAAAGTTGTATCTCTAACATTACTCATAGACATACTGTAGCCATAAATAAAATGTGGGTATTACAAAATTATATGTAGTTTGATACTTTGGAAGTATTTTTCTCGCTCACATCACATTATTATTATTATTGATAGATCTCTCACATGGTTATATAACGTGTCATATAGTACATGTTTAAATGTCAGACTTAAAAAACAGAAAAAGTACAATTATTGGAGTATGGAATTGTGAGAATCACGAACCAGGGGGACTGAGAAATGTTCGAATATTTCCCTTGGATAGCTCATAAGGGAAACTCAACTAACAAAATTTATCAACTAACGATTTATCCCCCAAGGAGTGGCCATTTGATTATTTTTGGATAAAAAATTCAAGAAAAATAAAAACATATTTATTAAAATGAAATTCAAAATTATATATATTTTTAATGAAAATAATTTAAAATTTACATGAATTTTCCTTCTAGTTACAAAATAAATAAATAAATTTTTTTTTTTTTAATTTCTAATAACATCCTAAGAAAAAAAAATTACTTAGATTTAACTCTAAGTTAAAACAATTGATCTAAGTTTAAAAGTTAAGTTACAAGATGAGAAAATGTTAGACATCCATCTCATCCAACCCAATTATTGGTTCTTAGGAATTAATGGTCATATTTAACATTATTTTTTAATCAAAGAATCCCATTCATAAGCATTCATGTCACACGTAATCATATGACAAAAAAAATATAAAAATAGCATGCAAAAACCATAAAGACTAGAAATCCACAAAAGACACTTTAGTTCACATGACAAGAAGTTAACCATAAATATACAAATCTATATTAGACAAACACAAATTATGATTGATTTACTTTCTTTGAAATTTTTTGGATCACGATCAAATTTATTTCATGAATGATCAAACCTCAAATAATCACATAATCATGCTTCCAATGAATCTCCAGTACTATTTGAAGCCATTACATGTAAGATTTTGAACTCAATAAACATATGATCATGACATATAACACGTATCTCATGCTTTCAGAAAAGAAAGACATATTCTACTCATGATCACCATTAAAGAAAATAAATTAAAGCCCAGGTTAGTTATGATACCTATATGCACTACCTTCCGATAAAGAGTATGCATGGTAGCATATCTACTACAGAATTATGATTCTGGGATTTGATACTGGAGGATGCTCAAATCTTCACTAAACTTTAGTGATCCCATGCTTTTTTCCCTGGGTGGAAAGGAAGAGTTATGTCGTTAAGTGCCTCAAAGGCGCCTGTTGAAGAGAATAAGTAGTTGTTCGTTTTTATTTACGCAATAGTATATGAACTAGGGTTTTATGACTGAGTTCAAAATGGATTTGTTAGCTCTCATATATATATATATATATATATATTAATAGTTTAAGCTTAGAGAAATTTCAGTTAGAATTTTTAATTAAAATCCAATTTTGCACAATGTGTCTAAATTTATATGAGGACCACGTCATAATTATTGACTTAAGTTTGTGTCATGTGTTTACTTAAGTTTTTTAATTTTTATGCTAAGTGAGTTAATGTGTGCAAAATATTAAAAATTAAAATTTTATATATCCTTAGCGTTACTCATTGTGGTGTGATCATTTACCACGAGAATACATTAACAAAAAAAAAATCTAAAAATTTATTATATTGCTCTCATTTTAGAATTCTTGTAATCAGAGCGATTTCCTCCATCCAGAACACATCTAGCTTTCCCTTGTGGCAAAAATCAAACATGCAAAATATTTCTTTACGAATTCACGTATGGTAGCTAGCTCCATAACAATCAAAAGCGAGAGCAATACAATAGTTCAGAAATATAAGTAACCAAATTATTTGTTTGATTGTTTTAGAGTTTTCCCTTGTTAGTTTTGCCAATAACTCGAGTAAATTATATATATATATATATATATAATTTACTATAAGGACAGAACACCAAAATAGCTCGTCCTCGTATGGGATCAAATTATTTGTTGTTTTGCTCAATATGAACTTTATCAAGCGATGGAAGACAAGAAATCCAAACAGCACCTTCACCAGCTCTTTTTGTGATAGCTACAGCTTCATCTTTAGCATATTAGCAGCAAAATGTTCGTGATTGGTCAATATGGACTCCAACTAGTGATAAAAGGTATGACCACCAATAACACCTTGAAATATGACAGTGACCCCATTGATTCTCCTCTTCCTTAAAAACATAAGTACTTGGCTTTAAAGTTATAACTTATAAGTAACCGAGTTTGTGTGCATTTGTTAGCTTATTTATTTTATTTTAACTGTTGTGTAAAAATACAATTGTACTTTAAAAAAATTATTTCAAAAAAACTATACCTCCCTTTTAGAATGAATATAAGTTAAACACCAAACAATTTTTAGTCAATTTTGCAACACATAGCATTAACTTGGTTTTGTGTCGTTTACATGGTTTTCTTTTTAAGAGAATTGGATTTTTTAAATATCACATATCCCTTGTCTGGCCAAAAATTAAAGGGAATTTGAGGATTTAAATGGGAGAAGATTCTTTCCCATTATTAAAGGGTTAGTTGTTGTGTGTGTGTGTGTGTGTGTGTGTGTGTGTGTGTGTGTGTGTGTGTGTGTGTGTGTGAGAGAGAGAGAGAGAGAGAGAGAGAGAGCATATGCATTTGGGTTCGGGGGGAGGGGGGGAATCTCACTCTTACACTTTGTTAATTTGAATGAAGAGTTGTTAGATTAAATGATTAAATACATAATTTCCTAACAATTTAAATTTTTGGGACTATCAGTAATTTATTGTAGTATCAAAGTACGTAAGAAGTCCCAAATTTAAATTTAATATCTACCTTAATCTCACATTCAAAAAAATCCAACATATTAAGTTTTAGGACAATTAGTAATTTATCAAGAGAGAATGAAAGGAAATAAAAGGAGGAGAGGGTAAGGGAATTTTGTTGTTTGGTCAGAGGCAATCAGGGTGGAAGAAAGGAAAAGGGGGTTAATGAATTTCCTCCTTGACCCACTATTTTTGTCTCTTCCCATCCTCCCTTGCATACCAAATACATGGAAGAAAAAATGTGCTAACTTTTCCTTCCCTTCCCTTCCCTTTCCTCTGATCTCTCTTCCCTTTCCTCTCTCTTCTTTCCCTCTTCATTGGACCAAACATATAATGATTACGATGAAAGAAAAAAGGATAATGTCTTCTCTAAGATTATTTATAGCAGTCTAACCACGGGGATGAAGCCAAGACTTGGAGTTAGGGGGCGGTTTTATTGTTAGTTATATGTCGTGGTTTTGGTTTTTGGCTCTATTGCTTAGCCGGCAAAGGTTTTCTTTTATTATAATTTTTTTATTATGTGTGTAGAGTGTGTCTTTTGTTAATAAGGACAAAATTATTTTGTTTAAAGTTTTTTAAAGGGCTAAATTGTTTGCTTTTGGTAAAATTGATTGATTAGTCTCAAATTTTTTTTGAAAGCGTTGCTATAGCCTATTGGTAATTTTTGTTGTTGGACTAATATTCTGGGCTTGTATTTATTTATTTTTTTTTTTAGATTTTAAATCTATAAATTTTTTAATGGACTTTATAAGGAGGAAAATACTAAATCTACAAATTTTTGTTGTGATTAGTGGTTAATAGTAAGTAAAAAAGTGATGTAAGTGGTGGACCCAGATGCAAACCAGTAAAAATTTGCTACCCCAATCGTCTGTAAAAATGATGTAAAAAAGTTTATACCTGTAGCATTTCTCTTATAATGATCAATAAGAGAGACAAAATGTAATTTTATTGAACGAAGTTGCTAAAATTAGAACCTAAATATATAGTTATATAATTATATTATTTTAAAAAAAAAAAATTAGGGGGGGCAATATGAATGGTTCCGTAATCCATGCTAACCACAATTTTAGTCAAATTTGGTCATTATTGTTACTTTAGCTAATGTATTATTCACACACAACTACATCATCCTTAAAACTCTATCTCTAACCCATTTAAATATTATTTTTTCTTTCTCTTTCTCCCTCTTTCCTAAATCAATTAAATAATAATAATAATCAAAACCGCAACCCACAACCACTGCAACTCAAATCTGTCTAGATCATCGCAATTCACTACAACCCATAAGCTCCACAAACCAATCTATCATCTCCAACTCTAATTAGCGAGCTCTAAGTCATCATGGCCACCATCAAACCTAGACCACCCACCATTATTGAAACCTAGGTTGTTGAAACCCACCACCACCATCAATGAACAATTCATCTCAAAAGCAAGCCGAAATAGTGACCTAAAACAGATACTTAATAATTATGCGAAAACTCCAAAAGCATACGTTAAGTGTGGAGAGAGAGAGAGAGAGAGAGAGAGAGAGAGAGAGAGAGAGAGAGAGAGAGAAACGAATGTTTTATAATTTTTTAATAACTTAGCAATGAACCGTACATCAATAATTGTATTGAAGGTATCATACATTATTAAAATTTTGGAAGAAAGTATTAAGGTTGATGTAGGGTAGTTTTACTTGAATTTAGTTAAAAATATGCTGAAACATTATTTTAATTAGACTGGTGCAAGTGCTCTAATGTGCACGACTTCTAAGAACTATGCATAGGATATCAAACTACTTGGTGACCTCCTATTTTATCCCTCCCTTTTATGAGATTCAAACCTTTAATAAGTGATCGTGGAATCAAAATTGTTTAAGAATTTGGTAAAACGTAATTAGCAAATGAAAACGAAAAAGAATTTTAAACTGAGTGTACGGAAACAAAAATGTATTAACTAATTTAATTCCCATAAGCATACTGCATACCTACTAATTAGGTCATTAGAAGCCTAGCTAAGCACATGTTCAAAGTGAACAATTTTTTTATGTTTTATAAACCTAGAGTAAAGGAAAAGTAGAGCGCAACGATAAAAAGTAATGCATATCAAACGATGCAATCCCAATTAAAATTTGCACGTCTTTAAACTAGCCTGGAGACAATCCTAGTCATTTCAAAAGTATAGCTAGGGTAGGTTATGTTGTTTTGAATAAAAAGTAAAAAAAGAAAGAAAAAAAAGCTGCATATATATATACAAACGCAACCAATGCAAACTCGACGTTTCATCAAATTCAATGGTGCTGAAGTTTGTCGGATCGAATTTTTTTGCACGTAAAGAAAGTGAATTGTACGTATAAGGTATAGTATAAAAAATAAAAACAAATGGAACGGTACTACTTTTCTCAAGGAAAAGAATAATAAGAAAGAAACAGGCAACAAAGCCATCGATCTCTATCCCCACAATATTCTTTGAAGAGATGAACCCATGAAGCAGAGAGATAAATCTATCACATTACACTATATAACATGCACATGAACCAGTGACACACTTTGTTCTAGTCTGTGCAATGACCGACAGTTCCACGTTCGCGCCGCTCGGTGTGCTTCCCCAGACACCTGGGTGGGCCTTGATCCCAACCTCCATATGTCACTGCCCCCTTTTATTGGTCCCCCCACCACACGCTTGGCCTAGTCTAGCCTACCTAGCTCGTTCATTATATATATCATCGCTAATAATGTTCTCTTGAGATTTTTTTAATTTATTTTATATTTAAGATGAAAGAGATGTGAGTTTCACCACTCATGTATTTTTTACATTTTAGATACGCACTCAATTAAAGTTGATATAATCTCTGTTTATGATCTTAAAGAAATTATTTTAATTTTCAATTTAACTTTTGATGACGTAAGAAGTGACGAAGCCACATTATGGATAGAGGGCCCAAATTTTTAAAAATTAAGGAGCTGTGTTGGCAACATTGTTTTAGCAACGTTATTTGTAATTTTTAGAAATATGTGTGGGTGAAAAAAAAATGTATAAAAATACGTGTAATATTGTTTAAAAATTGAAAACATGTGTTTAAATAAATGTACCAAATGATCTTTAAATTCTTGAATAGATGTACTTATTTATATAGATGGTCCCAAAATTTAAAAATAAATTTAGTATATATGAGTAAGGCTTTCAGATCCTAATTAAAGTTGTTATATATTTAAAAATAAAAAATATATAATTTTTATAAGAAAATCTAATATTCCTTGTATTTATTTATGGTCCTCTTAATGGATGAATTTAGAACATTTGTTAATAGAATATTTTAGAAATGTCAAATATTATGAGTGGAAAAAGAGAGTATAGAGAGGAGAGAGAGAGCACAAAATTTAAGTGGTTAGGCCTACATCCATAGAGAGAAAGCCTTGATGGCTACATCTTCACTATAATACTAATTCACATTGTCACAATGAACCCTAAGTAGAGTTTGTATAGGAACAGAGAGTTAGAGTTAGGCACATATGAGCTTACAACAAAATTTTGCCTCTTGGGCCTACACATAAACCTAATAACTCTAACAAGACAATTTTTTATACCACTTTTATGTACAATATAAAAACAGTAAAAAAAATCAGTTACTCTTTTTCCCATAAAAAATTTTTAAAAAAATTTCTTAAACTAATATCTTTAGGGCATTCATTAATTTTTCCATTCATTTAAATAGATAGAATTCAATTAATGAAAAGTTTTATATATTTACCAAGATTCTTGTGGTGTAATTGACACTTCTTAATATTTCTAACGGAAATGTATAAGGTTTTAAAGCCCTTCACCCTCTACTATCGAACTATAGAAATAAATAAAAGAAAACTATAAGTTGTATATATTGATATTTATAAAATTATAACAAACATATATAGTTAGCATAATAATTATTTTAAAAAAAAAAAAAAACATGATCCGTCCTTATAAAAATATGGGTTTATTTATTTATTTATTATAAGAAAAATCAGTAATTAAGAGAGAAGGATTTCTAGACGTTTATTCTTGAAAAACTAAGAAATTTTGATTAAGATAAAAGGCACTCTTGGCCATAAAAATGATAGTTAAATAGAGATAATTTGAGGATATCAAATATCTCTGGAATACTAGTTTATACTATTGCATAGAGTAAGAATATTAGTAAACTATTATAATATTAGTTTACATCTTGGGTTGTGTTTATAATACTTGTTTATACTATTATAGTGAGTAAGAATAAAGTATATATAAAGAGAAAATTATTTAATCACAAGATATTTTATTCGATCCCCTTAAAGACAAATTCTTGGCTCTCCATTGATTGAAGGTGCAATGCTTGTGCTTGCTACAATGCTACCAGATATAATAACTCCGAAATGATGACTCTAGTCTTTAAACAAATACTCATCTGTACATTCTTCCACTATATATTGGTGGATCTTTTATTTATTCTTAAGCTTAATTGCTTTGTCTTTGTTAATAATAAGCATTTAGTATAAGTGCAGATTAGTTAGGCCCACTTTGGGGAGGAGTATCTGCCCACTTTATCAGCGTATCCAAGCTTTTCAGTTGTCAAATTATTGCCAAGAATTAACTTCCTTGCTTTCCTAAACGTTTCATATATATATATATATAAAAGAGTTGGTTTCAAGTTACGAGTAGTATAACTCTAAGTGAATGACAAATAATATTTGATTGGTATGAAAATTAGCATACATATTAAATAAATATAGAACATATAATTTAACGGTGAGATTTTTAAAATATAAATTCAATAACAAATTATTAAGTAGTGTTACATTGTTTAGAATTACACTAGGTCTAACTTGAATTTAACACACACACACACACACACATATATATATATATATATATATCAACCTTAAGATGCCTATTAGGCATATCAAATTTTATATAAATCTATAATCTAAGAAAAATTATATAAATGTAATATCACTTCATATATAATATTTCAACTAATGTATTTAGCATATTTGGATTTGTATATTATATTTGGTTAAAGTTGTAGTTCGTATAATATTTGCTATATATATAGCAAAAATAAATAAATATTTTCTATATGACTCCACTCAATGATCAATTTCAACTATTACTTTCTAATTAAGCCTAGAATCAAATTATATTTTTCTCCATATGCTTATCATGTAGATGCTAAATTTTATGTCAATATAATGTCATTTAATTAATGTCAAATACAATTTTTTTGTTTAGTAGAGTTTTAAAATGTATAACAACAATCATAGCACACTCATTTTTTAGATGAGATGATTCCTAGTCCAATTATCTTAATATTTAACCAGAATAGTGGGCATATGTGGGGGAAAATATAATATAATCTAAAAATGCATTTAACAATATATATATTGATTCCACAAGAAGTTATAACAAAACGTCAAAAGTCTTGTAGCTGAATTAACATATTTTCCATGCACAAAGTGCTTGAGGTTCTAGGAGAGAAATTATTTGAGCTGTGGGGTTAGAAATATATTGTAATCATCTCTAAAAAAAAAATGTAACATTGTAAATAATTATACTTAGTGTAACTTGAAGTTAACTCATTTGTGCTGTGTCCAAATGAAGTTTAATAATTTCCTAGCTAAAATGTGTTCAAATTCTACTATACTCATGAGTTTTTTGATTGGATGGTAAATAATATTTGATTGGCATCAATTTAATATGCACGATAAGCATATAATCTCAAAAATGGACTTGATAAGCATATATCTATATATAATATATAAACAAAACGTTTGACTTTTTGTTGACCACTTTTCATTGCGCTGTATCGCTATACAAGTAACCAAGTTTATGCCACATATATACATTTAAAAATACTGAACAGTTGTGCCTTTTCATTTTGCCCTTTAAATTTTAGTATCTACTTCCCGTTTCACATTAGAATTATATATTAAAATAAAAAACTTTCATTGAGAAGAAAAACATCGGTAAGGTTTAGGGAAGATAATGAAAAATCTGAGAAGAATAGCATTTGTAAGGCGTGTAAAGAAATCACTCAGTATTATTGTTGCTACCATTAGTGTGGCTTGATTCTTGGACCTTTTCACTATTTCACAAAAAAAAAAGAAAGAAAGAAAGAAAAAAGACTTACAAATAGTAATTTTTAAAGAGATCCACAGATTTTTTGTGTTTCTAAGAAAGATAAAAGATAAGAAGTTGAGAAGATGTTACCAAATGAAGAAATCTTCAATATTAATGTTGCTACCATTGGTGTAACTTGATTCTTGGACCTTTTCACTATTTAACAAAAAAAATCCAACTTACAAATAGCAATTATGGAGAATATCTACATGTTTCTTGTGTTTCTACGAAAGATGAAAGAGAAGAAGTTACCAAATAAATATGAACTACTATTTATATCTAAAATATTATGACCCTTCAATAGGCACCTTTTGGTATATTCAATTTGAATGGTTATGACCTTTCAATAGACACTTTTTGGTATATATATTACAACTTATCTTGCATATACCTATATATACAACACAAACTAAACTAGAGACGCAACATTGCTTCTTTCTTTTATTTTATTTTATTTTTATTTTATGAACTCATCCAGTAACTATTCCTGTGCATTGCATGAGTTAGTGACTATAATAATAATAATAATAATAGGTGAAGTTGAGAGAAACTCAAATTAGAATTCCAAATTAAAGTTCTAATTTTATACCATGTGTCCTAAATTATTTATTATTAAAGTGTTTTGTTTCTTAATTTTAAAATCAAATGTGAGGTCACATCATAAATATTCATCCAACTGAGTTATTAAGTACTGTAGGGTCCGGTTTTGTGATAAACCCAGAACAATAAATTTGTAGAGAGTGGATCGAAGGCTTAAGCACTAACCGGCTTCCACGAAGCATAAATTATTTTCTTTTATTGATGGGTGCTAAGCCTCATTTACAACTTATGGATGCTCCTCGGCCCATGGCTGAGGAGGTTTTTCCTCCCCCAAACTCCACCCCCCCAAACATTTTGCTCACCTTTCTTATATATCCCTCTCTTTCTCCTCCTGTTGATCATCTATTAGCCTCTCTTCTGACCGTCTGTCCCATCAGAGGTCATATCCGTGCTCAAGTGGCTCACCCTGATCGATGTTGCCCTGTTAAGGGGTTACATCCCCATTAATGCAGCCAGGAGGGTTAGGCGAGTGTATTCAATGCCGAGGTGACAGTTCGCCTAGGGCTTGCCCCTTCCCCATATTTCTGTTGCCAACGCGTGGCACTAGGCCCTCTCATCCTTGGACAGTAAAGGAATCTCCTTTGATGGGGTGGTCCTTGTGCTCTCCCGAGGTCTCGGACGCCCGAGGGAGGGCCCTCCTCGAATAGGTTCCTCGGGGGCTGGCTGTCGTGCTCCCATCCTCGGACCCCTCATGTATCCTCGGCGTTGGCCCTTGGACTTGGTTTGGAGTGGGCCGGGGCTACTTGACTTTCCGGCCCCACAAGTACAAAAACCAAAGAGTTTAGAATAAATGAATCGTTGCGCCAATTTTGTGTCATGTGTCTATTTAAGTTTTTTAATATTTGTGTCAAGTGAGTTAATGAGTACAAAATACAAATAATTTAATTAATGAACTATAAAAAAATAAAGATAAAAACCAATCATAATCAACCTCTCTTTCTTTTCCAAAAAAAAGAAAAAAGAAAAAAAATCAACTTCTCTCTTTTGAAACTTTTTTTCGAGAGGCTAAATTGGTTCTATCCAAACACAAAGAGACCAAACTGATATGTAGCTTGATCATTCAATACTCGGGCCTCTTTCAAGGCCTAAGTTGCTAAGGTCCATAGCTTTAGCTAATGGGCCTAAATTGAAATGGAGCCTTCGAGGACCGAGGGGCTTTTCCACTGGCCTCACAACGCTTTTTACTTTACTTCTTCAACCATCAAACCGAAATCTTGAACCATCGGTTAACATAGACATTAAAGTCTCGATCAGTCTCAGAATATTTCTCGTATCTGATCCAAAGATGGCCGCCAATTTCTGGACATCATCACACTAGTATCTTTCCTTCCAAGACAACATCTTTATCTAAATTTCACTTTGTTTCTCTGTGTTTTTATTTTTTGGGTTTTTGTTTTTCATGTTTTTTGAAATTGGGTCTGTTTTGTTTCTGTGATTTTTGCGCAGCAAACAGTTGTTGGACCAGGAAGAGGTGGATGTGGTGCACCCACTTGACAAAGAAAAGGGAATCACTCTTGAGGATTTCAAGCACATTAAGATGCACATGGCCAACTGTATTCTCTCTCTCTCTCTCTCTCTCTCTCTCACTTTTGTTGGGTTGCATTCAATTTTTAATTTTTGCTTTCTTTTTTGATGGATTTGATCTGGGGTTCAGCTCATTTAAGAGTTCTCTTTCAAAACTCCCTCAAGTTTTACAGTTGCAGGAGATATTGATGGTTGATGCTTTCGTTGTTACCCTTTTGTGGATTATTATCATTTTTCTTTGATGTGGTTATATTAGTGAAAGTTGCATGTGTATCGCTGACCAATAAAAAGGGAAAGGGAATGTTGCATCTGTGTGTCTTGTAAACACTGATTAATATTGTGGTGGTTGTAATTTTCACATGGTAATAGGTTGGCAATGAAAATTTTGATAGAAATTTGATCATGTTCGATTGAGGATTGGTGCTTTCCCGGTGCGGGGAACAGAAGCATAGTTGGTTTCAACTTAATTGCAAAACAAGATGCTTAATTGTTATGTTCAGAATGTTGTTAATAACTTGTTACTTTGAGTTTCTTATGGTATTAATGATCTTAGAGAAAATGGTGGTTTTTGTTCACTCTCTCTCTCTCCTCTTGCTGTGTTTGTGTGTGCAGTGTATTTGTATGTTTTACTGCTAGGAATAGATTTTCTGTCAGAAATTGTAGTACAAGTTATTTGCTACTATCCCTCACAGCTTTTGATTTTATGGGCTGTCTTTGTTGATTGTGTTGTTGTGATTAATTGAAGGCTCATCAAACTTACTGTGTAGAGTCATCCCCTACCGATATTTTGTTTGATGGTCACATGCACATACATGAAACTGCTAATAGTTTTGCTCTCCATATCTAAACCATTCTACATGTAACCTTTTATTTTTTGGGTAAATTTTCTTTTCAGACATATGGAAATTGGCTCAACATGTTAAAGTGAGGCAAAGGTTTGAACCTATTCTCCTAGTGTTACTTAACGTATCTCCTTTTTTAAAAGAATTGCTTCTTTCCCTCTCTGCGTAGATGGTTTCTGCAGTCTTGACTCGCATGTAGCTTTTAGAATTTCTGCCCTAGTTATTTTGTTGATTTAGGACAATGATTAGTCCATCTGGGCATGTTACACTTGTTAAGAAGTATCATAATATTGACAATGATTAGAATTGTGGTTACTTTTTAAAATATTTTATATAATTTTGTTTTCTACTATCTAAAGAAACTGATTCTTGGGCATCTTCTACCTTGTGGTTGGTGCAAATTTTGGGATAGATGAAGCACCATAATACTGCTCTTCAGATATTCCACTCTAAGAGAAGTTTGAGAGTTTTTAAGCAAGTTCCTTTAATGCATCACCGAGATAAAACATTTATATTGATAGTTTGCTTTATGTTAGTTGTACCAGATTTTGTTCTAAAAATACCACTAGTCTTTTTACTTATTAAAAGGACAAAAGCTTTATGAATTGAATAAGCTCTAATTGTATTTGGGGTCTTACACAATGTATTTCAATTTCTGCTTTCTACAATTTGTTAGCTGTTAGCTGTTAGCTCTTGAGGTTTTTGTATTTTCTTCATGTCCAGAGTGCTCATCATCATGAACACAATGTTCATTTTTTCAATAAAAATTCTATTACCTATTTAATAATAATAAAAAAAAGAATAAGCTCTAACCAAGTGCAAAGTGCATGATCTACCATAATAGTATATATTCTGAGGGGATGGAATTTTATGTATCATCATTGCACTATACTTTGGCTAGGCTTGTTGAATCAATGTTAAAAGGAAGGATGACTGTTGTTTATTGGAAACAACAAGGTCATTTTTTCTAGAATGTGATGCAGGACAGAATGGGTAGAAAATAGAAATAACGGGGAAGGAGGAACAGGGCAAACTGCCTAAATCCTAGGCTTCACCACCTAATCATGCTTGGAATAATCACCAAGTTTAGAGAAACATATCTAATCAGAATTTTTGTTCAAATTACACTGCTTCAAACATTCCTGGAGCCTCTTTTTTATAGTTTTCAAGGATTACATTAGGGCACAATTACATCTGATAAAATCCTCAACAACATTAAAGTCTAAATTCAAAACTGAAATATTTTACCTGGTAATGAGCTCTAGCTCAAATGGTATATCTGTCTTCCGTAAGAATGGAGTGAGATGAGGTCTTTGGTTAAAGATTTGTTGGGTGTGTCAATAAAAAAATTTAAAGAAAAATATTTATTCAACAAATTTAACCAATTGATTTGATCTCTAATATGCCGTTAAAATGTTTCAGGGTTGTAGCTACTGCAGTGACATATATGAGACGTGTTTACACCAGGTATTTAAATAATAAATAATTGCCTGATGATGGTAAAAATATGCTCATTTTGGTAATAATAAGCTCATGGCTTGTGCTTTCCTTTTGATCCTAGTAATGACTTTGAAGTTCTTGTGAATCTGTACCAACCACTTGATAATTGATAATTGATTACTACTTGTTTATTTTATTGTTTTGCTTCTGGTTAACAACTAAGCATCTCTCCTTTTTTTTTTTTTTTTTGGTAATTTAATTGCACTTCTTATATATGTCATGTCACATGTTACAAAGTATTTTAAATATGTTTTATTAATTTCTTTACTCATCTTTGATTATATGCTATATAACATAAACTAATGGGGCAATTTATTATGCTGATTTTGGTCCTTGTTCATATCCCCAGGTGTTGGCAATAGTTGCACACTTATATATATGCAAATATTTCGTCCCAATTTATAATTCAGCATATCTATATGAGTGATTATTTTCTAATGCTTACCAATTTGAAGTTGAGCAATAGTAATTTTTTTATGTAGAAGCATAAATTACTAGACAGACAAAACTAGAAAACCAATTATAATATTATTATTTCAAAAATTGTAAAATTGATCCCATAATTAAAGTATTAATTTTTCTTATTCCAAGAGTTAACAATTTAATAGATAGTGCAAGCACAGGAACAATTATCACTATTTAAATCAATATAAAGCAATAACAAACCAGCTTAACTAACTGCTGATGTCACTACCCTTATTAATAACTACCTAGAAGCTGACAGCTCTTATCGCTAACTGCCTTAACACAGGCATGCTACTAATCACTTCACTTTTACAAAGAGCCTATCACTAAGAGTACATCGCATAGTAACTATAACATGTTTTGGAGTACAATGGCCTATGTCTGCATTACACTTTGAACTCATGCTGCCCCAACTTAGCTGCAACTAGCTACTTTGCTTCATAACCACAGCAGCAAGCTCAACAGTCTTGTGATGCACTGCATCATTCCCTTGTCCACAGGGGGCTTGAACAACCTTGTTGTCCCGAAGGAGGAAAAAAAACTGTCCTTTCCTTTAATGATAGTAGGGGACTACAAAGTAGAAGGGATAGAAGCTCCAATTTGCATGTATCCTAAGCCGTTCTTGTCACAATTTGGCTTTTGAGAGTTAAGCATTTGATCAAGATTTCTTAAGTGAACCTTTTCAATTGAGTTCTTGACTTTTTAAGCTCATCTTTTAGGGTCTTGATTTCCACCCCCCCCCCCCCCCCTCCCCCACCCAACATTTAAAAAAAAAAAAGAAAAAAAAAAAGTAACAGGTCTTGATTTTCTCCTTAAGTGAGGATTCATCCTTATGTTTTTTAGTGTATTTATTGGGTTCATCTAGTTCAATCACTAATGCCTCCTTCTCATGATCAACCTCATTAAGATTTTTAAGGAATTGCTTAGATGTTTTCTTCATTTTAGTGCATTCATTAGAAAAGCTTATTATAGGCTATATATAAAGTCCATCCTCATCATTATAATCCTCCTGTGATGAATTTTCATGATCTTGTGTGCCTCCACATGGTACTCATCATAACTCCTTATGCTATAAAATATAAGTAGCTTCAATCAAAATCATGGGAACACCAGGGACTGGGACTTATCCAATACAAGGGGGTAAAAGGATCACAGTCAAGAAACTAATTCCTAAGTGATCCTAACCTTTGATACCAATTGAAATTTCTAAAATTTACCCCCATGTTCTAATTAACAGATTAATTGTTTCGTATTACAAGAGTAACAGTTTAACAAAAAGTGCAACCGTTGTTACAATCGTCACAATCCAAAGCAACATAAAGCAATTAAAAGGATTTTGATGATGAAATGGATCACTATTGCTGATATAATGGTCTACTTCTTCACATCCATCATGCAATGCATACAGATATTGATTGACATACAAATCATGGTATACACTTTCGTTTACTAGCTGAAGCTTTATGCCTGTCCAGTGGAGATCATGTTTTTTTTTTTTTTTTTTGATAGGTAAACAGAAAACTTTTATTAAAGGGGGAAAAAAAATAAAAGAGAAGTACAAGAAGTTCATGATGATGAACAACAACAGTAACACAGCACAACACTACAAAACACACCACAACACAACAACAAGAGAGAAGTCAGGAAACTAAGCTAAGAGAAGGCAAAAACTCACAGAGAGAAGAACACTCAGTAAAACCCCATCAATGAGACTGCTCCATTTGACTGCGTTGGCATAAAATCTTTAACTCCTCCAACGTTTTCTCTTTATCTTCAAAAGATTGGCGATTTCGCTCCAACCACACAATCCACATTAAGCACCTTGTAACCAAGTTCCAAATTTCCCAATTATGCTTCCCAAGTCACTGATGCCAACTAGATAACAAACCCGCCACCAAACCCGGCATAACCCAATGAATACCAAAAGCTTGAATCATGAAAGCCCATAGGGAGTGAGTAACAGGACAATGAAGAAGAAGGTGGTCTACCGACTCCCCATCACAGCAACACAAACAACACCAATTAGCCAAAGGGCAACCCTTAAGCATTAGATTATCCAGAGTGAGGATCCGACCATGTGCAGCAGTCCCCAGAAAGAACGCCACGCGCTTAGGAATCTTTGGTTTCCAAACACCCTTCCAAGGAAATAAAGAATTTGAGGCACCCTGAATCTTATGGTAGTAGGACTAGGTGTCGAACTTTCCATCCCCTTTTAGCCGCCAGCGAAGAGTATCTCTCCTATCACCCCAAGGGATATGAGGATGGATAAGCTGAAATAGAGAATAAGATGCAGCCAACTCCCAATCTTCAAACGCTCTATAAAACCTTAAATTCCACACTCTAATAGTACCCCCTTCTAGAGCCCACTAAACCTCAGAGATGCAAGCATCCTTGACCGTAGAACATGCAAGCATCATATTTACTCAAATACTGTAGTAGGTAAATTCAAGACTGACTCTTCGAAAGTAAAATGGACCACTCCGTAGGTGATTTTCACTATAGAAGAAAAATTTACAATCATTCTTTACTCACAAAACCTTTTTAGACTAAACTTAACTCATAACCTAGCAAGCAATCCTTTTGCATTTTATGCTGGGATTAAATATAAAGTTTTTCTGTACCCTTTTCCTTTGCTTGTTCGTTAAAAAAGGTATCTTGATTAGTAATGAACTAAATGGTCATTTTGGGACAATCTTGAGGCAATTATGATTTTCTCAATCAAAGGAATGAAAAATATATTAAACTCAACCTTGTAGGAACTTTATTTTTACTTTATTTCTTTTTACTTATGTTGTTAACTTGGTGAAGGTCAAGTATGTCTTCTCTCTCTCTCTCTCTCTCTCTCTCTTTGATTGCCCTTAAATATTTGGAATCTGAGTAATTTCTGATCTGTCCTTTGACACTAGTTTATATACAAACGCTTGTATTTGTTTTTGTAGCCAATTTGCTATTTCATTAAAAAGAAAAAGCCGAAAAAAAAAAAAAAAATAGCATCACCTCATAAGAAAGCACATTCGGGCAATTTTTTATGCCCAGTTGTGCTTTTGCTTGCTAAGCTTAACTTCTTTTTGTGCTTTCAGAAAGAGTATGACAGAATATGATCCGCGTCTTGTGGCTCCAACCTGCTTGTACCTGGCATCAAAAGCAGAAGAAAGCACAGTGCAGGCCAGGCTTCTTGTATTTTACCTTAAAAAATTATGTAACTACTTGATACTAGACTGATTGTATGAATTTCCCCCAAATTCAATTGTTGTCATTCTACGTTAGTGTGTGAAGTGCTTAGAACATACCTTTCTTGTTTTACAGATACTGATGAAAAGTATAGGTATGATAGATATGAAATCAAAGACATCCTTGAAATGGAAATGAAGATTTTAGAAGCACTCAACTATTATTTAGTTGTATTCCATCCTTATCGAGCATTGTCTCAGTAAGTATTTCATCCTTTATATCATCTACCTTAAGTATCTTCTGGTTAGTTATAAAATATTTGGTGGTTCTCTTTGATGAATTAATTGTATAAATTTGAACTGTTAAATACTTAAATGATTAGGGTGAGCTCCATCAGGGTTTATTTAACTCTTGCAAATACAGTTGACTCAACTTGATGAATTACTTGATTGAGAGACAACATCATGAAAATTCCATTACTTACTTCCCGCCCTCCTCTTTCCCCCAAAATAATATCTTGAAATCACATTGTGATCCATTTTAGCTGTAGTCATTCTGGGATTTGACTTGGTATCTCACCTTATATAAGCTCCAATGTAAAATTTTCCTTTTTATTTTTTTATCACATATCGTTTTGTTGTTGGATTTTATATGATGCTTGTGGGTGTGGCCAAAGTTGATTTGATTTATATTTGTAAATGCATATCTTGAATTAAATATTTAGGGTGAATGCTATTGCAGTTAGTCTTCATATTAATAACTTCTTTTGATATCCAACTTTTAGATGACACTATAGCTGAATTAGGTTCATAAGTATGTTACCATTTGTACCTGAAGAAATAATGAAATGGGTATGACTGATAGTGGCTGGTACCTATCTTTAGGAGTTGCATGCTTGCATTCACTTTCTCCTCTTCAAATATAATCATACAATTCTGGAATTGCAAACTCACTTTATTTAATCATGAGCTACCTTAGGTTACCTGTCTGAAAAAGAAAAGGCTCATTTGGTTCTAGTTATGCTAATAATCATCTCTGGGCATGATGTTTAGACAAGTTAATCCTTTTTGAAATGCTGGTTATATGATCTTGTCAATGAAATATCTTCCTCAGTTTAAATGGTTCTTTATTTTCTTTCTTCCCCACCCTTCTTTTTTCTTTGCCAGGTTGCTTCAGGATGCAAACCTGAATGATATAAGTATGACTCAATTAACTTGGTAAGCATCCAATCTCCAGCATAGTCAATTTTGTGTGGCTGCTGCCAGCACACATCACCATGCTTCTCAAATTCTTTGTTCTTGTTCTTAATTTTGTGTGACTCTCTCCCTTTGTTCCTTAATTCTCTGCTCTGCACTTAGTTCTTATGTTGGCTTATGTTTGTTTTGTTGTTTTTTCTTGTTGTTTGTTTCCTTCTCTGTACTCCTTGCTCTACCTTTTGTTTTTCATGAGGTAGCTCTTTGAATGTACATCTTTTTACTTATCAAAAAAAAAATATATATTCTTTTTATGGTCCTGTTCCAATTTTCTATTTAATTTACAAGCCTTTTCTCTATGTGTGATGCAAAGTGAGTAGAAGTTGAAATGGGATTCTTAGTTTTCACAAAAACCACAGCAAATTAAAATAAGGCTTTTGTTAACTAGTTCCATAAGGGCACGAGTAAAGGTGCATTTAATGCTTAATTAAATGATTTTTTTATACATTTTTCAAAAAATAAAGTCAAACTGTGCTCACATATCAAGAAAAAGTACCTACAACCACGATGAATTTGTGGTTGCAAACCAATAAATTTCTTGACAAGCGTATTTTTCTTTTCGAAAAAATGTGTATTACAATTCATAATTGAATTTTCATTATTCCTTTTAAACTGTGCCCTTAGGCTTAAAGGCACTAGTTAACAGACCCAATGAAGCTTGAGTTAAAAATACTTTTTATTATTATTTTAAAATCTCAAAGGAGCCTTCATGATTTAGAAAAAAGAAGTTGTTATTGCTTTCAACATTGCATCACCAAGGATAGGCTGACAGTTTATTAGTTTTGTTGATACTGTACATTTTTATATCTACATCCTCCTCTTGCTATACTCTTGGCATGTCATTCTGTGTGCCAGCCATCAATTCTGTAAAGCATAGTTGCTATTGTTTTTTTTTTACAACATCGTTTAGCCTCAGTTGATGTTCAATTGGTTGGCTTTTCCTTGTATTTTTAAAGGAGACATCCAAGGTTCAAATCCCTGCCACCTCCAACTATCGAAATATTAAAAAAAAAAAAAAGTTGATGTTCAAGAACATAAACATGATGTAGCATTGCTTTTTTGAGACATGCAGGGGACTATTGAATGACACCTACAAGATGGACCTTATTCTTGTACATGCTCCACATCTGATAGCTTTAGCTTGCATTTACATTGCTAGTGTACTAAGGGAGAAGGATACCACTGCATGGTTTGAAGAACTTCGTGTTGATATGAATGTGGTAAATTTTCTTCTCATGAGGTTTTCTGTGCCCTCTTATTCTGGCAATCTCTTTGTGAATGCTTTTACCAGAAATATATCATTATTTTCTATTCAATGTGACTCTCATCTTGGTATGTCATATGTTGTTGAAAGCATTGGTTTGATCTAAGATAATGGTTGACACATAAGTCTCAATCATAGCTTCAGCCTAGTCTTGCAATACAACCTGGTCTTGCATCGGCTATGCTACGAGATCCTACTGTGTCTACTTGAAGTAGTTTGAATATACAGATAGGGGCACTGTCCTTTAAATATGAGTATAATATCTGAAAAGTACTAAAGAAAATATTATAAAATGAGGTTCACTTATTTCCTTATGTGAATGATTATTACTTGACACAAGAATTTTGCTAATGAAATTTCTGACTATTTGATAGTCCATTATAAAATAAACCAAGTTTGTTTGGGGGCATTAGAATCTTCTGGTTTCGTACAAATAATAGTGTTTCACTATGTAATATTTAGTCATGTATAATTTTGTATGTATTGGAATGTGTTACACAAACAATGGCATGTACTGATGTGGTCTAATATATAAGGATTCAGCTGAGGAGGTGCTTTCTACGCATGCTTTCGTCAGTATTTGGTGCAGACACCAAAATTAGTGCTATTTTGAAATTTTGAATTTCCAATTGACCTAACTTTATGTGATTGAGAATTTTGAGGGATTTTTTTTTTTTTTTTAAAAAAATTATGGTTTTATTATTTTCCTTATTGATGTTCTCTTGAAAGTCAATTTAAAAAGGCTCCACTAAATATTTAAGACAGATTATTGAGACGTAAAATATTATGTTGGAATGATGGATGCTGATTCCTAGGTTTTCACTTTTCATGTTTAGTGCTGATTCCAAGCAAACTGTAGTTATTGATTCCTAGGGCTATCCTTCAATTTTTTTCCCTAAATTCTAATGCTATCTCCTCTTCTTCCCCTTTTGAACCTGTCCTGCATCAAATTTAGTATCAAAGCAAACCCAGATCCAGTCCACAATATTGAGTCCCTGCCAAAACCACCCCTCATTGATTCCCATTTACCAACAACCATCAAAACCCTTCAATCACCGCAATGACCCAAGCTGTCCACCCCCCTGAGCTCATACAAGCAAAAGACCATGAGCTCAACCACAAAAAAATCCCATTGTTGCGGTTGTAGACCATCACACCACCAACATTCCTGTGAAGCCCGTCAACCAATCCTCCAGAACTGTCTATAACATTGCCTTTTTACCTGACATTGGCACTCTAATCGCAGATCACAAACCCTCATGCACCTGCAAGTAGAGCTTCCTGGCATTCTAAAGAACTACAACCAGATCCAAAAAACCTCCCATCTGATGTGCATAAGCTAAATACATACCCAACTACCCTAGCCTCTTCCATAGAACTTAATGGCCATTGTCCTGAGTCCCCACTTGCTGTAGACAATCCTTTCACCCTCACTCACCATTGTCATGTTGCCACAGTTGTAGCACATCGGCATTGCCACCAAACATCACAGTGCTAGCACCAAAGTTTCAATTTGAGACCACCTCAAGTCATTGTCGTGTGCCTCTCCAGTTCATCTTCTGGAACTGAACTGAAGATGCCATTTGTGAACCCCATTTACAGTCAAATACTGAAATCTAATTTGGTTCTAGGCCTTTTGATCTATTGTCTGTCTGTGCCCATGTCATGTGGTTTTTTTTTTTTTTTTTTTTTTTTTTTTTTCAAAAGAAGATTTTTTAGCATATAGGTCAGACCACCGATCAAATCATTATTTACTAAGCAGCCCAATTGCACAAGTTCAATTCCACACATTTCACAGCCTAGATCAGATTTCTCCCTTCTCTTTTTGAACTAAATAGACATTTAAATATCATCATTATTTCTTTACTTGATTAATTCCACCAAAATTTTATTATTTTATTTCCTTTTACAATTGCTTGTTAGTTAGCTGCTGGTTTGTTTAACAAATTTTCCTTGAGTACCCGTAATTAAAAAAGAACAGAAAATGATCAATTGCCATTACTTTTTCCTTGTTGGGTGCTGATTCCTAGGGCTGGCCTTTATTTTCTATTCAATTGTTTTCCCAAAATTCTTATTCTATCCCCCCCTTCCTATCCCCTTTTGAGCCTGTCCTGCATCAGCATTCTAATTTGAACCCATTATTCCAATAACGCTCAACACAGCAAGCTTTTGAACCTAAATTTTAGGGGTTAACTATTTAAACCCTGATTCGGAGTATTATCAAGTGTCATATTGCAGGTGATAGGGCTTGGTTATCAACTGATATTTGGAAATTTTATATCAAAACTAAGTCATATTTCTATACCATCTTTAAGTTCCAAAAATAAATTATTATGCTGTTTTCCCCAGATTATACGGATTATAGAGTACAAGAGTACGAGCTTATATATGTATATTTGTGTTCTTTTTCTTTTCTCTTGTTACCTGTGCTAGAGATTGACATGCCAAGGAAGTAAAAATTGAGTGTAGTTCTTGATAGAGTTGATTTTATAGGAGTTAAGTACCTATCAAGGATCTTAGAATCTCTATATCTTCAATTAAAATTTATCTAGAATAAGCGGTAAGAGCTCATAGTGTTGTATAAATGGCTATTATTTGCTTGCTAATTCCTGTGCTTAATGAGCATAAGCCTTTATTATGAACATTGCATTTGTGACCATATAATTAACAAATTGCAATAAAATGTTCACCAATTTTACCATTATGATTTGGTAGCTTGTAAAAAGTGCAGATGCTTTCATCTGCTTGCTGAAATTATGAATGCTGTGTATGTTTTTGACAGGTGAAAAATATCTCTATGGAGATACTAGACTTCTATGAAAACCACAGAATGATCACAGATGATAGAATCATTGCTGCTTTCAGCAAGCTAAATTTGAAGCCGTAAATGTTATGGTAGCTCTTCTTCCTGCAGGAAAATGGATTTAGCTTTATTATGACCAACATAGAGTCATTGATATATCTCAAAAGAAGTCAATGGTATTGGTCTTTATGGTACTTCAAAGCCATCATCGTGATCTGTGCAAAGCAAAGATGGTTAGCTTGCTGCACTTGTCATTGAAGGGGAGAAAGCTATAGAGGAGGCAAGATCTGTAAAATCACCATGTTTTATAAAAATGCTTTATGTAGCGTAGTTCACATAAGAAAGCTAGTTGATCAATCAGTCTAGCTGCTTGTAGCATTTTTATGTATGCAAACATGTACCTGATTCGCTGTCAATTGGATTTATGCCATGTAAACGTTAGAAGTAGTTATCTTGATTTGTATGTCTGTAATGTTGTGAAAATTATTAGGTACTTCTAGATTAGGTACTTCTAGATCTTACGATGAATTTAGGGTCCGTTTGAATGGAGAGGGAAAGGAGGAGTGAAAGGGAGTAGAATAGAGTTGGCTAAAATTAAGTTAATTTTGGGTTAAGTCTACTCTACTCTACTCCATTTTCCTTTCTCTCAATTCAAATAGACCTTTAAATAGTTTGACCCACTATTATGTAAAATGAGGGAGTATCACATTGCTATACTTTCAAACTACTAAAATGATTACTCATTTATTTGGATGAATCTAAGGCAAAAGACATAAACTCAGCTGAAAGTGTTTATCATGTAGAATGCCTAATCGCTCGTTTGGTTGGAGACTTTTAATATTGTTGTATAAAATGATGTAAAAACTGTGATTTAAAAAGTGTTGTGAAAACACATGTTTACAATAATCATAAATTAAAAAAATGTATTTAGCACCATGTTTCAAATAACATGAAACATAATTGTGTGGTTGGTATGTGTGGTTTTTTTTTATTATTATTTTTTTTAAATTTATTTATTTAAAGCTGATAAGCAGCCTCTCTAGTTGGAATTGAAAAATGAAGCTTTATGTGTTCTAATCAAGCGGCCTACATGTTTTTCAAAATATTTACAAAAGTGTCATTAAGTAACGTTGTTTGAAATCTGAAAATTGGTAAGGGAAGTTTTCCAAATTTCGTGGTTAAACACCTTAAAATAAGCAACGTAACTCAACGCGTTATGTGTGTGTGTGTGTGTGTCTTTTTTTTTTTTTTTTTTGAATCACAGATTTTAGTGTTTAAACACTAAAAACTATTGTTTGGAATCACATACCAAATAGGCCCTAAACTTTGGCAAATCGCAAAATTTTAATTGCATTTTCTAAAATGAGGCATTCACAAGTAAATGCTAGAAAAAATAGATTAAGACCATTTTCACTTGAAAAATGAGTTTTGCCATCATGAATTGTCACTTGATCCAGAGGTGTTGAGCAAATGAGCTGATGATTTCTGAATCTAATAGGCGTCGTCATTCCCATTGCTCAAAGAACTAAACATTGGCTTGGCTTGGGGAAATTATTTTCGTCAACATATTGGGTAGCCAACCCAACTGATTCAACGTTGAAACTTGGGAAGAATCTTTGTTGGAATCTTAGAATTCGTGATCAGTTTAAAATATTGCTTTGGAGACTCAATTAATTTGGAGACTCACAACTAACGTCTTGCCTAACAGAATTAGAATGTCAAAATTTAAAATGCCCATTAAAGTCAGCAAGAAGATGAGACTAGCATCCACTTGTTTTCTCCATTACCCCATTGCCAAGGCAGCCTGGCTTGGCCCATGTTGGAGCATCATATATGAGGAAATCCAAGCCTATTCATGCTTAGAGCTGGTCAAAATCATTGTAGATCCCCCATCTACAATTCTAAATGATTAGATACGTAGTGATAATTTTTCTTTGCTTGCTTGTGTGTGTGTGTGTTGATGGTCGTTTTCAAGACAGTTTTTTTATAAGCCCATTTTAGCCAGGTCTGACTTGCAGATCCAATCCATGCATTTTTTTTCTTTGTGCAATGCCCAAGCCTACGTCATCCGTTGGGGGAAATTGAGGAAGTGTGGTTTGAAGGATATAAGTCGGTTCTCTTGGACCTTTTGCATGAATCCAACTGTGTGTGCTACCAAGTGAGTTAGGGATGTTAGTAGCACCTCAGGCCCTTGGAGAATGTTTAGTATTCAAAATTTTCATCCCAATAGAGGTTTTATGCTCCTGCTGTCTATGTTTGAATCTCTTCAACAAACCTTTTTTGCCTCTAAAACATAGCTAACTCTCATTGGCCAACTCCAACTACTAGCCCTTATTTAGGTGAGCATCCCAAGAGTCTGAAATGGTTGAGAAAAGCCAGCCAATGAGACTAGTTTTAATGACACATTTAATCCTAAATCTTTACTCCATGTTTTAAAATGGCCCACATCCTTTGAAAAGTTTCATTCTAGTCCTTATACTTTGAAGTTTGTGTCAAAAAGGTAACTAAAGTTAACCATTGCTTCAATTTTCCCAGTCTCCAAAAAACATAAAGAAGCAAACAAAGTATTTAAATAAACAATTTCCTCCCTCCTTTGCCACTATGAAAATTCCTAGAATTTTGCTAAATAATCTCAACCCAAAATCAAAGAAAATAATTAAGGGTAAGGTCTTTTAATTTTGACACAAATTTAAAGCATAAGAACTACTATGTTTGACTCGACGTAAAATATTTTCCCGAGTGTAAAATATTTTTTAAAAAGGAAAATATTTTCAGGTGTTTGGTTGTGTTCCTAAAAATGCTCCAAAAAACACACTTTCTACTAGTTTCTCATATTTTTTCAACTTCCAAACAAATTTTAAAATAGAAAATATCAACATATAAACCTAAAGAAACAAAAAATCAAAACAAAACTATTCATTAAACTCTCAAACTTAGTCAAATAGAGAGAGAGAGAGAGAGAGAGAGAGAGAGAGAGAGAGATTGGTCATGGGTGGGTGGGTGGAAGATTGAGAGGTGGAGGTGATGATCTAGCCTAAGTTTAAGCTCTCTCTCTCTCTCTCTCTCTCTCTCTCTCTCTCTCTCTCTCTCTCTCTCTCTCTCTCTCTCTCTCTCTCTCTCTCTCTCTCTCTCTCTCTCTCTGGTTCAGGTGTGCAAAGAATGTGAGTGTGAGCTTGGATTAAAAATGAAATGTAGGAAAATCAAAGTGTAATTCATTTTACACCAAAACCAACTCTATTTTATGGTCAAAGAGAAAATGTTTTTAGGTTTACTAGATTTTTAGTTCAATCAAACTCCTGTAAATGTATAAAATGTTTCCTGTAAAACCTTTTCAGTTGAAACAAACATAGCCTAAAATGAGACATTTCAAAGGGTAGAGACCATTTTAAAAATTGGGGTAAAGGTTAAGGACTAAGTGTGCAATTAAATCGACTGGTAATTAATACGTACTTTGATACCATTAAATCTAACTCATTTATGGCCAGATCTAAAACCCACTTACCCATCTAGTTGTAACCATAATTCAATGCATTTAAAATTGATAAAGTCCTCATAAATATGAGTCACAAGTGTATACCTAACAATCTCCTTCTCATATGTGAGTTTTTGCTTTTTAGTGGGCTTCTAAACAAGTCTTATCAGCTCCCCCTTGCCTATGGACTTTTTCCTCCACCAGTGTGTCATCTATGAGCCTCTCGCATACGTGAGAACCACGGATCAACTTTGCATGCTCATTCAGCCCTTACTTCCATGTTCATGGGAACCTTGCACCTCACTATGATTTACCACCATTGGCTATACTCCTTTCTAGGATTTTTCCCAGGATTGTTTCTGTGATTTTTATGGGCTTGCCTTGTGAGATGCACACTTGTATAGGCTCCATGTACATGCACCTCACACGCCATTCTTACTCAACGAATATAGACAATTTTGTATATTCAATGTATATAATTTTTTGATGTGTGGACATGTTCTTCACAAAATAATGAGAG
Source organism: Quercus variabilis (assembly GCA_030445155.1). NCBI lineage: Eukaryota > Viridiplantae > Streptophyta > Magnoliopsida > Fagales > Fagaceae > Quercus > Quercus variabilis. The sequence goes on from CP129446.1 coordinate 55,221,804, forward strand.
TATTTAGTATACTTTCAATGTCCATACCTTCAAAAAGGGTACATGATTATATACATTCAATGTCCAGACTTTTAAAAAATGTACTGAAATTTTCAAAGAATATAGATAATTCTATATATTCAACGTATACAATTTTTTGATACGTGAGAATTTTTATTCACAAATTATTGAGAGTGTAAAATGTAAGGTCTGTACATTCAATTTTCAAACTATCAAGGAATGTGCACAATTCTATATATTCAATGTCCAAACTTTCAAAAAATGTACACTATTTTGTATATTCAACATACACAATTTTTTGATATGTGGACATTTTTCTTCACAAACTACTAAGATTGTAAGGTTTGTACATTTAATATCCAAACCTTCAAAGAATGTATACAATTCTATATATTCAATGTCTAGACCTTCAAAAATTTTTTAAGTATCTATACAATTTTGTATATTCAAAGTATACAATTTTTTGACGTATGAACATTTTTATTCAAAAATTACTAAGAGAATAAGATCTTTACATTTAATATCCAAACCTTTAAAAAATGTACATAATAATTTTGTATATTCAACAGACACAATTTTTCATAAAATGTAGATAATTAATTCTATATATTAAACACACACAAGTTTTTGATGTGTAAATATTTAACTTCACAACTTATGATGTAAGGCCTATATATTTAATATCAAAATCTTCAAAAAGATGTATTCAAACCATTATAAGATCATGGTTTGATTTTTGCATATACACTTAGATTAGACTAGAGTAGAATTTCTATCTTGTATATTAAAAAAAAAAAATTATATGCAATGTTATATGATTATTGTTTACATGGTACTATTCATATAAACTCATTAATGCCATAATCACTTTACTATCTCATAATCATCACAAATCCCATTACTTGGACATTAATAATACTAATAATCAAGCAAGCTAAAGAGCACTAGATCATCATTTTCCTATCCTGCATTGAGAAAGTTCCACAAGTCTATGTCAAAACTAGAGTCACCCCAAAAACTCAGGCCATCATCATCATAAGCGTAGAAATGAATTGCCTACTTTTACCTTAAGTCCTATTTCCTCAGCCCAAAGGTTTGGCTTGGGCTTCGACTCTAACCCACAACTTAGGGAGACTTGAACTTTTTCACCTCCTGCCTCGCTATTTAACAAGCTTTCCCACCAATTTATTTTGTACTCTAAGGGCTTTAATGTTGGAGATACATTGTTAACATTTTCATACAATTGAAACCTTTCTGCAATTATAGGTTTCCCACTTGCCAATGTTAAATTTTTTGACAAGGTCCTGGGTTGTGGTTTTATTGCAATCACTTTCACTATATCTTGTGCCTTTTCTTCCGCATCATTAATTTGTGCGGGAAATTACCTTCTTGCACAGGTGTGTATTCCAATAATTCTTCACATCATTAGCTGTTCTACCTGGAAGTTAACCAACAATAAGTGACCACCTACATGAATAGAAAATATTTAAATGTGTTCAAATAATTTATTGATTAATTTGTTTACTAAAGAAGGCCATTATTAGCATGCAAAAAATGTTGGGTCCAAAGGACTAGGTTGGTAAGAAGGCCATTATTAGCATGCAAAAACTGTTGGGTCCAAAGGACTAGGTTGGCAAACCATGATCATATGTAACATGTTATAAGAGTTTTTGTGTCTTGAATGTGTTTGAAGTCAATTTCAAGTCCAAGACAAGTCATAGGTTAAAGTCTAAGAAGAATTAACTATATGAAATCTCAACTCCATCTTGATCCTAGCTGGACATGTCAAGATTTACTAATCTTGACCCATCAAGATAGATTTTTGACTTGTAGTGAATTGGGACAAAATTTAGTTTGCAAGCCCAGCCCACTGTTAAAGCTTCTAGGGTTTTGTGTAACCCTATAGGACATGATTACATACTTTTTATAGATGTGCTTTTGCATCTAGGGTTTGTTTGTATTGAGTTCTCTCAAAACATCAACCGAAGATCCAAGTTCAAGTTTCTGAATATTTGATGATCAAAGAGAAGCTACTGTAATCAACCCGATTAAAATTAAGTTACCGAAGATCAAATCTTCAAGTGGGTACTTGAAGTTGTGAGCAATAGATTCACATTCAATAGAGTTCACTAGTAAAAGAGTTAATGTATTTAGAGCTGATCATGTTAGCATCGGTTAGCCATTAACATTGGTTGGAGGATGGCAACAATGTTGCTAAATGAGAGGAATGGAAAGCTCTGAACAATAGTTGGAGAAAGAAAACAAGAGAAGTAGTAGGGGTTCAGCCTAAACTTCTTTATAGGTTAATAGGTTCTACTATAGGTAAGTACTTCGGGATAAGGTATGATTCTTTGTACTTATAACCTTTATTCTTGTTAGCAGATATTCTTCGAAAGTGGTGACTTATAATTCACTTAGTGGGGTTTTGTTTGCGAGAGTTTTCCTCATCGTGATTAAATTCCTATGTCAAACTTATTTTTCAATGCACTTAATTTAGTTTAGAGATTTAATTGCGCTTTAATTATATTTGCATGTAATTTGATTTAATTAATTAACTTGGGTAATTGGCTAATTAACTGGAGTTAATCTATAACTCAACAAGTTTTTCTAATCCTAATAAAGAACCTATATAAAGGCCCATTAAAGATGACTTTCGATAAGATTGTAAAGGTAGAAACTCTAAGGTATTCATAGAGAAAACTCTAGTCTCTATATATTGAACCTATGAGTTTAGAAACACAAGAGAAATAGATTTTGTTGACTGTTGACGTTAAAGGTTCAGTACCAAACATCATCTCTAGCACCAAATTGAAAATCATGAGGTGTTCCAAGTGAGGCTACAACACAAAAGACCTACTTCTTTGAAGTTGTTGTAGTGTTAGACATAGATTGGGTATTTGTTATCAAAGAGTTCACAAGATAAAAGAGTACAACTACATTGGAGTTGTATGTGGTCATTTGAGTAAGTTTTACTGTAGGTAGCTATACAAAGATCAAGTATATATTCTTGTATTGTAAAACTTCCATTTACTTTAGTGAATTCTTTGGTATGGTGGTATGTTACAAACCATTTGTAAGGTTTTTCCCATCAAGGTTTTCCCTTCAAAACCATATTTCCTATATCTAAATTTATTTTCCGCTATATTTATTTTTTGTGATATGGTTGTGCTCATCACCAACTAAATTAAAATTTGTTACATAATTAATTAATCAAGTTGGTAATTTGGTTTAAAATTAATCAATTATTGGTGTCTAAATTTCCCAACAATTAACAAGTCACCTTAAATTAAATTTGCTAAGTTTAAAATTAATCAACTCGTTATTTATACAAAGTTTTGTAAACACTTACAAAAAAACCTTTCACCTTATAAAATTTTTAATTAAAAAAAATACTAGCATGGTAAACAATTCTATTTATACTAACTTTTGTAAAAGCTTTAAATAATAAAATTATATATCAACGTTTTGATCTTGGATATAAAAGGTATATAACTAAAACTTTGGCCAAAAAATATGCAAAATAACATACGTAAATAGAATTATTTAATGTCATTTATTATTTGGAGAAATATATGCTAGAGATCAAATTGGCTACTACCATCAACAAATTAATTCTTTTTCATATAATATATGAATTATCAACACAATTCAAACTTGAACTTTGCACATATGAAGATATAATCAATACAAGAAAAAAGTTATTTTGCAACAAAAAGACAATATTGTGGCAAACAACATAAATTTGTGTATATATTACTTTTTGTTGCAATATGGACTTAAAAATACTAATATAATCTATCAATATTTTATTTGTTGCAATAACTTGTAATAATTTTTTTTGCAATAGATTAATCGCTCCCTTATTAAAATTTCCCAAATTTTCATTACATGTACACTATTACAAAAATTCCCTATTTCCCTTCAAATTTTCATTGCATACACACACATACACTTCAGATGGTTCTCTAATGGTGGATTGGGTAAAGTACACTATGGGTTAAAGCGATCGAAAACTCACCGCCAATTTTGAGCTCTCCTCTCACAAGAAGAAGATTTTCAAGGGTAGACAACCACATTGGTGTCGCCATTGCCATACTCACCGCCAACAGTTGTGTTCTCTCTTATGAGTCTCCTCTTCCTGTTGGTCATTCAACTCACTGATAAGGCTTAACAATAAATTGTAGCAACATACAAAGAGAGACAAAGAAGCCTCCTAGGATCTAAGAGACACCACAAACACACTTTGCAGATCACCATAGTTGTTGTCGCACGATCACTATGATATCCTTCTCTTTTTTTATTTTTTATTTGATTTTCATTTTTTTTAATGGAGAGAGAGAGAGAGAGAGAGAGAGAGAGAGAGAGAGAGAGAGAGAGAGAGAGAGAGCTTGGAATTATAAGTCCATGCACCTTTGTCCAAAAAAAAAATGTGAGTTTTAGGTAGGGGTGTCCACGGGTCGGGTTTGTGTCCAACCTAGAATCGACCCAATGACACCGGGTTTCCAGTAAGAAAACCCCCTATCGATCGTAAAAACCAACAGGTCAAGTCGGATCAGACTCGGTTGGTTAGTAGTTGGGTTGGTTGTAGCCGATGAAGTGCTGCTGGAGGTTCCTGAGCAAAAAAACACTAGCTCTTCACCAGATTTGTGCAAAACCCATTGGATCTAATAAAAAAACACTAGATCTTTGCTAGATTTAAGCAAAACCCATTAGAACTTTGCTGGATTTGAGCAAAACCCACAGGATTTTCACCAAATTTAAGTAAAACCTACTAGATTTTTGCTAGATTTGAGCCATATTTGAGCAAAACCCACTAAATCGTAGTTGAATCTAAGCAAAAATGATGAGATCTTTACCAAAAATCACAAGATCTTCAAAGGATCTGAGTGAAAACCATTATGTTTTTGTCGAATCTGGGTAGATCTACCCTGTTTCAAGGACTAAGGTGGTTGGATCGGGTGGCTTGGTTTTTGGAGAAGGAGACCCGCCACCTGACTCGCTGACTTCGGTTGTGGAACTTAGCAACCCGCCGCCGACTGCCTCTCTCCTTGGGTCGGTTCGGTTTCGGTTTAAGTGGCTCTAGGTCAAACGGGTTCATTGGGTCACAGTTGGGGATGGAAAACCCTAGTTTTGGGTGAGTAGTTAGAGAGTTATATATATTTGTTGGTAGACTTGCCTGTTACCTAGGAGCTTATGGAGCCGGATTAGTAGATCAACTTCGTCTTCTGCAAAGTTTCCTCTCTTTATATTTGGCTTTAGGTATTTTAACTACCTCAGTCTACAGCTGTTTCAACATCTATTTTACCCTATATGCGAAACAAACTTTCGTAAAAAAGAAAAGGGAAAGAAAGAAAGAAACATACAAACCATCTATTGTGGCACATATTAAGTTATACACAGTTGTACATATTCTAACTAAAATCGTGTTTTTAAAATAACTATTTTAATTGTACGTCAGGTATACATAATGTGTAATTATCATAAGAGCATCCACAACAGTGGAGCGCAAAATTTAGTTATTTAGCTCCACTAAAAGTTACGTTATCTATTTTATCTACACATATGCTGTAGCAGTGAATCTATTTTAGCTTTCAACACAATAAAATAATATAAATATCACAATAAAATAATATATCCATTACAATAAAATAATATATCCATTACAATAAAATAATATATCCCACTACCCAAAAAAAATCCACAGCACCAACTATAACCACCTCTACCATCACCTACAACCACCAGCAGCAGCAGTCCACAGCAGGAAAAAAAAAAAAAAAACCACCAACCTAAATCTCCAATCTTATTCCTCAACCCAAACCAAACAAAATCACTAATCATAAACAAAATAAAAAATCACCAATCACAGAGCTGGGCTTCGGTGAGGAGGACAGGGTCGATGTGGGTCTAATCGAAAAGAGAAGTGGGTCTGATCGGTGGAAGAGAAGTGGGTCTGATCGGATCGGCAGCGTGGGTTTGACATGTGCGATGGCGAAAGAGGCAGCGCTACCGAGGAAGGAGAGGAATCCGAAATTCGCTGGCTCTTGATTGTCAAGGAAGAGATCCTTTTGAACTCTAAACACACTACTTGCACACATGATCGCGAAGTCGAGCATCAACACTGAGATGAGGAACGATCTGATGGTGGTGAGGAAAATGACGACGACAGTTAAGAGTGGGAGACCGATCTCGCAATTGGAGAACCTGCGACCGAGAATGACGAGAGGCTGATTGTAAAGTCTAGGTAGCGAGGAGAGAGAGAGATAGGCTGAGAGGGGAGAGAGAAAGTGAGACGATTTTGAGAGAGTTTGAGGGAATAATATTTTAATTGGGGCCGGGAGTAAAATAATATTTTTTTTGTTTAGCTCTCATGAACAGTGCACATCTATCTATAGATATGCACTGTAGCAATGAAGCTAAAAATAAATAAATTTAGCTCCATTGCTAGAGAATGCTTTTTGATGTTTGAGGAGCTAAAAAATACCAACATACCAATATAGCACCATTATTATGAGTACTCTAAGAGAATATCGCACTACATAAAACCTACTTTCTTTTGTTTCCCTTTAAATTATTGAAAACACAAAAAAAAAAAAAAAAAAAAAGGATGAGAGAAGTAAATGAAAGAACGTAATTATCCCAACAAAAAAGAAAACGGTAATCTCTTCTCCGTCTCTCTTACTCGCTACCTGCTCTGAGAGGAACTTGGTGCCACCTTCCTTCTCCGTACTTTTCAATGCATTGACTTAGAAGAATATCTTCCTCCTTAGTCCATGCACCTTTTCTCACACCAAAAGAGCCCATGTGGATTCAATGCTAAAAGTTCAAAAAAGCATTTATGTGAGTATATACACTTACTACAAATAAAACGATCTATTGCGGCAGGCCAAAAAGCGCTGTTGAAGCCCTAAAAACCACCGCTAAAGGTACATTTGACCTTTAGCGGTGGGTGCTATTGCGGTGGTTCTTCCTGCCATCGTTGTGGTGCCGCTATAGATATACCTTTTAGTGGTGGTTTTGGTTTATTGCAGTGGGCATAAAACCGCCGTCATACAATGTTCAAATTTATGTCAATTGACTTTTAGTGGCGGCTTATGTACGCCGCTATAGGCAATTAATTAAAACGGACTAATTGCACTTTTAGCAACGGGTGGAAACGCCGTTATATGTACATACCTTTAGTGGCATGCTATAAGTGCTGCTATAGGGTTTTATTTAATTATAAAATGTGCACCTATTGCAGCGCTTTTTGACCGCCGCTATAGGTTTTTTTATTTTATTTTTTATTTATTTATTTTTTCAGTGGGCTTTAAAACCACTGTTTGCATCAAATATGTTGTTCAAACCTGTTACAAATATATTGTTCAGACCTGTTTAAAACCTGTAATAGTTTTAGCTCTACTAACACAATACCACAAATGTAATTAATTAACAACACTACAAATGTCTCCAAATTAACATAATATTAACATAGAAATATATTATCAAATACATAACATTGTCTATAACCACTATCATAAGATTAACAAAAAAAGATGTGGTCTTTTGAATAAAACAACCGCTCAAATTAAGCTAATACTATAATCAAAGTTCCAAAGTGCTTAAAAATATCCTTCAACACTTGCAAAAAATGCAGTTGTTCTTCTGTAGTTCTTTGTACACAAAAAAGTCTTCGAACACCAAGATAAAACTTATAAGCTGCTTGGTTGATAGGATGTGGCTAACGATTTTTGGAGAGTTGGAGATTGTTGAGCCGAAGGAACATCCTACATACAAAGTATGATCACTCAATAAGTGCCCATAAATGGAATAGAATGACAAGAAAATATTACCAAGGCAAAAAATGGGAACAAGTTAAACGAAGACATTTATACGCACTCACAACAATAACAAAGTGCTTACATAGAGAAAAACATTGACTAAGTCTTTGTTAATATACCTGATTGCATTGGAAAAAAAATTTGTTGCATTTGTTGGAGCATGCGAGCCATTCTTTGCTCCATTTCTTCGAATTGACTAAGTCTTTCCTTTATTTCGTCAAAACGTGCAAGTTTATCCTCCATAGTAGCCAAGGAAGCCTTCAGTTGTGCTACTTTGTTGTCCCTTGCTTGACTTGAGTGTATTTCAATGTCTGTGAGAGCACTCTTGCTACTTTGACCACTTGGGCTTGGACCAAATCTACCCCACGAATACTACCTTTGCGCTGCTTACCCATCACTTTGGCAAACACATCATCTGTTGACATGCAATACTACCACTCATGTTAGATGACTACAATTGATTCGAAGGATCATCCAACAATTGCTTCATTTTGTCCTGATATTTGGGTTTGGACAAAATAAAAAAGGTTAGAAATCATATAGTTAAAATGACCCCACAACATATACATACATACATATATATATATATATATATAGGATGAGACAAGCAAGCACTAATATGTACCAGTAACCCTTAAGAGAAAATTGACAATCTACAGGCAACTCACCATATGAAATTTGATAAAGAAATAATTGCAAAGTCACATCTAGCAAGGGTTTTTTTTTTTTTTTCCCTATAAATTACAAAAAGATCATGTTGAACCATGGGATTAGAATTTAGGATCCTGCACTCAAAGGAGTAATCTTGAACGCGTTACCAACATTATGAAAGTAACTCCTTGTGTAAGATCTAGAGAAATTAATAGATAGATAGAGCTGACCTTTAGATAATTTTCTGTCATAGAGAATTCTGGCAACAACATACACCACTCTTCCACTCAAATGGCAAAATTAAAATAGAGCAACACCAAAAATACTACTAATAAAAAAAAAATCCACACATTTAAATGACTCGTAAATAGACTTATTTGTTAAATGACAATATAGAATATGATGACAAAGCCCTTACCCCTCCATTAATTAAAATTACTTTATTTCTTTTACATAAGTATTTATTAAAAATTACTTAATTAATTAAAAAAAAAAAAAACCATTCGCCTCCTGTGGTGGCGGTGCCGATTTAAGATTGGGTAGCTCAAGCCCTGGGTTTCTGTTTGATGAAATAGCAGAAAGAGGTGGCTATGGTTGTGGTTGTGGATTGGGTGGTGGTGGTGAGTCATTGAGGAGATTTTCGAAGGGTCGAGAGAGAGAGTGTGTGTGTGTGTGTGAGAGAGACTGTGTGTGTGGGAGACTAGCTAAAAATGAAAAGAGACAAAAAAACCGGAGGAAAATTTAGGTCCACGTGGGGGAAATGTAAGGGTCTATTGTGGCGGGTCATTGACACGCCGCTATATCTAAGTTTGGGGCTGCTAAAACAAGTCTATTACGGCGGGCCCAAAATGCGCCGCAATAGCTTTCATGTACGGCGGCAAGCCCAAAATGCGCTGCAATAGACGCCTTATAGCGGTAGTTATCGCACCTGCCGCAATAGGTCCGCCGCAATAGGTCCTTTTTTTTTGTAGTGACTGCGTTTGGGAGAGATGCAACTCATTTATATTTACACATGAGCTTGCCCAGTTCCTAGCTAGTTCGTACTTCTGATATTAAAAGGGTGACGTGGATTTCCTACATTCACAGCTCTCATCAAGTGTTTCAGACTCGGCCACGAAATGGCTTATAGCTTAATTTATTAGTAGCGATGGTGTTCGTACAGGATTTCTTCCTCATTAGTCCATGCACCGTTTCTCACACCAAAAGAGCCCATGTGGATAATGCATAACAAATGATGCTTACAGATAACAGAAACATGAATCTCGTACAATAATAATGCATGGTGTACGTTTACTGTTGAGATAATTACTGACTAGGCTTTATAAATATAACCGACAAAGTTCCTTCTGGTAAAAGAAGCCAAAAAGTAGACATAAATAAATATTATATTACTTAAAGTCATCCTATCAACCAATTAAAATTCAAAAATTACAGAACGTTAAATCAAATCGATATTTCCTAGAGCTAAATTTGTTTGGAGAAAAAAACGATAGTCGTCCCATTTTCCCCAAGAAATATGCCCCAATTAATACAGCTACAAGAATCTCGTACAATAATGTTCATTTGAATGAAAGTCATATTTTATTTATTTATTTATTTTTGATGAGAAAAAGAGGAGGGGGGGGGGGGGGGAGGGGGAGGCGGGAGCGACCATTTGTAACTCACCCCCTTAGACATGACTATAGGTGCACCTCCGTTAGGAAATGTTAGATTGAGTCATAATTATTGTGGCTGGGGGTTGTCACAAACTTTGCCCTAGCACTCCAAGAGAGCTAGCAATAAGGTGCAATGCATGGGTGCTTCCACCTCCCATTCCCGGTACCCGCCAAGGTTCGAACAAAGGATCATTGCGCATGCGCACGGGACCCTTACCGCTAGGCCACCCCTCTTGGGGCATATTTTAATTTGTTGAATGGACCCATTCGGCCTTTTTCATGGGCATTCTACAATGCCTGTGAGATTGGGGTGGTGGTCTCTAGTTAGTAGGTGGTGGTCTCTAGTTAGTGACAGCAGAGGAAATTGCTGTGATGGGAATAACAAGGTTTTTTTTTTTTAATATTTTATTTTGAGAAAGTGAAACAAAAACTTAAATTTAGGAATTAATAGACACATGCTAGATTTTGATTTGTGGTACATAGAGTGGTATAAAGAAAGTGGTATAGAAGATTTTGATTCTTTTATTAAAACGAAGACTAAGAGATTAGGAAAAGGGAGAGAGCTTGTCACCATCTCTATCAATCGCTTGAGCCAGCCACCAAATTAGGGAGATTAGAGTTGAGAAAAAAAAAAACAATAATTGTCACATTTTCACCAAGAAATATGCCACAATGATGCTTACAGCTACAAGAATCTCATACAATAATGTATGGTGTTCGTTTATTGTTGTGATATATATTTTTTTTCTTCTAAATATCCTCTTTATTAAAACGGACACTAAAAGAATAGGAGAAGGGAGAGAGCTTGTTACCATCTCTATCATTATTTTCTTTACTTGATTAATTCCACCAAAAGTCCATTATTTTATATCCTTATAAAATTGCTTGTTAGTTAGCTGCTGGTTTGTTTAACAATTTTTTCTTGATTACCCGTGATTAAAAAAGAACACAAAAAAAAAAAAAAAAAACACAAAATAAAAAAGAACATAAAATGATCAAATTGCCATTACTTTTTCCTTGTTAGGTGCTGAGTCCTAGGGCTGGCCATTATTTTCTATTCAATTGTTTTCCCTAAATTCTTATTCTATCTCCCCCTTCCAATCCCCTTTTGAACCTGTCCTGCATCAGCATTCTAATTAATCTGAACCCATTATACCAATAACGCTCAACACAGCAAGATTTTGAACCTAAATTTTAAGGGTTCACTATGTAAACCCTGATTCACCATAGTATTATTAAGTGTCATATTGCAGGTAATATGGCTTGGTTATCAACTGATATTTGGAAGTTTTATATCAAACTAAGTCATATTTCTATACCATCTTTAAGTTCCAAAAATAAATTGTTATGCCTTTTTCCCCGGATTATAGAGTACAAGAGTACGGGCTTAAATGTGTGTGTGTGTGTGTATATTTGTATTCTTTTTTTTTTTTTTTTTTTTTTTTTTCTTTTGTCACCTGTGCTAGAGGTTGACATGCCAAGGGAGTAAAAATTGAGTGTAGTTCTTGATAGAGTTGATTTTATAGGAGTTAAGTACCTATTAATAAATTTTAAGAGTACAGGTTCAATTTGAAACTAAAAAATCTATAAGTTTTAATTTGTAACAATCATAAATATAAGGGTTTAATTTTAAACTTTTGAATCTATATATGGTTTAATTTGAAACTGATAGAATTTGGATTGGCAAATATCCGTGACATTGCAATTTGAATTCTTGGTCCGAAAATTGTCTTGAAGCTGCTCAATTTGAAACTAAAAAAATCCATAAGTTATAATTTGTAACAATCATAAACATCAGGGTTTAATTTTAAACTTTTGAATCTATATATGGTTTATTTGAAACTGATAGAATTTGGATTGGCAAATATCTGTGATATTGCAATTTGAATTCTTGGTCTGAAAATTGTCTTGAAGCTGCTCCATGGTCTTCCATTGGAAGAATCTCACTCAAGCAAAAAGTAATTCTGTTCAACCAAGCTACATATAATTTAAGCATACAAATCCCAAAACTCATTTAAGAAAAAAATAATATCAGGGTTTAATTTTAATTTTTAATGTATATTATATTTTTTAATGTATCAATTTGAAAGATAAAAATTAAACCCTGATGTTTATGATTGTTACATTAAAAAATATAATATACATTAGGCACACATTAACCATCTATTTAAAAAATATATAAAAAATTAAAAAAATTGTCAAAATAGTAAATTATTTTTTTGTTTTTTCATAAAAAAAACTTTCTAAAATGGATTACTAATGTATATTATATTTATTAATATATCAATTTAAAGATAACATGCGGCATTTGAAAATGACAGAGACAGCAAGACAAGTAATAATCACCATATCCATATGTTTATTTCTATACATTGTAGGCCATTTGAAAATGACAGAGACAGCAAGAAGACAACTAGACGAGTAATAATCACTAGTCAAACTCAACATTATTGTCTTGGCATGTTGATGGTCGGGCTACTACTATGACCAAAGGCAAGACATTGCGTACAATACTCTTTTTTCCCCTTGGACGCATGTAAAACACAATACAACAATTTAAGCACTCATCGTTCTAATTGCAAGTTAGAATAGAAATTATAAGGAAAAAATTTAGTTACAAAATTGATTGTAACTTAAAATTATAATTTTACTTAATATTATTAACATTATTATATATTTTGAAAATCTAACTGTTGGATTGTATGTTCTTTACGTTCTAAATAAATATGTCAAATTTTGTACAAATCGAATATTATTTACTATATAATCTATAAGATTATATTTTATAAATAATTTTAAATTACAAAAACTTATAATTTAAACAATTTATTGTTGATATAGCTATTGATTTTCAATTTTCTAAAAATATTACAAACATGGAGGATATAAGAAGAAAATATAATCCAATGGTGAATTTGTCAAATTCACCTCCAATAAAAAGATATTGAGTAAGGTTGTAACCTTAAGCTATAACCAATTTTGTAACTAAATTTTGTCCAAATCTTAATCCTCGAAATTAACTGAATGGTACACGTGCCTTTGCACTGCTACTAGCCTTTAAGTGCACCGAATTTATCTAGTGACACAAAGGCAAGACAATCCAAGATGGCAAAGACAATTGAAACACGATTCAATAAGCTAATACCATGACCAAAGGCAAGACACTGCGTGCAATACTTTTTTTCCCCTTTGGACGCATGTAAAAAAGCTATACAACAATTCAAGCACTCATAACTAATTGCAAGAAAGAATAAAAATCCTAATCCCGGCATTTACTCAATGGTACCTGTGCCCCTGCACTACTACTAGCCTTTCAGTGCAGCGAATTTATCCAGAGACACACACTTTACCATGCACATACTTTGTTACAACATGCACATTTTATTTTTTTCTTTATTGATAAGAAACTTGTAAATTTTATTAAAATGAAGATAACATCGCTACATTATGAGCCACAGTAGACTCAACTATAGAGTGTGTTTTTTCTATCCAAGTTACATAATCAACAATATGCCTAATATATTGCGCTAATAAATGTGCACAACGATTACTCTGTCAATGAACATGTGAAACCTGTGCCCGTGGAAAGTCTTGCAATTTGTGTCGAATACCATCACTTATGTTTCCTATCACTAAAGGTGGATCATTGCATCTAGTCACAACATCACAAATAACCTTGGAGTTGCATTCAAATAGGACATCTCGAACCCCCACATTCCAAGCAAATAGTAAGCTCTCCTCCAATGCCTTAGCTTTAGTCTCCAGTGGCCCCAATGGTAATGGAAGGGGGTATTTTGGTAATTTATACGTTTCAGGGGTTTGGTCATTTTTTAAGGTTTAGGGTATATTTCAACAATTTTAGAGGATTTTACGAGTATGTTGGTCATTTTCAAGTTTTATGGGTAATTTGGTAATTTTGATTATCGGGTAATTGGGTAGGTTGGGGTTTACCCATAATAATTTGATTGAGCTGGGTTTGGATTAGATTTAATTAGTTATATGAGTAATAATGGGTATATGGGTAATATCCAAACCCTACCCAATTATCTCCAACCCATTAAGAATTGGGTATTACCCATAATATTTGGATTGAGTAGGTTTGGATATCTATTACCCAATGGGTATGGCCATCCCTACTCCTAGGTTGTGGCTTTATTACATTCACGTTCACTACATCTCGTGTCCTTTCTTATGAAGCCCAAGTTAGCATGCAAAAATTGTTGGGTCCATAGGACTAGGTTGGTAAACCATGATCAAATGTAATATTTTATAGGAGTTTAAGTGTGTCTTCAGTGTGTTTGAAATCAATTTTAAGTCTATTGGAAGTCATAGATTCAAGTCCAAGAAGAATTAACTATTTGGAATCTCAACACCATCTTGATCTCATCTCGACCTATCAAGAATTACTAATCTTGACCCATCAAGATAGACTTTTGACCTGTTGAGAATTGTGACAAAATTTAATTTTCCAAGCCCAGCCCACTGTTTGAGCTTCTAGGATTTCGGGCACCTAAAGCATTTTTTTTTTTTTTTTGGGCTGAATGTGCAACTAAAGCTTAGTTATAAACGAAACCGTATAGGAATGATTAAATTGCATGCTTTGGAGAAATGTGCCTTTGCAAGACTATGATTGTTTCTTGGAATTAGCTTATTGGAGAGATGTGTCTTTACAAGACAATTAGAGTCCGTTTGAAATCTACTTATTTTGGTGAAACTGAAAACTTTTTACTGAAAGTATTGTAGATAAAGGTAAAAATTAGATAAAATAGGGGGATTCTAGCATTTTGCCATTATTTTTTAAAAAATTTAGCAATATGTCCTTGTTTTGAAACTATTTAGGTTCATGCCCCTATTTTGAAACTCGATTTTCTCAAAATCGAGTTTCAATGAAAAACTCAATTTGTAGAAAATTGAGTATGGGAACAAAAAAAAAAAAAAAAAAAAAAAAAAAAAAAAAAAATCTTGCATGGAACTTGAGTTCATGAAGCTCGACTTCCCATTTAAAATGCCACTATAGAACTCCTTGAACGCAGTTATAGGTATGGGGCAATCAAACTTTAAAAAAAAAAAAAAAAAAAAAATTGCAGAGAACTCGAGTTCCATTTAAAATGCCACTATAGGACTCCTTGAACGCAGCTATAGGTTTGGGGTGATCAAACTTAAAATATATATATATATATATATTCCATGGAACTCAAGTTCATAGAGCTTGAGTTCCATTTAAAACGCCACTATGGGTCTCCCTAAACGCAGCTATAGGTATGGAACTAGAGTTTCATGCAATTTTTTATTTTTATTTTTTAAGTTTGATTAGACATAACTCGATTTTAAACCAATTGAAACTTAATTTTATTAAAATTGAGTTTTAAAACATGGGCATAAGACTAAATAGTTTCAAAACAAAGACATATTGCTAAATTAAAAAAAAAATAAGGGCAAAATGCTAGAATTCCCGCTAAAATAGTATAGTGAGATCTATGAATGGTATCAAAAAGTGCAGTGTGACCCATTCATAGTAGTAAAAATAAGCTGAATAGTAAAATAAGCTAGTTTTTTAAATAGTACCAAAAAGTGCAGTGAGGCTCATGAATAGTACAAAAAATAAATTAAATAGTAAAATAAGCTAGCAAAATTAAGTCATGCTAAACGCACACTTAATATACATTTGAAAGTAAGTTTTGAGCTCTAGCTGGATCTACACAATAGCGTTTTATTTTTTTTAATGAAAATCCTAGAGAGCTCATGATCTTGCAGTGTGACCCATTGATAGTAGTAAAAATAAGTTGAATAGTAAAATAAGCTAGTTTTTTAAATATTACCAAAAAGTGCAGTGAGACTCATGAATAGTACAAAAAATAAATTAAATAGTAAAATAAGCTAGCAACATTAAGTCATACCAAACGCACACTTAATATACATTCGAAAGTAAGTTTTGAGCTCTAGCTGGATCTACACAATAGCGTTTTACTTTTTTTTAATGAAAATCCTAGAAAGCTCATGATCTTGTCACATCATTTTACTTTTTTGGTGAATTGAATATATATATATATATATATAGTGGTAAGAACTCAATTTGAGAAATTTAAATTAAAAAAAAAAAAATAAAGTAGAGAAACAATAAATAGCAAAAAGTTTTTTTTTTTAATGTTTTATTTTATTTTTTTATGTTGAATATGTGGGAGGACTTTCGTCTCGGCCCCCAATCAGGTATTGTTCTCTTTGGAAATGGCGTTGAGTCTTAATCCTCAAGGGTTTGCTTAATCCCACATCGGGGAGAGATGCTTCCCACTCATGCCTTATAAGCCTTTGGCCTAAGGATGAGTGGATAGATGAAATAATACAGTGGGACCCATGAATAGTATTAAAAAGTGCAATGAGACTCATGAATAGTAACAAAAATAAGCTGAATAGTAAAATAAGTTAGCAAAAATAATCCATGCTAAATGGACACTTAGTATTAGGGACGAAATTATTATATGTTGATAACCTGTATCCAATACATGTTAAATCATAAATGTGTTTGTGTTGTTAGTCTTTTGTATTTTGGAAGTTGTAATTGAACATTGAGTTGAATACACAAAGATGTTTCAAGGATCTATTGCCTCGATTGCAAGCTCAACTGCATCTTGACAACTTGAGCCTCAAGTAAGTTTGACACTAGCCTTGATACCTCTGGAATAATTCAGAATTGCAGATTCAATTTTGCTGGAGATACTCCTAGAGATACTCCTAGTCTCCTAGAGATACTCCTAGTCTCCACCTATTAAATTTGTGAGTTCAAAAACACAAAAGAAAGAGATATTACCAAGAGATTCAGTGCCAAATATAATCTCTAGTAGACTAGCACCAAATTGAAAATCATAATTTTTTCAAGTAAGGCTATTGCACATATAACCTACTTTATTTAAGTTGTTTTTGTAGTGTTAAACACAAATTGGTTATAAGTGCATTAAAGAGATTCATAAGGTAAAAAAATCCAATTGGGTTGAAGTTATGTGTGGTCACTTGAGTAATTTTCTACTGTAAATAGCAATACTAGAATCATATCTATATTATTGTATTCTTGTAGACAATAATTATGGAGATCAATGTCCTGAATTGGCAAAAATCTTTCGTGATGTTCACTTCAATCCAAAAACAAATATGTGGATACACCCTGAGGATGAAGATACATATGTATGTATATCACTCCATCCCTATAATATTTGTAAACCTATAATATATGTATTACTATTGTGATTGTTTGTTTCTTTTCTTTGAAATGATAGGAAACTATTTTGAAAGTACAAGAGATGCATTGTCAAGATTTTAATGCAGTTCCCCTGATCCAAGTGGAGATAGCTTTTTTAAGAAGAAATCTAGCATTGTAAAAGGACTTGGTATGAGACCTTCCTCATCTCTTACGACCACTACCTCATCTAGTTCCTTAGTCCAATATATCTAGCATCTAGAGAGTCAAATAATTGAGCCCAAGGAGGCAAAAGCAAAGCAAGAAGAGTTGCAAAATGATATCTTAAACTTTTTGAAGAGTAAGGATTATGATAACACTATTAACTATGGGGGTAGCTAGTCTTCGAGCTAAAAGACTTATTGGTTAATATTTTATTTTAACAATTGTGCATTACATGGTATGACTACTTTTAATGCATTGCTAGAAAATATTTGTATTACATTACACTTGAAAATGTATCTTTGCTTTCTACAAATTATTATTTAGGAGTTGTAACTTTAATTCATTGGTGTGACTAGTTTTAATGCATTGTTAGAAATATTTCTTATAACATAGTTAATGTTTTTGCTTTACAATTTTAATGTAGTTTTGTTTTTAAATTTGTGCAAATATCTTATTGGTGACTTTCAGGACATTTTCTTTTGGCACTACTTGAAGACATATAAAGACATCTTCCTTTGGCCCTAATTATATTACATTAATGTCTTTGTATTGTTATAAGACATCTTGTGTTATTGTATGTATTGCAAACAAATGTTTGGATGGATTGAATCTAATACTTGTTTTATTTACTTTTGGATTGTATGGATTGTTTGCTTATAAATTTGTTGTTCAAATGTGAGGTTCTAATAATTTAGTGACAGGTTAATATCAAAGAAAATAAATGAAAATAGAGAATTAGACTAAAAATAATAAATATTTGGTGACGAAATTTTTCGTCACTAATAGTTTGGATACAATGGAATAATAACTTTTGGTGATGAAATGATTCGTCGCTTAATATGGCAAGATTTTTATAAAGAAAAAAAATTGGTGTAGGCAACGAAATGGTATCGTCACCAAAAGATTTTTTATTTTTTTATTTTTATTTTTTATTTTTTATAAATTAGTCAGACCTTTTGGCGATGAAATTCTTCATTGCCAGGACTTTTGGCTACATGTTATACGTGACAAAACCAATTTCATCGCCAAATGTCATAGGTGACGAAAATAGGACATTTGGTGACGAAATTGGCCACCAAGTTACTTTAAAGGCAAAAACCACATTTTCGTCCCCTCATTTTCACGCGATTCCCATTTTGGTCCCTAACTTTTATTTTTACCGCTTTTAGTCCCTATTCTGAAAAACGTGTCTCGTTTTTATCCCTGCCATTACATCAGAGATGGAAAATGCACACGTGGCAAACAGAATGCACTGTTGAGACACTAAAAACTGACGTGGCCATTAAAATATTATTAAAAATAATTATTTGGTATTTTTAAATAACACATCAGCATTTTAATTAATAAAAAATTTAAAAAAAATTAAAAAACCCAAAAAATAAAAAGCTAGGCCAGAAAATAAATAAAAATTTTAAAATAAACATTAATCTAATTAATTTTTTTTCTTACTTTTCACTTTTTTTTTTTTTTTTTCCTGTAAGAACATACATCCTCAAGCCTAGAAATGAAGAACACACAGGTAAGAAGAGAAAACAAAATAAAAAACACCCACATCACAATAACCAAAAACCCAAGCTTTAACATTCCAATCCTCAAAATTGGACCTCATTTTCTCTGCTACGAAACAAAAACACATACAAAAAAAAAAGTGTCATTTAAGCTATATAACCACATCAACCTCACAAATACTTAACCTTTTCCATTACCCACATCACAAATAACCAAGAACCCAAGCTCCAAATCCCTATCACCGAAAATTTTCCCCCATTTTCTCAGCCACCAAACAACCCCACCAATTTTTTTTTTTAAAAAAGCTCAAAGGCGAGATTTGAGGGTCACCACGGGCTTCGTGTGTCGCTCTGGCGCTCCTCGAGCTGCTCTGCTGCGGTCTCTTGAGCCACCATCGACGGCTGCACATCACACGGCGGCTGCTGGCTTGACGGAGGAACCACGCGGCCTGGCGGAGGTTCTGGCGCTGCACGAATCGGTGTTGATGATTAGGTTTTCTCTGAGGTTTGTTGAGGATTTGTGGTCTGGAATTTATGGATTTTGGTTTGATGATTGGGTTTTGTTTTGTTTTTGATGTTGGATGATTTAGATGTTTTGTTGTTGATTTGGTTGGGTTTCGATTTACTCATTTTGGAGATATGTTTGGGATGAAATTCTATGTATTTAGTTGAATTTGTGTTATGAGAAATGTTGGAAAAGAAAATCTTTGAATTCTATGTTCTTCGTTCTTGTGATCTGGGGTTGTGTTCTTGTAATCTGGGTTTAAGTTCTTGTTTATTCAAGCTCAGGGGTGTAATCTGGGTTGTGTTCTTTGAAGTTCTTGTAATCTGGGGTTGGGTTCAAGCTCAGGGGTTTGGTTTTCAATTTTTTTGAGATCTGAATCTCAGGGTTGGTTTTTTTTTTTTTTTTAGATCCGAATCTCAGGTTAATGTTTATTTTAAAATTTTTATTTATTTTCTGGCCTAGCTTTTTATTTTTTGGGTTTTTTAATTTTTTTAAAATTTTTTATTAATTAAAATGCTGATGTGTTATTTAAAAATACCAAATAATTATTTTTAATAATATTTTAATGGCCACATCAGCTTTTAGTGTCTCAACAGTGCATTCCATTTGCCATGTGTGCATTTTCCGTCTCTGATGTAATGGCAGGGACAAAAATGAGACACATTTTTTCAGAATAGGGACTAAAAGCAGTAAAAATAAAAGTTAGGGACCAAAATGGGAATTGCGTGAAAATGTAGGGACGAAAATGTGGTTTTCACCTACTTTAAAATAAACGTGGACGGAGCATCAACTGAAGATGGCAAAGGCTCAAGCATTGGTATGATCATTAGGGACAGTCATGGCACCGCCATTGGAGCCTTTAACAAACTCCTTCCTTCAACCTTCACAGTAGAGGTCACAGAGGCTCTTGCTTTACATTAGGAGGTGCTGTTTGCTTCTGAAATGAACATTCCTTGGGATATCTTCGAGTCAAATGCTCTGTCTATCATCTAGGCCTTGAAATCAAGAGACAAAGGAGGAGAAATAAGCCACATCCTTGAGGACATCAAGTTGGCAAAGCTCACCTTTTCCTGGTGCACGTTCTAGCATCTGAAAATGGATGGCAACACAGTCACTCATAAATTGGCCAAAAAAGCTAGAATCTCTGGTTACTCTAGAGTTTGGAAGGGCATTAACCCTTCTTTTGTTTAGCAATCCTTTCTTTTGTTTAGCAATTCATGTCAAATGATTTAGTGTAATGTTCTATTATGTGCTGCTCTCACTTTGTTGTAATCCAATTTCAATTTGAACGAATATCTTTCAAGTTTCACTTAAAAAAAAAAAAAAGCTCATTTTGTTGTAGTGAGAATAAGATTGTTCTAATTTAAACGTTATGCCTTGTAAAAACTATAAAAAGAAAAAAGAAAAAGGATGTACCATGGTCATAAAACACAACCTTTGGTGCCTAACAAACACCCACTATGATAAAATAAAAAGAAAAATAAAAAGGATGTAGATGTATTGGGTTTTTTGGTACATAACAAACACCCACTATGGCAAAATAAAAAGGAAAAGGAAAAGGATGTAGATGTAATGGGTTTTTTGAATTATAACGTCTCTTTTATTTAATTTTTTTTTCTTGAATTGTGAGTCTCTTCAAAATTGCAATCTAATTAAAGAAATTACATTTTTTAATCCAAATTTTAATCTCAATGTAAGTCTCTCTAATATTGTAGGCTAATTAAAGAAATTAAAATAAATAAATAAATTATAATGAGATGTAAATTTGTGAGGCTTGCATAGAGACAGAACTAAGTGAGAGCCGGGGGGGACCCCCCCCCCCCCCCCCCCCCCCCCCCTGATTTTTCAAAAGTTATGCTTAGTAGGTATGTATTCTCAAAGAATTAAAATGTACCCCAAAATATTACTTTTGGCCCCTCTCCAAAAATATTTTCAAATTGACCCAATAGACCCAAAAATAAAAACTATCTACTTTGCCTGATTGCCCCATGAATTAAAAAAAAAAAAAAAAAACCTCTGATCAAAACAAACCCAATTGTCCCAAGAATAATAAGAATAACCTCTAGATAAACCAAAATTTAAAAAAAAAAGAAAAAAAAAAAGAACATAAATCCAATCTAAACAAACCCAATAACACAAATAACCTTAAGATTAAACAAAATTCCTGTCTAAACCAAAAAGTATACACAATATAATCACAAATTTGATATAACAAAACAAAAATCACAAATCCCCAATTTTATCCATTAAAACTTTTCCCCCTTTGTCAAACTCTGTAGCTCTCATTCTTAAATGCTTCCACACACCAATCCTAACCAGCTGCATGGTTTGGTTTGTCTGCTCCTTTGGCTTGCGCATCTCCACCTCTCTAATCTAGTCCACTTTTTACACTCACACACAAGTTGATTTGGCTAAGGTATGGACTCATGGATCTCTCTTCTCTTATCTCTCTCATGTTTTGGTATGGTGTGACTTTAGTTAAGACCTTGGGAATGTGATTGTGAATATTTATTTTACTGTTTGTTTGGTTTATCTCTAGACACACGTGTTTTGGTTAAGTGCGAGTTGTGGGTTGTGTTCATGTGATTTGGAACCGATATATTATTAACGTTATTTTATTGTCTTATGGGGGCATGGAAGCATGATGTAGAATGTGCTAGAATACTGAATAGCACCATATGAAATTGGTATTAGTTTATTGCAACATGATCTTTAATTGCGCCAACAAATATTAGATTGTAATGTTAATTAAGGTGATAAAATTTGAAAAATTTCTCAAAATTTTTTGGTTTTTACTTCGGCCCCCCTAAGCTTGAATCTTGGTTCCGTCCCTAGGTTTGCAAAATTGATGTGTCAAAATTTTAGAAGGAATTAAAAAATAAAATAATTATAATAAGGTATAAATTTGTGAATCTTGCAAAGTTGATGCATCAACAAAAATTTAAATACTTTGATTATATATATATATATACACTATTATTTAAAGGGCTTCTGCTGTTTGGACCAGATTTTTCCCCCAAAATACCCCTATTTTCCTAGATTTAAGTAGAGACAGAATTAAAAGACAACAAAGTAAAACTATATCTTTAACTCCCACTAAAACATTGCTTACAAAATAGGATCGCTCTCTCACTAACCCACTTATTTAGAAACTAATGATGCCGAAAATCATTAGTAAGTCATACAATGCTCACGTGCTTTAAATAACACCTGCGAAACAAAAACAAAGAAAACCCTAAGAGAGTATCGGTGTGGTACCAGCCGAAGATCCTTCGAAGGTTAAGTTAGAGAACTTATCACAACTCTAAAGTGCTAGAGTTGGGAGAATTATGCATACCTTGGTTTGCGAGGGCCTTGAGGTATTTATAGTAGCATGGGGTTGACATTTGTTCCTTGGTTTAGAAGTTATTTCCTTGTGGAAGAGATCTTCTTTAATTCGCATATCTTACGGGATCTTTTGCTTATAGGACTCTCTTGATTAAGGTTAAGCGTGGTGTACAAGATATTTCCTTATATACTTATGCGTGAAGGCCAAGCCATGTCAACCTTGTCAAAGGCTTGCTTATCCCCTTCAGCTTCCCCTCATTAGCTTCATATCCTGTCAGTATATTATAGTCGTCTTATTTAGATAGTTGTTGTCTTCAGGGTTAAGCCACCAGCTTTGAGGTGGAACTGTCAACTCTCGCTCTGGTGTTTAGGCCGCAAATCGTTCAAACGAGGCTATCGAGTTCATTAGGCCTATTGCTTCCACCCAACATGGATGACGTTATCAAAACCACAGAATTACCCTTATCATCTGCCCCCTACTCCATAGCCCTGTCGGCTTTAGCCAACAGGTTATGGAGTTCAATTTATAGCTCTCTCCTTTTTATTATTTATTATTTTGTTTATCGAAAAGAGAGGACACTTATGGGCGATTCCTCGAGCAGCCTTTATTAATTGCTTGGACATGTGGCTTAAGCGGATTGGCTTTGTTTCTAGATGAGGGTGTCGTTTCGTCTTCTGTGTACTTTTCATCCTCTATATATATCTCAATTCCTTCCCCATTTTCTACCATTTCATCGTTGATCTTCAAAGAAAGAGAGCTTGCTATTCCGAGAGCTTTGCTCTTGTCATCTTACTAACTTCGCTGTCTTCATTCCTTTGCTGAAACCGTCATCTTTCAAAGAACTGTCTACTTGGTAAGTCACCTTTTCCTTTCATTCTATCTCTTATCTTTGTTTTTCTAGTTGATTGTTTACCACTTATAGAGAGACCATCAACCTAGGTACTTAGAATACCTCCGTCGCTTGTAGGTAAATAGATGTCTAGAAAAGTGACTAGTGAGTAGTCGTTAGTCCGTGAGGGAGCAGGCTACGACGAGGTCTTTCAGATAGGTCATGAGCTCGATGAGGGCGTTTCCTGGTCATCAGAAAAGGAAACGTCAGCCTATTCTCCTGATGAGGAAGGGGAGAGTTGTGTTGGAGAGGGGGATGGGGAAGAGGAGATAGATGAGGGAGAGGTTGAAGGTGATGAGGGAGAAGTTGAAGGTGATGAGGGAGAGGAGGATGACGAGGACGAGAGTGACGCTGACAAGAGAACCCTTGAAGTAGGAAGTTTAGGAAGCCCTGAAAGTGGGCATGCCTGTCCGTTTATCCTTCCTCAAATGTGGACCGTCAACGATTTCTTACTAAAGATGATGGTCAATATATTTAAGAATTTGAGGGATTGTTACCAAATCCCTGACCACATCCCGATTGGTCTCCCTGGGAAATTCAAGAAGTGCTACTCAGGGAAGACTGCGGACGTTGGTATGTACAACGCGATGTTCGCAGTGGGACTAAGGTTGCCACTGACGGCATTGCACCGTCAGTTGGCTAACTTTCCTGGATTATTTGTTAGCTAGATTGCTCCAAATGCCTAAAGGATCTTTATAGGGGCTAAGATTTTGTGGGGTCGTCTTAGTGATGGGAATCGTCAGCTTTCACTGGATGAGTTCTTTTGGTGCTATAGACCCCAGCACATCGTCTCGTCCCAAGAAATATAACATTCTACTGCATGGAAAAAAGCGTCAAGGCTCATGTCAACCATGCCCAACTCTAACAGGAATTGGAAGAGCAGATACTTCTTTGTCCAGGGGACAGATTGGGTATGCCATCCAGAAGAGTGGGATACAATGCCCTATGGTTTTGACAATACTTGGGTTATTGTCAAAGATTTAGGTTTAGCACCATCAGCTTTTACTTTTATTTTTTCATTTATTCATCAAGTGTTTTAATGTCATTGTTTTCTCTTTTTCAGCTAGTGTCCGTCCAATCATAATTGACAAGCAGGAGGCTTTCATTCGTCGGGTTTTTGAAATCCTGTTTGAGCATCGGAAGTGTAGGGATTTGATCGCCCTTGATATGTTGCACATGTATTGTGATGGTCCAGAGCTAATGCCTATAGCTCTGCTTGCTCACTCCCAAGTACAGGAGATCGTAGCAATATAATTCTCAAAGTACCGAGGTCGAACCACAAGGAGTAGAGTAAATTCAAAGACAATATAATTAAATAACAATTTGGGTGAAGAAGAAAAATACTTTTTCTTGGTGAGTGTTAACAATAATAATAATAAAAACTTATTTAAATCAATAATGTAAATACTAGGGCATCGGGGTGTTTCCCTATATCGATATGAAATTCTTTGTGATCTAAGAAAATATATATTTCATAATTGATTGTTCTTATACAATTAAAAACTTATGATTCGGTTGAACTGAGACAATTCAAGAATGTATGATAACCTCGATTAATAATGTGGTTAGAAAAGTTTTCAGAAAAGCCCATTCACTTTAAAACCTAATTTCTATTTGAAACTATTAGAAATTCATCTAAATAATAGGAAAAACATGATTGAACTTATTGAAAGCATGGAAGAACTAATACATTAAAAGAAATCTAATTAACAATCAAATATGTTGTTGATAAAATCCTAGAAAGAATCCCATTGAATATTCATACCGTATAGAAGAAACATAACCCCTAGCCCTAGCAAAGAGTTTAGGTAGCCATTAGAGAAAGAAAAATACAAAGTTTCCTCTGCCAAAATTCGTTCTCACAGCTTCCCTTCTAAAACCCTAATGTCTAAGTGTCCAAAGAAAATAAAACTTATATTATTTTAATTTCCGTCCAAGTTTACAGCAGTAACTTGTGAGTTAATTTCAGCCTTCAAAAATTGAGAATTTAGAAAAACTCAAAACTGGAAAGTTGTATATATTTAAGTCACGGTTCCAACCCATCTAGTCTTGTATCAATTAGATTTTTGAGGAGAGAGATACATCCAAAATACTGATCAGTGCTCAAATCAGATTTTTCCTTTTCAAATTCTGCCTCTTTGATTTCTTTCCTTATTTGAAGCTTCCAATCATGGTAGACGATCCAAGCACTCCAGCTGCACCTCCTTAGACATTTAAGCATGGTCCTTTAGCTCCACTTTAATTCTAGTTTGTCCTCCATTTTCTCACAAATTCCTGTAAACTCATCTTTCTCACATGATTTCCTGAAAGTAGAAAATTTCACACAATGAATAGCATCTTATTCAAAAAATTATGTAAAGATAAATAATAGGGACTAATGCAAATCATGACTTAATTATATAAATTAAGCATAATAATAAGGAGATAACGCTCACAAAAATATATAACAAGTATACATTTTAAGGTATTATCAGGCTCGTAGATTAAACACTTATTCCCGTCAATGTAAGTAAATTATTTTCTTCTGTCATTTTTGTATTCGTTTTTGCCATCGCTTGGTCTCTAATACTCGTCATTTGTCCTTTGCAAAAAATGGAGGCAGCTAGGTAGAAGGCGCAGGTGAGAGCAGCTACTGCGCGAAGGAAGGAAAAGGAGAAGAAATTGAAGGGGAAGGAGGGGGCATCCTCGTCAACCCCTAAGGCCGTCAGTAAGGGGGTGCCCTAAGAGGAAGGCTAACGGGAAGGACGACTGTCCTCCTAAGAAAGCGTCCATCACCCCTGAGGATAAGCTCCCTAAGAAGCTATCGCCTCCTAAGCCGAGCCACGGGATAGGCAAAGGCTTAATAACGACGTCTAGCCCCGTCACTCAGGGACCTAACTGTCATCTTCTCACTCACAAGGACTATGCCTTGGAGATGATTGAGTCAATCATCAGGGTTAAGGACATGGACCCTTGTGCTGAGGAAATGGCAGAGGATCTGGGGGCGTCAGGCCTCTTTTACCTGGCTCGAGTATGTTTCTTCCTCTTTTCTTTCTTTCGTCAGTTATTTATTACTCAATGGTTAATTGTTTTTTTGCTTTGTAGGGGGTGGTCCATATGAAGGTGCTACAGGATAGGGACATCACCCAAGAAGGGGTGATTGTGTAACGACCCAAGAAAAAGCGCTAGCCACATTTGCGCTATACCTCAAAAGGACTAGTCACAATTGAGGCTCCTTGCAGTTGTTAATAAAGCCTAATTCAACCTAGTAAATACCCGATGTAGGACTCATCACACACCCATACACATCACACAATCAATCAAATTAGGGCATCACAATCTCCCCCACTTAAATCCCTAACATCCTCGTTAGGGCTTACTTTGTGGAGTAGTGTCTCTGAGCCCACATAGGGTTACCGGGCTGGCTCTGATACCATATGTAACAACCTAAGGAAAAGTGCTAACCACATCTGCGCTATACCTCAAAAGGACTAGTCACAATTGAGGCTCCTTCAGTTGTTAATAAAGCCCAGTTCAACCTAGTAAATACCCGATGTAGGACTCACCACACATCCACACACATCACATAATCAATCAAATTGAAGCATCATAGATTTCCCGTCTTCGCAAGCATAATAGGATCTTTATCGACAAGTAGAAGCAGTACAAAAAGGCCCTCCATACTCTTAACAAAGAGGTGAAGGAACTGACAGAGAAGCTAAAGGAAGAGAGTGCGAAGAGGGAAAAGAAGCAGGAGGAGAAGGTGACGGTGGAGAAGGAGCTGGCGGCCCTTCTAGGGCAGGTGGAGACGGTTAGGGCTGACGCCGTGAGAGAATTTAAGGCTTAGCAGCCTTTCATTAATTCTTGCATCGTCTACCCAGACTTGGATTTATCCAAGATCACCATGGACGACCCCTTGCAGTCAACTCCTGCCGGTGACATTATAATGGAGGAAACCATCGACTCCACTGAGTCGGAGCCTAGTCCAAAAGATGATAGCATCGTCCTTGCTCAGCCTACTGCAAACCCTCTCATCACCCTTCTGGTCCCGTCCATTGAGCCTCTGAATGTTGAGAATCCTCCTGCTTAGGACGTTCAAGATAAGAATGACGAGAACCCCCAGGACGTCCTGCCTTTTTGACTTAGTTTTTTATTTTTTGAATGATAACCTCATTGTATATTTACCCTAACTTTCAAAAAATGTTGAATGCCCCTTTTTTTTAGGCCCTTTTTGTTAAAGACATTATCTTATGTATGGTAAACTTTTTACATCCATCGCTTTTTAGCGTGTGTTGATATTGATATATGTTTGCTCATTTTTAATCCATCCGTCACTTTCTATACCAGTCGTGACAAAGACCTTGTCCTGTTTTAGGACAAAATAAGACACTCGTCTCCTTGTTTTTAATAAATTGAGGAATCAAACTTAATGAGTATTAACAATGAACCCATTTGCTAGTGGGTTCTTGCAATAAACCAGTCCATTTAAAGGTTTAATTCTCACTTATGGGATGAACTCATCCAATTATGGCCTTAATCATAGACTCGTCCCCTTATGGGCTTTATAATATTAACTCATTCTCATGAGATGAACTTGTCCGGTCATGAACTTAATCATGGACCAGTCCACTTATGGACTTGATAATATTAACTCATCCTTATGGGATGAGCTTGTCCACTTATGGACTTAATTATGAATTTTCTTACTTATGGACTTAATAATACTAACCCATCCTTATGGGATGAACTCGTTCACTTATGGACTTAATTATGAATCCGTCCACGAGTGGACCATAATATACTCATCCTTGTGGGATGAACTCGTCCACCTATGGACTTGATTATGGATCCGTCTACTTGTGAACTTGATAATATTAACTCATCCTTGTGGGATGAACTCGTTTACTTATGGACTTAATTATGAATCCATCCACTTGTGGACCAATATTAACTCATCTCTGTGGGATGAACTCATCCACTTATGGACTTAATTATGAATCCATCCACTTGTGGACCATAATATAATCATCTTTGTGGGATGAATTCGTCCACCTATGGACTAATGTTAACTCATCCTTGTGGGATAAACTCATCCACCTATGGACTTGATAAACACGTAGAATGAACATGTAGAAACATATAAATACACTAGTCATATTTGAATAAACTCCTCTTATTATGATAAATGCATGTAGAAAAATTGTTCTTTAAAGAAAAAGGCTTGCCCTTTGGGCTTAAAAAGTACTGTAGCAAAAATTAACTTAAAATAAATTGGAAAGTGACGAAGTACTGTAGCAAAAATTAACTTAAAATAAATTGGAAAGTGACGAGTGTCGCTTTTCATGCTATCATCTATTGGTAGTATTTTTGGAGATGCTCGGTGTTCCATGGATGGTGCAACTTCTGTCCATCTAGCGTCTTTAGGTGATAGGTGCCTTTCCTTTGCCATGACATGATTCTGTAAGGTCCCTTCCAGTTAGGGCCGAGCTTTCCTTGGGTGGGGTCTCTAGCGGCGCCCATTACCTTTCTCAATACAAGGTCTCCAACTTTGAAGTCTCTGTGTTTGACTCGGGAATTGTAGTTCTTGGCCATGAGGTCTTGGTATCGTGCGAGTCTCTGTTCAACTATTGCCCTGACTTCATCTAGTGGATCAAGCTCTAGACGCATAACCTCGTCATTCTTTCTTTCATCATGATTACCTATTCTGTAGCTCATGAGTCTGACTTCTGCTGGGATGATTGCCTCGCTTCCATAAGCTAATTGAAATGGTGTTTCCCCAGTAGGTGTCCTTACTGTCGTCTTATATGCCCATAGTACGCTTGGCAACTTCTCCGGCCATATACCCTTTGCCCCCTTAAGCCGAGTTTTGATGATTTTAAGCAATGATCGGTTTGTGACCTTAACCTGTCTGTTGGCCTGAGGGTGGGCTGGGAGGAATAGTGGTTTTTGATCCCCAATTGTGAGCATAAATTCCTGAATGAGTCATTGTCGAATTGCTTCCCGTTGTCCAAGACTAAGACTCTAGGGATTCCATATCTACAGATGATATTCCTCCAGAAAAAGCTTCGTACGTTATTTTCTGTGATAGTAGCCAGGGCTTCAGCTTCGACCCACTTGGTGAAATAGTTTATGGCGACTACTAGGAACTTCAGCTATCTCATTGCTATTGGGAATGGGCCTATGATGTTTAGTCCCAATTGGGCAAAAGGCCACGGGGCTATCATGGGGGTGAGGTCCTCTGTTGGTTGTCTAGTAACGTTGCTGAACCTCTGACATTTGTCGCATATCTTGACATAAGCCTCAACATCCTTCTGCATAGTAAGCTAGTAGTACCTAGCCCGGATCAGCTTGTGCACTAGTGATTATGACCTTGAGTGATTTTCATAGATACCTTCATGGATTTCTCTCATGATGTAGTTCGCCACCTTCGGGCTCAATCATCTTAGGTACGGTTATGAGAAGCCCCTCTTGTACAGGACGCCATTTAGTAAGACAAACCATGCTACCTTAACCCTCAGCTTTCTTGCGGCTTCCTTACCGTCGGGTAATGTGCTGTCTTTCAAATAGGAAACTATTGGTGTAGTCTAATTGCTTTCCAAGTTCACCTCTTACATGTCAACATCATCTATCAAGGGTGAAAGCTGAACAAAGGAAAGCACTTTATCGGGGAGAAGCATATATTCGACTAACGCGGCCTTGGCAAGGCAATTAACTTCTCTGGGGATTTGGAAGAACTTGGCTTGCAGTTTGTTGACGCGTTTCCATACTTGATCCAGATACTTTTTCATCCTTTCCCCTTTGCATTTGCAGTTGCCATTTACCTGACTGGTGACTACTTGAGAGTCGCAGTATACAATCACATTTGTTGCTCTTGTAGCTTTGGCGAGGTCTAGTCTTGCTACTAAGGCTTTATACTCTGCTTCATTGTTTGTTGTAGGGAAGTTGAGTCGAACCATGCATTCGATCTTGTCTCCCTTTAAGGAGCAGAGCACTACATTGATTCTGCTTGCGTACTTATTAGATGACCCATCCATGTGGATGCTCTAGTGAGGAGGCTCTTCTGCCCCCTGGCCTTCCACATTGGTGAACTCTGCAATGAAGTCGGCGACCACTTGTCCCTTTATGGTAGTACACGGGCGGTATTGTACGTCAAACTCACTTAGCTCTATCACCCATAGCGCCATTCGTCTGACAGCTTCGGGACTACTCATTGCTTGTCGTAGAGGCTTGTCGGTCAGGACAACGATAGTGTGGGCCTAGAAGTATGGCTTCAACCTTCGAGCTGTGGTAACCAAAGCGAAGGCAAGCTTCTTAATCGATGGATATCTTTCCTCTGCGCCTCGGAGTGCACGAATTGTGTAGTACACAAACTTTTGTATCCTTTCTTCTTCCCTGACTGAGGTCGTTCTGATGGCAGTTGGGGATACTACCAAGTAGAGGAACAATTATTCTCTTGGTTGGGAGGGACTTAGCAATGGTTAGGACGAGAGGTAGGCCTTCAGGTCTTCGAATGCTTGCTAAAATTCTGCTGTCCATTTGAAAGACTTCTTCAATGTGCGAAAGAAAGGTAGGAACTTGTCCATTACCCTCGATACAAACCTATTCAGTGCGACTACCTTATCGTTGAGGCTTTGCACCTCCTTCACGTTTTTTGGTGGTGCCATTTCCATTATGGCCCGGATCTTGTTCGGATTGACTTCGATGCCCCTCTGGGATACCATAAACCCTAGGAATTTCCCAGCCGTTACCCTGAATTCACACTTGCTTGGATAGAGCTTTATGTTGTAAGAGCGAAGGGTATTGAAGGTTTCCCACAGGTCGTCCAGATGATTTTCCTCTCTTCGGCATTTTACTAACATGTGGTTAACATAGACTTTGACATTTCTTATAATATGATGTGCAAACATCTTGTTCATGAGCCTTTGATACGTTGCGCCTGCATTTTTGAGGCCGAATGGCATCACGTTGTACCAGAAGAGGTCTCAGTTGGTGACGAATGAAGTTTTCTCCTGATCTGCTTCATTTAGCTTGATTTGGTTGTAACCAGAGAAGGCATCCATGAAACTCAGTAACTGGTGTTGAGCTATAGAGTCTACTAGGACGTCAACACGCAAGAAGGGGTAACTATCCTTAGGGCATGCTTTGTTTAGATTCGTGAAGTCTACGCACATCCTCCACTTCCCGTTGGCTTTCTTGACCATTACTACATTGGCTAGCCAATTAGGGTAGTAAACTTCTTTGATGAAGTCTGCCTCTTGCAACTTGCAGACTTCTTCTACTATAGCTTAGTCTCGTTCTTGGGCGAACACTCTTTTCTTCTGACGAATAAATGAAAAATCAGGTGACACGTTTAACCTGTGCACCATGACTGAGGGATTGATCCCAAGCATGTCTTCATGACTCCCGGCAAAGACATCCTGATTTTCTTGGAGAAAAGTTGTGAGCACTTAGTGGATCGGGGAGTTGGCAAGAGTGTCGATCTTAGTTGTTAATTCTAGTTGGGAATCATCAAGAAGTATCTCTTCAAGTTTTTCAGCGGGCTCTGCCACTGTTCGATGTTCTTCTCTATTTATGGCCTGGAAATGGTCATCCATTTCCAACATAGCTATGTAGCACTCGCGCGCAGCTAATTGTTCTCCACTCAATTCTCCTACTCCATAATCAGTAGGGAACTTAATCATTAAATGGTAGGTCAAGGTTACAACCTTTCACAAATTGAGGGTAGGTCGTCCTATAATGGCATTGTAAACAGACGAGTAGTCGACCACAAGGAATGTTACGTCCTTAGTGATCTGTTGGGGGTAGTCGCCAACCGTTACGGACAATGTGACTGCACCAAAGGGGAATAACCTTGTTCCTCTGAAACCAACGTGTGGAGTGTTTGTCGGAACCAGTCGCTCCCTGTTAATCCTTATCTATTGAAATGCAGGGTAGTAAAGGATGTCAGCTGAGCTGCCATTATCAACCAGGACCCAGTGTGTGTTGTAGTCCCCTACCCGAATGCTAATGACGAGTGCATCATCATGTGGGTGGCAGAGATGTCGAGAATCTTCTTCTGAGAATTCGATGATCGGGTTGTCGATCTATGCCATCTTGGGGATGAAGCTATTAGCTAGACGTTTTGGACCACCCTGAGGTAAGTCTTACGGGGCCTTTTTAGACGAAATAGAGGCCACAACGCCTTCTACGATCATCCTTATATCTCTTATGGGCGGTCTTGGACACTTGTTCTCCTGCCAGGGGACCTGCTCTTGTGGTGAACCCGTTCTTTCTTTACTAACTAACACTTGCAACTTTCCTTGTCTTATGAGAGCTTCTATTTGTTGTTTTAAATCGTAGTAGTTGGTCGTGTCATCACTGTGGTCACGGTGGAAGTGATAGTACTTGTCTCTAAACCTTTTATTAGGATCTCCCTTTAGCTTACCAGGAAATGTCAAAGCTCCTTCGTCTTTGATTTGCATCAAGACTTAGTTGATTGAGGCAATCAACAGGGTGAAACTCGTGAACTTCCCCGCGGAGGGCTTAGGGTGCCTGTCCTCTTGTCGTTCTCCAGTCCTAGCCATCTTCCGCCCTATATCCTGCCGTACATCTTCCTATCTTTCTCTCTTTTTAGGCTTCACTTCTCGGGCCAACAACGCGTCTTCTGTGTTCATGTACTTAGTTGCCCTGTACAACACATCTGACATAGTTTTTGGGTCGTTCTTATATAAGGAAAACAAAAACTTACCATTCCGTAGCCCATTCGTGAAAGTAGCCACGAGTATCTTGTCGTCAGCTTCATTAATCGAGAAGACCTATTCGTTAAAATGAGCTATGTAAGACCTCAGCGTCTTGTCCTCCCATTGCTTAATGTTCATTAGGCATGCAGTGGACTTCTTATACTTATGCCCTTTGATAAAGTGTGAGGCAAACTGGGCGCTTAACTCCTTAAAGGTACTAATGGAGTTGAGCGTTAACCTGCTAAACTAAATCCTTTCAGGTCCCTTCAACGTAGTGGGGAAGGTTCTACACATGATCTCGTCCGCCACCCCTTGAAGGTGCTTCAGGGTCTTGAAAGACTCCAAGTGATCTAAGGGGTCTTTGGATCCGTCATAACTTTCCACTTGCGACATACAAAACTTTGGTGGAAGGGGGAACGAAGTGACGGATACAGTGAATGGTGAATAAGTTCGATGGACCGAGTCATCAAGGTCGTTGGACACCCGTCCTCTAAGGGCGTTCATCATAAAGTCCATTCATTCCTTCATCCCTTCATCATCTGCATCTAGGCAACTATGTGAGGTGGAACTGTATCTACGGCGGATGGCCAGCTCGTGTCTTGTCATTCTGGTCTACTTGGGGCGTTGCCACCCTCTAGCCGTTCTTGGTGCCTTCGCTCAGCACTGATGCCTTCTTAGTCTTCATCCTGTGTGTTAAGGCCTGCGTTCTTTTGGCGTAACTGCTCTTTCAGATCATGGTTTTGCTTGGTGAGTCACTTCATAGTGGCAGCAAGAGTTTGAACCTGTCTCTTGAGCACAGTCGTGCGTGGTTCATCTCCTTGAGCATTATTGGTGGTCATCATCGAGCGAGTAAGTACCATGCAACTATTTGTCCGAGAAGCGATAGTATGGCTTTACAAGTTGCAAGGTTCCCACAGACAGCGCCAACTGATGATACTAAAAATCATCAGTAAGTCACACAGTGCTCACGTGCTCTAAACAACACCTGCGAAATAAAAACAAAGAAAACCCTAGGAGAGTACCGATGTGGTATTGGTCGAAGATCCTCCAAAGGTTAAGTTAGAGAACTTTTCACAACCCTAGAGTGCCCAAAGCTAGAGGAATTATGCGTACTTTGGTTTGCGAGGGTCTTGGGGTATTTATAGTAGCATGAGGTTGACATTCGTTCCTTGGTTTAGAAGTTCTTTCCTTGTGGGAGAGATCTTCTTTAATTCACATATCTTACGGGATCTTTTTCTTATAGGACTCTCTTGATTAGAGTTAAGCGTGGTGCATAAGATATTTCCTTATATGCTTATGCGTGAAGGCCAAGTCATGTCAGCTTCGTCAAAGGCTCGCTTATCCCCTCAGCTTCTCCTCATCAGCTTCATATCCCGTCAGTATATTATAATTGTCTCATTTAGATAGTTGTTGTCTTCAAGGTTAAGCCATTAGCTTTGAAGTGGAACCGTCGACTTTCACTCTGGTGTTTAGGCCACGAATCATTCAAATGAGGTTGACGAGTTCATTAGGCCCGTCGCTTCCCCCCAACATGGACAACGTTATCAAAACCACGAGATTACCCTTATCAGAAACAAACTTTACGTTTAAACTTTTCTCTTTGTTTATTTTTTTAATTGGCCAATTTTTTTCTTTTTAAACTCATGTTAAAAATTTTTTTTTTTAGAAACACACGGTGAAAAGTTACTATTTTTTAGATAAAATTTAATAATTTGCATTAATTATAATTTGAAATTACTATATTTTTCAATCACAAAAAACCTTAAAGGTGTGATAAGTGTTATGCGTTTGTACCAAATATTAAAATTATAATTAATGCAAATTATTAAATTTTATCCAAAAATAAATAAATGAAGCTCTAAACATAGAGGTTAGTATATATAAAAAGTAATAGATTACACAAAACTATGCATTAAAGTTGAATTGGGCGAACAACTCAAGAATAAGAAAAAGAACTGCACCTATCAAAAAAAAAAAAAAAAAAAATGAGAAGAAAAAGAACTGCAGAGGAAACGCACGAAGAAGAGAAGATGGAGACGACAGGTGTGATGGGGGTGCGTTCCTTCAGTTGTCGGGTTGATTCAGGCCAATCCTTCTGCTTCTGTATGTTTTCTATACCGCACGAAACTCAACGAAATGGACCCGAGGCTGGAACAACGAACCGTTTCGCGCCTCTAAACGCACCGTTCCATGATATTGGTTTGGTTGGAAGAGTTTTATATGTCGGCGTATGTATTTATATTTCTGTTTTTGTCACAAATGATTCGCCTTTAAATTAAATTTAACACGAGCACTTCAAACTTCAGCCAAACACATTAATTATTTTACATTACAAAAAAGGGTTTTGGTTTCTTCATAACAACAATCCCAAGTCCCAACCAAGGTTTCTATCTCTCTCTCATCCTTTTCGATGATATTCTTATTGAAATCAAACAGTGTTAGTTATCAGCAACGATCCACAATGTTCATATTTGTTTCACTTTTTAGAATATATATAGTTAGTACACTCGTTTTGCAAAATAAAATGTCACATGTTGTCTTTTTATTTATTATTTTTGAAGGCGAGTATGCAACGTGAATATATACAATTCAATTTAAAAAATAAGTTTTGGGTATTGGTGACTTCTTTTTCTTTTTTCTTTTTTTGGTTAAACAAGCATGTAATATTAACTAGGGAACAATGAGTCTATTGATTTTTTGTTTGTTTATTTTATTTTATTAGAATACTAGAATGAATTGCAACAATAAATTGGAACTCTTAACTGGCAGTCTGGCACAGTAAAAATGGTTATTAATTACAGGGAGTTTTCTTGATTTTTCTTTGCTACAATTAGAAATCCCACATTTCCTTTCTTTAGCCGGGTTCAGGTGTCGTTTCAAGTATTAGCAGAATTGTATATACTCTCTCTCAAGTTTGGATTTGGTAGAGTGGCTAGAACGCTTCACATGAGAAGATGTTGGAGCCTTGGAGGAGTTTTTTTTTTTTTTTTTTTTCCTCTTTTGGAGAGGTTGATTCCCGGACACGAACATGTGACCTATCTCTTTTTGATAAAAGGCACTAATTAATTTCTCCTCAAACTTTTTAATACATAGGTTACGAATTTAAATCTAATCCAAACCATAGGTAGATTACATAATTTCTCCTCGGTTTGTATTTGGTTTCTCTGCAGCCTTTGAATTATTTTGAATTGCATGCCTAAACATTTCTGTCATCATTAGGTATTTTGATGAGGACAAGCTAATTAAAAAAAAAAAAAAAAAGAATTAGAGAAGGAAAATGATAATAGAGAATTACATTTTTAATCATTTTAGTTCCATTTGTTCTTCTACATATAATTTTTTACCCTACTTTGTCTTTCAAATTGTCCTTTTCGATTTGTACTGCTTTCTTTCCTTGCCCTCCAAGTCTTGTTGGTCTGTCTCCTGCTAATTTTATATACTGAGGAGTGAGGACATATCCATGTATGTGTGTGGATGAGCTTTATTTAGCGGAATCCTAAATTTATATAATTTGAGCTGTGTATCGCAGGTTTCATAATTTTGGTGAACAGCCTAAACAGTATTTAAACATTCAGTGTAAAGCTCAAATGGGTTGTCATCGTCATCTTCTTCTTCTGCTGCTGTTAATTTTAGCCTCATATTCATTGAAGTGCAAGTCATGGAGTTGGTTCTCTTCTTCTGGTACAAAGGATCAGAAGGGAACCAGGCTAGCGGAAAGTGCTAAAAACATATTGGTTGGTACAAACTCTTGTTGGCAAAATGCTTACCGGAATTTCTTTTCTGGATGCTCAGAGATTATTGCTGTGGATGAGAAGCGGTCTAGATTTGCTTGGCATCTTAGTGATTGCTTTCAAAAGGACTCTGGGAGGCAACCTTTTCCTTCTTGTGAACTGAAATTTGCCATTGCTAAATGCTTAAAGGGCTTTAGTGAAGATGAGTACCAGGTTTATCTTGCATTTTATCTTGAAACTAACTCCATCTGCCATCAGTTACAGTTAAGTATTATTTCTTCACATATTTTGAATTGCTTCGTTTCCTTTCTAAGAGAACCTAAACAGAGTTTTTTTTTTTCCTTG
Source organism: Quercus variabilis (assembly GCA_030445155.1). Classification (NCBI taxonomy): domain Eukaryota; kingdom Viridiplantae; phylum Streptophyta; class Magnoliopsida; order Fagales; family Fagaceae; genus Quercus; species Quercus variabilis. Next base: position 55,259,327 of record CP129446.1, read on the forward strand.
TGCGATTTGCAGGACTCACGCATTCAAGCAACAAACAGAGAGATTAGTAAATGAACTGAAAATTTCAGCCCAACTGGCTGAAGACAAATTAGAAATTATAGAAGGAAAAAAAGAATCTCTATTGCGGAACTCAAATGAAATTCATGACTCTTTAAATTCCATTGATACTCGAATTCAAGAAGTAGCTCTAACAACAAAGAATGTAGGAGATCATATAGATGTCATTCTCAAGCATTCAGAAGTTTTATATGAGCAATCAAAGGAGCTTGCAGTTTCTCAATCAGAGCTGCAAGAAGGACAAGTGGCAATGAAGAGAAATTTGGTGGATGGGATGACAATGCTTAAAGATTCTTACAATATTTTGGGCCAAGAAATAGATAATTTAAGAAATGAAGCTATCAAAATAGAGAAGGGGATAACTAAAGTTGGAGATGCAATGTCTATAAAGATGGAAAATCTACAAAGCAAAGCAGATGACATTGGGAATATGGCAGTTATTTCCTTAGATAAGCAGCAACAACTTTTGGATGAGCAATCCATGGCACTTGAGGGTCTTCAAATTTTAACTAAATTTCAATCTGAAGCACTAGAAGAGAGGAGGTAAAATAGGAAACTAAATGATAAAGTAAATTAAAACCAAGAATATCAATATATAATTTTCTAATACCAATGAATTACAGGAGTACTCTGCAACAGTTTGCTGAATATAGCCACAAACAACAGGAAGAGCTTCTTCGGCAGCAAGAACTGCTTCAAAGAGTTCATGACCACCTGATGGAAAATTCAAAGTCTATTTTAGCAGCTCAGGTTAGCATTTTCTTCCGAGCCTTAACAAATTTTATTTTCATAAAGTGATTGCTTGGATTAGTGTTCATTTTTTTGACTAAATATCTCTATCTCTGCTTTTAGGAATCTTTTGAATCAAAGCAAGCAAGCATGTTTATTGTTTTAGATAATCTTTTTGCTTTGCACAATGCCATGCTGCTTGAATCGCGAGTAATTAAAGCTTTCTTTGTGTACTGTATATCAATTTTGATCATCTATATGTTCACTAGCACAAAGCAAACATACAAAGTCAGGCCCAGGCTATATATCGGTATCTCTACTACTTTACCTCATTCTTTTCGTTCTTTTTAATTTGGAAACCTATATTACCATAAAATTAATTTTTTTGCAGGGCTTTGCGCTACGTTCGTAATAGAAGTTGCAATACTTCGGCTTGCAACAAATGAGAATATTGAATGGAGATCATGGATAATAAATTTGACCAGGTCGCTCTTTGTGCTTCTTGCTTCAATCCAGATTCTACATGCCATATACACATACAGGTATTTTAAAATGAAGAATAAAATAGAATTTAGGTAAGAGAATGCATTTATAGATTCAGATTTAACTTAGAGCTTTGTAAATCATGCAGAGACTTTGAAGTGCTGAACCATCAGATGCTTCTAACATTAATTGAGAAGATTAATGGCTTGGATAGACACAAGGAAGTGTCATTGGAAATGGATAGTGATGAAAACTGGTCTACATGGATTGACTCTGACTTACCAGAAGATGTAAACAATTTTGAGGACCCTGACTACATACTTCCAGAGAAAGTTGGAGAAAATTCAATGATGACCACTTCAAATACAAGAAAATATAATCTCCGCCACAAATAGACTTCATTGAGAATTTTCTTAGTGTTAGTACTAGTTTCCAACAAACTCTTACGTTATGATGTACTTTCAGCTTAACACTGTATGTATGTATTAGTTTCTTGGTATTGTAAACTTATTTGTTCAATAGAAAATTTTATGATTCTACTTGTTTGACAGGGGAAATACATAGTGTTTAAAAATTTAGCTAAACTATTTGTCTATTCCTTCTCTTATCTAACATATTTTCATATTACTATTGTGGATGGGTGTGGATGGAGTGGGTGCATGGTTTGTAATGAGAATGCATGAAATAAAAATTCTTTGAAAAACTTTCATATATGTAAAACTTGAAAATTAATAAGTAATGGATCCATTCTATTAGTAAGGTCCGCCTATTATTTTAGATCAATACAGTGCAGTCTCTTGTGCAATCCCAAATGAGTTGCACATTATACATTCTCTTGCTCCTATTGTATATAAATTTAGACGTATAAATGGTCACAAAAAGTTAACTAAGTTACAGTTTGTCCACATTAGTTATATAATTATAAGCATGTGGAATTGGAGACTGATTAAGCCCATTGTACTTGAATGTAGAGTAGTTGGGTCCTTGTAGAGAACCCAAAGTTCACATAATATTCTGCTCTTCTAGGGAAACAACTCTATTCAGAGCAATCTACTCTCTGTCTGTGTAACCAATATGACCATAATTATGCAATCCTCATTTATATTCAGTATTATGTTTTTCTATTTTACATTGTATATCAATTTAGGACAAACTGCCAATGAGCTCTAGCCGAAGTGGCACTTTTTCCTCACTTAATAAAGAAAGGGATGAAATGTGAGTACGTGGCTTGAAGACACATTGGGTGTGTGTGTGATTTACCATTAAATATATATATATATATATATATATATATATATATATATATTTGTTTAGGACAAACCTAAGTATATCATTCTTTGTTATAATGGGTTCATGCAGTTTTATGATTATTATTATTTTTTTGATAATTTACTCAGATGATTATGGGATGATGATGATGATAGTATTAGAGCAATTCGACGCTATTTTACGCATGAAAATTTAGTTTCTAGCACAGAGATGGTATTGGTTTTGGTGGGTTGTAGGAACAGATGAATTAGAATTTAAATATAAAAGAATGCAAATAATTATGTTTTCTTACTATGGTGTGTTCACCAGTAGTCTTTACAAGAGCAGGCTCCTCCCCTGAAATAGTGGAAACGGTTTGTATCTCTTAAAACAATCACCCTCCCAATGACACTTGAAACAATCTTCATCCAGGTGTGACAATCCACACAAACACGAAGGTTCTTTGTAATTCTAATTGGCACTCCGGTAGAACTGTGAATTAGTGAAAATACAGTTGCTAGTCGTTCACTATGCCCACAAAGCCAAATTGATTTTGTTTCTTCGTTTACATCATGAAGTACAACACCAGTATTAGGGACATATCCAATTTCTTCCATGGCATCCATCAGTTGATTCCAAACTTTCTTATACTCGGCAGAATTACGAAATTCAAAACCTCCACCTGCCACGAAAGTGTGAATTCTATTCTTTATTTGTACCCAACTGCACCCTGTCTCTTTCGTCATTCCTCTTCTTTCCATCATGTCTCTAACTATCTTGACATTATCCCACATTCCTGCATTCGCATAAATGTTTGAGAGCAGCACATAATTTCCAGGATTGTTAGGTTCAAGCTCAAACAACTGCTCTGCAATAGCCTCACCTAGAGAAACATTGCCATAGAGCCGGCATGAATTGAGTAATGATCCCCATATGCTGCCAATTGGCTTCATAGGCATGAATTTCACTACCTCTAGTGCCTCCTTGATTCTCCCAGCTCTACCCAACATATCTACCAAACAAGCATAATGCTCTACACTTGGTGACAACCCATAATTCATCTTCATTTTATTGAACAATCTTTGTCCCTCATCAGTAAGCCCTGCATGACTACAACCCGACAGTAAGGCAATAAACGTTACTGCATCTGGTCTAATGCCAGACTCAACCATCTGATTAAAAATCTCCATTGCCTTTTGTAGACTCCCATTGACAGCATACCCTGTCAGCATGGTATTCCATGAAGTCAAATCTTTACTCTGCATTCCATCAAACACTCTCCTGGAGTAATCTGGTGCTCCACATTTTGCATACATGTCCACAAGTGAGTTTAGTACTGGGACATCAGGTTTTCTAGTGGACTTCACAATCTGGGCATGTATCTCTTTACCACTATTAAGCGCAGTCAGTTGGGAACAAATTGGTAAGACTGTTGTAAGAGTAACCCAACTGAATCCAATCCCCTCTCCTTGCATCCTCCTAAAAGTGTCCAGTGATTCAAACTCTTGTTTTCGGTGAACAAAACCTGCAATCAAAGAGTTCCAAGAAACAACATTCTGTTGAGGCATTTCTTCGAACACCCTTAGTACCTCATCAAAACACCCACACTCGGTATACAACCTCAAAAGAGCATTATTCACTACTTGATCTGGTTCTTCATTACACTTTATGATCTGGGCATGGACTGTTTTACCAACCCTCAGTTCACATAAATCTGCACAAGCCTTCAAAGCCATCGAAAATGCAAAATTACCAGGTTGAACAAACCTGGACAACATGCCACAATATATAAGTAAAGCTTCTTTTGAATACCCATTTTTTGAAAACCCAATAGCCATTGCCACCCAGACAGATTCGGGTACAAGTTCATGTTCAAATCCATCCTCGAACACACCAAGGGCTTCATCAATTAGGCCGCAAACTGAGAAAAGCGTGATGAACTTGGTTTTTATGGTGGGGTTCTTGAGAAGATCATAATTGCCTTTATCTCTAGAGAGGAGAAGGTGCAAGTAGAGCCTTTGGCCATGTTCTAAGGATTTCCTAGAGATACAGGAGTGGAGGAAAAGAGAGTAGGCCTCAAGATCTGGCTCAGACGCCACAGATTTGGACGGTGAGGATTCGATTACACGAAGGGCCTCGTCTAGTTTTCCTGCTTTAGTCAGAGATTTGAGGGTTGAATTTAGAGGTCTTTTGTGTTTGTGAGACTTGGGTGTTGAAGTGGCCGTTATGTTAGTTGTTACGGTTACGTTAGTTGATAGAGAAATGGCGGGAATCATTATCAGGCTGTTTGGCTACTACTTCCTATGTTTAGCACCGGATATAAAGAAAAGTTTTTCTAGTACTGTGGCTCTAATAGAGTTAACAAACGCTGCACAATTCACAACTGCTAGTGCCCAATTGCTCTACCAGCTATGATATTCCTTTGGATACTGGGACAACTTATGAGATGATAGCAGCAAAATCTTTTAGAGCTAAGGTATATTGAGGCTGAGATTTGTAATGAACACATCCAATTCGTGATCAATTCACACTACAGTGGTTTCTGTGTACCTTTAATCCTAGCACTGCTCTCGATTTTTTTTTTTTTTTTTTTAATTCAATGATTTAGTGCTACTTCATTCTATGATTTATAGAGCCGGGATAAAAGTGCGAACTTTACGTACTAAGTATGACCTTTTAAAAGTGAAAACTTTGTAGACCCGACCTTTTTATGATTTAGTGTTACTTCATTCCCTGGCTGTCATTTATAGATTAGCGGACACCCAGATGACTTCATCTTCATGATGTGCTGTGTCATGGAGTTGTTGCGCATTGTGGTCACTACTTGTACGTGTTTGAGTCTCAAAGACTAATTCATATAGTAAGCTAGTAGCTGCACCTGCACTGGGAATAAAAAGATCTTCCTGCAGGAGTTGGCTTCAATTTATGACACAATTTGTTCAGTACTAGCTGATTACTCGATGTTGAATATTACCCTAACGTGAAATGGATAATGCTCGCTTGTGGGGTGTGGCAAGCAAAAACATTGTGTAACATTGAAAGCTGAAAACATTATACATCATTGAGAGCTACAAAAACATTATATATTTATAAGCTTTAACTTTATATAGTATATGGTCTCATACTTAATGCCTGCTACATGATTGGGTAGAAAATGTTCACTCAGCACTAGAAAATTTACAAATTAACGGGTTTGCAGCCAAGATCAATGGATTTCTTCACTGCATCCATCACTAACTGCGTCTTTCTACTAATATCAGGCCATTTACTATCAGGGCGAAACTTGGATTTTCTAATGCCCTCAACTAGTCTTGCTAGCTCTTGAACCATCAAAGCCTCTTGAGGAAACTGAGAAGTGACGCAAACTTCCTCAGGTTTCACACTCCACCCAATATGGAGATCGATTAACTTAGAGCCCAATGTGAAGTCAAAAGAAGCAGAATGCTCCTGATATGGGATTATGAAGTCCTTGACATGCAAGGATCCTTTGGAAGCACAAATGGCCAAGTCCATGGACGAGTGGGAGAGGAAGGAGGAATGAATTGTTGCGACTGTCGTGTCGGGTTGATCCCAATGAAGAGAAGCTGTGCACGACAAGATGACTCCAGCTAAGTTCCGGGTAACATCAGGCAGAGCAGTTACTGTAGTTGGCAATTGGTAGTCCTTAGCCCACAAGATGGCTCCAATGCAGTACCAGGCTGAGTCTCCAAGCGCACCAAGGGCGTCCAAGTCTGGTTTCACTCTTATGTTGCTCTCTAGAAATTCTGGGGTCGCTGACGAAGTTGATTGGCTGTGGATCTAACACTCAAAGAGGAACATATGCAGAACCAGAAGAAAATATAACTGTGAGTTTCAATTTATATATCATCATCAACAACAATTCGAAACACACAGCATTATCATCACCAACAACCAGAAGTGGAATTTGGAGCTGGATTTGTAGTGACACAATTCACAAATTACTCATTTCTTTAGAATCAGAATAAAATGGAGACAAAATTGTTCAAACAAATTTACTTGCATTTCGCTCCCATGCATGAAATTTGAATGCTTTTTAAAAATTTTTTTTAATACGTACATACATACATATATATATATATATATATATATATAATTAAAATTTTGCCATGTATAAAATTTATTTCACAACTTATTGATGAAACCATTTGTGAATGGCGAACAATCATTTTTATATGCCACTAGATACATCACTTTTATCTTCTATATATATATATATATATATGCCACTAGGTATAATTAAGTGAGTTATGAAAAAAATTGTAAAATAAGTTGTGTTACTGGACTTATTCTTATTGATATATGGTAGTGTTTATTACGCATATGATAACTTACACATCTTTACACACTAGAGAAAAAGTTACTTGTGCCCCAATAAAAAGTTCAAGATCCTAATAAATTCAGCTGTACATGTGCTACCGTGTTAAGCACTAAATACCATACTAAAGAAGAAAAGCAAAAGCTCACAAATTGAAGATGTCCAGAGTAATTAGAGAGCAAGTCTTTCATTTTGGCAGTCCTAGGATGATGCAGCCACATGCTCCCATCCATGAACTGTACACCGTTGGATTCGCATGCTTCCAATATCTGGTCAAGCTCTGCCACATCAAGAGCCGTCGGTTTTTCCAAAATCAAATGCTTCTTTTTACAGGCAGCCAAGACTGCCCAGTGTAGGTGAAGGCTAGTGGGTAGTGGCATATACACTGCATCCACACATGGGTCGTCGAGTAGCTGATCATAACTCCCATAGATTTTCACGTTCTCGGGTAAACCATTTGTGGCCGCAAAGTTCTTAGCCTTCTCGATCGAACGGCTGGCTATGGCGTAGAGGATTGAATTGGGAGCTAAATCTATGGCTCTAGCCACTTTCCTAGCTATCTCCGCGCATCCTATGATACCAAAACGTACTGGGTTTTCAGCCATTTTTTTTTTTTTTTTTTAAGGTTCTGAAAATTCAGCTTTGGATTATGGATGATGGGGTTTGCTCTCTGGTTCTGGAGAGACTCTCTTTCTAGTATGTGGAATCGTGGATAAGAAAGCCACAAGGATGATAAAGGCAATAGAGGCCTTTTACAACCTTTTTTAGATTAAATGGCAAGAATGCCCTCCTATATTACCAAAGGCCATCCACGTGTGTTTATGTTGGGGAAAATTAAAGCTGCATCATGCATGCATCAAAAATTTCCTAACAAATTTCACAAAGGTTTACAATGATGGAAATAGAAATTTATCTTTAGCATAAAAAATGTATAAGCTAAATCATGATCATCCATCTCATCATCATCAAATGTATCACCCTTGTCTCTTCTATCACAGTTTTAAGAGCCATGGACTTGTTCTTACTTGTCTAAGGTATAAAGATCTTTTAACTTTCCTAAAAATTTTGGGCGCAAGATCTATTCATCAAGGTTAAAGGTGGAGTTTTCCATGTCTTTAAGTTTGGGATAGATTTTTTCAATAGTTTCATTCTCACTCATTCTAATATCTTCAAATTTAGAAGTGAATGTTTGAAACTTAGAGAGTTTTTAACAACTTTAGTTCCCTCATAAGTAGTTTCAAGGATAACCCAAACCCTTCTAAAAATTTCAAACACAGAGATTCTCCTAAATTCTTCTCGAGGGATTACCATAAAGATGAAATTAAATCCTTTACCATTGTAGTTGCAATCTAAGAGTTGGACCATTGTTCTACGTACAGGAATTTTAGGTCCAACCATATTCAACTGATGACCATACTCTCTCATTTACAGATTAAAGGAATGCTCTCATACTAGTCATCTAATAAGCATAATTAATTCTGTTGAAGGATGATGGTATATTCAAAGATTGTCCCCTATCCATTACAATGGAGGTCAAGAATTACACTTAGGATATTTAGTCCCAATTGAGAGTGTGTTTGGGAACTAATTTAAGCTTTAGCTTAAATGAGTTTTTAGCTTATTTTTTGTACTATTTATGAGTCTCATTGCATTGTTTGTAGGCCCATGAATTTTGGAAAAAACAGCCTAATTTTGTATGTTCATCAGCTGTTGTGCTCATGGGTCTCACATTTTATTATTAAAAAAAAAAAAAAAAAAAGCTTGAAATCTCCCTTCAACACAATGTTTAGTGAAAGTTTTCCCACTATTCACTCAATACAACATCATATAGCAATGGTAACATTCTTCAGTGTGTTATTTTCCCCTTTCCCCTTTAGCTCAGGCCCTACGAATCTTGGCAAAGAAGATCACTTCAGCTCTTCAATGACCACAGACTGGACTCTCTCCTCTTCAATGCCACAGACTTGGAACTCTTTTCTCTTCAATGCTCTTCAATTTTCTATCTACCTACCAACAACCCAAAAAACTATTTCAAATCTGTCACTCTTTTCTTTCTTTCTTTCTTTTTGAACCCCTAATGGTGAAATAGTGATTGGGAGATACTGAGAAACCAAGAAATAGATAGATGAAGCCGACACAGTGAGGGAGATGACACCGTTATAGCTTAGAAGGCGTTTTGTGTTGGTGAGTTTTTTTAATTTTTTTTATATTTATTAATGTGTTTTCCCTTTTGTTGGGTGTTGATGATTTTTTTGGGTTTGTTAAAGATTAGAGATCAATTTTGTTAAGACATATGTGGAACTTGTTAGAACATATGTTATTGTAAATTGGTTAATTTTTTGACAAAACGCACTTTACTTGTAATTGGGTAGATCTAGGATGAGTTTAGTACCTCAAGGAAGAAGAGTTCAAGTTTAATATTGAAGCTATGCAAATTTTTCCAAGAAACAAGTGAAGAAGTGTTGTTCATTAAAACTTGACAGATAACTTGATAGATATATCTATCAAGGTATTGATAAAAGCTCGACTGAAATATCTATCAAGATCTACGAAATCAGAATTTTCAGATCTGATTTTCGGCCCATGCTGACATGTATGTGTAGGGTTTCTTTTCTCACAACCCTACACATATATAAGGCTTATTTTAAAGGTCGTCATAGATGAGAATACAAGGAGAACACATGCAAAAAGTGACTGAGTGCCTTATTCTCTCTACAAGAAGTTACAGTGTCTTTGCACCTTAGGGTTTTTCTCACAACCCTACACAAATATAAGGCTTATTTTAAAGGTCGTCATAGATGAGAATACAAGGAGAACACATGCAAAAACTGAGTGCCTTATTCTCTCTACAAGAAGTTACAGTGTCTTTGCACCTTAGGGTTTTGTAATCAAATGGTTCTTGATCTTTATTGTTGATGAAATAAAGAACTTTGTAGCCAACAACATCTTCAAGATGCTGGAGTTAGTCACGTACTAAGAGTCGTGCATTATTGGTAGTCACGTACTAAGATTCGTGCATCAAAAGAGTGGTGTTCATGTATTGAAGAGTTCAAAGGGACTGAAGCGGTAGAAGATTTCTACTGTAAGTTCATCTACGAGGATTGTAAAGTTTAGGGATAAAGGTTTTGTACTAGATCTGAAACTTCTCTTTATTATAATGGATTGCTTTTCAGGAAGATTTCCCCCAAGTTTTTTTTTATTGTGAAACTAGTTTGTTTTATTAGTTTTTCTGGGTCATCATATTTTGTCTTATTTACTATTCCGCTATGCATGATTTTGACATGATTTTGATGTTATTTTGTTTTAACAAGGTTTATTAATAATAAATCTAATTAATAACTTGGGTTTAAAACTTGTTAATTCTAATAACTGAGGTCTAAATTTCCCAACAATTGGTATCAAAGCGAGTACAATCTGATTGGATTAATTTCCTGAGTGTAATCCTTAACCCCCATTGTCATGGATCATGGACAATCTCTTTTGATTCCTCTTTTATTTGATGGTACTAATTATGCGTACTGGAAAGTTTGTATGAAAGTTTTTTTGCAGGCTCTAGGTGAAAAAGTATGCCAAGCTGTTGAAGTTGGCTGGATTAAGCCTAAGGAAGTGCCCGTGGATTGGGATGAAGTAACAATCAAAGCAGCAAATTTCAACAGTAGGGCCTTGAATGCTTTGTTTAGTGGGGTGACCATTGAAGAATTCAAGAAAATATCATCCACGGAAGTTGCCAAGGAAGCATGAACCATTCTTAAGACCACTTATGAAGGTACCAAGGCAGTAAAGACTGTGAAGTTTCAAAAACTCACTAGTAGTTTTGAAGAAATAAGGATGGAGGAGGATGAGACCTTTGATGAGTTCTATGCTAAACTCAAGGATATTGTGAATTCTGCCTTCAACTTTGGAGAATCTATAGCAGAATCTAAAATTGTTAGGAAAATCCTTAGGGCCTTACCTGAAAGATTCCATGCCAAGATCATTGCCATTAAAAAAGTGAAGGACATTGATCAAATTCCTTTGACTGAGCTTGAAGGGAAACTTCAAACCTAGGAGATGGGATTAGGTTCGATGGGAAAAGGTGGAAAGAGTAGAAAGTTGGCTCTTAAGGGTGAGGAAGAGATTGATGACTTTGAAGATGAAGATGAAAGCGAAGATGAAGATAAAGATGAGGATGAAAATGAGGATCTAACCTTCATAACTAATGAGATTATCAAGCTTCTTCAATATAGGAAAAAGAATAAGGACAAAACTCTTAGGAAATCTAAATCCTCTAGGAAGGGTAAGAGCGAGAAACCCCTTATCCAGTGCCATGAGTGCAAAGGTTTTGGTCATATGAGGATAGAGTGCCCAAACTATCTTATGAAGGAAAAGACTAAGAATTCAAAAGGTAAGGGGTTGGTTGCTATACCTTGAGTGATATTGAGAATGACTCTTCTGATGAGTATGTGGATGAATGTAGTTATTTTATGGCTTCTGCTGCCACAACTGATAAGGTGATTGTGGAGAGTGCTAGTGATAGCGAGGATTCTTCTGATGATGTAGTATTCAAGAAGTTGACCCTTCAAGAAGCTAATGATAAGCTATGCACTGAATTTATAAAATCTAAAAAGAGTTCTTAACGTTGTAGAAAAGAGTTTAATGAGGTAAAAACTTTAAAAAAAAAAAAAAAAAAAAAAATCTATTAGTCAAATTAGATGAGACTACAAGGTTAGTTGAGACTTTTGTTGTGGAGAACACCTCTTTAGAAGAGAACCAGGCTAGTGGAAAATGCTAAAAAAAAATTGTTTGGTACAAACTCTTGTTGGCAAAATACTTACCAGAATCTCTTTTCCAGATGCTCAAAGATTATTGTTGTGGATGAGAAGCAGTCTAGATTTGCTTGGCATCTTATTTATTGCTTTCAAAAGGACTCTGGGAGGCAACCTTTTCCTTCTTGTGATCTGAAATTTGCCAGTGCTAAATGCTTAAAGGGCTTGAGTGAAGATGAGTATCAGGTTTATCTTGCATTTTATCTTGAAACTAACTCCATCTGCCATCAGTTACAGTTAAGTATTATTTCTTCACATATTTTGAAATGCTACTTTTCCTTGTCTAAGAGAACCTAAATAGATTTTTTTTTTCCTTGTGCGATTTGCAGGACTCACGCATTCAAGCAACAAACAGAGAGATTAGTAAATGAATTGAAAGTTTCAGCCCAACTGGCTAAAGACAAATTAGAATTTATAGAAGGAAAAACAAAATCTCCATTGCAGAACTCAAATGAAATTCATGACTCTTTAAATTCCATTGATACTCGAATTCAACAAGTAGCTCTAACAACAAAGAATGTAGGAGATCATATAGATGTCATTCTCAAGCATTCAAAAGTTTTATATGAGCAATCAAAGGAGCTTGCAGCTTCTCAATCAGAGCTGCAAGAAGGACAAGTGGCAATGAGGAGAAATTTGGTGGATGGGATGACAATGCTTAAAGATTCTTACAATATTTTGGGCCAAGAAATAGATAATTTAAGAAATGAAGCTATCGAAATAGAGAAGGGGATAACTAAAGTTGCAGATGCAATGTCTATAAAGATGGAAAATCTACAAAGCAAAGCAGATGACATTGGGAATATGGCGGTTATTTCCTTAGATAAGCAGCAACAACTTTTGGATGAGCAATCCATGGCACTTGAGGGTCTTCAAATTTTAATTAAATTTCAATCTGAAGCACTAGAAGAGAGCAGGTAAAATAGGAAACTAAATGATAAAGTAAATTAAAACCAAGAATATTAATAAATAATTTTCTAATACTAATGAATTACAGGAGTAGTCTGCAACAGTTTGCCAAATATAGCCACAAACAACAGGAAGAGCTTCTTCGGCAGCAAGAACAGCTTCAAAGAGTTCATGACCACCTGATGGAAAATTCAAAGTCTATTTTAGCAGCTCAGGTTAGCTTTTTCTTCCGAGCCTTACTAATTTTTTTTTTTTCATAAAGTGATTGCTTGGATTAGTGTTCATTTTTTTGACTAAATATCTCTATCTCTGCTTTTAGGAATCTTTTGAATCAAAGCAAGCAAGCATGTTTATTGTTTTAGATAATCTGTTTGCTTTGCACAATGCCATGCTGCTTGAATCGCAAGTAATTAAAGTTTCTTTGTGTATTGTATATCAAGTTTGATCATCTATATGTTCACTAGCACAAAACAAACATACAAAGTCAGGCCCAGGCTATATATCAGTATCTCTACTACTTTACCTCCTCCTTTTCGTTCCTTTTAATTAGGAAACCTATATTACCATAAAATTAATTTTTTTTATAGGGCTTTGCGCTACGTTCATAATAGAAGTTGCAATACTTCGGCTTGCAACGTTAACAAATGAGAATATTGAACGGAGATCATGGAAAATAAATTTGACCAGGTCGCTCTTTGTGCTTCTTGCTTCAATCCAGATTCTACATGCCATATGCACATACAGGTATTTTAAAATGAAGAATAAAATAGTATTTAGGTAAGAGAATGCATTTATAGATTCAAATTTAATTTAGGGCTTTGTAAATCATGCAGAGACTTTGAAGTGCTAAACCATCAGATGCTTCTAACATTAATTGAGAAGATTAATGACTTGGATAGACACAAGTAATTGTCATGGGACATGGATAGTGATGAAAAGTGGTCTACATGGATTGACTCTGACTTACCAGAAGATGTAAACAATTTTGAGGACCCTGACTATATACTTCCAGAGAAAGTTGGAGAAAATTCAATGATGACCACTTCAATTACAAGAAAATATAATCTCCGCAACAGATAGACTTCATTGAGAATTTTCTTAAGTGTTAGTACTAGTTTCCAACAAACTGTTACGTTATGATGTACTTTCAGCTTAACACTGTATGTATGTATTGGTTTCTTGGTTTTGTAAACTCATTTGTTCAATAGAAAATTTTATGATTCTACTTTTTTTTTTTTTTTTTTTTAAGTAAGAATGATATATATACGAAAGTCTACTCTATGCATGAAGAACATAGAGCAAACCCAAAAAGTACAAGAAGAAGAAAATAGAGAAAAAACACAAAAGAAAACCAAATAACAAAATAATTACAAAAGATAAAGGGAGCAAAGAAAAGAAGGGGGGAAATATAGTGTTTAAAAATTTAGCTAAACTATTTGTTTATTCCTTCTCTTACCTAACATATTTTCGTATTACTATTGTGGGTGGGTGTGGATGGAGTGGGTGCATGGTTTACAATGAGAATGTATGAAATAAAAATTCTTGGCTAAAATGTGAAATTGACCCTCTAACTTTCTTCAAATTTCATTTCAGTCATCTAACTTTATTTTCGTTTATTTCAATCCTCTAAGTTTCAAATTTATTTAATTAAGGTCTTTCCATTAACTTTTGTTAAAAAATTTTGAAAAAAAAAATTGGAAAATATTTTTCAATCATTAATTGAATTTTTTTAATTTAAAAAATTTTGAAGAAAAATTTATAAAATTGAAAAATTAACCACAACATATAACAAAAGTTGATGGAAAGCCTTAATTGAATAAATTTGAAAGTTGGAGGATTAAAATGAACAAAAGTAAAATTAAAAGATTGAAATGAAATCTGAAGAAACTTAGAGAGTTAGTTTTGCATTTTACCCAAAATTCTTTGAAAAACTTTCATATATGTAAAACTTGAAAATTAATAAGCAATGGATCCATTCTATTAGTAAGGTCCACCTATATTTTTAGATCAATAAAGTGCAGTCTCTTGTGCAATCCCAAATGAGTTGCACATTGTACATTCTCTTGCTCCTATTGTATATAAATTTAGAGGTATAAATGGTCAGAAAAAGTTAACTAAGTTACAGTTTGTCTACATTAGTTATATAATTATAAGCATGTTGAATTGGAGACTGATTAAGCCCGTTGTACTTGAATATAGAGTAGTTGGGTCCTTGTAGTGAACCCAGGGTTCACATAATATTCTGCTCTTCTAGGGAAACTACTCTATTCAGAGCAATCTACTCTCTGTAAGTATGACCATAATTATGTAATCCTCATTTATATTCAGTATTATGTTTTTCTAATTTACATTGTATATCAATTTAGGACAAACTGCCAATGAGCTCTAGCTGAAGTAGCACTTGTTCCTCCCTTAATAAAGAAAGGGATGAAATGTGAGTACGTGGCTTGAAGACACATTGGGTGTGTGTGTAATTTACCATCAAATATATATATATATATACACACATATTTGTTTAGGACAAACCTAAGGATTTTATTAAAAAATAACCAAATCTTTCAAACAATATCATTAGTTAGGCAAAGTTTGAAACATACTTCGTTTCTAACAATTCGAGCGTCTGAGACTCGATTTCGCCCCGCAAAAATGCACTTGGAACTCGAGTGTCTGAAACTCGATTTTGAAAATCGAGTTTCAGACACTCGAGTTCCAAGTGCATTTTTGCGGGGCGAAATCGAGTCTCAGACGCTCGAATTGTTAGAAACGAAGTATGTTTCAAACTTTGCCTAACTAATGATATTGTTTGGGTTTTATAGTTATTTTATAAAAAAATCCCAAACCTAAGGTATATCATTCTTTGTTATAATGGGTTCAGGCAGTATTTATTTATTTTTTTTGTTGATAATTTACTCGGATGATTATGGGATGATGATGATGATTGTATTAGAGCAATTCAACGCTTTTTATGCATGAAAATTTAGTTTCTAGCACAGAGATGGTATTGGTTTTGGTGGGTTGTAGGAACAGGATGAATTAAAATTTAAATATAAAAAATGCTTACAATTATGCTTTCTTACGATGGTGTGTTCACCAGTAGTCCTTACAAGAGCAGGCCTCCCCTGAAATGGTGGAAACGGTTTGTATCTCTTAAAACAATCACCCTCCCAGTGACACTTGAAACAATCTTCATCCAGGTGTGACAATCCACACAAACACGAAGGTTCTTTGTAATTCTGATTGGCACTCCAGTAGAACTGTGAATTAGTGAAAATACAGTTGCTAGTCGTTCACTATGCCCACAAAGCCAAGTTGATTTTGTTTCTTCATTTACATCATGAAGTACAACACCAGTATTAGGGACATATCCAATTTCTTCCATAGCATCCATCAGTTGATTCCAAACTTTCTTATACTCGGCAGAATTACGAAATTCAAAACCTCCACCTGCCACGAAAGTGTGAATTCTATTCTTTATTTGTACCCAATTGCACCCTGCCTCTTTTGTCATTCTCCTTCTTTCCATCGTGTCTCTAACTATCTTGACATTATCCCACATTCCTGCATTCGCATAAATGTTTGAGAGCAGCACATAATTTCCAGGATTGTTAGGTTCAAGCTCAAACAACTGCTCTGCAATAGCCTCACCTAGAGAGACATTGCCATGGAGCCGGCATGAATTGAGTAATGATCCCCATACGCTGCCAATTGGCTTCATAGGCATGAATTTCACTACCTCTAGTGCAACAAGCATAATGCTCTACACTTGGTGACAACCCATAATTCGTCATCATTTTATTGAGCAATCTTTGTCCCTCACCAGTAAGCCCTGCATGACTACAACCTGACAGTAAGGCAATAAACGTTACTGCATCTGGTCTAATACCAGACTCAACCAGCTCATTAAAAATCTCCATTGCCTTTTGTAGACACCCATTGACAGCATACCCTGTCAGCATGGTATTCCATGAAGTCAAATCTTTACTCTGCATTCCATCAAACACTCTCCTGGAGTAATCTGTTGCTCCACATTTTGCATCCATGTCCACAAGTGAGTTTAGTACCGGGACATCAGGTTTTTTAGTGGACTCAATCTGGGCATGTATCTCTTTCCCACTATTAAGCACAGTCAGTTGGGAACAAATCGGTAAGACTGTTGTAAGAGTAACCCAACTGAATCCAATCCCCTCTCCTTGCATCCTCCTAAAAGTGTCCAGTGATTCAAACACTTGTTTTCGTGGAACAAAACCTGCAATCAAAGAATTCCAAGAAACAACTTTCTGTTGAGGCATATCTCCGAACACCCTTAGTACCTCATCAAAACACCCACACTCAGAATACAACCTCAAAAGAGCATTATTCACTACTTGATCTGGTTCTTCATTACACTTTATGATCTGGGCATGAACCGTTTTACCAACCCTCAGTTCACATAAATCTGCACAAGCCTTCAAGGCCATCGAAAATGCAAAATTACCCGGTTGAACAAACCTGGACAACACGCCACAATATATAAGTAAAGCTTATTTTGAATACCCATATTTTGAAAACCCAATAGCCATTGCCACCCAGACAGATTCGGGTACAAGTTCATGTTCAAGTCCATCCTCGAACACACCAAGGGCCTCATCAATTAGGCCGCAAACTGAGAAAAGCGTGATGAACTTGGTTTTTATGGTGGGATTCTTGAGAAGATCATAATTGCCTTTATCTCTAGAGAGGAGAAGGTGCAAGTAGAGCCTTTGGCCATGTTCTAAGGATTTCCTAGAGATACAGGAGTGGAGGAAAAGAGAGTAGGCCTCAAGATCTGGCTCAAACGCCACAGATTTGGATGGTGAGGATTCGATTACACGAAGGGCCTCGTCTAGTTTTCCTGCTTTAATCAGAGATTTGAGGGTTGAATTTAGAGGTCTTTTGTGTTTGTGAGACTTGGGTGTTGAAGTGACCGTTATGTTAGTTGTTACGGTTATGTTAGTTGATAGAGAAATGGCGGGAATCATTATCAGACTGTTTGGCTACTACTTTCTATGTTTAGCACGGATATAAAGAAAAGCTTTTCTAGTACTGTGACTCTAATAGAGTTAACAAACGCTGCACAATTCACAACTGCCAGTGCCCAATTCACAACTGCCAGTGCCCATGGAGTTGTTGCGCATTGTGGCACAATTTGGTCAGTACAAGCTGATTACTCGATGTGAAATGGATAATACTCGCTTGTGGGGTGTTGCAAGCAGAACATTGTGTAACATTGAAAGCTGAAAACATTATACATCATTGAGAGCTACAAAAACATTATATATATATATATATATATATATAAGTTTTGACTTTATGTAGTATATGGTCTCATACTTAATGCCTGCTACATGATTGGGTAGAAAATGTTCACTCAGCACTAGAAAATTTACAAAGTAACGGGTTTGCAGCCAAGATCAATGGATTTCTTCATTGCATCCATCACTAACTGCGTCTTTCTACTAATCCCAGGCCATTTACTATCAGGGCGAAACTTGGATTTTCTAATGCCCTCAACTAGTCTTGCTAGCTCTTGAACCATCAAAGCCTCTTGAGGAAGCTGAGAAGTGACACAAACTTCCTCAGGTTTCACACTCCACCCAATATGGAGATCGAGAAACTTAGAGCCCAATGTGAAGTCAAAAGAAGCAGAATGCTCTTGATATGGGATTATGAAGTCCTTGACATGCATGGATCCTTTGGAAGCACAAATGGCCAAGTCCATGGACCAGTGGGAGAGGAAGGAGCAATGAATTGTTGCAACTGTCGTGTCGACTTGATCCCAATGAAGGGAAGCTGTGCATGACAAGATGACTCCAGCTAAGTTCCGGGTAACATCAGGCAGAGCAGTTACTGTAGTTGGCAATTGGTAGTCCTTAGCCCACAAGATGGCTTCAATGCAGTACCAGGCTAAGTCTCCAAGCGCACCAAGGGCGTCCAAGTCTGGTTTCACCCTTATGTTGCTCTCAAGAAATTCTGGGGTCGCTGGCATAGTTGATTGGCTGTGGATCTAAAACTCAAAGAGGAACATATGCAGAACCAGAAGAAAATATAACTGTGAGTTTCAATTTATATATCATCATCAACAACAATTCAAAACACACAGCATTATCATCACCAACAACCAGAAGTGGAATTTGGAGCTGGATTTGTTGTGACACAACTCGCAAAGCACTCCTTTCTTTAGAATCAGAATAAAATGGAAACAAAATTGTTCAAACAAATTTCCTTGCAATTCGCTCCTTTTGAAATTTTAATGCTTTTTTTTTTAATATATTTATATAATTAAAATTTTTCTATGGAAAAAATTTATTTCACAACTTATTGATGAAACCATTTGTGAATGTTGAATAATCATTTTTATATGCCACTAGATACACCATTTTCATCTTCTATAACTGGTAACTTACTATTTAAGTGAGTTGTGAAAAAGAAATTGTAAAACAAATTGTGATGCGGGAGACACAAGAAGATTATTATTTAGTATTATTTATGTTTACAAGCCCATTGTATTTTTATGTTTTAGGTCTATTAGTTTATTGGGCTTTTAGTTATTGGGCTTTTAGTATTTTAATTTAAAAGTAAGGTTATTTTTGTAATAAGGCAATTAGGGTTTCCTAGCCAATTAGCAAGGTTATTTTTGTAATAAGGCAATTAGGGTTTCCTAGCCAATTAGAACTAGGGTTTAGCAATCCTATATAAACAACCTATTGTGCTCCTTGAGCAGGGAGTTGATATTTTGATGAATGAAAAAAATGGCCGTTTGGTCTTTCTTTGGTCTGGTGCTGACTCCAGGTCTACCCTAGGTGCTGACTCCTAGTGGTTTCTCCGCTTGGTGCTGACTCCAAGTAAGGCCTAGGTGCTGACTCCTAGGTCATATCTCTTTATTTTTCTATTGTTTAGTTTTTGTTCTGGTTGTCCCGCGTCAATTTTGGTATCAGAGCAAACACCGATCCGTTGAAGAATTATCGCAGGAAAGAATCAAAAAAAAAAAAAAAAAAAAAGTTGCTGTCCTATAGTTGTGCTACCCATCAGAAGACCCTCATTGCAGAGATTTTTCTTTTCAGTTTTGAACCCACTCAATTGAGGAGCCAAGCCCGTGACTATCAAGTGCAGTAAGTTAACCACTAACAAGGTGAGCTATGGTAATATCTGACGCACCTTATTTTGATGGTGATGATACTTATCCACGAGATTTTGTCAACTGGATAAATGGGATGGAACAATTCTTTGAGCAAGCAAATTGGGCAGATAATAAAAAGGTTAGGTACGCCAAGTTGAAGTTAAGAGGTCACGCACAAAGGTTTTGGGAGAAGCTTGAATATTTCCGCTATGTGGATTATGAACCTGCCATCAGTGTGTGGGAAGATATGAAAGAAAAACTTTGTGATGAGTATTTGTCACCATACTATCGAGCTAAGTATTTACCTCAATCTCAATCTCAGTGTGGTACTTTTCAAGTTGAAGCAAATACAATGAATTCTCATCATCAACCTATTTCATGTCCTCAAAGCACTTTTGAACAACCTACCAAGGAAATATCTACCAAGGAAGTAACGGAATTAACTGTAAAGCTCATGAAAGATATTCAAGACAAGATTGCTCAACACAAGAAGACTCAATCCGATTCAATTGGGAAACCAAGGACACTAGATCACAATGAACTTCTTGCTGCCCCAATAGAAGGCAACATTGATGATGATATCTTGGTCGTTGAGAATCCTCCAGCAACACCAAAGCCTAATGTTGACACAGACGTACATGCCTCGACAAGTGTTGCTTTAACATGCGTGCAAGGAAATGAGTCTATTGAAGAGCAGCAAAGTGAAGAGATGGTGCCTAAAGAGAGTATTATGTTAAGGGGTGCACATGATGTGAAAGTTGAAGTTATTGAATGTGCTTCTGATCAACCCTCCACAGTCCTTGAAGATCTACATCTTGGTGAAGTCGAAGAGGTTAAAACTACAGTGCTTCCTATGGTTCATAAGGTTCAAGACGAGATTATACAAATTCCACACATTGATTTTGTTATTCCAACTGAGTTTGATGTGGTGGAATTCACGGTTTTTCTTTTCCCTGTGCTCCCTAAGGTGATTCCAGATTTGAAGCAAGTGTTACTTGTCAGCATCCTAATCCTTCAACACTTTAGAACTCGAGGTCGAGTTTTCTCCAACCAGAGGAGAATGATGCGGGAGACACAAGAAGATTATTATTTAGTATTATTTATGTTTACAAGCCCATTGTATTTTTATGTTTTAGGTCTATTAGTTTATTGGGCTTTTAGTTATTGGGCTTTTAGTATTTTAATTTAAAAGTAAGGTTATTTTTGTAATAAGGCAATTAGGGTTTCCTAGCCAATTAGCAAGGTTATTTTTGTAATAAGGCAATTAGGGTTTCCTAGCCAATTAGAACTAGGGTTTAGCAATCCTATATAAACAACCTATTGTGCTCCTTGAGCAGGGAGTTGATATTTTGATGAATGAAAAAAATGGCCGTTTGGTCTTTCTTTGGTCTGGTGCTGACTCCAGGTCTACCCTAGGTGCTGACTCCTAGTGGTTTCTCCGCTTGGTGCTGACTCCAAGCAAGGCCTAGGTGCTGACTCCAAGCAAGGCCTAGGTGCTGACTCCTAGGTCATATCCCTTTATTTTATTGTTATTTCAATTTTGTTCTGGCTGTCCTGCGTCAAATTGTGTCACTAAATTTATTCTTATTGACATATAGTCTGCAATACATTCCTTTTGAATAAGATTAAGAACAGTGTTTATTACACATACGTTAATGCACACACCTTATAAGGTTAAGAGTAATATTTATTACGTTAATATACGTAAACGCACACACCTTTAAACGCCGGAGAAAAAGTTACTTTTTTTTTTTTTTGGTAAGTGCGGAGGATTGAACCCCGAGAAACAGGTCACTAAGGAACCTGGGTACCAACACACTTAGATGGGCGGTGGTGCTGGAGAAAAAGTTACTTGTGCCACAATAAAAGGTTGAGTTTAACTAAACAAAATCCTAATTAATTCAGCTGTAATTGTGCTACCATGTTAAGCACTAAATACCATACTAAAGAAGAAAGGCAAAAGCTCACAAAGTTGTCCAAAGTAATTACAGAACAAGTCTTTCATTTTGGCAGTCCTAGGATGATGCAGTGAGTTTGACTAAACAAGATCCTAATAAATTCAGCTGTACATGTGCTACCATGTTAAGCACTAAATACCATACTAAAGAAGAAAGGCAAAAGCTCACAAAGTTAAGTTGTCCAAAGTAATTAGAGAGCAAGTCTTTCATTTTGGCAGTCCTAGGATGATGTAGCCACATGCTCCCATCCATGAACTGTACACCGTTGGATTCGCATGCTTCCAATATCTGGTCAAGCTCTGCCACATCAAGAGCCGCCGGTTTTTCCAAAAGCAAATGCTTCTTTTTACAGGCAGCCAAGACTGCCCAGTGTACGTGAAGGCTAGTGGGTAGTGGCATATACACTGCATCCACACATGGGTCGTCGAGTAGCTGATCATAGCTCCCATAGATTTTCACGTTCTCGGGTAAACCATTTGTGGCCGCAAAGTTCTTAGCCTTTTCGATCGAACGGCTGGCTATGGCGTAGAGGATTGAATTGGGAGCTAAATCTATGGCTCTAGCCACTTTCCTAGCTATCTCCGCGCATCCTATGATACCAAAACGTACTGGGTTTTCAGCCATTTTTTTTTTTTAAGGTTCTGAAAATTCTGCTTTGGATTATGGGTGATGGGGTTTGCTCTCTGGTTCTGGAGAGACTCTCTCTTTCTAGTATGTGGATAGGAATGCCACAAGGGTGATAAAGGCAACAGAGGCCTTTTACAACCTCTTTTAGATTAAATGGCAAGAATGCCCTCCTATATTACCAAAGGCCATCCACGTGTGTTTGTACAAGCTAAATCATGATCCTCCATCTCATCATCATCAAATGTGTCACCCTTGTCTTCTATCACTGTTTTGAGAGCCTTGGACTTGTTCT
Source organism: Quercus variabilis (assembly GCA_030445155.1). Lineage (NCBI taxonomy): Eukaryota > Viridiplantae > Streptophyta > Magnoliopsida > Fagales > Fagaceae > Quercus > Quercus variabilis. The sequence goes on from CP129446.1 coordinate 55,281,906, forward strand.
TACTAGTCTAAGGTATAAAGATCTTTTAACATTCCTAAAGGTGGGGTTTTCCATGTCATTAAGTTTGGGATATAATTTTTCAATAGTTTCATTCTCACTCATTCTAATATCTTCAATTTAGAAGTGAATGTTTGAAACTTAAAAGAGTTTTTAACAACTTTAGTTTCCTCATAAATAGTTTCAAGGATAACCCAAGCCTTTCTAAAAATTTCAAACACAGATATTCTTCTAAATTCTTTTTGAGAGATTACCATAAAAATGAAATTAAATCCTTTACCATTGTAGTTACGATCTAAGAGTTGCTACTTGGACCATTGTTCTACGTACATACGACTTTTAGGTCCAACCCTATTCAACTCATGATGACCATACTTTCACATTTACAGATTTAAAGAATGCTCTCATACTTGTCATTTAATAAGTATAATTAATACTATCAAAGGAAGATGGTATGTTCAAAGATTGTCCCCTATCCATTACAATGGGGGTCAAGAATTACACTTAGGATATTTAGTCTTAATTGCAAGTGTGTTTGGGAACTAATTTAAGCTTAGCTTAAATAAGTTTTTAGCTTATTTTTTGTACTATTCATGAGTCTTATTGCATTGTTTATAGGCTCATAAATTTTGAAAAAAAACTGCCTATTTTTTGTACGTTCATCAGCTATTGTGCTCATGAGTCTTACATTTTATTATAAAAAAAATAGCTTAAAAATCTCCCTTAAGCACAATGTTTAGTGAAAGTTTTCCCACTATTCACTCAATACAGCATCGTATAGCAACGGTAACATTCTTCAGTGTGTTATTTTCCCCTTTCCCCTTTAGCTCAGGCCCTGCGAATCTTGGCAAAGAAGATCACTTGAGCTCTTCAATGACCACAGACCGGACTCTCTCCTCTTCAATGCCACAGACTTGGAACTCTTTTCTCTTCAATGCTCTTTAATTTTCTATCTACCTACCAACAACCCAAAAAACTGGTTCAAATCTGTCACTCTTTTCTTTCTTTCTTTTTGTACCCCTAATGGTGAAATAGTGATTGGGAGAGACTGAGAAACCAAGAAATAGATAGATGAAGCCAACACAGTGAGGGAGATGACACAGTTATAGCTTAGAAGGCGTTTTGTGTCGGTGAGTTTTTTTAATTTTTTATATTTATTAATGTGTTTTCCCTTTTGGTTGGGTGTTGATGCTTTTTTTGGGTTTGTCAAAGATTAGAGATATCTGTAACTCTCCAAGGCTTTTTTTTTAATACAGAATTTGACCATGAATGAATTACATCAAAGTTAAAAAATTGACTAAGTCATGAAATGAAGCAACACTAAAAATCTAACAAATGTCACACGTAATAATAATAATAATAATAATTAGCATAAGTGAAAATGTTATGCACATTCATCTTACAAGTTTGATTATATATATATATATATATATATGGAGAGAGAGAGAGAGAGAGAGAGAGAGAGAGAGAGAGAGAGAGAGAGAGAGAGAGAGAGAGATTGTTCATTTAATTTTATTTTGTATACAAGATAAGCTCAAGTTAATCACTAAACTACATTAAATGTTCAAGTTTCGTTCATTTTTATTGTCGAAAAAACACAACCTTATTCACAAGTTACTTGATCAGCTTTTTTTTATTCATATATGGTAAAATCATGACTAAAATTTTCAAACATTTACAAATCTATGCTTATAATTAATAACAAAATTATAGTTGGAATTATATTGTTTGAGTTAATTAGAAAGATTGAATTTCGTTCATAAACTTATAAAAATTAAATTCACCAACCTTATATTGTTAAAAATTATATATAGTTTTTATTACAAAATAGGCTATTAATATTATCAATAAATTACAAATAATAATTTAATATATATTATTGTATATATTAAATTGAGTCTCATGTTCACAAGTTTATTCACAAACATATTACTATACTTGAGTTTTAATTACTCATTCAATAGTCAAACCTAAACTTAGATTGAACTTCTTTTGCTTGCTAAATATATTATTAAAAAAAAAAAATAAGTAGCCCGCCAATATTAGTTTATATATGATTGTAGTTCTGAAGATCCACCAGAAGCAAAGAGCTTTGTATCTCATCCACAACTGACACTTCCTAATCTATATATATATATATATATATATATATAATCGAAACCTTTGGAGCTTCCACAATTTTTCGCATCACCACTATTTTCTTTTCCTTTTTATTTTAGGTTTTATATCTTATATATTTATTATTTCTCTTCAACAGGTAATTATCTTATCGAGTGTTATAATAGTTTAATTTAAGTAAAACTCTATTAGATATATGTTTCAAGAGCTTGAAAATTCTATTTCTACTAAAATTCTATAACAAAAATTTCAACAAATATAAACCCTTTATACTCACTCAAATTTTCACAAAGAAAACACACAACACAAATTGAAGATTTTGCAAAGAGGGTACGGGACTTCATCAGACCACTTTGTAATGTTATATCCAAGGAGCTGCTTAGAGTAAATGCAAAGGTAAGGACATGTTGTCATCTTTCATGCTCTAACTCTCTGTGATTACTACTTTATAATATTGTTATTGTTGTGACTTGTGAGTGAGTTTATTAGTATGAAAAATCTACATGTGAAAATTTTAATTGTAAGATTTTGTTTTTACGATTAAAACATTAGATTTAATCGTAATTTTGATATAGTAATTACCAATTTTATCAATCAAAATTTCTCTAACGTTGGTGTAATTTGTACTACTATGTATGTTATATATAGAACCCTCATATGATCTTGGAAAAACCACTCTATAAAAAAAATTGTCATCAATAACAAGAAGAAGAGCTTATTTTGGATTATCAAAACCACAAATTTCCTGTCATCAATAATTGATTTTATATTAATGTTGTGATATAGTCTATAGGTCTTTTTTTTTTTTTTTTTTTTTTTTTTTTTTTAATTTTATTTAAGGAGAAGTATAGTCCATATGAGAATGGTTTAGATCTTTCCTACTTGATTTTGGAATCTCAGATTGATTAGTAGAATAATAGGGAGTAAGACGGTACATTATTCATATTAAAAGTGGCAATTCACATTGATTAAAAAAAAAAAACTAAACAAGGCATGTAATAACCTCTATACATATGAGAATAATCGCTATGACAACAAAAACAAAAATTATTAAAATACATATATATATATATATATATATATATATATATATATATTGCACAGAACACTACTGTAAGGGCTTGATTTGCAGCCCAAACCCAATATATACAGGGTTGTGGGTTAGTGAGCCCAGCATAATAAATTTGTAGAGAGTGGATTAAAGAACTAGGCTCAAATGAATCTAACAATGGCTAGGACGGTTTTTAAAAGTCATTCATGCAAGAACAAAGAACGTAAGACTATGTGAATGCCTTGCCGAGGAGGCAAATATTTGTCCAGACCAATGAAATTGATTACAAATATAGTTCGGGTAGCTACAATATCCTCTCCCCTCCCCCTTTTCTCTCTTTCTTCTCATTTCTCTAAAGGGGTCTCTCCTATTATATATCTCCTCCCTGGCGATCTTGGCCACCCATTTGTCAACTGCCCAAGCCATTACTCGAGTACCCGTCCCATTAGACATCCTTTCTGGCTCCTTATGAGTTGCGGTGATCAAGGAAACACTGTTTAGAGGTCTTCTTCACATAAATGTGGTTAGAAAAGTAGTTGCTGTGTATTTAATGCGGGGGTGACGCCTGCTCCTTAAATATTTTTGGATCTCCTTCCCTTCCACGGGTTTATGCAACGTGCCTTTGATACTACTGCCTCTATTGAGGTCGTTTTTGTCATGGGGATATGCAGAGGAGCGGTGTTCACCCAGTCCGAGGAGACATAACTCCTCGGGTAGCCTTCTACCTCCTTTTTACTTATGAACCACTAAATCGGAATGTCCATCCGCTCCTTGTTTCTCTTTGGTCGCCCCAACGTCCTTGGATAAGGCCTAAGACCCAATATACCCCTTTTGGGCCTTGTCCCTACAATAGCCCCTCAAAATTCCAATTCCGCTCCCCTCCCCCCCTCTCATTCAAAGAGAAAAAGTGGAGTTTTGATCTTCAAGAGGCAAGACCACTTACTTTTTTGGCTTACACGTGTGGGAGTGCTACTTTCCACGCATCATAACTGCCTTTAATGCTTCGGCATCCTTATGTCATCATTTATTGCTCCAGGCGACGCCTTGTTCCCCCCATCCAACAGTGAGGCGCACATCCAACGATGGAGATTTTTCCTAGAATTCTGAGCGAGGTTACTCCCGCCCCTTTTCTCCCTTTATATAAAGTCTTGAGGGGACTTGTACTCCTCTTTACTTTGCAAATCCTCAAATTCTCTAGAGAACTCCAGTGCTCCAACATGCAAAATAATCTTAATCCTTAAGCTTCCATAGCTTTTTCCTTAAGAACTCCTCTAAGGGTCATTTCTATAGGAATTGGACTAGCGCATTTGCTTTCGTAAGTCTCTGTCTTTCTTGATTCTCTTTCCCTTCTCGGTAAATCTCCTTGGTCTCATCAGCGGTTATTTCCTTACTTGTAAATTCCAGTCGCCTCTTTACAGAGCTGTCCAAATAGGTAGATCTGAGAGCTCAGTAGATTCCCTGACCAAGATAGAAGCCTTTAAACAAAGATTCCACATACCCCAGGAAGTCGATCTGTGATATTGCTCTCTGGAGCAAATCGCTACACACAGAGAGGCAGGGGAGGTCATCATCCCCATAATAGCCTTCCTAGGAGGGATGACCCTTCCCATGGATAGGATAACCCGGGACTACCTTATTAACCATAGGCTATGTCTGCATCAGTGTGCGCCCAATATGTTTAGGATCTTAGGTTGCGTTGATGCTCTCAATGAACATCTCAGATTAGGGCTCACATGGCACGACGAAGTCCACATGTACGAGTGTCATTCCTAAGCAAACGGTGGGTTTTACCTCAAGTCCAAGTCACCCATTGTCAGGCTCATTTCGTGCTTACCCAAATCCAACAAGGGGATGGAAGATGACTATCTCATCGCTTCGAGGGCATGGCACGATGGTCTCCACTGTTCGACCTAAGAGAGGGAGCCAGGTGGGGACCTTAGAGTTAGGTTCCTTAATAAAAAACTTAGATTTTCTAACCCTTTATATGTCTTTTATTTTACTTTCTTTTGACAATGTGCCCTAATCATCTAACTGTGTTTGATTTCTCGGCTGTTTCTACAGATAGAAGGCAGGTCACTCCTCAGCTCAGTCTCACCAGCGTTGCAACCCTTAACTATTTGCTCCAGTCAGAAATTTTCGTAAGCAAGGACCAGCAACTGCGGGCTGTCCACCTGATCCTTAATTTTGATCCCATTTCAAAGACCTTTCAAGAAGTCAGTCACGCCATCTGAGCTAGTAATCCTCGGATAAATCATATTGACATGTCAAAGTCAGATTTTTTGGCTCCGCACGAACCTTCCCCCTATCATATTACCAGCCATAGTTTTAAAAACCAAACTAGACCAACCGGTTCAACCAGAAACCGGACCTTAATCCGGTCCGGTTATAATTAAAACCTGAAAGTTAAGGAAAAACCAGAAAAAAGGGAAAAACTGTCGGTTTAATCGGAAAACTGGAAACCAATACGGTTAAACCGGTTTTAAGCTGCTTTGTTTATTAACACTGTTTTTGACAGAAAAATAAAAAAGATAAGAGAATTTGTTTTAGATTTAAGAAGAGGAGACATTTTGACTTTGAAGATGCTGTAAAGTCTAAAACTGTGAAGCCTAAAATGCCCACATTGATACCAAAAATATCAGATTTACTATTTATGAGTTGACACAATTGAGGAAGAACCGAGGAACTGAGAAAGCCCAAATCAAAGAGATGCAAGTACAATCTGTCCGCTTCAGTTTAAGAGCTTTTCTTGCTGCTCTTGTAGACTGGCACATGCACTGATGCGCATATATCGACGAGAGAGAGACAGTATTGAAGGCAAGGAGATGAAATGTTAGAGAAAAGTAAAAGAAGAAACTAGTTCAGAGGTTTTAATTAACCAAGGTGTGAATGTAAGATTTCAAAATATGTGGTAGGTGGAGTATCAACGTGTAAACGTGGGAGTAGGATATGTGGTGGAAAAAAATATCAAGTGGGCATGATATTGTCACTCGTAGGTGACTTTTCGTTATTTGAAAAATGAAAGAATATCTAGAATAATTTTTGTAGAGGGCTTGAGTTTCATTGTCTAATATATAAATTAAGAGAGATATTGTGTTCATAATATTTTTACAATATTTTTACAATAAATTATAGATGATTAGTTGTTATTGATTTAAATTTGAATTTAACACTAAATTTTTTTTTTTTTTTTTTATCTCTAACAATAACAGCTAGTATCACTAGGATTTGTTATAAAAAAGTTGTAAAAATATTGTGAACATATCATTTTTTATAAATTAAAGTTAAGGTTTAATGTTTTATTGTTATTTAATTAAATTTTTTAGTTAAAATATTAGTTATAAAATTATTTATTTATTTATTTATATTTTATAATTATTAATTAATTATTTATGACATTATTGGTTGGACCATCGGTTCGAACCCGGTCCGACTATAAAACCGAAAACCACTCTCCATTTCGATTCTTTAACCGTACCGGTTTTTAAAACCATGTTACCAGCCCATCAAGTCCCTCTTAAACTCGTTATACCATTACAGCAAGTTCTTCTTGAGGCAGCAGCTGTAGCAAAAGAGGGAGTTGCCTCCTCACGATTGTCATTGGATGAGGAGATAGACCAATTTCGCTTCGAAGGGGAAGGAGTACCAGATAGACCTATAGAGCTCTCGGATTCCAGGACTGAGTCCGACCAACTTTCCTCCGCTCCCCTAGCAAAGTTAGTTGTTACTCGGGTTGATTCGAGCTTTAAGGAAGGAGGGATGGAACAGAAGAAAAAGAGATCCAACCTAAGGGATTTGATGGCAAACAGGAACAAGAGGGTTAATCCGGCAAAAACTCCCAAGGCCCAAGTTCCTGCCAAGCCCTTTCTTCCTCCTCCTCCCCCTCCTGTTGCCAACCCTAGCTTGCGCGTTAATCCAGATCCGAATAAGAAGAGGCCACTTTAAGAACTAGAGGAGGGGGAGGTGCCCCCTTAAAGGGGAGCGAAATAGCAAAAGACCAAAGACCTCAGAGATAAGAGGCCTAAATCTATAGACAATAGAGATGATGCTGAGGTGTGCTGCCAACAGCACATATGGGCCCCTGTGATAGAGATGGGTGGCGTGCCCGTCCCTTATGATTCTACCATAAGGGAATCCAGTAGGGGGCATGCCACTTATTTGGCCCAAGCCTTAGAGCAGCCCCTCCTCCTACCTAGGGACATGGATGCCCTCAAGCGAACACGGCAGCCTGATCTGTTCATATCTTTAAAGAAAAACCTTGTTGTGGTAAGTAAGCTTCTAGCAAGCAAATGTATATTTCTTTTGCTCATGTATTTTAACTACTTTGCCATTTTCATGCAGGTTACTCAACAGGTCTATGTGGTTGAAGAGTGGGAACGAAATGCCCATCATAAACTTAAGGCTGAGTCCCACTCTCGGCGTGAGGTCGAAAAGGCGCTCGGGATAGAAAATGAGGATAAGGCTCGGCTGGCCGAGAAACTGAAAGAGTCAGAGCATGAGCATTCTAGCGCTCTAGCAAGGCTGAAGATTGTGGAAGCTCAAGTCGAAGACCAACAAAAGTTGCTGTATCCAACAAAGATCAACTTGGCCACCCAAAAATAGCTCGTTGTGGACCTCAAGGCTGAGCTGCAGAGGGTTAGAGATGCAGCAAAGGAGGTAGCTTGGGTGGCCAAGGAAAATACTGAAGTAGCAGTGATCGCGACCTATAAGCGTGGGGTTAAGGAGACAGAAAAGAGGTTGGCTGAGGAGGTGACCAAAGTGTGCAGGAACTATTGCACTATGTCCTGGGTAGAGGCACTCAATAGTGTAGGGGCCCTTGCTGACTCCGACCTGAGAAAGGTTGAGAATGTATAATTCCCCAAACACATTCGAGAAGTTCCAGCCGATCTCCCTCCGACCATGTACTTCCTCTTTCATTTCCTGAGCAGGCCCTTGATGCCCAAGCCCTTACTGTGGGTACTGAGGTTCCCTTAGTAAAGGTTGGGAAGGATAAGGAGGTCCTTCCCTCGACCAGAGATGCCTCTTCTGCAGACAACATCCCCATTAAGGACATAGTCTCCCAAGCCAAGGCAGTCAAGTCCAAGTCCGATGCTGGTGACACCAAGCTTAAGGCTGTTGGCTCCAAGAAGGGACCTCCCCTATGCAAAAGTAGCTTTTTATTTCATTTTGTTGTATATATTTTGCGGTAGTATCGTCATCTTTTTTTTTTTTTTCACTGTGGTTCACACCACCATATGTAATTATACTACTTTTGATCAATGAATGGAATTCTCTTTCAATTTCTCGTGTTTTTGCCCTTCATATTATCGGGATCATTGTTGTCTCAAACAAATTTGTCTTGTGACCAGTCTAACCATGGCGAATATTAACAGTACTTGTACTTGGATAAGCAATTCAAGAGTTTGCACTTGGATAAATAACTCATGAGTTTTAACTTGGACAAATAACTAAAAAATTTTAACCTGCCCAGAGCCACCAATTTGAGGATTTGGCCATGACTTAGTGAGAAACGAATAGGTATCATGGATTGTTTGAATATAGAGGACAGGTGCCAAAATATGCCAACTCCCCCACAACATGATTGCGGTTCAAACACATAGAAAATTTAAAATTGAGTGTTAACCTTCCCACATCAGCTAGTTCGAGGACTTCAAGCCTGATTGGGTTCTAGTTTAAACCTTATAAACATTGAAATTGAGTGTTAACCTTCCTAGATCAGCTGGTTCGAGGACTTCAGGCCCGATTGGGTTCTAGCTTAAACACTCATAAACATTGAACTCGAGTGTTAACCTTCCCAGATCAGCTGGTCTAAGGACTTTGGGCCTGACTGGGTTCTAGTTTAAACATTTATAAACATTGAACTCGAGTGATAAACATTGAAATCGAGTGTTAACCTTCCTAGATCAGCTGGTCCGAGGACTTCAAGCCTGACTGGGTTCTAGTTTAAACACTTATAAACATTGAACTCGAGTGTTAACCTTCCCAAATTAGTTGGTCTGAAGACTTCAGGTCTGATTGGGTTCTAGTTTAAACACTCATAAACATTGAACTCGTGTGTTTACCTTCCCAGATCAGCTGGTCCGAGGACTTCAGGCTTGATTGGGTTCTAGTTTAAACACTTATAAATATTGAAATCGAGTGTTAACCTTCCCAGATCAGCTGGTCCGAGAACTTCAGGCCTGATTGGATTCTAGTTTAAACACTCATAATAGTTTGAAAAACGAGAAACAAAATGCCTTTGATAAGCGGACAAATCAACAGAAGAAACTTTCATTAATAGTAATACCTTTTCAGGTTTCTTACATTGTGGTATTATGTGCCCATCCAAATCTTCTAGAAAATACGCTCCTATACTAGCCACCGAGATGACACGATAGGGTCCTTTCCTTCCCAATTGGGTCCTAGCTCTTCCCATGCTGGGTTCTTCGCAGTGCCAAGGACCATTCTCAACACCAGGTCACCTAATGCTATTAGTCTCAGCTTCACGTTGGCATCATAGCCCTGTTTAAGTTTGTGTTAGTAGAATGCCAATTGAACCATTGCGTTTTCCCTCTTTTCTTCAATCAAGTCCAAAGTCCTTTCCAGAAGTTCATTGTTGGTGGTTTGACTGAAGGAGCTGGTCCTTAACGTTGGGAAATTAGTTTCCAAGGGGATAACTGCTTCAGCTCCATAGGTTATTAAGAAGGGGGTTTCCCCTGTGGATCTACGAGGCATGGTTCAGTATGTCCAGAGGACATGTGGCAGCTCCTCTACCCATTTCCCTTTCGTGTCATCCAACCTCTTCTTGAGTCCGCTCACTATAACTTTGTTAACAGTTTCGGCTTGTCCGTTGCCTTGGGGATAGGTTGGGGTAGAATATCTGTTCGTAATTCCTAACCCACAGCAATATCTCCTAAAATATTTGCTATCAAACTGAAAGCCGTTATCTGAGATGAAAGTGTGAGGGACCCCGAATCGGGTGAAAATATTTTTCCAGACGAAATTTTTAGCATCCACATCTCTGATATTCGCTAAAGGTTCGGCTTCTACCCACTTAGTGAAATAGTCCGTGCCGACCAATAGGTACCTCTTGTTCCAAGCTGCTTCTGGTAAAGGGCCCACAATATCTCAGCCCCATTGAGCGAATGGCCAAGGGCTAGACAGAAGGTTAAGGACTCCGCCCGGTTGGTGTATGCTTGGCTCGAACCGTTGGCACTAATCATACTTTTTTACATATTCTTGTGCTTCCTTTTGCATATTTGGCCACTAGTAACCTTGAGTGATGGCTCTGTGCACCAAGGATCTACCTTTAGTGTGGTTCTCGCAAATCCCTTTTTGTAACTTCTCAAAAAGTAATTCTGTTGCCTTGGGGTGCACGCATAGCAGGTACGGCCTAGAAAAGGAGCATTTGTACAAATTTTGGTCTTCGGATAGCCAGAACCAAGGAGCTTTTCTTCGTATGTTGTCTGCTTCAGACTTCTCCTCGAGCAGAGTGTCTTCTTTTAGGAACGACTCTATGGGGTCCATCCAGCTTGGCCGCACCATAACTTGATGAACATGCGCCAACTCCCTGTTCAGTCTTGTAGGTTTGCAAAGGTCTTCTATGAGGATTACCCAAGGCAAGCTCTATACCGAGGAGGTTGCAAGTGTGGCCAGGGAATCAGTATGGGTGTTTCCACACCTTGGAATGTGAAACAGGTCAAAGGATTCGAAACCTTACTGTAGGTGTTTAACTTGGCATAAGTACCCTCGCATCCTCTCGTTCCTTGCTTCGAATTCCCCTTTTACTTGGTCGACGACCAATTTGGAGTCTGAAAATATCTTTATTGCCCTTCTGCTTATTCTTTGAACCATGGACATTCCCATCAGAAGAGCCTCATACTCTGCTTCGTTATTAGTGGCCAAAAATCCCAATCTTTCTCGATGGTGATCCTTTCGGGCAATACTAATACTAACCCCACTCTAGAACCTTTTGGGTTTGATAAGCCATCAACATACACTTCCCAGGGTAGGGTGCCCCACTGGGAGATCATGCCAACTGATTTTCCATCCATGGACTGTATTTCTATTCCTTCTTCTAACGGGGATTCAGCAAACTCGACTACCAAATCCGCCAGGACTTGTCCTTTGACAGAGGTGCGAGGCATGTATTTGATGTCGAAAGCCCCCAGGATCGTGGCCCCATTTAGCAATCTTCCTTGTGTAGTCAACGCTCCGGAGCAGGAGTGGAAGTTGGGTTAGGACAATAACTGTGTGTGCTTGAAAGTAATGGAGGAGTTTCTGTGTGGCGTGTACCACTGCCAGAATAGCATTTTCCAACGACAGATAGTAGATCTTGACCTCATGTAACGACCTGCTCATGTAATAAACTGGATTTTATATACCGTCGTTAACTCGTATTAGGACCAGGCTCACGGCATGAAGAACCTTAGCGATATAAGCTAACAAAACTTCATTAGCTTCAGGGCTGGACATGATAAGAGGCCGAAAGAGATATTCCTTAAGTTGCTGGAAGGCTAAAGCACACTCCTCGGTCCACTCGAACCCCTTCCATTTGTTCATGAGTAGGAAGAAAGGCCAGCACCTATCAGCCGACCGAGAGATAAATTGATTCAAAGTAGCAGTTATTCTGGCTAATTTCTGGACCTCCTTGGGATTCCGAGGTGGTTATAGGCTATTGATTGCCTTAATTTGGTCGGGGTTGACCTCGATTCCCCTATGGGTTACCATGTAACCTAGAAATTTGCCAGATCCCACACCAAAGGTACACTTGGAAGAGTTGAGGCGTAACTTGTGTTTCCTAAGAACTTCGAATATCTCTTCGAGGTTTCCTAAGTGCTTGGACGCTACCTTACTTTTTACCACCATGTCATCTATATAGACCTCAATGATCTTGCCCTACAGCTCAAACGTCCTAGTCATTATTCTTTGATAGGTAGAACTTGCATTCTTTAAACTGAATGGCATCACTTTGTAATGGTAATTTCCTATGGGCGTGGCAAAAGCCGTCTTCTCTTTATCACTCAGGGCTAGTGGTATTTGATGGTACCCCTAAAAGGCGTCTAAGAAGCTCATCCGAGGATGGCCCACAATTGCATTCACCAGCTGGTCTATCTTAGGCATAGGGAAAGGATCCTTTGGGCAAGCTTTATTCAAATCTGTGAAGTCTACACACACTCGCTACTTCCCAATCTTTTTCTTCACCACCACGGTATTGGCCAACCACTCGGGGTCAAAAACCTCCTTGATAGCCCCTGCCTGCTTTAATTTCTTCACCTCTTCTTTGACAGCATCAGAGTGTTCCCTGGATAAGCACTGAGAAGGTTGTCTTTTAGGAGTGATGGACGGATTAACATTCAAATGATGACAGATGAAGTTCTGGTCTACCCCTAAGGCTTTGTAAGCACTCCATGCGAAGACATCTACGTTTCTTCTAAGAAACTCTATCAGTTCTCCCTTCTCCGGAAGGGGTAGCTAGGTCCCAATTTGAAATAATTTCTCTAGATCATCACCGATAACAACCTTCACTAAATCTTCACATCTCCTCGGCCGCCCCTTCGATGGATGACGCTGTGCTTGTTAATTACTATAAGCCTTCTCCGTTACGGGCTGAGGGCTCGGCCCCAGGCTGATGCCAGATGGTGGCCACCAGGTATTGTCTGGCCGCCGGTTGGCTCCCAACAATCTCCCTAATCTGTCCTTCGGACGAGTATTTCACTTTCTGGTGCAAGGTAGAGGAAACAGCCCCTAAAGCATGAAGCTAGGGTCTGCCGATAATGGCAATGTAGGGGGAATATGCGTAGCCTGTCTGTATGGGTAGCCTGATCTGACCCTTTGGGATGACAACTTTCCCATCAAAACTCACCAGGGGCGAGCTGTAAGGTGTTAAGTCCTCTAGCCTCAAGTTCAGCCCCTTATATAGATCGGGGTACATTATCTTAGCACCACTGCCTTGGTCCACCATCATCCTCTTCACATCATATCCCCCAATCCTGAGGGTAACCACTAACGCGTCATCATGGGGTTGGATGGTTCCGACCTTATCCTCGTCTAAGAAACCCAAAACCAGTTGGGCTTGCAGTCTAGCTTTCTTTGGTTCCCGCTTAGCGTCCTCGGCAGATAGCTGAGCCACAAACATCACTCGTGAGGGGCCGGAGCAAGTTCTCCCTGGAGTAGCAAAGATAACGTTTATCGTCTCCAAGGGAGGTCTTGAAAAATCGTCCCTTCGAGACTCCGAATTCATTTGGCCTTTTTGACTACTAGGATGATGCAAGAATTGCCTTAACTTTCCTTCTCAGACAAGTTGGTCTAGGTGGTCCCACAGGCTCCTATAATCTTTTGTTGTGTGTCCATGATCTTGATAGTATTGGCAATAGAGATTGCGATTGCGTCTTTTGGGGTTCCCTACCATATTACTTGGCCACTTAAAGAATAACTTGCTCCTAATCTTCTCCAGAACTTGATGCACTGGCTCTCAAAACATAGCATTGACTAGTTGAGGGTGAGTGGACCCTGGCTGCCTACCAAAGTCCCTCCTTGACTGGTTGTTATTGTATTGGTCCGACCTGAAATCCCTCATCCCCTGAGGGATAACCTTCTCCTTCCCTTCCCCTTGCTGCTGGTCTTCCTCGACCTTTTTATACTTATCGATTCGATCCATGAGCTGGTGTACGCTGGTGACAGGTTTGCCAGTCAGAGATTTCCTCAATTCATGCTCAGCCGAGAGGCCAAGCTTGAAGATATTGATGGCCACCTCATCAAAATCACCATCTATTTTGTCGAACATCTCCTAGTATCTATCCGAATATGCTTTCAAAGTCTCTTCCTCTCACATGCTTAAGGACAGTAGGGAAGCCAAAGGTCGAGGAGGTCTACTACAAGTGACAAAACGGGAAGCAAACGCCTAGGTGAGCCCCTTAAAGGAACTTATGGAGTCTGTCAAACCATCTCATGGAGACAGGTCTTAGGCTTGATAGGGAGACCTTGCACATCAAGGCTTTATCTCTAGAATGGACAACCATTCTCTAATTGAAGTGGCTCACATGCTTCACAGGGTTGTCTTACCGTTGTACATGGTGAAGGTGGGCTGAGTGAACCGTCAAGGAAGCCTAGGCCCCTCGATTTTGCGCGTAAAGGGTGACTTGGAGATCTAGTCCAAGGCCCTGTTTACAGCATCGTTTCCCATGCCTTTATGGGGCGGGTTTCTGACCCTTCGTTCATAGTGGCGTTCCTCTTCGTAGGAGAAAGACTCACTGGGCGGGTTTAGGACCTTCACTTGTAACTGACGTCCCTCCTATCATCGAAAGAAGCGTTGAAGTTGGAAGGAGCTCATCTTCGTGGTGCATGGCACAGTTCCTTCTTTAGTCGGTTGATTTCCAACTGCATGGCTTTGTTATTCTTTGCACGTGAGACATGGCTCACTTCTCGAGGTTGGCTCCTGTCAGTATGTGTGGTATGCACGCTTCCTTCGCGATCGCCTCTCTGTTCAAGGTTGATAAAGGGGTCACCACACTTGGATCCCAAAGACTCTACTTGGTGTGGACCTAAACTTGCCATCGTTCATCACTGTACTCATTATCGCACAAGTCCTTCCCACAGACGGCGTCAATTGTAAGGGCTCAATTTATAGCCCAAACCCAATATATACGAGGTTATGGGTTAGTGAGTCCAGCACAATAAATTTGTAGAGTGCAGATTAAAGAACTAGGCTCAAATGAATCTAACAACGGCTATGACGATTTTTGAAAGTCATTCATGCAAGAACAAAGAATGTAAGACTATGTGATTGCCTTGCTGAGGAGGCAAATATTTGTCCAGACCAATGAAATTGATTTCAAATGTAGTTCGGGTAGTTATAGTATCCTCTCCCCTCCCCCTTTTCTCTCTTTCTTCCCCTTTCTCTACAGGGGTTTCTCCCATTATATATCTTAGGGGTGTCCACGGGTCGGTCTGAGTCGGGTTTGTGCCCAACCTGGACTCGACTCGATAGACTCGGGTGGGAGAAATCATAACCCGCAACTGACCCGTATGGAGCTTCAGATCGACTGGATCGGGTCTTGTCAGTGTCGGGTGCATCTCGGTCGGTTTCGGGTTCACTGCAGGGGTCAAAATATGGTCGGATTTTGGACAAAATCTTGCCGGACTCGACAGATCTAGCCGGATTTTGGCCAAAATCTTATCGGATCTTGACAGATCTGGCCAATATTCCTTCATATCCTTCGAGATCTGGCCGAGATGTTACAATATTTGTCGAGATCCAACCGAGATCTCTTTATATTGACGGAGTTTTCAGTTTAGGCTTACCAGTTTTCGGCCGAAACACGAGATCTGCGATTGGAAGAGAGAAAGGCATCGGGCAGGTCGAGTGCTTCGGTTTCTCAGACAGGCAAACCGAGCTCGAAAGGATGGCATCGGGTCTTTGCGCCAGCGACCCGCAGCCAACCGAACCACTACTCAGGTCAGGCGGTTATCGGGTCGGAGAGCGTCAGGCCGGTCGGATTCTTCGAGTCCGGGTGAGTGTTGGACAACCCTAATATATCTCCTCCCTAGCAATCTTAGCCATCCATTTGTCAGCTGCCCAAGCCATTACTCGAGTACCCGTCCCATCGACATCCTTTCTGGCTCCTTGTGAGTTGCGGTGATCAAGGAAATACTGTTCAAGGGTCTTCTCCACATAAATGCGGCCAGAAAAGTAACTGATGTGCATTTAATGCGGGGGTGACGCCTGCTCCTTAAATATTTTTGGATCTTCATCCCTTCTGTGGGTTTATGCAACGTGTCTCTGATACTGCTGCCTCTATTGAGGTCGTTTTTGTTGTGGGGATATGCGAAGGAGCAGTGTTTGTCCAGTCCGAGGAGACATCACTCCTCAGGCAGCCTTCTACTCCCTTCTTACTCATGAACATTTGAGCCGGAATGTCCGTCTATTACTTGTTTCTCTTGGGACGCCCCAATGTCCTCAAATAAGACCCAAGACCCAATATACCCCTTTTGCCCTTGTCCCTACAGCTACCAATTATTAAAAATAAAAATAAATAAAAATTATATCTATAATAAAAGGACATGAAATATCATTACTATCCCAAAAGATAAGCATCAACTACTTTGTTGATGCATGTGAGAGTTAAAAGACAAAGTTTCGTCTTTTTTATTTATTTAAAATATGCATTATACATTGTTGATACATATAAGAGAAACTATTCAAATTCTATTATAATTTATTTGTTCATATCTTATCAATTTTTTTTTTTTTTTTGTGATAAATAATAAAACAAAAGCAGTCACCACCCACCATTACAATCTTTTTTTTTTTTTTTTTAAATTTAAAATATGCATCTTACTTGGTTGATATCTATACAAATACAATACTTATGAGAAACTATTTTAAATTATAAAATAATTTTTCTATTAACTTTTAATTAATAGTTTTTTCATACAAGACTCTATTTGTTTTTTTTTTTTTTTTTTTTTTTTTAAATATATGTGATTTTAAATTTAACTATCTTTGTATCACATGGATTAACGACTAGTATTTCTAATAGAGAAATTCAAATTTTAAATATCTCTGCTTTTATTGTAATTATTGAATTATCAAAAACTAAAAATAAAATAAACATTCACTAGGATGTCCACTAAGAGCTGGGCCTGTGAAACCCAAGATCCGGAGGCAAGGGTTAAAACGGTTCTAAGCGGGCTAAATGGCCCAAAACGTTAATTAGCTCAAGCCGGTTTTAATAAAGCCTAAATCCGGACCAGAGAGAGGTCTAGTTTTTTGTTGTTGAACATGGCAGGTCTAGTTGGGTTTTTAACATTGTCCTACTATACAAGTCATAGTACTATTTCTAGGGCCAACAATTCCAGCTTTATGTTATTCAGGGTTTAAAAAAAAAAAAAAAAAAAAAAACCAGCTTTATTTTTACGACCACAAATTTTATCCTATGCTAACGTTTTTTATTTTTTATTTTTTATTTATCGTATCTATTAAAAGAAACTCCATTGGAGTTGGTCTGTATTATCACAAATTTGTGAGGGTGAAGGATCATCATTTCATAACATGGTGGGCTCCAACAGAAGAAATGGATTTCATTAACATCTATCTAGTAGCTTGAAATAATGTTTTTTTATTTTTGTTTTATTAATTAATCTATAAAAAATTGGAAAGTGATACATCCACAACATTTTAACAACACTTTTACAATAAATCATAGGTGGTAAGTTCTTATTGGTTTTAATTTAAATCCACAACTTAAATCCTTTTTTTTTTTTTTTTTTTTTTTTTTTTTTTTTCTATCTGTAACAACAAATAACAACCTGCCACTTAAAATTTGTTAGAAAAATTTTGTAAACATAACATTTCTCATAATAAAATATTCCACCGTCAAGAGTCTTGTAGGCTTGTAACTTTACTAATCAACTCTTCTTAGTGTTTTTGACCGAAACATGTTCAAATCTCTCGCCATAGAACTTTTTTAATAGCTAGGAATTTTCGTATAATAGTTGGTGGATGACCTGTTACATTCCTTAAAAAAGAAATACAAGATTGATCAAAATCATTCAAGTGGGTTGGGGCTCTATCTCCATCAAAACTATTAATTTGGCATTCTTCTATCAATAGAATCTTGAATATATAGAGACTGTTATCCAATCCTTTGGGCTTAAGCCCGTTTGACCTCATGAGTTATAACATTCCTTAGTGTGGGCGGTTTTGGAAGCTATTGAATGCATGTTTAAACCAAAGCCCATCATGTCATGAAGATAGATAGAATTAGCTACAATCAGCAAAACCAAATCTCTCTCTCTCTCTCTCTCTCTGAAGTTTAGTATTTAACACTTAAATTCCACGTGATCATGTCTAAAATGTAAAAGCCAACGTATATATTGCACGTTACCTTTTAGCCAATAAAAAAAATGCCATGCTTTGACAAATTTTATATATTCTCGCATTCTATTTTATATTGCTTATTCTTCCATTATATATATTTGATAATCGTCATCATTATTACCTCGCTATATAAAACGGTTGTGTGAAGGTGTAAAATTGACTCATCATCTGGTACTTATTATGAATGGTTATAGGACTGGATTAATGATTTCTTTCATTTTTTCTTTTTCTTTTTTTGACAGCAATGGTTTTACCTTTTCAACCTAACCATAAGAAGGTTGTGTCATGAACCTGATATTTTCAAGTAGGTCGGATTCTTGGAAGTAGCTTATTAACACTTATTTTATTTATAATTTGATAGTTATAATAAATAAGAGATAATTTAAAGTTTTGTATTTTAAATATCATGGAAATACTAAGAAGTGTTAACTGGTTAAATTTCAGTCTTTGGATGCTATTTAACGCTTTTTAAGTCAAAGTAACTGCTAGTGTTTTCAAGAAGAATTGAAGAGTAAACAATTAATAACCAATAGAACTTGAACAATTGTTTGACAATAAAAAGTGGAAGACTTTGGTACCATATATCAACATTTAATTAAACCCAAATATGAAATTTGACAACACCCTAACATTTCCCATCACCCTGAGGTGGGGCTTAGACAATATAAATGCCATAGCTACAACTATACATATATACCATAGGATATGTATAGCCTTGAAAACATCCAAAGCTTCTTATTTGTAGATCTTTCACACGGCTTATGAAAAGGATTTAAGCTTGTCAAAGGCCCATGTTATTCTCTTCAATGTTGTCCTCGCCCTAAATTTAAAACCATAAGTGGTGGCGACATTTCAACTATAGAGTAGTACCATCAATGGGTATGTTAGGTACGACTCTACAAATTATAAAACGTGACAGGCCTTGAGTTGATAAGTCAATCTTAAGGACAAAATTCACACACAGTTTAATGGCTACCATAAGAGAAATTTCTAAAAGAGCTTATAAAGGATACCGTGTATGGCCTGGTTTTGAGGTAATTAACTCTAGCTAGCTAGTGATTTCCTGTACTCTGAACCTTATTATGGGCTTTGGTCCCGTAATTATTTTGTCTGGGGTTAAAATGGACCACCTCTATCTGTTCTATATATAATATATTGGTCCCCATTATGTTAGAAAGTTCATATAGAAAATATACTAGCAGTAACACTTCCTTTTCTTCTTTTTTGATTTCTATCTATTTCAATTTTGTGCATTTTGATTACAAAAGAGGACCACCAATGACAGCAAAAACTTTAAGAAAAAAGACCATAAGCCAAAACAATTACAGTACTGGAAGACTACGTGGAAATGCCTGTTGCCAGGCAAAAGGCATACAAAATACAGTGAAAAAAGCTTCCAGTTGAAGTCAAATAAAAAAAAAAAATTATTGATGTGAACTTCACATCACATTATGAAGTGAGAAATTAATCTAAAAGGGTTATTAATGCCTTTAAGGAGACTGTTGAACTGTGAACGAAGCATGACCGAAGAGAAGGTGCTTGCTGTTTAGCACTTATTCAAGCTCTCTCAGAAGAACTGGCCCCAGTGAGCTGGAGTACTTACTACTTTACATAACGATTAAAATAACTAAAATTCCTATGTTTATAGGATTTAAATGCTTTATGTTATGCTATAAAAAGAATTGTTTTAAGGTTCAAAAAGTGGGGAGGCAAAATCACACAGATTATGTGGTTCGTGTTAATATTAAGGGCAGACTTGGTATTAGCATGCCCTTATAAGGGCAGACTTGGATCGATGGTGTTTGAGTAAATTTCATATTCGAATCTTGCTAAAAGTAAAAACATCAAACAGGAGCTTAGTTCAAAAGTAATAAATAATTAAAAAGATTCCATCCATTGAATATTCACCAAGAAAAATTCATTTATTGTAGTAGACAATATAATGGAGGTAATTAAATTTTGCTCTCCCAAATCCTTCTCTTTCATGTTAAAGATGAACCCAGAATAAAAAAAATAAAAATAATAATATAAAATATAAAGGGGTGAAAATGTACCACTTTTGATTTTATGAAATAACAATGTTATAGACAATGAATTTTCATTTTCTTTCACAAATTTGATTTGGCTAATTGTGATTAATATAACATAATTTCATAATGGATTACTACTAACATCATTTTTATTGTACAACAAGCACACCCAATCAACTCAATAATTATGAAATTTGTTGTGTATTTAGACTCTTTTTTTTTTATTTTTTATTTTTTTTTATTAATAAAAAAAAGTTTGACTACAAACTTAGTTGTACCTTAAGGCTACAACTTCACTCAATATCTTTTTATTGAATTTAAATTTTGACAAATCTACCATTAGATTACATTTGCTTCTTATAGCTTGCAAACTTTTCAGATGATTAAAGATCAATAACTATATCATCAATCAATTATTTAAATTGTAAGTTTTTATAGTCTAAAAGTATGCATAAAAAAGAGTTATATTGATCATATAGTAAATAACATCCAAATTACACAAAATTTAACATGCGTATTAAGAGCATAAAGAACATGTAATCTAGCGTTAAATTTTCAAAATATATAGCAATGTTAATTTTTTTAAAGGAATTTTTAGCCTTGGCTACAACTAAGTTTGTACCCAAACTTTGTCCTTATTAATACACTCTTCTTCTTTTATATTCATTTTTTTATGCTTCCTTACCAAAAAATAGCCTTCTACCTTTCAAATGTAGTGATTTGATGTCCAACCCATAAGAGTTTAGTTAGAAACTAGATTATGACCCCACACATATGAATGGAGAAAATTAAGAACAATCACAATTGCACACTATTTACATTATTTAATGCATTTTAATTGCACCCTCGATTCTTTTAGTGTTGCAAATAGCTGCACAAAAATTAAGAAATTGAATTGGACACTTGGCATCAAATTAGACTTCAATTAAAATCTAATTAGGAATCTAGTTGAATTTTCTCTTAGTTTTGGCTTTAAGAGATTCAAATGTCATTATTGTGGTCTTCTTGGCTTCTATGTCAGTTGTTAATACATCATTCATTTTGGCACAAAATTTTTTTAAAAAATTAAATGAAACATGTGGCGCAAAATTAGCTATCCGATTTGGAATCTTTTTTTTTTTTTTCAATTTTGGTTATATATATGATTATAAAAATCCAATTAGGGTTTCATAGATTTCCCAATTAAATATGAACATGTACTTGTATTTAATTTAATTGTAGTTAGAAAAGTTAAAAAAGTTTGCTTCATTAATCAATACAATCATGTGTTTGATTTTAATTGGAGATCCTAATGTACCACATTTGAATAACCTAACTTTTGCCCATTTAACCAACTCCTTGGACTTTACTTCTAACTTATGAGTCAAAACCAACTCTTCATTCAAAAGATTTGGAATTGATGTTTCTAAGATTTTACAAAAGCCCAAGTAACCACAATAATTAGAAGCAATCCAAACTTAAAGTGTTAAAGCTCCCACTTTAATGATATAATTCTTTTTAAATAATCAATTCTTGACCAATTATCTTGCTAACATTTTCAATTGAGTAATACTAGAGATATAAACTTTTTTACAAAATTTGTTACAAATTACTGATGTGGTGAGTGGTTATTAGTAAATAAAGAAGTGATGTTAATGGTGGGTCTAAATGAAAACTAATAAGAAGTTTGACACATTAACAGTTTGTAAAAATGTTATAAAATAATTTGTACTTGTAGCATTATTCTTTTAAATTTATAAAGCACGGCAAATAGCAATTATGGAAAACCTAGAGATATCAACCATACTTTCTAAGGGAATTAATGTTTCAATATTTAATTAATCTAGTATATTTTTAAATTGAGATTTCAAGCAATATATATTTTAAATTTTTTTCTTTTTCATAGGTTTTCTTTTTTCTTTTTTCTTTTTTTATGATTACCAGTATTATATTGATATTTTGAAGAATTAATTTATTTCTTAATATGCCACAAAACTATTTCTATTTATTTTAATGAAATTTTCACCCGATCTCTTTGAGATTCAAAACCAAGCAAAAGTTTAGTTACCTAAATAACAGTAAGTATAAAGTCACACAATAATGCCAAACTGCCCAAAAGATGGTGAAAATACTAAAGTGTTGACGAAATAAAAAGCATTGCACTGGATCAAATAGATGCGGATTGCGGTGTTGGACCATTGGGCATGGCAATTTGATTGAATTTTGGGTCCACATTGTCATTGGGGGGTATAATAATACAAATACAAAATGATAGTGCCTGTACTGGGTGGGTGCGTGTATGTATATGTCATAGAATGAGTGTGTACAGTAGGAGTAAAAGACATTAGACATACACACAGCCCGCTTTAAATGCGGGGCAGACAATACGGTCAGCGACTTTGGCGAAGGACAATGTCAGCCTCTCTCTCTCTCTTTCTTCAGGGTCCATGCAGGCCCCTTAACAAGGCATGATGTGATAGCTCAGTCACACATCCCACACTAACCCCCATACAATTACACAACCCCACTTGTCTCTCTCTCAACCACTCGGTCAAGTAAAGTTAATACCTTAAAAGTTAAAACAAACCATCTTCCCACTATATTCAGTCAACACACTCATTTTCACACTCATGTTTCTCATTTCATTGTAGCTCTCGTTTATAGGAACTAGGTATGGTCAAAAGATAGCCAAGTCCGTTTAAGAAATATTTCTAAAAATTTTTCTATGAAAATGAAAAAAATAAAATAATTTTTTATATTTTCTTTTTAAATGATATTAACATTTTCTTAAAATAATCTATTAAGAAATAACTTATTAACTTTAAATTAATTATTAACAGTTGACAAAAAATACAATTTATTTAAGTATCAGTAATTTTCGATATCTTATTTGTATAAAATTTAGAACAAAGTTTAGCTATAAAATTAGTTGTAACTTAAGACTACGAACTCACTCAATAAAATAAATACTACAACATATTTTGAAAATCTAACCGTTTAATTGCATATTCTTTACGTCCTTAATACACATGTTAAATTTTGTATCAATCAGATACCATTTACTATATGATTTATAAGTTTATATTTTGTGCATAATTTTAAATTACAAAAACTTGTAATTTAAAAAATTTATTGATGACGTATTTATTAATCTTTAATTTTTTTTGAAATTTTGCAAGCATGAAAGATATAAGAAGAAGATGTAATTCAATGGTAGATTTGTTAAAATTCACTTCCAATAAAAAGATATTAAGTAAGTTTGTAGTTTAAGGTTACAACTAATTTTGTAAGTAAATTTTGTCGTAAAATTTATTAAAATATATAATTTTTAATAATTTTTATGTTAAAATATATATTCTCCTGTACGAGTTCTGCCACAAAATACGATAAACAACGCATGCATGCATGAATGTATGTCTTTTTTATCATCATATGGTGATGATGGCCTCATAATAGGTCCTCGATCTTGGTCTCACTTTAGTTGTCAGGAAACAACAAAAGAAAAGGAAGAAAAAGTAAGAAGCTTTGGAAAAAATGCCTTTTCCTTTTCTTTCTCCTCCTTCGTTACAGTCTCTTTCTACTTTTTTTTTTTTTAATTCTTTTTACTTTTTCCAGGTTCATCAATCATACAGCAATCGATTACAAAATCATTTCCTCACCTTTCACATCATACCTTCTTTTCTGCTCTGCCAAAAAAGTCCTGTATCCTTCTGCCCCCTTCGCATTTATTACTCACTTTTCGAGGTATAGGCCATCTAGGGTCACCACCCACAACCACACCACAACCACAACAACTCTCTCTCTCTCTCTCTCTCTCTCTCATATACTCATGTTCATTTGTGTTTTGTCAACTTCAGACCGTACAACTTTGTTCCTTGTGTAAAAATAAATTATGAAATTTGATCAGTCTTATCCAATGACTTTCTTTACCATTGGAGTTTAAAATAAGGGAATAGTTTGTGTTTAGTGGCTAGTTGCTGCTAGATACTATAGATATGTATTGGAGAGTGGATATGTGTCCGTATTACAATGTTCCCAATTACATTGGCCACCAAACACAAACTCAACCTTAAAATAATTAACTCTCATTTTCATGTAATAATGCATTTGTTTATGTTTCTTCTGGACGAGAGCATGTAAATCACTTATTTTTTGAAGTTTTTTTTTTTTTTTTGATTTCTATGTGCTGATTTTGATATTATTTGAGGTTAGCTCTAGTAGATATTTGAATTTGTTAAGAAAAAATTGTCAGTTTGAAGGAAAAAAGTGAATTCACATCCCTTGACCATTAGATAAAGTATATTTTTTCTTAACTTAAGGAATAAATATTTTACTATTTGGTTTTATTTTATTTACAAAGAATAAATATTCATTATATGAATGACTACTTTTTTAAATGAGGGATAATTATTCTTTATCTAAAGGACTAGATTATCTATTTCTTGATCTAGTTGATAAGTTTTTAAAATAAAATTCCTAAAACCCTTCTATTTGCAAAGGAAAAAAAAAAATCTTTCTCTCTCTCTAGATCTGTGTTTTTGCAGGAATATCCATGAGATATGGTTTTTATGGTCGAGCTTGAAGAAGATTCAAACAAGTATGGTTTTTGTCGTAGTAGCTTTTACAAAACCAACGGCAGGCGCTTTTTGATTTCATTGAGGTTGACAATTGGGGTTTTTCTCTCTATAATGGTTACTTCCTGTACTATTCATTCTACTTATCCCTTGAGGTATAATAAAATAACTTTAATTGAAACCTTAACCTAGTTAGCAGAAAAAGTTCATGTTCATATCAGCATTTGGTGACTTTTTGGTTATATATATTTCTTTATTGTATCTTATTTTATTTATAGATTTATTAAATTTGATCAAAGGATATAATATTAATTAAAAAAATTTCAGTTTTATATAGAGTAAAATGTTAATTAAATCAATAAAAAGTGTAAAAATAATTTTATAAAATATGGGTGATTTAGGAAATCTGTCTTGATTATGATATTATTCCACCTTGATTTAGGGTTATATTTCGATATTATTTTGCAGTTAAATAAATGAATAATAATTGTTATTTCATTCCAACTTCTTGTATGAATTGTAATAACGATTTCTATTCTTATGCAAAAATCAATACAATGTACTAAAAGTACCCATAAAAGAGAAAGAGAGTGTGTTAGTCTAAAGATTCAACTAAATCTAAAAAATGGTTGTTATCAGGTAAAAAACATCTTCTTTTTTTCTTTTTCTTTTTCTTTTTTTTTTTTGAAAAACGTGAACATGTTTTTCTTAACACTGATTCACTAAAGATGTCAAAACTTTTGGCTTTGGAAACGAGCAAAGCTAGAATTTTGAAACCAATGTTCAAATAAAACAATATTTAATGCAAAAGTTTGCATTTAAGTGCTGAATTAATTTGTAGGTTAAGATCATCTTTCTGCACTAATTTTTCTCTTAAATTTTCAGAACGTAAAAACAACCGTTGAGGAAGTAACATGGCACGCGCCTGTGAGGTACGCTTAAGGCTGAAAGTGGATCACAGGTTTTATCATTTATATGTATAGGATGGCTGTTTGGTTTATATATAGGTCGGTTTATGGTTATTGTAGAGTATATTATTGGAGTTGTGGTATTTCATTCTCAATATATTCGCTCGTCAAAGGGATGGAATACTGGAGCCCAGTTTCTGTACTATAATTCTTCACTCAACAAGGGTTGACACCTCTCTCTCTCTGGCCTTGCCAAAAATGTCCCTTGATGGAAATTGTTTTAATTTGCACTAAGCCATAAAAGTTCGATCCCATGAGTGATTTTGTATCATGAACTAGCTCTAACTTTTGAATATTCTAAAAGAAAAAAAAAAAAAGATCAAAAGTATGAAATGTTACTAGCCGTTGTTCAGAAGGTCTGAGAAGAAAGTCTATTTTGTATATTTATTTGTTTATTTGTTATTATTATTACTTTTCTTTTTTAAAGAGCAACCAGTGCTTACTAGAAATGCTAGGAACCGTGATAGTTTTTTTTTTTTTTTTTTTTCAACATTTATTGTCTATTTTTGTTGATATTATTTATTGATTTTTTTTAAAATCCCATTTTATCAATTTTTTTAAGATTAAAAATTTTTATAAAAAAGTAAAGAAACAAATTTCAATTGAGGAAAAAAAAAATCTGTTACCTTTCAATAGGGTTAAGGGTTCAATTTTTTTTTTTTTTTTTTTATGAAATAATTTGTTATCTTTTATAAAAATATGTGGTTTTTAGACTCTTTATATACTAATTATATAAGAAACTGCAGATATTGTTTTTAAGTTAAACTATAAAATTTTGGACTCACAAATAAATACTATATGGTTTAAAATTTTTATAAATTAATCATTTTATGAGTTTAGCAAAAACCAACGTATGATATATTTGATATTTTTAATTACTAAAAATCATTACATTACATGTAAGTTATAAGTGGAATTTTGACTATGAAAAGAATTACAACGTGGCTTAGTCATATATTAAAAAAAATATTTATAACAAATAAACACAATATGATGGATGTTATATATTTTATCTTGGGCTTGGACTAGATAAGATGCTAACATGTGGTAACGCAAAACACTTGTCAACATTTTATTTCATTAATTTAATGCATATGAGCACTAGACCCAAACCATGTCTTAAATATTAATTGTTAAATAGACCAATTAATTAAGCTCATGGCATGGTACAAAGAAGACAATTTAAGCCAAATCTTATAGATTTTAGGACTTACAAACAGGGGCGGCCGCACTTCTTGTTCAAGGGGTTCAAATATGAATCCCCTGACTTCAAAAAAATATATATTTATATATAAAAAAATATTTTTATATTAATTTATTTTACGCTTAAAAATATTTTTGCATACATTGGCTGAAATCTTGCACACCCTGATCATAGATTAGTACAACTTAAAACTAAATAACAATTAGACATTTAGTGTATTATTTATGTTAGTACGTAATTGAAGAAAAAAAATAGTAAAGTTAGCAATTGTTCAAATATTTGATTGATTAAGTAGACACTTAGTGTAATATTTATGTATGTATGAATAAATATGAATGTGTGGGTTAATATATAATATAATGTCAATGGGTTGCATTTTGTCATTTTAGTTTAAAATATTTTTTATAAAAATAATGACAACAGCATAAAAATAAATAAATGTTATACGAACTTAACAAAATAAAATGGTCACACCTAGCCATATTGACAATAAATAATAAAAACTGATAATGAACTATCATATAATGATTTTAAAATATAAAAACTCGTAGAAGTTGTAAAATTTCATATATTTGCATTTTTTTTTTATTACTCGATATATTCAAGTTTTTTTTTTAATTTTTTTTAATTTAAATTTCTTAATGACACTTTTGAAAAAAAAAAATTCTTGGAGCCACCATTGCTTACAAAGCTATCCACGCACTAACCATCAATTGGTTTCTATTCATTATCCAATTTAATAAAATCTAAATTTAAATCCCAAAAAGTTTTGTATTTTAGTAGTAAATTCATGCTTTTACAAGAAAAATTGAGTTTCAATCCTCCTTCCTCACTTGATATAAAAAACAGAAAACAAGAAATTGCATATAAAATCAATTAGTGTTGAATAGATTTGGTAAAGTCTTTTATTATTGAATAAAAAATCTAAGGTTTGATCTCTCTCTACACCAAAAATCAATTAGTGTCTTGATCTAATAATAAAGAAAAAATTTCAGAAGCAGACATCATATATTAAAACTTTCATTAAAAAAATTAAAATAAAAAATAAAAAGATAACATTGTGCTCTAATAATTAAAAAAAAAAAAAATGATTTAACAATGTGCTCGTCATTAAATATTGCATGGCAATAATAATTATGGTCAATCTGTATAAATTTGACCCCAATGCACCATTTATTAAATAATACTTCATTATGATATACTTCTAATCGGCTAAATCGGGCGTCGATATTCGTGCTACTGTGAAATAAAGAAGCAAGAAACAGCAGAGAATTTTGGAAATTGCTGAGTATTAATGTAAGAAAAATCCCACGTGAAAACAACACCATTGTCACGGGTGTTACAGACATCCCTGTCCCCCCTCGCTCTGATTTTTCTGATGGATCTTTCCTACTGAGTCTAAAATGAGTGAGTAAATTCCTTCACAGACCAGCGGAAAATGTTTGCAGGATAATCAGACAAGCCAACGAATAACAACCCCAATTTTAATATATGTCCTCGTAATATTATATATTTAGGATAAATTTATTTCCAAACAGATTTGAAGTTATCAATTCAAATCAACTATGTAAATTTATAAAACTATTCATATGTATTACTTATATAAATCACATAATTCATTTAAAATTTTATATGATTACAACTCTCTTTAATTAGTACATAATATATTGGATGAAAATGGCTCCAAAAACAATTTGAAATTAAACCTTGTTTTTCATATTTTTAAGTTTTGGTTAATAGGTCCGTTAAGATTACATTAAATATCCATTTGGATACTGTGTTTACTGCGTGCGTCTGCATTTTCTTCTTCTTCTTCTTCTTCTTCTTTTTTTTTTTTTTTTTGAGAAGCATGTTAACTGAGGTCCAGTGGGTCCATGCACTGTTCACGAGACCCACAAACCTCTTTTTTAAACAAAAATCTCATTAAAAATGTATCTCACGGTATTATTTATATATTTAAAAATTATTTTGCTACAGTGTTTTCAGTTTTCAGTAAAATAAGTGGTATCCATACGAACCCTAAATATAGAAAAATACCCGAACATATTATGGTATCGAGGCCAGCTCTAGGCTAAAGGCCCTCCATTACAAAAAGGTTCCAAAATTTTAAAATAATAGTTGATTTCACATTTAATAAATAATCAAATAAAACAAGCCAAGTGGGTTGTGCACTATTTTACCCACCTTCTCGAAGGACTTTAAAATATTAAGCAAATATAAACTCAACCTAATTAAAACCTTAAACTATTTCACACAATAAATAAATAACTCAAATTTTAAATGTTTTGAATCATCATTAACTACTAATTTCCCCTAATAACTTGAGACTTTAATTTTTGTAAACTAATCTCTTATATGATAGTTTGTCAATATTAGCCACACATCTAATAGCTCTCTCTCTCTCTCTCTCTCTCTCTCTCTCTCTCTCTCTCTCAACACCAAAATCAAAATTGAAAATTAGTTTTCAAATTTATTTAACCAAGCATTGATATGAAATTTCTTTACAAAAACAAACATAATTTTTCATTTCTTTTTGTTAATTTTTATGCATGAACCATGATATTCGATTTCCTATATGAAATTAAACTTGGTTTGGTTAGTATTCATTGATTTATTTGCTTGATCCTTTTTTGCGTGAGCAAGTTAAAGCTATATATTGGGTGAGCTATTATTAAGTGAATTTGTAACAATGCCTTTAACAAATTTTATTTTATTTTTCTATGCCAGAAATTTTATTTTATTATTCTTATATTATAATTTTAATTTGTAGATATTCTTTTTGTTTGTAAATATTTTTTAATTATAAATCTCGACTAGAAAATATCAATTTGGATATAATAAAATATTAAGGGTTTGTTTGGATAACGCTTATTGTTGAAAACTGAAAACACTGTTGTAAAATAATTTTTAAATGTGTAAATAGTATCATGAAACCCAGTTTTAAAATTGTTTTTGTTGAAAAAAGTACTTGTGGGTCCCATGAACAGTACACATGACCCACAAACTAAAAACGTAACCACTGGGAAACGCACAAAATGCACTTCCCAAATGGTCACTAAGAGTCAAAAAGAGGTAAAAGATAATGATAACAAAAAAATACCATAATTATTTTCAAACATGTAATATAACTTTCATTTAATATATGAAAAGACAAGATTTTTTTTACCAAGTACATGTATCACTTATAGCAAGAGCCAGAGTTCAAGCATCCAAGAGGGAGCTACACACACATATACACTTAGATTAGGTTAAAGTAAAATTTCTATGTTGTACCAAAAAAAAAAAAAAAAAATAGCTATATCAAATTCTTCATTTCTTATAAAATGGCCATATAAATTATAAGGCTAAATTGCAAACTACGTCCCTAGAATTTAGAGTGTTTGAATTTTACATCTTAAAATTTCAAAATTTGAATTTGACCCCTTGAAATTTTATTCCATTAGCATTAGCAGCCCTTCATTCATATTCTCCATTAAATTCCACATAAACTTGCCATGCATATTTCGTTTGTCCAATAAAATGACGTCGCATCATTTTTGTAAACTAAATAATTACATAATTAAAAATGACATGGCATAATAAAAATGATGTGATATCATTTTATTGGATAAACTAAACACTTGTGGTAAGCTTATATGGCATTTAACAGAAGATATAGATGAAGAGGATACTGATGCAAATGGAATAGAATTTCAAAAAGTAAAATCTAAATTCTGAAATTTTAATATATATTCAAATACCCTTAAACTTTAAAGGTGTAGTTTGCAATTTAGCCAAATTATAATTAAAGAAAATAAAGCATTTCTATTTTTTACAAATACAACATGCGTAACTATATGGACTTCGATGATTTATCTTGGGATATCTTGTTTCAAGAGTTGTTTAAATAAGTAAAAATTTGGAGGCAAGACTCTCGTAGGAGAGCTAAAATTGTCCCGATTTATTTTCTAAAACTTATTTCGAGGGTGGTACTTGTATCATGGTTTATTTTAAGGGTTTTAATGATCACTCTCGAAATAAGGCTAGTCAGACCTACTTATGCGCACCAGTTTTAAGTGTTTGTTTCAACGATTTCAGTGAACCATCTAGAAAGGTGGGTCCAAACAAGTCAATTATTTTGTAGCGTCCAAAGAGAGGCTGTAATTTGAAATTTCTACATCTCTAAACTTTAAAGAAGGAGATAGTCTGACCAAAAGAGCAGTGGACTATGTCAATAAAATAACCAAAAGTCTCATAAAAGTGGTTATAATTTTTAAATTGGTACAGTTATGGCACACATTAAACTTTCTATTTGTGAAAATATTTTCTCGAAAATTAAAAAAGCTATCATTAATTTTTTAATTCTCGAGAAATTTTTTTTTTAAAATGAAAATTAATGTGTACTCTAAAGACACATATTAATAAAAATCCTTTTTAAATACCTTCTCTCAAAAACAAAAAAAAATAAAAATAAATAAATAAATAAATACCTATGGAAAGAGATGCTCCCAAATCAAAAGAATGACCAACCAGATTAACATAGAGAATAGAACCTCGTAAAGAGGTTAAAGGCCTATGGTTCCCAGAGAGAGGGGCTTGTCAGAGCAAGAGACTGGTCAACCAAGTTAGGAGTGTTAAATTTGTCATACGATTACGAGGAATTGAACAATGAGCGGATGAACGAAAGAAAGAGAAAACAAAATTTTACATGATTCGACTTACTGTCTATGCCCGCGGTAAAAAGCTTTTAGCTATATATTAATATTAAATTTTTATGTTATAATAAACCTAATGAAAGGTTTATATACCAAAGACTACGAGACTAATCTTAGGTTAACTATAAACTAACTAAAGATTAATTTGTTTATTCTACAAGGGCATGAGCTTACTTTCTCTCAAAAAAAAAAAAAAAAAACATGAGCTTACAATTGATTTGGGCCACTCCAGCTATAATATGTCTAATAAGAGAATGATCAAAACTTATATAAGTATAAATAGATAAAGTAGCTTTTTGAGGTATTAAAGACTAAAATTTTTAACACCATCATTGTGAATGCTCTAACTTAAAAAAAAAAAAAAAAAAAAAAAAAAAAA
The DNA here is from genome assembly GCA_030445155.1 of Quercus variabilis. Lineage (NCBI taxonomy): Eukaryota > Viridiplantae > Streptophyta > Magnoliopsida > Fagales > Fagaceae > Quercus > Quercus variabilis. The sequence continues at coordinate 55,313,757 of CP129446.1, forward strand.
AAAAAAAAAAAAAAAAAACCTAGCCGGCCTAATATTAAAAAAAATACATTATTTTGTTTTTATTTTTATCTTTGTTAGTAGATGATTGCATCTTAATGTATTTAGAAACAATGATTTTGTATATTTATAATTTTTTAATACTATATGAATATCTATTTAGAGTTTTTTTTTTCTTTTTTTCTTTATACTCCAGCCCCTGCTCGCTTAAAATCTTAGATCCATCCCTAATAGCAATTAATAATTAGGGAAAAAGAAGCAAGTAATAATTAAGGTGGTTCTATAATAGTAACCACCTTAAATAACTTTAAAAAAGAAGGGCTTGGCTTGCCTCTAATAATTTTTTTAAATGAATTTCTTGTTTTTTTTTTTAATGAGAGACTGCCACATCACCCACTAACTAAATAAAATTGAGGGATTAAAACCCACTACTACTTGTCATTGTATATTTAAAATAAAAGTACATGTATAGTTAAAAAAGTACTGAGGTAAACCAAACAAAAAAAAAATCAAGAAACAAGGTATGGTTCCTCGAAAAGAAATATTTCTCTTGCCTTTTAAGGAAAAAAAAAAAAAAAACAAAAGACAAAAACTTAATCTATAACTTTAGTATACAATACAATTCTGAGGTCAATTTTACATTTATGTATTAAAGCAACTTATTGAACAGACAATGAAATATGTATTAAAGCAACTTATTTATCTTTATGTGGAAATTATATGACCAAAAATAGGTTTGTTGCTGGGATCAAAATCTCATCTGAAGCCAATTATTCACATCTTAAACAAAAATAGGTTTCTTCACTGAATTTTTCATGCACCTCTCTCATGTACACCTTAATTGAACCCACAACAAAACTAAGAAGAAGAAGAAATGTGAAAAACTCAGTGATATTTGCTGCCGTGATTAGCTAACCCTTTTAGTAACCATCAAGAGAACATGCCACGTGATCGAATGAAATGACTTTCTATGATCTGATCGCGAAATTAATATATCTTATTTGATTTGGAAATATGGCTGTCTATGTTTTTGGTCACATTTATGCTTTTGTGAATTTTCACGATTGATCTTTTCTTGATGTGCAAATTCTAAATCTCAAGGCGTAGATTTGCAATTGCTTCGCCCTGGATGTGGACTTGTAAAAACCATCCCTCATTGAGAAACAGTGAAAAATCTACGAAATCCTTCCAAGGCTAAATTGTCGTGTTACATCCAAAAGATGTAGGACCATGTTACCCAAAATTAAAAATAAGGTTGAATTATACACGTCTTAGATAGACATATTTTACCACACGAGAAAAGACAGATTGGAAATATATATTCCTTCATCATCTTCATGCAAGAGAGAGAGAGAGAGAGAGAGAGAGAGAGAGAGAGAGATGTGAATCGCTTTACGGAAAGGAGTTATCTTTACTTTTTCATGCACTCTAGTGACCTTTGGTGAGAATGCATTCAGCATTTTACATGTCACCAAACCGAGCTGAACTAGAAGAAGGACCGTCCCATAATGCATTCTTTACTTTTTCATACTCTCTCTCTCTCTCTCTCTCTCTCTCTCTCTCAGAGTAAAGAGCGAGAGGTTCTCTTAAAGACTTTCCCTAATTCTATTAATATACATCAAACAAGTAGGGCCAAAGCCAAAAGCTAATATATTCACGTAGAGATTGAGCTGGACAGCTGTTAGAGACTGTAATTGTTGGTTTGGACCCACGAGAATGTTGAACTGTGAGAGAGAGAGGTCAAAAGGCGGGGACACACAGAATCATCGGAGACTTTCATTCTCCTAAATATTCTTTGAGAAGTATACACTCAAGAATAATTATGTTATTTTCATTTTGATTTTGCTCATGTTTCGAATGTTTATTGGGCTTGATTTTAAGATATCAGAATACTATTTCTGTCATGTGATAACATCTCTCTCACATGGCCTCCCGGAATCTAGCTTCCCAATCTTGCTAACAAATTCTTAAACGCAAAAATAAAAGGAAAAAAAAAATTATTGTCTTCCTTGCGTTACACAACTATCTTTCTCTCACATTCCTTTCTTCCAACTCAGATCTCTCTCTCTCTCTCTCTCTCTCTCTCTCTCTAAAAACATACGATATACTAACAAATTTATCTTTCTTTTGACTGTCACAACCATCATTGCTTCAATAGTTTGTGTAAAGTTCAAATTTCCCACAATGAGGGACCCTGGCAGCCAGGCATTGGGCTCAATGTTACCCAGCATTCAAGCTACAACTTGCTTTGCTTTTATTCCTTAAAATTATCCAATATATGCTTCACTTGTATCAATTTGCATCATTATACTTGCCATAATCACGGTTATAGAAGGCTCCTTTTCTCGTCACAATGTTCCTATCATCTTATTCCGAAGAAAAATCAAATAATTGGTGTTGACACCCAAAAATTGAAAAAGGCAAGCCCAACACAAACCAAGTCATGGGTATTAGGGTCATATTTTTATGTAATTGGCATATCCAATGATAAAATTCACTGTAATTGGGTCTTAGTTCTTGTGTGTATAAGAACATCATGAAGTAAATCTACAAGTAGAATTATTGAAAACATGAAGAATACTTAAGAAATAGTACAAGAAAAGCTGGAACAATTGATCTCGACACCTCGCTCAATACTCGTCAATCTATCAAAATTTAATGAACATCAATGCAAGGCTGAATACCTCTTGATCTATCAAGATAAGTGGATTTTGAATTTTCAAATCTGCTTTCAGTCCATGATGATAATGCTATTCTAGGGTTTCATGTACTAGGTTTCCAGAGCATATAAAAGCTATCTTTTACAGTGCACCATCATCATAGACACAAAGATACATATTGAGATACACGCTTTACAGGAGCTACTATGACTTCTTGTGCACCTTAGGATTATTTACCAAGCTGCTTCCAGATCTACAAGCATGGATTAAAGAATTTTGCATCATATAACAACAATCAAGTTATTGTACTGTTAGTCACATACTGAGATCCAAACAAGGAGAAGTATCTACAAGAACAAATCCAATTATGTATGAGAGCTGATACTGGGATAGGTCAATAGGTTTAACTGTAGGTTAGTACTTTGGAATAGGCTAGTGGGGTAAGATCTCTTATACTTGTAACCACTTGTTTCTTGATTAGTGGATTCTTCGCAAGTTGTGATTTGAATTTACCCGGTGGAGTTTTTGTCTACAAATATTTTCCCATCGTGATCAAATCATTATGTCAAATTTATTTTCTGCTGCATTTGATTCAGTTTGGTGATTTGATTATGCCTCCACGTGATTTCCATGTAATTTGAATAATTAATCAACTTGGGTAATTGAATTAATTAACTAGAGTCAATTTATAACCCAACAATGGACCTTATGTGAATGTATGGGACCCATGGTTCAACGAGAGCAAACCCACAAAAGAGAATGTTGGGACCCATAAATAAGGGCCAAAGCCAAACAATGGAAAAAGAAAAGGCCTTGAATAAGGTACAAATGACCCAAGAAAAGGGATGCAGAAGTAAGGGTCTTTGAATGAGACCAATCTGAGGCTCGATGAAAGGGCAAGTCTAAGTATTCACTAGGAGAATAACCACAAAGATCAAGTTCCCTCATGGAAGATCTTGAAAGGGACAAGAGATCCCACCATAGCAAAAGTAGATTTAGATTTTAAATAAGAAATTCTCAGGATTCTAAGAGGAAGAAGATGTCATGTGAAGACTAACCAACCAACGAAGGAGAATGTTGAGGAACTTCGACTAGAAGAAAACCCAAAAAAAGGCACCCAACAACTTTAGAAGGTCACTAAAACTGAAGAAGCATCTATACCATTTGTGGGCAAGAAGTTCAAAATCTGTGAAGTCACTATCATAGCAACAGAACCATCACAATGTTCCTTTCTTGACTCTACAAAGGGATCCACATCTGTTGACCCAAGCCATTGCATGGTCTAGTTGGGGAAGGGATCTTTCATAAGGAGAAAGAGTTAAGGTGTTTTCAAGGAGTAAGTTCGCAGGAAAACAAAACAAGAATGAAAGGGAGAAAGAACTATGAAGAGATCTCATTCCAATGGTTAATAGCAGAACCTGTAAAAGGGGAAAAGTGGTAATTGTAGGCCTCTCAACTATAATATAAAAAAGGGGTCAACCATGCAAGGAAGGCAAGTAACACCCAGAGGAAGAAAGCACTTTCACTAAAAGAAAATAGATAGCCGAGCCAAGATCCTCCAAGAAAAATATTGTAGAAAATAGAAATTTCAATTTGTAGTAGAAACATTCGGGGGCTTCGCATTGATCTAAAATCTCAGTTCTCACAAGCCTTGTAAAGTCTTGAACCTACTAAAATCTGTGGAGTTTGGGATTCAAGGGCTTTGTGGCTTTCTTCTTGAGAATTTGTATTTTGGTTCTATGGCTGAATAATAAAGTTCATTGAAGTGCTTATTCTCTCTAACAACATTTTTTTAGTTCCTTCATATATATATTTTGAGTTTTCTTGTGCATAGATTGGTCCAGTAAACTGATCCTACTTGGTCATGATGGGACCAAGCTCAATCGTCCATTACTCAGTATCTCTTTCTTTGACTCTTAGCAATCCCATTGATCTTTATTGAGATTAGGCCTAAGGAACTATAAATAAAAGGTCTCCACATTTATTTGCAACTCCATTGGGGTACTAGGAAAAGGAAAAGGAAGAAGTAATCCCTTTGCAAGCATGACTCCTAAACTCAGAAAAAACAAAAATGCAAGTGCCCAACCAACAACGTCAAAGCTTGTTGGTGAAAACGAGATAGCCTTACGCCTTAGGGCTAGGAGAAGGACAAAACCCAACCTAATGTCCCAAATGATGGAGATGATGAGGAACCCACAGCACGAAGCTCACCTCCTTAAAGAGGGAAGGACACATGATGTCAGGGATAATGCCCTACCAAAAAGGAAGTGTAAGAGAAATGGGACAACCAGAAGGAGGTTCAGTGGTAGGAGGTGGTCCCAACTCACAGTATCTCACAATGATAGATGTAACAACTCTACTTAAGCGAGAAAGGGAGAAGCTGCCCTAAGAACCCATGCAGTTCTCTAGGAAGCCCCCTTGCCCTGCAAAGCTCCTTAGAAAATCTTATCCCAAGGACTATAACTCCCCCGCATTCATTCTTTATGATTGAAAAAAATGGATTGTCATGGAACATGTCAACAAGTTCCTTGACGCTATGGGCCAATATGTAAGAGATATGGAACTATGCCTAAGTGAATTCTCCAAGTTATTAACAAATTATGCATACACCTAGTATACCACCTTGAAGTCTAAGTTCGTTTATACTTAGGAACACATAACAGAAAGGTTCTATGCAAAATATTTTCATGTGGAGGATAAAATAACTTTTACAAGCTTGCACGTTGTCAAACAAAATAATGGGAAGGACCCTCTAGAATACATCAAAAGGTTTTGGGATATTTAGCTAGATTGCTATGGCAAGTATGAAGAAAATATGATAGTGGAAACATGCATCTCGAGAACTTAAGTATTATCCAATTTGCTGATTTTCTACAAAAGGCCAAGAAAATGACACAATCTTTCAAATTAGTAGTAGAAAAGACCAAAGAAAGGAAGGCATCAAGTCCATATGCCATGGCTACCACACTGACTGTGGGAGGAAAGAGGAAAAGCCCTAAGGGAAGGTCATTTGAGGAACCACCTACAATATTGTGTACTCCAAGGGAACTAAATTTTGTTCTAGACATATGGGTAGCATATGGAATTTTCAAGCCAAATTAGGTTGCAAAGCCAAACAATAGAAGAAGAGAGGAAGCATTTACATCTACCTCCTCCATTGTTACATCCAGCATGCTACGAAGGATTGTTGGATCCTTCACAAACTCTTTCACAAGAGGTTCCACAAAGGAACTTCAGAGCTCCCCCAAGAAGGATTTGAAGTACAACAAAACCGCTTACCCAATCATAAGAGGAAATGGGTAGTGGCAGTGGTCATCCATGGAAATGCAAGTGATGTAGAAGGAAATGAAGCAGGCGAGTCCTTCACAACCCTAGAGTTAATATTTTTTAACACGATTACTAAATGAGTTGTGTTCGGATTTACCAATATAGTCAATAATCCTATCTTGATATGACATAAAGACAATCCACCAACGCGCATTGCTGCCCTACCACCAATGTCACAAAGAATAATATGTCTTTTTTTTTTCTTTTCTTTTCTTTTTCTTTTTTTAATGTCAATGCTAAAAGGACCAAGGTTCGCACTTTTCATTAATGCTAAGTCATAGGGAATAAGTTGTTCTCATTACGTCCGTTATTATTGATGTTTCTCTTCCTCTCTCATTTCTGTTTTGAAAATAGAGTATTACAAAAGCTTGATGTATATGTGGAGAAATGGAGTTGATATATTTTTTTTAACCTTTTATTTTTTAAAGCTGAGTAGAGAGATGGGGTAGGTATTATTAAAAAACTGTACATGAAAAATAAAATTTAGCCAAATAAACTAAACATAAACGAACACTAGCTGTATTTCAAACTCTTTTCCAAGTCATTGTTAGGTTTACTACCTGCTTTCATAGAAATGATGTCCTATCACTTAGAAAGCTCATGCCATTCTCAGCTAGAATTGTAAATAAAGACAACTAAAATCCTTGTGAAAGAATGAAAAGAGCATTAAATATTCAAGAGACATTTCATGGTGAAATTTTTCAGAAAAGGATAAAGGATGTATTTTTGTGTCATGTGGATTGGTTCCTCATATTTAGCTTCAAAAGCAGGGTGATTTTTTGTCATGCATTTGAATCTCTAAGTTGGGTAGACTTTGTACCTCACATTAATGAGAGAGCATATATGGTCAGATCAGATGATCATACAATGCTTTAAAAGTTCAATTCTTTCGTTTCGTATATTATAAACATTGCTTGGAAAACGAGCCTACCTATTTCTTTTCACATTGAGTTGTCACCAACAAAAAAGATACAATAAGGGGGGCTAAGCTTTCGAGACTTGAAATCCTTCAATTTGGCCCTTTTAGTAAAACAGGGCTGAAGACTTCAAACTAATTCTTCCTCCCTGTTTTCTCGGGTCCATATGGCTAAATATTTCCCTAATGGGCAGTTCGTGGAGACTGAGGTAGGGAAGAAGGCCTCCTTTGCCTGGAGGAGCATCATAGCTGCCCAGCACCTGGTAAAACGCGGGATGAGATGGCAGGTTGGCAATGGTTGTCGCATTCATGTTTGGCAAGACCAATGGCTTACTAATCGGAGTACGTATAGGGTGGTGTCACTTGAACGGCTTGGAAATCAAATTAAAATGGTTTGTGAATTACTGAAAGAGGGGGGCAAGGAGTGGGACATAGAGCTAGTTAGAGGGTTCTTCTTAAAACAGGATGTAGAGGCGATTCTGAGTACCCCCCATCAGTGAATCAATTACTATGGACAAAATGGTTTGGGCGAAAGAAAAGAAAGGTAGTTTTACAGTGAGGAGCGCTTGTAGGCTGGCTTGGGAAGTAGAGGCAGCGGGTGGCAACGCTGGCTGCTCTGACTCGACTAAGTTGCATGGAGCATGGAGAGGGGTGTGGGGTATGAACTTGCCTAATAGAATTAAACATTTGTCCTAGAAGGCCTGTAATGGGATACTGGCTACTAAAAACTCCCTTTTTTGTAGAAAGATCACGGCCAACAACATTTGCGAGGAACGTGGTAGGCATGTAGAGACGGCCATGCACTTGCTTTGTTTTTGTGACCATAGTACAGAGGTATGGAGTTCTTGCAAACTTTCTCTTCTAATCAAAGTTCTTGAGTCTTGGAGTTTCTTGGACACTATTACTAGACTTCAGATTTGTTGGGAGGCACAGCAGGGACTATTGGAGAAATGGGTAACGATATGCTGGGGTGTATGGAAGAGCCGGAACGAGGTCCGACATGGTGGGAAGAGGCTCCCTAGGTCTATAATTGTGAGAAACTCCGTGAAACTATTGGAGGATTTCCTATCTGCCAATGTGAAGATGAACCGGCCTATTTCTGACGCCCAAATCTCGGCTTCCTAGAAGCCACCTCCGCCGGGTTACTTTAAGATTAATGAGGACGGGGCACTATTCACAAAGTCTAAGCAATCCGGCGTAGGCGTGATCGTGCACGATGAGGAAGGGAATGTGATTGCGGCCATGTGTAGAAAGCTGGACTTACCTCTCGGTGCGTTAGAGACAGAGGCAAAGGCCTTGGAAATTGGGGTGACTTTTGCCGAGGAGGTGGGGCTTAGGGACGTGGTGTTTGAAAGTGATTCGCAGCTGACAATCAATGCTATTCACAGCACTGGGGAGGTAGCATCGTTGATTCAGAATGTCATCCATGGCGTGCTGCAGAAAGCCCAGACTTTCAGGACTTTTGATTTTCTACATGTTAAAAGGCAAGGAAATGTCCCTGCCCACTTGTTAGCTCAGCATGCTCATAATGTTGAGAGTTTGGTAGTTTGGCTAGAGGAGTGTCCCAGTCAAGTGGCACATGCGTGTGCTAAAGATGTATCGTCTTTTCAACGTTCTGAACAAAAAGTATTGAGTATCCCCCATCAAAAAAAAAAAAAAAGAAAAAGATCATATTATCCTCTTATATATATATATATATATATAGAAAGTGAGAGAAAGAGAGAGAGAGAAAGGGGTTAAAGTTACACCTGATGTAACTTTAAATAATATTACACCACTCGAATTTTTTTAATTGAATTCAAATTTTGACAAATCCACTATTAGATTAAATTATCTTAGCATATTTTTCATACTTGCAAAATTTCAATGTGATCAAAGATTAATAGTTTATGTCATCAATTAATTATTTAAATTCAAGTTTTTGTAATTTCAAAATAATGCATAAAAGATGAGTTTATAGATTGAATAACAAATAATATTCAATTGACATGAAAATTAGCATGAAAGTTAAAAACACATAAAGCATGTAGTTCAACGGTGGAAATTTTAAAATATGAATTATATAACAAGTTATTGAGTGGTGTAACATTACTTAGAGTTACACCAGATGTAACATGAACCCAACCCATAACTTGTTATTAAATTCATATTTTGAAAATCCAACCGTTAAATTACATATTCTATATGTTCTTAACATGCATACCAATTTTTATACCAATCAGATGTAATTTACTATTTGATCCATAAACTCATCTTTTATTCATTATTTTTAAACTACAAAAACTTGAATTTAAATAATTAATTGATAACATGGCTATTGAACTTTGATTATTTTTAAATTTTATAAGCATGGAAAACATTCAAAGATAATGTAATCCAGCGGTGAATTTATCAAATTTCACATCAATTAAAAAATATTGAGTGGTGTAAGATTACTTAAAGTTACACTAGGTGTAACTTGAACATAATCCTATAGCATCCACTCCTGATAATAGCTCTTTATCACCAAATCAAGACATCAATTAGTTTTTAGTATAGGTATGGATTGAACCTCAGATCTCTTATTAAGCCATAAAAAACTTTATCAGTTGACCTAATTAGAACCCACAGATCATCATATATTTGAATTAATTGGTAATTAATATATTAATGTGTTGCATAATTAATTTGGGATTAAAAATTGGTTCTTTCAAAATAAATTTTACTAGTCGATAACCTATGTAATGCATAGAAAAGTTTAACATAAAATGATATTTTTTGTCTTTTATCTTTTGGTCTAAGTATGAAATTTGATAATTAAGGTAATTATTAATAGCAAATTATTATGATTGTATTTATTTATGGAAATATATTTTCTAGCATTAGTCAACTATTATGATTGCACTCGTATAAAGAATTACATATTCTAGTTACAATTTAAAGAAAATATAATGAACCGAAATTTTAACGAAGGGTTTAAATATAGAAAAAAATTTAAATACAATTAATATATATATATATATATATATTGTGGGGCCCGTGGGCCCGGAATCCCCGGCCCACCTTTAGGCTGGCCCAAGGCCCAAGCCGGGGAGGACAATCGTCCCAGATAGCCGTCCAAAGGGTCTTAGCCCTTCTCGGACCCATGCCGAGGACACGCCCTTCCTCGGCACACCTAGCCTAATCCTGGGTAGGGGACAAACCCAGAATAGGTGGTCACATCCACACTTAGTGAGTTTGCCCGACTCCCCAGGCTACATTGATGGTGACAAGACCCTTGAGCAGTGCAATCTTGGAGGCCACAACCCACAGCATGGTGAAGAACCTGTCTGATGGGACAGGCTCTAGAGGCAGTGGCCTGGATGGTCAACAGCTGTAGGGTCAGGATCAAATTATAAGGAGTATATAAGGCAAAGAGCCCCTCTGGTGAAGGGGGGGCCTCCTCGGATGCCAGCCGAGGAGCAACCCCAGACGAAGAGCAACAAAGGAAAAACGCAAGGAGCACCGGCGAGAGCCCGTCCGGAGCCAAACCCTTTGCCCCACTCTCTACAAATTCATTGTCGGGGGTGCCCTTCCGAAAAAGGAGCCCCTACAATTGGCGCCGTCTGTAGGGAGGATTAGTGCGCCGGCCGGCGCAACCGGCGGTCGTTCCAAAGTAGTTGCTATGCAAAGTTGGCGGTGCAAAAAAAAGGAGAAGAAGAGAAGAATTGCAGTACGAAAAGAAAATTCAACAGCAAATAAAAGAAAAGTTCTTTATTATTTCAGAAAAGATTACAAGTACAACAATCTTTATTATTTCATAAAAGAAAAGTTACAAATACAATCAGAGGCTCAGACAGGCATGTTTTACAAGAAATCCTACAAACTAATCCTACAATCAGAGGCCCAGGCGGACCGATCCTAGAACTAGCCGGGTAAGAGGCTCGCAAAGAATTAATATCAGGAATGAGGGAAGTGTCAACCCGTGCTTTTACCGGCGTCCAGAGAATGGGAGAACTGGACAGTAAAAGCACGGGAAGGGAGGCTGGGGGCTGGCTCGCCTTCAAGCCAAAGCTTGAACAAAGTAAGGAGCCGACCCAGGGACCCCGGAACACCTTCCCTCGTGATGCTTCCTCGACCCTCTCCAAGCTGCACGAGCATTGACCGTCGGAGACGGCAATACTCGGGCACCAGCCGTGACGGGAGTTCGCGTGCCCCCTTCGTCGGAGGTGCGCTCTGGGGAAAAACGTTAGGTACTTCAATGACGTCCCCCCTGGCCACTGTACAAGGCCCTGCTAGTGTTACGCCTAAACTCTGCCGTGCCGGCAGCCCAGTGGGGGCTGCGGCCACGGCGGCCCTTAACTCCAGATCTCCTAACTGTGGTCACAATCCTAGTGGTGGTGTCAAAGGGGCTCAGGGAGGTGAAAGTGTATATTTCTGTTCGTGGTGGAAGATTCATGGAATGAGGAGAAACACTCCCCCCAGAACGCCTTTTATGGAAGGCGAAAACCGGTGGGAGTTGAGCCGCGCAGAATTCGAAGGGAGAATTGTCAAAGGGAATTAATTCCCACCCAATTCCAAGGGGATTGCCAACTGCCTGATTCGTGTTAATTCACGAGGGTATTAATGGAGGCGCGTTACGGGCACCAAAGCGTCAAACACGGAGTGCGGAAGGCCAAGCGATGCCTCGTAAACCAGAAAGACGAGGAACACGAACCAGAGGCAAGATCAGCTCCACGTGCGAAGTCACAATCCGACCCGAGGAAAAACAGCTCCCAGAAAATGACCCGTGGACGTCTTCACACTAAAGCAAAGTTCTCGGATCCGAGGACGAACTCCTATTGAAGGCAACTGTGCAGTAGTGGTATACTAACTCTTGCCCCAGCAGCCTACAAGGGGTTAATGGAAGGGACCTCTATCTGATGTGAGACTGAGTTGCCCAAAGAGGTGAACACTGTGTCCTCACACTCGGGGACGAAGGCGAAACCAACGATGGCAGCAATTGTACCTAGGACTTGCATGGTCCTCGGACCCAAGCCTACGGGGAGCTGGCCACTCGTTCTGAAGGCAGCAATCGTACCTAGGTCTTGCATGGTCTACGGACTCAAGCCTATGGAGAGCTAGCCACTTACCAACGATGGCAGCAATTGTACCTAGGACTTGCATGGTCCTCGGACCCAAGCCTACGGGGAGCTGGCCACTCGTTCTGAAGGCAGCAATCGTACCTAGGTCTTGCATGGTCTACGGACTCAAGCCTATGAGGAGCTAGCCACTTACCAACGATGACAGCAATTGTACCTAGGACTTGCATGGTCCTCGGACCCAAGCCTACGGGGAGCTGGCCACTCGTTCTGAAGGCAGCAATCGTACCTAGGTCTTGCATGGTTTACGGACTCAAGCCTATGGAGAGCTAGCCACTTACCAACGATGGCAGCAATTGTACCTAGGACTTGCATGGTCCTCGGACCCAAGCCTACGGGGAGCTGGCCACTCGTTCTGAAGGCAGCAATCGTACCTATGTCTTACATGGTCTACGGACTCAAGCCTATGGGGAGATAGCCACTTACCAACGATGGCAGCAATTGTACCTAGGACTTGCATGGTCCTCGGACCCAAGCCTACGGGGAGCTGGCCACTCGTTCTGAAGGCAGCAACTGTACCTAGGTCTTGCATGGTCTACGGACTCAAGCCTATGGGGAGCTAGCCACTTACCAACGATGGCAGCAATTGTACCTAGGACTTGCATGGTCCCCGGACCCAAGCCTACGGGGAGCTGGCCACTCGTTCTGAAGGCAGCAATCGTACCTAGGTCTTGCATGGTCTACGGACTCAAGCCTATGGGGAGCTAGCCACTTACCAACGATGGCAGCAATTGTACCTAGGACTTGCATGGTCCTTGGACCCAAGCCTACGGGGAGCTGGCCACTCGTTCTGAAGGCAGCAACTGTACCTAGGTCTTGCATGGTCTACGGACTCAAGCCTATGGAGAGCTAGCCACTTACCAACGATGGCAACAATTGTACCTAGGACTTGCATGGTCCTCGGACCCAAGCCTACGGGGAGCTGGCCACTCGTTCTGAAGGCAGCAACTGTACCTAGGTCTTGCATGGTCTTCGGACCCAAGCCTACGGGGAGCTGGCCACTCGTTCTGAAGGCAGCAATCGTACCTAGGTCTTGCATGGTCTACGGACTCAAGCCTATGGGGAGCTGGCTACTTACCAACGATGGCAGCAATTGTACCTAGGACTTGCATGGTCCTCGGACCCAAGCCTACGGGGAGCTGGCCACTCGTTCTGAAGGCAGCAACTGTACCTAGGTCTTGCATGGTCTACGGACTCAAGCCTATGGGGAGCTAGCCACTTACCAACGATGGCAGCAATTGTACCTAGGACTTGCATGGTCCTCGGACCCAAGCCTACGGGGAGCTGGCCACTCGTTCTGAAGGCAGAAACTGTACCTAGGTCTTGCATGGTTTACGGACTCAAGCCTATGGGGAGCTAGCCACTTACCAACGATGGCAGCAATTGTACCTAAGACTTGCATGGTCCTCGGACCCAAGCCTACGAGGAGCTGACCACTCGTTCTGAAGGCAGCAATTGTACCTAGGACTTGCATGGTCCTCGGACCCAAGCCTACGGGGAGCTGGCCACTCGTTCTAAAGGCAGCAATTGTACCAAGGTTTTGCATGGTCCTCGGACCCAAGCCCATGGGGAGCTAGCTATTTACGACAGAGCCAAGGCGCTGCGTGGTCCAAAGACCTAGTCCTGTGGAGAAACTAACTACCTACTGAAGAGTCTGAGTGCTGATCCGGCCACTCAAGGAAGAACCAGCCAGCTGAAGGCCTTCTGGAACATAAGGGCCGAGGTTTACAAAACCCTCCTCCCCGTCCGAGGAAACGTGCAGCAGGGTTTTGAGGGGCTATTGTGGGGCCCGTGGGCCCGGAATCCCCGGCCCACCTTTAGGCTGGCCCAAGGCCCAAGCCGGGGAGGACAATCGTCCCAGATAGCCGTCCAAAGGGTCTTAGCCCTTCTCGGACCCATGCCAAGGACACACCCTTCCTCAGCACACCTAGCCTAATCCTGGGTAGGGGGCAAACCCAGAATAGGTGGTCACATCCACACTTAGTGAGTTTGCCCGACTCCCCAGGCTACATTGATGGTGACAAGACCCCTGAGCAGTGCAACCTTGGAGGCCACAACCCACAGCATGGTGAAGAACCTGTCTGATGGGACAGGCTCTAGAGGCAGTGGCTTGGATGGTCAACAGCTGTAGGGTCAGGATCAAATTATAAGGAGTATATAAGGCAAAAAGCCCCTCTGGTGAAGGGGGGGCCTCCTCGGACGCCAGCCGAGGAGCAACCCCAGACGAAGAGCAATAAAGGAAAAACGCAAGGAGCACCGGCGAGAGGCCGTCCGGAGCCAAACCCTTTGCCCCACTCTCTACAAATTCATTGTCGGGGGTGCCATTCCGAAAAAGGAGCCCCTACATATATATATATATATTAAAATGATATGTAAAATTATGATATCTCAAAAGTTTTTATGGAATAATACTATGATATCAACTAATACTCAAACAGCTTCAGTTTTATATAGATTATAAATTATAGATTACATAATATAGATTTGAGTGAGTTAGGCCATTGAAGTCTCAAAACTCAACCTAGCTTATATTTGAGTTGAAGTCCATAGCTAGGGCAACACGTTATGGATGATCAACAAATTGTAAACTTTGTACTGTTGTATGCATATGGTTTTACTATGGATTGCATGTTATATATGTGAAATGAGATGTAGTAGACTTTAAGCAAATATAGGTTAAAAAATGTTACTAGTTAGTTCCACGTATAGGGTTTTTCACAATATTTGGAAGCTACTTCTTTCATAACTCATTTTTGTAACAAATTGTACATCCTCACATGTCGTGAGATTCTCAGGCAAGGTTTTGAAACCCGGACCAGACCGGACCGTACAGTCCGACCGGAAAAACTTCGAACCGTTCAGCTTTACAGTCTGTTTAGGGTGAAGAATCGTTCCATGCAAAAAAAGCAGGGACTTGCACAGACCGCAGTCCAACCGCCTAGTTCTGTGAACCGTGACCGGTTTTTGAGGTTCGGACAGTTTTTTTTTTTTTTTTTTGTTTCAGCTTTTCCGGTGAATTTTGGCCAATACACCGGTATGAATTTATGATCAGATCTAGAAGAAATGAAAGAACATGAAGAAGAACAAAGATCGGAAGGAGATCTGATAATTTCAAATCTTGAACAAAGGGATTTGTAAGGAAAAAAAAAAGAATTAGAGATAAAAAAAACACAAACTACATTAGATCAAAAAATAAAAAACAGTTGCCAATCACGCTTGCTCAGCAAATAAACAGTCTGCGCCAAAACAAACTCCACACTTGCTCAGCAAATAAACAGTAAACACAAACTACATTAGATCAAAAGAAAAAAAAAACACAAATTACAATAACACATATCTTCGTCTTCTGCCAACACAGTCGTTGATCACGCTTTGTCTTCTGCTGCTGCTGCTTCTTCTTCTTCTTTCTTCTTTTTTTTCTTCTCTTTCTTTTTTCCATTGATGGAGCTCTGTAATTTCCTCTTTTTATTTGAGGTATGCGTTTCTCTTTCTTTCTTTGGAATTATGTTACTTTTTTACTCCTTTTGAATTCCTAAGTCCCTGTCCCTCACGTGGCTAACTTGGAAATGATGAAAGGATTTAATTTTTTAATAAAAGCAAAAAAATTTCAGCCATTAGATTTAGATATTTTTTCAGCTGCCCAACGTGATGTAACATGATTGATAGGTGCACTAAATATTTTAAGTATTTTTAAGAGTAATGTAGTATTTTGAAAGATGCTACGTTCACAATAGTTTTACAATATTTTTACAACAAATTATAAGTGGTTAGTTGTTATTAGTTCAAATTTGAAATTAACACTAAGATTATTTTTTTGCCTCAATGATAACAACCAATAATAACCTACCATTTAGGATTTGTTGTAAAAATATTATGGGCATATCATTTCTCTAATATTTTACACAATTTTTTGCTATAATTTGACACAAGGCAAAGTGTGAGTAATGAAAAAAATAATTATGGGTTTACATCTCTACCACTCACATCTCATCACGTGGCAAATCGTGACAAAATTTGTATAAAATGTTATATTCGTATTATTGCTCTAATTTTAATTAATATTTACAGTCAAACATATAATAATTATTAAATAATTCATTCTCAAAAAAAATTATTAAAAAATTATTTCAATTTAAAATTATTAAATAAATTATTTTTATTTTATTTGAGTGTCTTTCTGATTCTTATATAATAATAATAATAATTATAATTATTATTATTATTATTATTATTATTACAAGTTTAACTAATCAATATATAAATAAATAAATAGATATTATATTTAAATTTGCTTAGGATTTGCTATTTCTTATTTGTCTTGTAAAAGTTATGATATGAAAATATATATTTGAAATATAGATATTTATATTTAATTGGATAATTTTAGTTAAATTTTCTATTTATACTAATTTAATATATTTATTTATATTAAAATACTTATTAAATTAATTATGGCGTCATCATGGTTCGACCCTGGTTCAACCTCGGTTCGACCTCAAAAACCTTGAACCTCTCCCTTTTATAATTCAATAAACGGTCCGGGTTTGAAAACCTTATTCTTAGGTCACATGTTTCAACATGTACATTCCAAAAACAAGTAAAGCAAGAAATTAAGAAGCTGTAAAAGTAGCTTTAATAGGGAAATAGTAAAGATGATGATGAAGAAAATAAACATCCCATAACCAAAATTTTTTCAGTATTTGATTTGGACCAACATAACCTTCAAATTAGTTTATCTCCATTAATTTGAATGGAATGAGACAATAATGATGTCATGTAAATCAACCCATAAACATCATAAGGCAAAATATGTATGTGTATTGTGTAATCCAAAGGATGATTGTCAAATACCAGTAAACCAGGCAATAACAGTTCCACCTAACATGTCTTAAACTTAAGTAAATTACCTATGTACCTCCTTGTGTTTTCCCTTTCCAAATCCCTTCACTACTATGGCTGTAGTGGCAACTCTAGAAATTTTTTTGAAGATAGTCACTAAGAAATTTTAATTATATAAAATCTAATAAAGCAATAACTTGAATATTTGCTACAATTGTAAGTTAAGTCACTAAGAAGAATAAAATTATTGTGACTTCAAAACCAAAAAGAATATAACTATCATCACCATCAAAGAGAATGACAATCACAATATTTTTCTTGGTACCATTTTTTAGAAAAAAAAAAAAGAAATTAGAGATTATTTTTATTGAATAAATTGAACGTACTACAAACCTGAATGTTTAGCAATTTTTATCTTTTTTGTTTCATAGTAGGCTTTTTGCTGAATAATTAGATCACTTATTGTTGTTTGGTCTTATCTTGTTTTTGTTTGATTTATGTTTGTTGTTATTTGGGCTAATATTTATTGTTGTTATTTATGTTTTTTTTTTTTTTTAATTTTATAAAAGGGATTAAGGATTATGTTTGAGGGGAGAATTA
The DNA here is from genome assembly GCA_030445155.1 of Quercus variabilis. NCBI lineage: Eukaryota > Viridiplantae > Streptophyta > Magnoliopsida > Fagales > Fagaceae > Quercus > Quercus variabilis. Next base: position 55,331,195 of record CP129446.1, read on the forward strand.
ATTTTGGAGTAATGCTATGTCCACAATATTTTTACAATAAATCTAATGCAAAAAGCTGTTATTGGTGGGTAAAAAAATAATATCAATATTGAGCCCAAATTAGAATCAGTAATAGCTTACCACATTAGATTTGCTGTAATATTATTGTGAAAATATTGTGAACATAGCATTATTCTTATTTTTGTTAAACCTAACATTTTGTAATTCTTAAGTCAGGGTGTTCAACATTATGTGTTCATTTTTTTTTTTTTTTGATGGTTCCCAGGCCTAGTACTGATGGGGGATCTTGGGCTTCGAAAGAAGGGATGATAAAGTGTGGGGTGAACTGGTACCAGTTCTTCGCGGCTTATTAGGGTCATTATATGAATTGGTTTGTGCACAAGTCACATAAAGCTACATAAGGCAAAAATGTGATTTCCTCCTAAGCAATAAAATATCATTATAAGTGTTTTAATGTCTTAAAATGACCTTTTACCCTTACAAAATGATTAAAATAATACTGTTCATAATATTCACAATGAGAATGAGATTAAAATCGAGTATTTAGGGCTTGTCTTTTATTGTGTGAACATTGAAAAGAGTTCTTTCACTCAGTTCTTCCACGATGGTTCTTTGGGAAAGATGTTGCAGTGGTTCTTCCACAAGTGGTTCCCCTAGCGTGATGTCGTGGTTCCCAAGGGTACTAAGTATTTAATCCATGGCACCCAAAACACTGGTTCCTTGAACTATGGGACCTTTAATCTAGGAACCCAAAATGCTGGTTCCCTGGCCAATGGATCTTCCTCCATGCTAACTAGATTTTGTCCTCTCCTTTTACCTTTGTAGGTTTTGCTTAAGAACTATACAATACAAATATCCTCAAATAATTGTTAGTTCCTTAGGTTAGGATATACATTCTAAAGCATATACATATATGTAAATGAACTTCATATAAATGAGTCAGCCATAAAATCATTGGCTCCAATTCTCACAAATTTAGTGCTTTTGCACAAAACTTGTGGGATTTGGAACTGAAGTCCGAGTAGTTTTGCTTGGACGTATCCTTCCAAGATAGTTTGGTGAGGAGGATTTTGTGGGAGAGAGTGATATCTGATGTGTGCATGCTTTTTGCATATGTTTCTCTAGAAGTTAAGTGATATTTTGAATTATCTCAAAGATATGGGATGAAGACCTCCTCCTTGGCCATCTTGTTTTGTTCTTTTTCTCTCCTTTCTCCCTTGCTGAACTCTTAAAACTCTAAGAGTTATCCTTTTGAAACTCTGGCCCCCCTTTCTACTATGATTTGGTGTTCATTTTATAGTGGACATGGTTTGGGACTCCTAGGCGAGGACGTCCTTAGTTTGCTGGGTAAATCCATATCCTCTGACAAGAATTTAAAGTTTCTTGGGTAGAGTTTTAGCTTAGTTTGGAAATTATAACTCAAAAAAGTATTTGACTTTAGCTACAAATGAAGGACGCCTTCCTAGAAAGTCAAAGGAATAGGTGGGATATTCAATGTAATGGGTGACAACTTTGATTGATAAGGACAACTAAGAGAAAGTTGTGGGGAGACGTCACGCAAATGGAGGAACTGAGTTAGGCCTTTGGTTCATGCATTCCAAGTAATTACATTAGCCAAGAGAAAACATCAAGATCCTCCTTTCACCATAAATCACTCCCTTACCGACCAAACCACTTCTCCCTTATTACGAACTCAAGATTCCATGGGATTAGACCATGGGTTACAAAGATGATACTTAGTTTGCTAGGTACTTAATGGCTTTTGCTAGGGATCTGAACATACATCTTGGCTTTCCCCTGTTTCAGCCAATGTCCTATTCTCAAGGCTTTAAAAGGACATATCAAGGTCTGAAGGCTTTGATGTTGACTCTTCTTGGTTTGGCATTTTTTTCCAGAAATTGCATAGATTCCTCCTTGCAAAGGGTGAGCTTGAAAAGCCTTTGACCATCATCCCATTTGCTGCATGTCCTCTGCCCTGACTGATATCCCTCAATTCCTACGTCAGGTACTAAACCCAAGGACACCACTTGCCCCTTTCACTTCTTTCTACCTCTTGATTTCAACAAAGCATCTAAAGAATCTTTCATTCTTTCAAGGATACATATGAGTGGCTTGTTCCCAGATTATCTTCTGGGTCGCCCACGTCCTTCTCAAGACCTTCTAGACTTTCCACGTTCTTCTCAGGTTCTTCTAGGTTGTCCACATCATTCTCAAGATCTTCTAGGCTTTCTCTCAAACAATCTGCTTCCTAAATGATGGAGATCCCGCTTGTGGTCTAAGTTTGGGTCCTTTTCTTTTTTTACTTTTTTCTTTCTTTTTCCTTCATAGTCCTTCTTAACTTCATGAGCTGAGCCTTCTTTTGTTAAGGCTCATTGTCTTTCCTTACTTTTCATTAAACGGGCTTCCTTGTCACATTTTGGTCCTCAGCAAACATTTATATTAGGGTGATCACAATAAATTAGTTTAATATATATATATATATATATATTGACAAGTGTATATTTTTGCAAGTCAGGGTGGTCCTGTAATCACCATGGCTTGCATGTAGAGCCACCAGTGTATGGTCGTGGTACCAATGTACTTAAGTACCCCTAGGCTACTAAGGTTGGTGGTAAACAATTGCATTACCTTTACCTATTCATTACTATGCAGTTATTATTAATTTTAAACAAAAATGCAAATTGCAATTTCTAAACGAATCATTTTGATTTTGGTCTCCTGTGTAAAAATTTTTATTTTAGTACCTAATGTTCAAAATTGTTCTAAACTTCATCCTTCTATCCATTTTCATTAATGTTGTGACTGTTAATGTCAATCAAGACTCCGTTTGGTTTGGAATAAAATATTTTTTTGCCAAAAATTGAATACATTTAAAGAAAAAGTACTTGTTTTCTAGTAGTTTTTTTGGTATCTGGTTGTGTTCTTGAAAATGCTCTTTAAAAAACATTTTTTAATGTTTGGTTCGTATGAAAAATCACAATCTTCTTATATATATTAAATATAGTTCTAATTCATCACTTTAATTACAGAACATATAAAATAAACCTAAAACATAAGTATAATTAAAATAATAGTGCAATAGCAAATATATATATATATATATACACACACACACACACTGACTACCATCAAATAAACTTAACAAAATTTAATATATTAAAAAAAAACTACTATAAATCTTTTTATTTTATCTTTTTTTAATAAAGAAATAAAGATTTTTCTATTGTAGACTCACAACGGTGTCAATGTGATGCGACAAGACAAGAGGTCATTGTGACTTTGATCTAGCTATTAACATGACGGTGGGGGCCAGTTTTAATTACATTACTTATTTAGTTTTAAGGGTGTACATCTAATTTACCAACTTGACAAAACGGACCAAATTCAACCCGACTTGATACCTTGGATTTTTGAGTTGGTGAGCTGGTTTTTTTTTTTTTTTTTTTTTTTTTTTTTTTTTTTTTTTAAGTCTCCGTTTGGGTAGGTTTAGGTTGATAATTTAAATTTTAGCTTTAATATCAAAACATTGGTAACTTTCGGGTCGAAAACCCCGAACCCACCCGATTCCCGTAGTTGTTCCCAGATTTATCACATGTCTGAGTAGGCATACGTCCGAAGGTCAAAAGTGCTACAAATTCTGAATTAAAATAAATAAAAAGCGGTATGCAAATTTGATTCCAACCGTCAAATCTGTGGACCCCAAGAAAATTAAATATAAAAGGAAAATCCAGCCTGATTGGATTATCATCATTTATTAGGTTTACTTTTTCGTGATAATGCTGCTACGGTTCTTTTGGCTGTCGGAAGAAATAATAAAATAAAAATAAATTTATGCTCAATAGCTAGACAAACTGATTGGTCTCTCTCTTTTTTTTTTCTTTTTTTTTTTTTTTTCCAAAAGTTGCTAATGTGGGACCCCAGCTGATTAAATGGTTCTGATTGTTGGGGAATGAGCATCAATTGTATGGTATAGAACTGTACCATATATCAAGTATAATGGTACAGATTATTCAATATTCTCCACCATACATTCTTGTCAATCTGACTACCAATAAAAATAAGATACATGTGGGATATCATATCCTCTGCTCACTTAATGATAGCCCTATGATGAGTGCGAATTTTTCATCAAATATATGTGTATGTTGTCATCTCAAGTCATCCCGCTTTATCAACAAAAATATAAAATTTTAAGTCATCGACCTTAAGCCATTGTGGCCCAACTGCAATCGTGCTTTCCCTTTCCTTTTGGAGCAAATACGCCCTACTTGGTCGATATCAGCCCATGTTTAGATGGGTAACTATATGTGCGTATAGGCCTAACTAACATTAATATTATGTAGTTTGTTTCTCCCATTTCTAACTCGCTTAACTAAGAATTTTGTAATTTAATTGGTATTTTTTTTGTTTTTTTAATGAATACATTTAGGGTTTAAAACCCAATCATTTAAAAATGTTTTAAAAGTGAGTTTCAAGGAAGACGAAAATTCAAAGAAAGAAAAAAAAAAGACTGAATATATTATTTTGAACCTCTCTTTGTCGTGGTCACACAAACCATTTATGATGGCCTCCCTAATCTACCACCAACCTAAGGAAGAAAAGCAGCCTTTAGAAAGTTATTAAAGGAAGTCCCACCCTAAGGAGGACTAGAGAGCTTGTTAAAGGAAGTCCACTTGTTATAATATGTGAAAGAGTGCTTGCTTTAGGAAAGTTCAACCTTTATCTTTCTTCTATCGGAATACGGATGAAATCAATAGGGTCACCATTGAGGCAATAAATTCTCTTCTTCAATTGTAACTATCAAATAATAAATATATATATTTATATATATATATATAATAATTTAAATCTAAGCTCTTCCTTTTGTAAGAAAAAGAAGGAAATATTTCATTTTATTATCCATATCCTATCTAACCTGTATCCAAATAGGGTTAGTGGAAACAAGCTAAAACAATCAAACTTATTAGTAGCTAGTAATTGTAGCGCTTAAAAATTTTCTCACATCGACTAATTTGGATGACAATAAACCCAATGTTTTACCACCAAAAAATAAAACCTATTTCGACAACTTTTGAGCATTGGTAGCAGCTTCCTAAAATTTTCTCTCTATTTTAGGATAACAGTACTTAAAAATTTTCTTACGTTGATTAATTTGGATGACAATAAAACCTACGTTTTACCACCAAAAAATAAAAACTATTTCAACAACTTTAGAGCATTGGTAGTGGCTTCCTCAAATTTTCGCCTACTTTAGCTAACCATTTTTTAAAACATCATACGTCAAATCCTCTATTCTATACGTTCTTTTATTTAATTTACTAATATTTCCATTATTTTATATTATTTCCTCCTAACACCCATACCCACACTCACAGCAGAATGATCTCCAGTGCTGAGATGCTAGATCCTCCGCCCAAGCTTTATCCTCCGAATACGTCCACAATAGCCGCTAATCTCTGCCCCATGGTTGCCTAGCGAGTAGACCAAGAAGAGAGAGCCCAGAGAGGAGAGAGAGCAAGTTGCCCAACATGCCGATCAGAGACTTGGAAGGCGCTATCAGCGAGGTCTGTGTGTATGTGTTAGAGAGAAGAGAGAGGAGGGGGGGGGTGAAAAATGAATCAAAAAATGTAGAGAATGAAAAGTGATCCCTAAAGATAGGAAGCCACTGTTCATAAAACTCATCTTGGGAATTAAATGGGTAAGCGAATGTGGATTTTTTTTTTTTTTGGTTATCCATATTCACCCACATAAGTTTATTAGATAGAAGTAGCAAGAGTGCTCAGAAACAAGCTCTTAAGTGTATATATATATATGGTTGAAGAATATTTTTAAGACAAAATTTAGCTGTAAAATCGATTATAACGTTAGGTTACAAACTTACTCAATATCTCTTTATTGGATGTGAATTTTGACAAATCCACCATTGGATTGCATCTACTTAATATATCCTCCATGTTTGCAAAATTTCAAGAAAGTTAAAGATCAATAGCTATGTTATCAATAAATTTTTAAATTGCAAGTTTTTGTAATTTAAAATTATGCATAAAATATAAGATTATAGATTATATAGTAAATGATATCCGATTGACACAAAAATTGACATGTGTATTACGAGCATAAAGAACATGTAATTCAACGGTTAGATTTTCAAAATATGCAGTAATATTTATTTTATTAAGTGAGTTTGTAGCCTTAAGCTGCAACCAATTTTGTAGCTAAATTTTATCCATATTTTTATCGTTGTTTCTTCTTTTTTCTTCCTTTTTTTTTTTTTTTTTTGCCCCTTTTTTCTTTGACTTCATTTCATGACTAATTATAGCAAAATATGAATTTTCTTATTTAACTAATAAGATTTTCCTCTCATTTGGATATAAATACCACGGCTGAGAAAGAGCAAACTTTATAAAGCCCAGCCCCTTGTAGAGCATCCGCATTTGGTATTGCAAATGCCATATCTAAGAGAATTTTAGCATTAATGCACCAAATAACCACTGCATCAGGAATTATCAAAAGGGACTATTGCAAAAATATTTAGAATTGTGCTACAGTGCAATTCTAAAGGTAGAATTGCACTGTAGCACAATTCTAAAACATATAATATTTTTTTATTCACATTTTCTGACTCTCTCTCTCACTTTATGCTCTTGTTTGTTTCTCATCTCATTCCTCTCTCCACAACGGCGTCTCTTTCTCATCACATCTCTCTCGATCTCACAGTGGGCTAGTCTGGCGTGGGTCATGGGTCCAGCGTGGAGGCAAGACTGGGGAAGTCAGATCGGCGTGGTATGGTGGCGATTTTTGGGTACGTTTTTTGGGTTCATGGGTATGCATCAGCGTGGTATAGTGGTTTGTGGCAGCATGTTCATGGGTTTCCGGCGTGGTTTGCAACGGTGAGATTAGTTTGTAGCTGGGTTTGCGTAAATTTTGAATTGATTTTTTTTTTTTTTGGTGGGTCATCTTTTGGATTCGGAATTTGCTATTGGTTTGATTTGATTATGGGATGGATTTTTTTTGTGGGTTCATGGTGGTGGAGTTGGGTGTTGTTGTGGTGGTGGTGGAAGGGGGTGGGGTTTTTATTATGGGTCATATGTGGGTTCATGGTGGTGAAGGTGGGGGGTTGTCGTGTTGATGGTGGTGGCCATGGGTTTCGGGGCTGAGGTTTCTAGGGTTGCCGTGGGGTGGTGGCATGGCCATGGGTTTCGGTGTGGGTATGTTCTTCATGGTGGTGGTGGCAGTAGGTGGTTGAGGTGAATTGGGTTTTTTGTTTTTATTTGGGTTTTGAGATATATTATTTTATTACGTAGAAATATTATTTTAATTTGTTGTATTGTAAAATAAAAGTTTGGGATACTGGAGGTATTGTAAAATGGTATGCTATAATGATAAAGTGGCTTTTTAAAATGATAAAATAGAGTAGAATTGGAATTTCGGGATGCTAATGCTCTAACTCATCACACTTTCCATTTTTAGCATAGTCAACTCATCACATTTCCTTCTCTTTGATCTAATATGAAATTTTCCTTTCTGGAGGGACCATAATGGTCTATGACACAAACTTGGGTTTTTTGCCCTACTGAATAGTACTAAAGGAGAATAGTCGACTCTAGACTAATTCTGGTTTGGGCAAATGGCTCGATCTTAAGCATTCTCGTCACTTCTTTGGGCCTATCAGTTCTTAGGTCTTGAATATTTATTATGCCACACCCACTCTCTGTCATATTAAATGTGATTGAACCTGGCCCTTATTTGTGGCCTAAGATACATAGTCTTGAAAAGTATCTCACCAATCGACTACAAAAACCAATTCAAGCACTTTGGAAAGCCAAAATTGGGAGCATGATTTATGTAAGAACGATTGCTAATGTATCCCTATAAGAGCATTAGCATCTGCAGTTGTAAAACCCATCACACCAAAAAGCATCAATAGCAGGGTATGTATACCTAAACTTTTTTATGACCTTACTACAAAATTTCTTATAAATAAGAAGTTACTGTCGCAAATTTGTAAAAAAAATTATTTATAAATAGTGTCTCTCTCCTCCCTCTCTCATAGACTCTTTCTCTCTCTCCTTTCTTTGTCTCGTCTCTCTCTATAGTTCCTCTATCTTTGTCCAGTCCTTCTCTTTCCTAAACCTCGCACTATGTCCTCCAATGTGTAGATCGATGGTTTTGGTCAGTGCTTTTGAAATTTTGGATTGGCAGATTTGGGTTTTGGTTGATTTTGTGGTTGGTGGGTTGTGCAATGGTGGGTTCCAGTCTGTGTAGTAGTGGATGGCGATGGTGAGTCGGTTTTGTTGTTGTGGTGGTAATAGTGGGTTGCAGTTCTGATTTAGTTTTTATTTTGTTTTTTAGTTGTGCTTGTGGGTATGGATATGTGATTTCAATGGCTATTAATGGGTGGGGTGGGTGGTGGTGGCTGTTGTGGTTCTTTTTTTTTTGGGGGGGGGGGGGGGAGGGGTTTGGCTAGTTTTATTTGTGGGTGAAGAGAGAAAGAGACAGAGAGGAAGAGAGAAATTGTTATGGGTGAAGAGAGAGACATTGAGGAAGAGAGATAAACAGAGTGAAATGAATAAAAAAAAGTGAATAGTGTTGAGTTTGATGTAAAAACAAGAATGGAATGTTGGGTGAATTGAAAAACAGTGTTTAAAATAAATAAAATAGTAATTTTTTAGGTGTTAAATAGGTTTTTTTTTACAAACTCAACTGTAAATGCTTTAAAAGCCTTGCACATCTATACAAGATACGTAATTTTTTGCACTCAAATAATTACTTCTTGAAAAAAAAAAAAAAAACCAAAACAAAAATGAAGGAAACTTCATTGACTTATTAATGAGTGTATCTTGAGTAAGTCTAGTGCCATAAACTTTTCCACAACTTTTTTATGTGGTGACTCATGAGTGGTGAAATCATGGACCTACTATTTTATTTTCACTACCATGAGTTGCTACGTAACAAAATTGTGGTAAAATTGTGGAAAAATTTGTAATACTAGACTTACTCGGGTATCTTCAGCCAACCCACTAATCAAGTTGGCCAAAGTTGTTAAGTTGGATCTTTTATTCCCTGGTTTAACCTTCTTGTAAATTCCTTTACTGCCACCCACACTTTCATAAAAATGTGGTGAAGGTACGTTGGAAAAATATAGCCATGGAACATTTCATTTATCTTAGGCTCTTAGCAATACAATAATAAAAATAAAAATTTAGCTACACAGAAAAAAGTTCTGTTTTAGCATGTTTATATGATTTGATTTGTTTTATTATACGAAACGGAGTTGGGCATATTTATATTTGCATATATCAAGGCTTGGAGTGTTCAAACAATCAACCCCCCTTCAAATTTATCTTTTCTCACTTTCTTAGTCAATCTAAACGTTATCATTTGTTATTGTTGAGGAACTATATAGTCAACTCTAACTAATTTACTGAGATCGTTGTTGCTATAGTAGTATTATTATTGAAAATATTGTTTTTATTGTACTGTTAATTTATCTTTAAGAGTAGCATTTATCACACAAAATTGTTTTACACAGTTTTATACACGCTTCAATTTGAAAATTGTAACTTCAATTGTTTTTAGATTGTGTAAAATAATTTGTGTACAATAAGTTTAATTATATTCCCAATTTCTTTAAACAATATATTTTTTTTAATAGAGTAAACAACTTCTAGTAATATACTTTTCTGTCTACTGTACATTGGACAAAGACCGTTTCTTACAACTAGGCGTCAGAGAGAGAGAGAGAGAGAGATGAGTTATTTCCTTTTAATTTTTGAAGCTATTTGTAGAAAAACCATTGCAAGAGAAAGTAACCGAACAGCATTAACTTTACCCAGTTTTTGCATTTAATGCACCATTCAAACACCACCTATGAATTAGTGTTCCCTTATAGTAATATTTTGTTGAAGGTAACATGTCAAATAAATTAAGGCTCTACAAATTTTTTTAAGCAAAAAAATGGCACAAAGAGGTGTCATCCGCCAGAGCAAGGTTGTTATCTCCATTGACAGCATTTAAAGAAAGGGTTTAGTTCCCAATGAAAGAGTTAAGGATCCCATAATATAAAATTAAAGGATTATCCTCGATTTAGCCTAGGGTTTTGAAAACCCAAACACATAGAGGGTGTAGTCAATTAGAAGATATTGGACGGTGATGTGGAGGAAGACATAATAAAACTCAGGATGCCAGACAAAGTTGTTGAAAGATTATGAAGGGAATATTTGGGAGGAGGAGGATATGTTAGAAGAATTAGAATTTACAATGTATGATTAGGGCTTAGAATGCGTACACATGAAAACAAACAAAAACCCCTTTGTGGGTCTCTCTCTCTCACACTCTCACTTTCACTCACTCACTCAAGTCAATAGTGGGGGTTTCTATACTTAACATATTATAATATAATAATACAAATTCAAAATCTTCTCCATGATTTTGTAAGGAAAATTATATTTTAAGTGAAAGAAAAAAAAAGTAAGATGTCCTACCCGTTTACTCTCTTATTATGTTTTGCCTGTCCATTAATGTATGGAAATGAGACCTATGAATATTATTATTCTGTATGAAAAAAATATATATTAAAGAGAAATAGAGAGAGAGAGAGAGAGAGAGAGAGAGAGAGCGAGGAGTGTGGGGGAAAAGGAATCACACATGAGGTTGTCTTTCTCTCTCTAACATTTTTTAACCCGTCGTCTCCGGGGAAGGGAAATCCAAAGTGACCATATATTTTTGGTGCATTTTATGGGTTTTGACCATAGAGAGAGACAGGGAAAAAGAGAAAGAGAGAGAGAGAGAGTGAGAGAGAAAGACCTTGTGTTCTCTTCTTCTTCTTCTTCTTCTAGTGTCTTTTTCCAAGATATACTCTCAAGGAACACCGGACCTATATCCCCTCCTTTCCTTTCCTTGCCTTTCTGGATTTCATTTTTTTTTTTTTTAATTTTTTTTTATCTTCTTCCTTTGCTTAGCAACAAATATATGTACAATAATATTATATTAAAAAAAAAAAAATCTCTATCTCTTTTATCTCCTCCCTATCCCTACATCTCTCCCTTTTTCTTGAGCATGTCTGTTTGTTTTAGAAGATAGAAGATTTTTTTTTCTTTTTTACTTTGCTTTGCTTCAAGTCCCTTTGAGTTCTCCGCCTTTTGTCTTAAAAAGCATATCAAGCTTGCAGTAGTTCTAGCTCTTTCATAGCTTTCCATATATTCTTGGAGGAAAAAGAAGAAGAAACTCAAGGAGAGTTCAAAAAAGATTGAAAGACCCACTTGTGAAATAGTTCCAATGTCTTTAGTTTCTTTAGAATAAAGTTGAATTAAGCAAAGGAAATTAAGCTATTCCTATTCCATTTGGTAAAGGGGGGCTAATGAAAATGCCCTTGGATGGGATTTTCATTGAACCATCTTCAACCCCACTTCCTGATCTTTCACTACACATCAGTCCACCAAATCCTTCTTCTTCTTCTTCTTCACAAATTTGCAATACTAGCAATGAAGTAGACACTAGGAGGACAACTGAGTCCCAAGCTCATACTGAGCTCTCTTTAGGGAGGAATTTCACAACACCTAACCCTTACCAACAACAGAGGCATCTTGTTCATCATCATCACCACCCTAACAATCGGTCAAACCACATGAACCATGGAGTACTCGATGTGTCCTCTGACGGGTTAAAGCCGATCAAAGGGATTCCGGTCTATCAACACCACCGTTCATTTCCTTTCTTGCCTATGGACCAAGTCCACACAACAAGAGACAAGGAAGCTAAGATGTGCTACTATCAAATGCCTTCTAATAATCCCTCTTTCTGCACTTCCTCCTCGTCTGTCTCTCACGCTCACTCATCACCTTATGGAGGGGGTTTGGATGCCATGTCAATCTTAAGCTCGGGGCCTAATGCGTCGTCTTTGGCCGCAGCTTATAATCGTTTAGGGACTGCAACTGCAACAAGGTTTAATGGGCTTTCAACAGAGGCTTTCAAATCTCACCAATTGCACCATCATCATCACCATAATCAGTATGGGGTAGGACCTTCAGAGGTTCCTCATGGGATTGGGATGATGAGATCAAGATTTATGCCTAAGCTTCCAACAAAGAGGAGTATGAGAGCACCAAGAATGCGCTGGACAAGCACTCTCCATGCTAGATTTGTTCACGCTGTTGAGCTTCTTGGTGGCCATGAAAGTAAAGATTTCATCTTTTCCAATATAGACATGTTCTCTTACTTTTTCTATCTTTTTTTATTTTTCGTGTTGAAATTTAGATTTTTTTTTTTTTTAATGGATGTGTTTTCCTTTTTGTCTAAAATCTATTTGGGGAATGAGTTTCAGGAGCTACACCAAAATCAGTTCTTGAGCTCATGGATGTGAAGGATCTCACATTAGCGCATGTAAAAAGCCATTTACAGGTAAATATCACAAAACCTCTCTCTCTCTTTTTCTGTGTCTTTGTTTGTGTAGCTCATTCATCTGGGGCGGTGTTGGTCCATCCCACCGGCACAATAGCCGATGAAAGCAGTGAATTAAAGACTAGTGAGCTTTGTTTCAGTCTATAGCTTCTGAGAGACCAGACAGAGTACAGCTTCTGCTTTCTCACAAACACACGGGAGAGAGAGAGAGAGAAAAAAGCAAAGTAGAATGATGACAGACAAAAGTAGTCATCATTTCTCAATAATACACATCATTACAACCTTATCAAACATCAACCTCGTGATTAATGATGAAAGCAAGACAAACCCAGAAAGCCCACAGAAAATAGAATAGCACAGAGAAAGAGAGATCTTAATTTTTATTTTTTCCCTTTTTTTTCTTCACATTATTATTATTTTTGTGCCAATATATTTAATTTTTATTTCATAATCAAAGTGTTTAATATGTCTTTGCAATTCTTCCCAATCACTTTGCAGATGTATCGAACTGTTAAGACCACTGACAAATCTGCAGCTTCCTCAGGTAACAATTCGTATTGCTTATCCTTCACAACCTTTTCTTTTTTTTAATTAGCAGCCTTAACTTTTTCTTACCCCTTGTGTTGTTCTTTTCCCTTTTTTTTTTCTTTTTTTTTTACTGAGCCCCATTTGGAAAAGGAAAAAAATTCTCTCTTTGTCATTTCCTTTCCTTTTTACTAACCCTATTTTTTTAATATAAATTCTAAAACAGAAAGATCCATGAGTACTATATACATACATTACATTAGTAAAATTGATGAATGCAAATTCAACATTCATACACACACACACACACACACACACACACACATGTAGTTACACACATTCTAGCTTCACTTAAGCATGCGTGACTAGTTAAATATTGTAATCAAAGTGTTCTTTGGTTTTTCTTGAAGGCCAATCAGATGGATCTGGAGAGGATGATATCTCACCAATTGGAAGCAATAGTGAGCCTGGCCTACGTCCTTCATATAATGATCAAAGAGGACCGTCTGATCATCGTCCTGTGCAACAAGATCATGCACTTGACTATGCTTCCACCACTCTTTGGAGTAACTCTTCAAGGTACTAATATAGCTTTCTTCATCTATATATCTCTCTCTCTCTCTTTAATACACCCATGTATGCAACACTGCTGTAGCGTCCTCCCCTTGTTAAATTATTATATATGCTATGCAAGATTGCATGTATGTGTTACGCTTTTAAGTACTGAATTCCTTTTGCTTTTTTGCATGGTACCTTGGCTTAGAAACCAAACACACGTCCACCATTTTCTGAAGAATAAAAAAGGGTTCTTGAGGCAGCTTTTGCTTTATTTCTGTTTGGTTTTCTCACTCTCTCTTTTTTAATCTTTTGTTTGAGAAGATTTGCATTTACGCTGAGATGAGATTTGTAGCTTTAATGGGTATCAAAGAAAAGTTAGAGACATAATCAAATGTTAATGAGGATAAGCGAAAGCAACCACATATTACACTTTTTTTTTTCTTTTTCTTTAGAACTATGTATATCATATTACAGTTTTTATTATTATATAAATTGATGTTTTTATAGTTTATTTTAATTGTGACTGTGCTGTTTGTTAAAATCTGGTTCTTATTCTCTCTCCACGAGGATATTGCATATATGACCAAAAAGACCAGTACTCCCTTGACTCTATAAGAGTAAGTGCTAGCTTTCCTCTTTTCAAGGTTCAAAGCAACTATATTCTAATATAATTTATATATAAATCGTACGTGTTCGATGGCACCAGCTTCCATTTTAAATGTTCTTCATGCTTTCATTAGATTTCTTTCTTCTATTCCCTTTTATTTTCCTTTGAATATCACAATCTAAAAGCCCAGCTAATTTTTGTCGGCTAGGAATTATATATAACGACTAGAAGAGTGATTAGATGGAGTTTAGTCTTGTCTTGGGACTTGGGTTACTAATATAATTTTTTTTCCTTTTTATTTTGAATGCATCTATAGTTAATAAATGGCTCTAATTAATTCACTTAGATGCCAACATGAACGCTTCTTTGCACTTTTGCTCTGTCATTGATTCCCTCGGGGAATGATATGAGGTACTATCTATATAGTATTCAAAGATATTCTAATTTCTCTCTTAAAAAAAATATATATATATATATATATATATTATAATTTCTAAACAAGTTGTTTTCTTTATTTTATCTCATATCGAGCGCCTTCTGCTAAAAGTGGCTGATTGAGAGTACTTGATTGTTATACTATTCATGTGGACATGATAAATAGATTTCTGGTTTATTATGATTACTACTTATCTAATTCCTTTGGAAAGGACATATAGTTAATTGCTAATCACCAGCATCATGATCTTCTATTTTGTCGTCATGCAACCGAAAAGAGGGCAGAAAATAATAAATCTGCTATTAAAATATGAAATCTATGTAGGAAATTATCTTTTTCTACTTTGTAATTCTTCTACAGCAGCCCTCATAATGCCATTTCTCAAAATTATGGAAACATATATAAACTTAAAGCAAAACTACGTTCTCCTGCATGGAGGAATTGGATAATAACATTTAACCACAATGCTCTTCACAAGAATAGTTAATATAGTCTGATTTCAAATTTTTTTTTTTCTTTGTTGCCAATTGTTTAGTTGGGTATATGAGGAAATGATTTAGAAAACGTACATCTATGATATAAATATGTATAAACTATTTCCTGTTACCAAGTAAAGTACTTATGGTCATTTACAATACTATAATAATATTTCCTTATAGCAGATACTCACTAAAAAGCTTCTTTACAATTTTATATTTATAATTACATTTGTTTTAATATTTATATATAAAAAGAAAGTGGTTTTACAGTACACATAACTAGGGATTTTTTTTTAACTTAAGTAATTAATTAGGTTTTATTAACTTTGTACTTGACGCTTTAAACATCATTAAGAAATATGAAGATTGAAGACCCAATAATTACTCATATTGATGTTTGGTCGGTGAAAAGAAAAAAAACATCATAAACATCTCATAATTGGTCATAGTATGGTCATAGTAGACATGGTTTGGAGAATGAAATGACTTTTTGCACATTACTTTTGACTAATATAAATATCAATCTCAAATGAAAATTTCCCCCGTACGTAAACAATTGTATCATGCGGAGAATATGTAATGCGTGGTGTTTTTCATAGTACGGTGAGTTGAAAATTCGTAGCAAGGGAGAAGAGTCATTTCTTCCTAAACAGTAATGTACAAAGTTGCTTGACTTAGAGCATTAGTATGTGTAAAGTCTTGCAAAATAGAAAAAGTAATTGATTTTACATATTTTGAAAAAAAAAAAAAAAACCAACATCAGTAGGTGTAAAATTGTGCACAAATGCACAAGAGCTACAATAATCACGCATATTTGCACGGTTACTGTAGCTCTTACATTTAATATTTTAATAATTTCTAATTTCTTCCTTTTTTTCTCTCTCTTCTCCATTTGCAAAACTAACGCATTCTCTCCCTCATCATATTCTTTCTTCCTCTGATACACTCACTTCACAAACACAAAATAAAAAATCAACTACAAAAATCAACCACAAAAATCAAAAATCAACTACAAAATCAACAACAAAATCAACCACTGGAACAAAATCGTTGGATCGGTGATCGTGAATCATGAATTGGAGAGGCGATTTGGATTGGTGATGTGAAAGAAGAAGAAAGAAGAAGGAGAAAAAGAAAGAGGAAACGACAGAGATAAGCAAAAAGAAAGAAGAGGAAGAATAGGAAAAAGAAACTGGAGATAAAATAATATTAAAAAAGAATAAAAAATATTATTTATATAAAATATAGTGTATAATAAATGGACTGATGTGGATGTTTTGTAAAAATGGGTATCTAAAATAGAAAAAGTAGTTTTTTTGTGTGCAAAATAGGTGATAAGTTTTCATCTACTGATATGGATGCTCTTACATGGTAAGTTATAAATCATAGTGAGGTTGATTTTATAAATCTTCCAAATCAGAGATGGTATTGACTATAATTCTACTTCTGCTTACACTACTACCTATAAACTGATTAAAATAATTACCATAAGTTAGATAAGGATCTATTTTCGTTCTTAAGAGGATATTAGCATATCAAATTTATGGACTCAAATGTATCTGCTGTGAGCTAAAAGTATGTCATATATTTCCAAACCTAGAGAGTTAGTTATAACTCCCCCATATAGAGTTGGTTAGCTCTTAGATGAATATATGCTAATCTTTCTTTTTGTCAAATATGTAGATACATAGCAGATATATGGAAAAACCATTGCATCAAATTGAAACTCCGATAGCTGGGATGGTCAAAACAATAAGGGAAGACTAATTCTAACTAGGCAAATATATTACTACTATCAAGTTAGAGATGACAAGTTTTAAGCATGGGGTGAACAATAACATAATAATAGTGTGCCCTCACTCATTACACTCAGTCCTTAGATGGTGATAGCTTCCCGTGCAAAGGTCTTATTCTGTTGAATAGATTTGACCTTTGACAAGGGTTACAACATTCGAATGGTTGCAACTGTTAGGAATGACACAACTCCTTACATGATTATGATGATTATAAATAGGCACCAAGATTAATTTTCAGGTCATTCTAATCCTCCATTCTCAAACAAGGTTGTTACATGTGATCTCCATCCTTACTCCATCGTCCATGCATTGTGACCAACCCAAGTAAAAATGGACCTAAACGTGATTTCTCTTACTCTATATATGTTAGTTGAACAAGACTTGATATTCTTGCTTTAATTTCATCGCTAGTAATATATCAGCTCAACAACAATTTCCCGTAATATTTATATGAAATGGATTATAAATATGATCTTGCACCTCATCTTCAATATGTTTGTTTAGGTACATAGTATCACTGTATTTATAGATATATCCTGAAACCTATTTGAACTCTGACAAGGCTATTATATGTGATTATAAAAAATTTTAGACAAATCCACTTTTCTTCTATTATTTGTTAGGGTAAATTTTTCTAAAGTCTCATTTTCTTTAAGGTACATATATACTTTTGTCCCTTTTCAACAAACTAGAATTTATAATAATAATAATAATAATCCGAACGCACGCCTAATCTTGTTCACAACATTTAAACAAACTAGCTTGTGAGTCTCAGAAATTGCATGGACGTATTTAAGTACAACTATATATACTTAGATAAACTGTGGCACATTTAAACAAACTAGGTGCAGTAGACAGATGTTGAAGTCTTGAATAGACAGAGGCCTTATAGCTACTGTAAGTTCAACAAAAAGTGACTTGGCTTTATGCAAAAACTGAGTGACAGAAAAATATCAATGTTTGAAAATTTGAAATTGCATGTGAATTTGGAAGATCGGCAAGTGAGGACTCAAGTGTGCTCCAAATTTCTTGGAAGGAAGTGAAACCCGCAATAATGAGTAGGATCTCATTGGAGAAAAAGGAGGAGATTAGGAGGCTCATAAGAAGTTGATCTTGATGAGTTCAAGAAAGGAAGATATGATTTGTCGCTGAGGTGTTATTGATGGATATTGTAGAAGGGGCCACAGGTTAGAGCCACCAAGAAAGCCAAGGACGTCTTGACCTCAAAGGTATGGAATCAGTTGAGTTTTCTAGTAGAGGTATCTTTTTTTAGTAAGTTTGATAAAATTGTGAGCATTAGTCATTGAAGGAAGGAGAACATTGGTTGGGGAAGGTTCAGTTGGGTGAACAGAAGAAGAGTTGACTCTGATCCCAAATTGAAGCACGTGGAGTTTTGAATAAATTGCCACTTACATGGTTGAGTGGTGTATGTGTTATATCTATATTGAAAAATACATATAAGAGAGAGATAAAGATTGCAAGAGTTTAAGAGTCTTAGGAAACAAAATACAAAATATACAAAGGATGAGATTAGCTCAATATTGTACCTATCCAAAAATATATATATAAAGCTCAATGTTGTGATACAATGAAATTTGATCAAGTTTATTACAATTATTAAATAAGTTATGGAAATTCAGTTATTATGAACATCTACTAAAACTGCACAATTAGTTTTTTGAAACATGGTAAGTTTTTCATTGATATTATACTTAAGTCAATGATAAATTTTGGTAAAAAAATTTAGATAAATTTCAAATGGATTGAAAGTAGTTTTACATTGATGGACATTTGGAACAAAAGTAGCGTGGATTTAAAATCTAGTTTGGACACTTAATTTGGGATAGAGGCCTTCTAACTTGTTGAGTTTCTACTTTAATTATATTATTAGATTGTAACTCATGCTCATGTATAAAAACATTCAACAATAAACAATGAGTTAGTCTTGTTTAGATGAGTAGGGTGGTTGATCATCTCGATATTCGTGCTAAGTATTATGAATGGATCAATTGACACTAAAATTAAGAATAATAAATTATACGTGTAGTGAAAAATTAGACAATAATTAAAAAATAATTAAAATTCAATTTGAAATCTAATTGTGTTTCAACTTTAATATCATATATATGATAGATTATATGGTCATACTAACAAGTGCCTTTAGGGAATTAGTTAACAATCCTGTTAAAGAAAGTTTTTATGAGAAAAAAAAAAAAAACAATTAATGTTTTGACAACTTTTTTCATTTCTCATAAAAGTAATGTCAAAATTTTCTTTAAATTGATTATAAATTAATACTCTAAGGACACTCGTTAGCATTTTTCTAGATTATATATATAAAAGGGTGGCTGAAATTCAGAAACTTTTCTGCTTGATCTACCCAATGAAGCTATTAATTGAAACTTTCAGTCTTGACTAGTTCTGTCGTAGGCTTAGTGTTAAATTAAATGCATTTAGTAAATAAATACAGTCTTTCTTAAGAGTCTAGACGTAAATTTCAAGTTTTTCTTTCCTTTTTGTATTAAGAGACATTTCTTGTTCCTTTCTTCACTCCCAGCATTACTTACATTGGGATTGCACAGTCGTCCTTTATCTTCTTTTTATTCATTTCAAATGCAACCTGAGTAGACATATCTTCACCTTTTTTTGACTAGAAATTGGCACAGTATTCTAGTTGCAAGCTTGTAATGTAGAGGTATAGTTGATGGTCCAAATACTACAAACCCAAAGCTTGACTAATTGCATGCCTATTGACTAAATGGGAAACAAAATAAATTACTGTCTATTGTGGGAATTTTATTTTTGAGTTTTGTGGTTACCATCACACTTACTCACCTTGGTTAAACATGTGAAGCCATCGTTTTTATGTAAATATTTTCCCTAACTGTTTCTTAACGCTGTCCAATTGTTTCTTCTGAGAATCAACTTCGAGATTGTAAAGAGCGTTCAGTTCTGCATGCGGTACACCTTTAATATGGCTTTGAGTTCATATATCTTTTTCATTAAAATCTAAATTTGAATTAAATAAAAAAATTTGAGTTCATATATCTTTTTCATCATGTATCTTCTTCAAACATGACTAAAATTCTCATGATGATGTCAAATAATTAACACTATATATTATAAGAAAAATTCTACCTCTTATCTCTTCACTGCTACTGTGCAACATGTGTGATAAAATAAATAATATACCAAAATAGTTTCGGACTAACTCAGTTTTCAAAAATGCAGTAATAGAGACGCATGGCCACAAGCTAACTCCAATGAAGTAGAGGTGCTAAGACCAGCATCCTTCGATTCACAACAAAGATCAAGAGGGCACCATATACAGGTACTGATTCAAGTCTCGGATTCCATTGTACAATATGATTCAAATATGCTGCTCAAAATTCATATAGTATCAAGATAATCACATATTTTTTCGCCGTTTGGACATGTTTACACATGACCCTATTCGCAGGAACATTTATTCAATTGCATACATTCACGTATACTTGATAGTAACCAAATTTCCAAAACGTTACAGGAATGTGATTCAACCCAACTGAAGAGCTACTTAGGGTCAACTTTGGATTGCAAGAACCCAAGCTTGGAGTTCACATTAGGAAGACCAGATTGGCAGGGCAAAGAACATGACTAATTCATGACTATCTCCTCTTTGTCTTGTTTCTGATTTTGCATTCCTTGATGACTAGTTAATTATCTTCATGAATGAGAAGTCATAGATATATAGAAGGGTGTTTGTGAGGAAGAGGAAACCATAGTTCTAGTGTTAATGCAAGTTGAATCTTTCGAATGGACGTGGAACCTATTTTGGGGCTTGTTATGAGTAGCTAAAGCTTATGTGATAGAAAAATATGGAAAATATGAAATAGAAGAAGTGCACACAGGAAAAGAGAATCACATAACAAGGCGAGCTAATTCTAGTCACTTTTAAAGACTATTCCTGTCCGGGTGGCTTTATCTGGGTAGAGACCAATTAGTATGTGATACAGGCAAGCACGACCATGCTAATCATCTTTCAAGTTTCAAAGTAAGCGAGTAACTAATTAACTTATTCATGGTTATGAAAGTTGGCTGAGCACTTCTTCCAAATCAACTATACATAATGCTGGTTTGTACTTTATAGCCAATTGTAATGCTGGTTTCCGTTGTTGTCTGATTACTTGTTTGTAACCTGATCACTTGTAAAGCGAAAATTGATAATAAAAATGGGATCATTCCAATTTCAAATTGCTTTTTGTTAAACATCGAAGACATCGAATTTCTGACTGAGCAAAGCTGTCTAATACCCAACTGTCTGGGTTTTCTTGAGTGAGATTTATTGATGAAATACTCCACTCAACCAAAGAGAAAAGGAATGCATTTTGTTATGTCCGAAATACAGAAACCATAAGAAACAGAAATATGCAGCAGCAGATAATGATAAATAAGCAGCAGTAGATTAGGTTGTTGTTGTTTCAAATTTGTAATTGATAGGAGTTGGTTCAACAGTTATCTCATTATTAGTATTATTTATGTATTGTGAAAGGGGGAACGGAACTCAAGCAGAATTAAACCCAAATTTCTCTCTCTCTCTCTCTCTCTCTCTCATGTTCTAGGAGGCTAGTTATCTCAAATCCAACTAAATTAATTTATTCACATATCCAGATCATAACATATTTCATCTTTAATTTCTACACTCTACCATATTCATTGAGCATATATGTGATCTTCTTTAATGGCCTGCTCATTAGAGTGCCTCCAACTAACTTCACCGGTTCATTGGTTCCAGCCTAGTAAGTAGGTTATTTTTGTTTTGCAAATTAACTATCCACCGATATATGAAACCCTACACTTCGAATCTCAGTAGTTGTCGAAATCCTCGCTGCAGTTCCATTTTTTCATTCTACCCACCTATAGATTTATTGATTAATTTATTGAGGCCAGGGGATGAGCCATGGCCCCCAAAATATTTTGAAATTTTTTTATTATATATGATAATATACTTATATTTACAAGTATTTTTCTAGAAAAATAAGTAGCTGCTCCTCCTCAAAAATTTTCAATATATAGACCACACTAAAATAAATTAACTCATAAGTCCCTCAAATATATGTCGATATATATGATTATAAATTGAGTGTAATTGTTTTTGGGTAAAATGTAATAATGCTTTTTTTTTTTTTTTTTGAGGAACAAATAATAATGCTTGCTGAACTTTGATTTCTATTTATTATTCCATTTAGTGTCCTATTGTTTGATTATATATGATTTAGATTTTATTAATAACTGTTACCATATAAGTCTAATGGCTTAAGTCCATAGTTATAGGTTACATGTATAATACACCTTGTCTACCCATATATAAGGTAGACCTTTATACTTTATTACTTCCAATTTAATGACCTTAGCATGGCACCAAAACAAGAAATACTTTCAATTACCTATGTCCAACTTGCCTCCCATTTAAATTTTCATGTGTTGGATCCCACTCAATGGCAACTCAGGTAACTCACAAGTGAATGAAAAGTGCTAAATTAAATGACATCATTTCACACATCATAAGTTTGAGGGCTGATGTTAAAATATAAACTCAATGAACTTAAACCCATAGTTGTAGATTACTTGTACAACACACCTTATTTATCTATATATAAGTCATAACATATACATCACATGATTCTTAAGATAATAGTAAAATAAATGGATTGTAATTAGAAAATAGTCCAAGATGGAGGGATATGGGTGCATTTTACTTCTTTTATTTATTATAACTATTCAAATAATATATGAAAAATGATTTTCTGAAAAAAATGAACTATACATTGTAAAAAATTTAGTAAAGTAATATAAAATAGTTCAATATGATTATTTTTATAATAATTATTTTATAGTTTTATCTTTTATGATATTTATTCTTTTTCAACTAGGATTCAATTCATAATGGACACACACACGTATATATTGTATCTACAAGATTAAGGTTAACCATGGCCTCTCAAAGAACATTTTTTTGGTTTCACCACTACGTCAAGGGGAAAAGAAGAATTTGGGGGGGGGGGGGGGGGGGGGGGGGGGGGGAGAGAGAGAGAGAGAGAACAATCCTTTCTATTTGAATTGAAATATTTCAAAGTTTAGATTAAACTTTATAAATCTAGATACATATAGACTGCTATATCATTTAAAATATTATATGACATGACGGGCTATATATTGAAAGCTCAGATTTATGCTAAAACACACGATCTTGTTTAGATCTCCAATTTTAAATTACGGCTTAATTATTTTTACTCTAACTTATCTAAGTGCAGAACAAAAGTAAATGAAGCACAATCACTGGATCTACTGTAGTGCACACACATGAACAATAAACAATAAAAGTAAAGCACAAAAGTAAAAGAAGAGAGATACAAATACAAGATAATACCAAGACATATTATCGAAAAGGAAACCAAAGAACTCAGCAAAAAATGTCTCCACGACCCTCCAAATCGAAATCGATCCACTAATGAATAAATTGGAGTATACGAATAACAAAAGACCATCCAAGCCTAGTTTACCCAATATACTTGAGCCCTCCAAGCTCTTGCTACCAACGGACTTCTTGGAGTCTTATCTTTACTAACTTTCCAAATCCCACAATACCACCCGATTGCATCCGCTAAGCCACACTGGCTTCTTTTGGCGAATCCCCAAAACTTCCCAAGTTCCAAAACACTCTCTATACTTTGAATAAATGTGGATTGTGTTTGGGTAAAAATCACCTCTCAAGGTATTACATTGGAAGAGGGAAAGAAAAGAGACTACAATGATTTCTCACTAAGGATGAGTAGCTCTCTCTCTCTCTCTAAAAGATAGGTGTGTTGTATTGTAGAAAACTATCTAGGGTTTTTTCTCTGAATAGCCTTTTTTACTTTTGTGGGTAATGAGGGTATATATAGTATGTGTGAAGAATAAGAAAATCACACTTAAAATCCTCCAGGCAAAGAGTTTCACGGGTATCTCATGATATGGTCTGTCTCGCAAAGTACTCGCGAAATACAGCATGACACTTGACTCTTCAGCTTCCAGTATATGTTTCTCATGTGGCCTTTTCACGGAAACTTTTACTCACGAGCTTCTTGCGAGTTAGTCATGAAATTGCATTGATCTTCATTTCATACTTGATTCTTCATCAACTTAATACTAAACACAATAGAATAAAATCCCACAAAATACAATAAACAAAATTAAAGCAATTAGAACACTTTTTTTGTCTTGGAATCAAACCAACATAAAACATAGCTGTAAATCACAACTTTACGTATATAATATTAGATTAAAAAATAAAATCTTTATAGTAAAATGAACAAAATTGAGAAAATTAAACCTTGAAATGAAGAGGATCGAAGGAGATTAGGGAGGTAATAGGCTCTCCTGAACATGATTGGATAAATGGGGACCACGTATCAACCCAATTGCAAGGAGATTGCTTTGTCGGCTTCTTTTACATATATAATATTAGATTAAAAAATAAAATCATTATAGTAAAATGAACAAAATTGAGAAAACCTTGAAATGAAGAGGGTCGAAGGGGATTAGGGAGGTAAAAGGCTCTCCTGAACATGATTGGATAAATGGGGACCACGT
Organism: Quercus variabilis; assembly: GCA_030445155.1. Taxonomy (NCBI): domain Eukaryota; kingdom Viridiplantae; phylum Streptophyta; class Magnoliopsida; order Fagales; family Fagaceae; genus Quercus; species Quercus variabilis. The sequence continues at coordinate 55,355,606 of CP129446.1, forward strand.
ATCAACCCAATTGCAAGGAGATTGCTTTGCCGGCTTCTTTTAAGCTAAAAAATTGATTAGTAATCTTATTGGGCATTGGATCGTTTTGGGTTAAAAGGGTTTTTACTTTTGAGTAAGGAAGAATTTAGGCCGTGTTTTGAACGAAAGTTTGAAAGTGGGCCGACTTGATTTTAATAAAACAAAGTCATAATTTTCTTAGAAATCCATTTCCTTTTATTAGACAAAGTCCCTCTTTTTTTCTTGAGAGAGAGAGAGAGAGAGAGAGAGAGAGAGAGAGAGAGAGAGAGAGAGAGAGAGAGAGAGAGAGAGAGGTGGTGGTGGTGGTGGGTAGTGTATCTAAAAATAAAGGCTAGAATGAAATGGACAAAATTTAGCTACAAACTTAATTATAGCATAAAGTTACAACTTCCTTTAAAATTTTTAATATAGCTACGTATTTTGAAAATGACAAAGTTTAGTTACAAAATTTATTGTAACCTAAAACTACAACCTTATTCAATATCTTTTTATTAAAAGTGAATTTTGACAAATCTACCATTGGATCATATCTTCTTTTTATATTCTCCATATTTGCAAAATTTTTAAAAAATTAAAAATTAATAACTAAGTCATCAATAAATTGTTCAAATTGCAAGTTTTTGTAATTTAAAACTATGCATAAAATATGAACTTATAGATCATATAGTAAATAATATCCAATTGACACAAAATTTGATGTGTATTAAAAGTGTAAAGAACATGCAATTCAATAGTTATATTTTCAAAATATATAGTAATGTTTATTTTATTGAATAAGGTTGTAGTTTTAGGCTATAACCAATTTTGTAGCTAAACTTTGTTCTTTTGAAAATCTAATTGTTGGATTACATGTTTTGTATACTTTTAACACACATGTCAAATTTTGTGTTAATAGGATGTTATTTACTATATGATCCATCAATTTATTTTTTTTATGTATAATTTTAGATTACAAAATCTTGCAATTTAAACAATTGATTGATGACATAACTATTGATTTTTAATTTTCTTGAAATTTTTCAAGCATGGAAGATATAAGAAGAAAATGTAATCAAATAGTGGATTTGTCAAAATTTACATCCAATAAAAAGATATTGAGTGATGTTGTGGCTTTAGGCTACAACCAAGTTTGTAGCCAAACTTTATCCAAATGGAAAACTCCCCTTCTAAATTCACCATAATTTATTTTAGTCTTCTAACTTTGTTTTTGTTCATTTCAATTCTCTAAGTTTCAAGTTTATTCAATTAAGACATCTCCATAAACTTTTTTTGCAAAGAAAACATCTTCATAAATTTCTATTAAATTTTGTAGTTAACTGTCCAAATGTTTAATTTTTTTCTTCAAATTTTCAAATTTAAAAATTCAAATTAATGATTTAAAAATATTTTCTAGAATTTTTTTAAAAAAAATATTAAAGAAGGTTGACGAAGAGACCTTAATTAAATAAACGAAAGCAAAGTTTGAAAATTGAAGTGAATTCTAGTGAAACTTAGAATGTGCATTTTGTATTATAGCCAAAAATAAATATATGATTTTTTCCTATCAAATTAAAAATTGAGATAATTAAGTCAACTTTTTGGCATGATTCACATCATAACATTGATCTTGTTTTAACTACTTCCACCTTTTGTTGATTCTATTATTATTATCATGTTTGTTTCTATTATTTATTAGGGTAAATTTCAAAAAACTACTCTAAGGTTTAGGTTTATATCACAATTAAGTCCAAAACTTTTTAAAATTGACCAACCTAATCCCTTAACATAATTTGATCTCTTAATGCCGTTAATCTGTTACTTTATTCTCACTTCTCAGCCTCTCTCTCTTTTCTCTCTCTTCTCTCATCTCATGATTCTCTTCTCTCTCTCAAGACCTTTCTAGATTCTCTTCTCTCTCACCCATGGTGTCTAAAGTCTCTCTCTCCCAAGCTTTGGCCATAGCCGAAACCCATATTTTGCAACTACCATCTTGCCCTCTCTCTTTGAACTAGTGGCCATGGAGACAATTGGCTAGGATTTTCGAGCATTTGGCCAAGACCCACGAGCTCCACCACCACCACAAGCCACAAATCACACCAGCGACACTACCTAGTGACCGCCGATCTTTCTCCTTTACCTCTATTCTACTTTTTGTTTTTTGTTTATTTCTCTTTTGATTTGGGTCTTATCGATTTAGGGATTGGGTTTTTTAATGGTGATATTTGATTTGGGTTTGAAGTGTGTTATTTGGGAATGATCATTTGAGGATCTATGGGTATTTTCTGATTTTAGTTTTGTCTCAAAATTTATCTAATATGTTGTTCTTGTTGGTGTATGTGATTATGAATCTAAAGTGTATTCTCTGTAATTTGGGATTTTTGGGGGATTTGGGTTTTATATGACTGTGTATGTTTGTGTTTTATGTCATGGTGCAGTTGTGTAGTCGATGTGCTCAAAATGCATGCTCATATCTGTGTAATCACAATGAATAGAACATAAGCATTCACTAGAGAAGAGAGGGTTTGAAAGAGGAGACAAAAGAGAGGCTAAGTGACGAAGGTAACAGTGTTTAAGAACCAAAATGTGTTGAGGGACCAAATTGGTCGCTTTTGAGAAGTCTTGGATCTGATTGGCATTAGCTCAAACCTCAAGGTAGTTTACTAAAGGACTTGGTTTAGATCCAATGCATCAGTGCACTAGACCCGGTCAGATGGTGATAGTGTCTAAAAGTGAACACATGTCATTATCTTAATGGGTCTAGTACTATCGGACACTGAACCTAACCCTAATCTTTTACTAAAATTTACCTTATTTATTATTTTCTCATGGTCACACTATGCCTGGGTTTGGATACAGCTTAAAGCTGCGGTGCGTTTTGGGTTTCACGTTTTCTCCTTTTTTTTTTTTTTTTTTTTTTTTTTTTTTTTTTTTTTTTCTGCCGCAGTTGTTGACTTTGGGGGACAAAAGTTACTGTGCATGCACTGTTCAAGCAATATTTAATATTAAAAGTGGGTCCTACAACACTATTCACACATTTAAAAATTATTTTGCTACAGTGTTTTCAGCAACAATCAGTTTTTATCAACTTTCAGCAACAATAAGTGCTATCCAAACGGACCCTATGTAATGTTAGGCCATTATTCCATAAATATAATAATTACTTAAACATTAATATCCCTTACTCACTTTGTCATTTTTCATATTATGTAGTTTTAGGCCATTATACCATAAATAATATAATTAATTAAACATGAAATAGTCCTTACTTTTTAGAGACTAGAAATGCTTTGGATGTGAATGGATGCCTCATGCCTTCCCACAATGAACTCATCCTTAGTATAAAAAATACTAAATTTCTTCATCCATGAAGGATATAAAAACACCTAGAAACTTAGTGGTATTCAAGGGTTAGTCTATTAAAGAGCTCAAATATTTAACTCTGCATAAGAACACCTAATGGTGTCAGTTTAAGTAGGGTTCATACTTAAGTCCGAAGGTTGTGTGTGTCTGTGTCTATATATATATATATATATGGCTTAAGTTCAAATAATGTTACTCTACTCAATATTTTTTTTATCAAATACGAATTTTGACAAAGCCAGTATTAGATTACATTTTCTTGGTATACTTCTATGCTTGTAAAATTTTTAAAAATATTTGAAATCAATAACTATCTCGTCTATATATAATATTTAAATTTTAAATTTATGTATTTTAAATTTTAGGTAAAATATAAGTTTATGGATCGAATACTAAATAACATCTGAATTGCACAAAATTTGACATGCATGTTAGCATAGTTTTTAACCTAGTTAGTAAAAAAAAGTATTGTATGCGTACATTTAAAACATAAAACAAAAAAAAAACAAAAAAAACAAAGACTTCCTTCTCCCGTTTTGAGTCCAATAGTACGAAATTATATGCTTTCTTTCAAATTATACTCCTTTTACACTTACCTTTAAACTATAAAAATGCTCACTTATTTCTCTAAACTATTAATTATTCATGGAACAAGGTTCAAAGTGCTGCACGAGTAATTGTTTAAGGGGTTTAGCTTACCTTTAGCACTTTTTTAACTTGAATCTCATTTTGTTTTAATGAGAAACTGTCACATCACTCACTAACTAAATAAAAAGTGGAGATTAAATCTACTATCACTTACCATTGTATATTTAAAACAAAAGAAAATGTTCAGCAAAAAAAATACTTGAGGTAAGTTAAACCTTTGTTTAAAAGAGTACTAAATATGCATTCTCATAGTTTAAGAGGACAAATATTACACAGATAATAATTTAGAAAGAATAAACGTACATTCTCATAGTTTAAAGAAGAGGTGTAGTCATTTATTTTAAGAGAATAAAGTGTCATTTTGTCCGAATTTAAAATATATTAGCTTTTGTTATGAAAGATTTAAAACACAGCTTCTTCAATGCGTTGGTTTCCGCAAAAACTAGAAAGAGACAAACGTCTGTCAAAAAGTTATCAATGAATTATGATACTTAGGCCAAAATGGCCAAATATTACTGTTTAAAAAAATATGTATGAAATATTTAACAATTTATCATTTTTTTTTTAAACTTGAATTTATTGTGTAATTTGAGTTGTAGAAACTTGACTTTTTTTAAAAAATAACCTTAAGAAAAAGAGTAAATTACAAAACATTTTCAAAAGTAGTGGTATTGACCATGATACCTAGATGTAAAGGATTAAAAAAAATCTGAATGAAACCTCTTCGGTCAAACACAGTCATAGTTTAATATATTTTACTTTATTAGGTCCTAAACTCAAATAAGAACAAAAGCTGCCAAAAACATAAAAACAAACTTTTTCTTCTCTCTTGTTGCTGTAATTATGCATCACGGTTCCCAACGCAAACCAAAAAATAAAAATTCATTGGCTCTCTTTTTTTTTAGAGTTGTGACACGAATTCTCAGAAATGAATAAATAAATAAAAATAAGAATTGTGATACGAATGCAACAAAGTTTTGTAATATCTTTTTTTTTTTTTTTGGTAAACTAGAAAATTATATTAAAAAACTAAAGAGGAGCAACAAAAGCATTCACAGAGCGATCAAAAGTCACTCCAGAATTGTCCAAATTAACTAAAAACAACATTTCAGAAGGAGGGCTTAGAAAAACAAAAAAAAATCAACATTAAGAAGAGCACCATGTCGCGCAAGAGCATCCGCACACTTGTTCGCCTCTCTGTAACAATGTTGGATCTTTACTTGAGGAATGAGCTTCAGCCCTTCCTTATAGTCTGCCAAAATCAGGTTGTTTGAACTAGAAGAGTCATCAGCTTTACCGAGGAGATCAACCAACAACTGGGCATCCAATTCAACAATCACAGCAGGCAGCTTAAGAGAAATGCACAGTTGGATGCCATCTCGAAGTGCCCACAGTTCAGATGCAACACTGGTAGCACATCCTATAGCTCTTGCATAGCCTCTAATCCAAGCCCCAGCTACATCCCTTATAATTCCACCCCCCCCCCCCCAGCCCGACCGGGGTTCCCTAAAGAGGACCCATCAGAGTTTAATTTAAACCAAGTAATTGGTGGCGGTAACCACTTCACTTGAATTGTTGATTTGGTAGGGGCATTCTGATAGTTTGCTACAACAAAAACATATTTTGTCGCCTTCGCCATCACTTCCTCTTTAAGGTGTGGAGAAGGCCTGGCATTCTGAAAAACCACTCTATTTCTTCGGGTCCAAAGGCACCACAGCCCAATCGGAAAAACAATATTCCAATCAATCCCCAAAGGACCATAGCATGCCGCATTGCACACATTCAGCCGAAGCCAATCCATTAAACTTGTCCCATAGAAACAGCTTGTTTGCATCGGGAGAGAAAGAGAATCCCAAAAGGCTTTTGCAAAAGTACATGTTCTCAATAAATGATCAATAGTTTCCGAGGAGTTGTTGCACAAAGGGCAAGAATCAGAAACAAGGATACCTCTTTTGGCAAGAACAGCTCGCACCGATATACTCTCATGACAGCACTGCCATATGAAGCATCTAATCTCGGGTATAGAATTTGCTTTCCAGACCCACGCTCCTTTAAACTGCCCACTGTCCATATTACCCCTTATGGAGCTCGCAATGAGATATGCGTCTTTGGGATCAAAATCTCCATTTGGAGAGGATATCCAAGCCAACCGATCATCAATGTTGGCAAGCCGAGGAATGGGCGTAGCCTTGATGTCCAAAAGGATGTGTCTCGGAATGGGGAAAGAACATTTAGACCACTCCCATCCCGCGATGGAGACCATATCCTTGACACGAAGAAATTCTTCCTCCCGTTGAAGAGGACCATGAAGAAGGCTTCTAAGAGTGCCTTTATCCAACCACCGATCAAACCAGAAAGACAGATTGCTATCTCTGCCAGCCACCCATTTAGAACCTTCTCTAAAAATATCGCGACCTTTTGACAAAGCACTCCAAACTTTTGAGCAAGCACGCCTAGGAGAGATCCTGGCTATGGATCTTCTTCTCAAATATTTTTGGTTGAGCACGCACGCCCGTTTTGCAATATCTTCACAGCATAGAGTATCGCACTATTTTTACACAGTTGAAATATCAGATTGCTATAGATCAAAATAAAATATAATTAAATAATAAAATATTATACTTGAACTCACTGCAACTAAAATAAAGGTGTTATGAAAATATTGTAAATTTTTTTAATCTTTAGATTTTTTATTTTTTAATATTTAATATTCAATAATAAGGAAAATGAAGATTTCAACCCTGATTCTCGTAATAAAATAAATGAAAATATACTAGTAAACTACATTACTCATAATAATCATGGTTAGTTTTGTTACCATGATTATATTGGGATATTCCAATGATTATATCAGACTTGGCTGGAATTAAAATACCATGATGCAAATATTATTATATTTATCTCCAAAAAAACAGTATATGCAATAAATATTTCTGTATTTTTATCACACATTTAAAAAAAAATAAATATATTATGCTCATACTATATACAGACCATTTTTTCACCGTTTTCATATTTTTGTGCCAAATTTTGGAAGCGTAACTTTTTTTAAAGATGCCAAATAATACCCATCCCATCCATATACTTACCCATCAAAGCTCTCTCTTTCTAAAAAGAAAAATTCTACCAACAATATTCCCTTTTCTCTACTACGTTAACATAAATGAATAAAGAATGAGATAGGCTTCAAATCAAAATGGTTTCAGAAATACGAGACTTTAATTGACAAAATTAGGTTTCCTCGTACCTAATCAAAAACAATGTAAAAAAGTTGGGTTTTTTTTTTTTTTTTTTTTAATTGTAATTCCCTCAAAAAAGGGAGGCTCTTCCAAATCAACTGAGGCAAGACTGGAAAAAACTCTTATGGCATGTTTGGATGTTTAAAAAAAGAGGGGGAGTAGAGTAAAGGGAAGGAGAGTAATGCAATTATCTTGTTTGGAAGTTTTTTAATGAATGAGGCGGAGGGGTTTGGAGGAGTTTGGAGGGGTTTGGACTCCCTCTAGCCCCCCAATTTTAATTTCCCCAAATTAGATAGATTTGGAGGGAAAGTAGAGTACATAAACTATTGACCAAGTAAATTACCTAATTTACCCTTATTATATTAACAAAATTACACAAGGAGAATGACTAATTACTCCCTTCCCCCTTACTAATTTTAAAAATATCCAAATAAGGTAGAGGTGAATTATTCTCCTCTACTCTCCTCCCCACTACTCCCCTTCCCTCTACTCCCCTCTACTCTCCTCCCTCTCTAAAATTCCAAACAAGCCATTAGTTCGTAGATATCGTCTGGCTGCAAGATCCTCTAAATTCGAGTATTTACATAAAATCAGCAATCAATAAAGAAACCCACCTAGTATTGAGTCCAACTTCGACTAACTCCAATGCCATGAACCAAATGAGCCACACACAGAGAGAGATATGAGTGACAGGGAGAATAAATACAAGACAAAACCACTGTCTTCTCTTCATATAGACACGCAAACTGCAAACAAACTGCAAAACTCCGATTAATTATACAATGCGAAGTGAAAAGACAAATATAGGAAGATCACTATCTTAGCTAGCAGTCCTAATTACAATCATACGCTTCCAAACCGCAAACAAGCAACAACATAATCACAAGAGCCATGTGTCAAGAAAATTTTGCAGGCATAATCCTGTATAAAGGCATGTATAAGATTTCCTACACACGTGGACTTCTATTTGTTGTAACTTCTCAATCTGCTTTCTTGCCTAGTTCTTCACTGTGGCGAGCATGCCTACCAGTAGAGTAAGACGAGATTGCTGAACCAGTCACAAACAGCGAGTGTTTAGCAATATCAAAGCCTTTCTTTGTTGCCAACCACAAAGTCCAGAAGAATCCAATCCACCCTGGTTTACACACAAATTTTGGGCCCAGAAAGAGGAGTTATAGAAAACATAGCCACTGAGCAGTATCAAAAGTCAATATAGTATGAACGATTATCAAGCTTCTTGTAACAAAGAAAAGCAAAATAAAGCCAGCGATTTGACAGAATGAGCAGCAAATTTGACTAGCAGGTGCTAGAAAAACACCACTAATATTTTTTTTTATCTACACATTAAACAACGAATGAATTTCATTAGACGGAGCATACAAACTGAAAGAAACAAAAAAGTATATCACAATACGAGGATATGTTCATATTTATCTAACCAGAGAGAAACAATTATCAGGGTCTGATATGTATTTCCCTTCCCTAGGGCACCAGATTATTTGACAAGTGGTCCACTGTGGGCCCAACCCCAGAAGCCCTTACATACAGTCAGTCATAATCAAAACAAAACAAAATAGCGATTCAACATCAACTTCAGGGTCTTGTGCAATAATTTTTTATTATAGTTATCATCTTTGTAGACTAGACTAGACTAGATTATTTAATTACAGATATGGTTCCGATCAGAAAGTTGAATGAGTTAAATTTTGTCTCATAAATTTTAAAGTGAAACCATCATTACAAGGTTGGCAATCGCTTCTGGTTAAACACTAAAGAGCAAAATTCCCAATCATCCGTTGAAGTTTGTATAACTGATAAGCCATTGGCCGGGTAGGACTTGATAATAAGAAGTAAATAAGTACAATTTGGGCAAGTAAGAACTGAAAAAGCCAATGATCTCTGATTCAAATGATACCTCTTTCTCTCTTAATAACAAGGTGGAAGGTGAGGTTCTGAGTTAAAAATCCCCTGGGTGCATGTGTAATTACCAAGAAAAGAAAGAAAAAAAAAAAAGAAAAGGTGTGGCAGGTGAGAAAGAAAGGTCATCTCTACCTGTAGCTATCAAAGCAGCTATGATTGCTGAAATTGTAGTACTGGCAATAACAAACACAGCTACTGATAACGCTCCAATGTATATAAATGTTACACAGGTGAAGAAAAGAGCCAAGAAGCCACCTGCCGCTGCCAAAGACACCAGAAGAGATATGACAATGGCATTGACAGTTGCAGTCAGAAAGAAGAGCATAAAGACAAGCAATCCTGTCAAAGCAAGAAGAGTGATCGTCCCAACCTGCAGCACATTTGTAAAGTAAATCAAGATATACTCAGAAGAGATATTAAAAATAAAAAGAATACGGGTATGATAATTGATAACAAAGGCCCCCCCCCCCCCCCCCCCCAAAAAAAAAAAAAAAAACAAAAACCCTTCATCAACCTGTATTAAGTTTTAGAGACAATGCCATCCTAATATTCCTGTCTCAGATGGAACACTCATTTTGTTATCAAAATGGATGATAGAAAAAACTAGCAATGAGGGAAAAAAAAAAAAATCTCATCTTTTGTCTTGCAAGAAATATGAATAGAGTAGCACAATGTATCTAAAAACATAATCTAGAGAACAATCCCCCCATTAAATCAAGTAAAATAACAATCAGAGGTCACAATCCCATTGTGAAATCAGAGTATCATTACCTGAGCAATAATCAACACAAGAAAATTTAGAAGATGGGTAATCTCATTTTGAGTTCGTACTGCAAATCCAAGTATATTCTTATTACAATCATTAGTAACTAACAATAAATAACTCGAGATCATGATGGGGTTTTTGTTGTGCCGTGTATGCCGTCTATGTGTTTGATAATTTGTCTCTTATTTAGGTTGCCACACCATCTTATCACAATCATTTGTAACATTGTACAGATGATAAAAAAAAAAAGACTTACAGAAATGACGAGGAGAGCACGAAGAGGAGAGCCTCTACGAGTCCAGATAAGAACATTCCGGGCGGTGTTTCCAGAAGCTTCGCGAAGGAGAGGGACGTTGTGGACCGCAGAGGTCTTGACCCGGTGCAGCAGCGGAGCAGGATCCGCACCGTGATCAGGAAACAGAATCGCCGATATGAAACGGTGGAATACGCTGTACAACGTCTCCTCCGCACCCCCTCCTCCGCCGCCGTGGTGGTGGTGGTAATTCTCTTTAGGCTGGTCGTCCTCCCCGCCCCCGCCAGTCACCTCCACGTAAGTACCATTGCCGGTAGGCCTCTCCGCACCGTAAAACGGTTCATCCATTTTTGATTATTTTTGGTAGAGAGAGAAGACTGTTTGTTTTGTGAAGTTGAAGACTCAGTAGTGAGTGGCCATCCCAATCAATGATTTGAGTTCTTCATCTACTAGTCTATAACTAATTGTGTGGGGGAACTAGCGTTTATAACGATGAGGGCACGACGTCCTGATTCTGATTTGACAACACTTTTCTTTTTTTTTATTTGGTCTTTCAAAAGTGAGGAGGATATTTCCTATGATAATGTTGTCCGTACACGTGGGTTGTTGTTATTTTTAATTGGGTTGATCTTTTCTTCCCCTTTAATTGGATTCTCTCCATCAGGAGGCCGACATCCAAGAATTAGTTCTCTTTAATTTGCGGTTCTTTTTGTTTACCGACGGAGACAGTGTTGTTTTTAGCTCAATGTAAAATGTGTTTGGCTCTATGTATTATGTTTTCCTGAATGTAAAATGTTTTTTTAGGTGAAAATATTTTTAGGCATTTGATTGTGTTCTTGAAAATACTTTAGAAAATACATTTTTTACTAGTTTTTCACTTTTTTTTTTTTTTTTTTTTCAGTTTCCAAACAAATATTATATCAGTAACAAGATGACAAGATCGAGAGTAGTTTATGGGTAGATCAATGGCTTGATCTAGTTGCATCAGCAACAACGAGATCAATGGTTCGATTCAGAGGCAATAGCAAGATCTCGTTGGGTGGGTGGTCAAGGTGGTCCAAACGATTCATGGGTGGGTTGCTCACGGTGGTCCGATCGGCTTAGAGGTGGCTCAATCCACTGGGCCACGATGGTCCAATCTATTTTCTATTGGCTCCTCTTTGATCTTTTAGTGCTTGTTCATTTATGTTCATGGTCTCTTCTCTCTCTCTCTCTCTCTCTCTCTCTCTCTCTCTCTGGTTCTATGACTGAATATAAAATGTAGGAAAATAGAAGTATAGTTCATTTTACACTAAAATCAGTCCTATTTTATAGTCAAAGGGAAAATGATTTAAGGTTGATTGGATCTTTCAATCTACCCAAACACCTTTAAAGCTATAAAATGTTTTCTATAAAATGTTTTCAATCAAACCAAATGCAGCATTACTATCACAACAAAATGTATAATAGTGTTGTAAATATGTGATGACAATTTTTTGTGTTCTTAGAATTTCTCTTACTTAACTCTTTTAACTTTTTAATTTTAACAAGTGGCTATAAATTAGAAAATTTGGTAAAATGCAAAAATTATCATGAGATTAGGGTTAATGTCTGTAGTGGGCCTTTTTGTTATATTTGGCTGGGCTGCCTTCTATGGTACTAGGCCCAAGTATTCTGAGTAAGGAAGTTGAGATCGGTCTAACTGCAACTCAATTTGGTCTGGCTTGTGCGCAAACTATGCTTCGTTTGCCAAGAGCATAATTATAGCAGGCAGGGCTATTTTAGATGAATCGTGGCAGACAAACATGACAATAATAAAACCCAAAAAAGAAAAAGGAGTATTTCAGCTCCTTAATTAAAGTGAGTAAATAATCCCTAATTAAGAAAGATAATCACAATAACAACAATCACTTTTATAAAGAAAGTAAGGGAATAAGTGGGTAGCATATGGGTTAAAAGAAAAAAATCAGATCGAGTCTGATCTGCAAGAATGAAACCAAAGAGAGAAGAACGTTTCTTCCCAATGCGAATATCTCCTGGGGAAATCCTGCAGTGAAAATTAATCACTTTGAGGGAAACAGACCTAAATGGTTGGTACCCAAGTGAACTTCTTGATTCTGGTAGAGAGCAGGATTTTGAGAGGGAGAAAGGGAATCAACCTATTGGTGCATGCCTGCTGATCTAACTCTCTGTTTATTTTTTTCTTCCTTTTTTAACTTTCCTCTTATCTTTCCTTTCTTTCCTCCACACTTGTTTTCTATTTCTTGGTTTTCCTTGGAGATTCTTGTTACCATGATTCTGTATTGTTATTCCCTATGCACGGCAAGGGCCTCCCTTTATAGTACTTGCCATAACCGAATTTTACTATTTTAGCCCTTAACCACCTTTGTCTAGTCTGGATGTACTTGCCAACCACCACTGGTCTGTCTATGTGCCACTCCCTATCACCAGACAAGGAAAACTATTTTGTTTGTTAGTCTGCAGTGGCACCCTTTCTTGCCACGGTGTGGGTGCTCTCTCTCACTATCCCTTATGGCATTCACCTAGTGGTTCCAACTCAGCCTTACTTCTTTTGGGTGGTATGTCATCCCAGCAGGACGTATCCCCTAAAAGAGTTCGAGCAGGAACCCCATAATAAATTTTTCCCTCTCCCCACAACCAAACCATGCCCTCTTACCTCTGAGCCATGACCTCACCATGTCTCATATTGGTTGGGTGCAGGCTGGTGATGTCTAGGCCTTACGCGTGCCTCCCTTCCAGATATGTCCAAAATCTGCCTACTACTCAGGTGTTCATCGTGGTCTGGAGGCTTGCCTACACAGTCTGTCATCCGTCCTTGACCTTTTATGTGAGCTACTTTCTGATTTCCCGCTCCCCTTAGGAGCTGGGCTTTTTTGATGTTGAGCTTTGCCTTTTTTCAGTCTATTCCTTGATTGCTATCTTTTCCTACCATATCACTCTATCATTCCTACTGTGATATGTATTTGACCCAATCCTGTTAGACCTCTTTGGGCCTACCGTTTATTTTTTCCTCAGTGGCTCAGTATGGCCATTAGTTTTTCATCACATTACTTGCGGGCTCCTATGTCCCATTTGTTTTCTCTTGGGCATCTTTAGCACATTTGCTTTTCTTAGGCTTCCTTGGCCCTTTTCTTAACTCTGCATTCCCATGAGTTTTTACTAACTCCATTAGGTTTCCCTGTCCCAATTACTTTGTCCTCATCCTTGAGGTTCATGAGCTTGCCACCAACCCCTTACTTTCTTTACTTGCATTACTTCGGGCATGTCGTGGCCCATTCTCACTTTTTTTCATCATATACTATCCATGGGTTTGCTATTTCTCTCTTTTTAGGCTCCTTTGGGCTCGTTTGCTTCCTAAAGGCCTATTTGTTTATTTCATGGACCTGTGATCCATTATTTTTGCCGCTTGAGTTTAATGGTTTTTTTCTATCTATTTACCAACTCCTTTCTGCCTGTGTTGCTAGGCTCCTTTATTTTTGACTTCCAAAATGACCATCAACAATGTCAAGTACTATCCAATTTTTCCTTAAACACAAATCATACTTAAAACTATTTATGCTAAATTCCACAAACAATGTTGTCCCACAATGACTATATTGTGGTAATTATATACACAAAGAAATTTCTAAGTGATAAATAGTTGAGTAACAAGTTTAGCTCCAAACCAGTATAGAACTATCTCTTCCAATCCACTACACTACGATTTATAAAAGGCGAAAACCACATTTTCATCCCTACATTTTCACGCGATTCCCACTTTGGTCCCTATCTTTTTTTTCCACCGTTTTTAGTTCCTATCCTGGAAAATGCCTCTCATTTTAGTCCCTGCCCTTACAGCAGAGACGAAAAATGCTGATGTGGCAAACGGATGGCACTGTTGACTGACATGGCCATTAAAATAATAATAATAAATGTTATTTGGTATTAAAAAAATTTAAAAATTAATTTATTAATTTTAACTAAGTAAAAAAAAATCAAAACAAAAATCAAAATCAAAATTTATATGAATTAAGATCAAAAAGTATCTTGAAGAAGAACAATAAGAACACCAACACCAAACCACCATTTCCGGCCACCCAAACACCAACCCAGCCACCTAAACACCAAACCAGCCACCTAAACACCAAACCACCATTTCCAGCCACCCAAACACAGATCCGGCCAACCCAAATACCAACCAAGCCACCTAAACATGAACCCATAGCCACCCAAACACCAAACCAACATTCCCGGCCACCCAAACACCAACCCAACCACCTAAACACCAACCCACAGCCACCCAAACACCAAACCACCATTTCCGACCACCCAAACACAGATCCGACCCTGTGGGTTTGTCACTTGTGGAACCCAAGAGCTGAGAGGATGAGAGAGTGGGAGGAACTCTTAAGATTTAGAGTCTGCCTACCCAACCAAGACCCACGGCCATGCCACCACTGCACCACAACCATTGGACCACCCCACAACCCAGCAAGATTCAGAGTGGAAAATATTGTTTTGAGCTTGGAATATTGATCTTGTTCTTATTTAATTCCTTGTTTATGTTTATTCTGATGTGGATCTTATATTTAATTTTATGATCTTATTTTTTGAGTTATTTGTGATTTTTGGTTTTCAATTTTGAGATCTTAAGTTTGAGTTGGTGTTATTAGTGTTCTTCTTCAAGATACTTTTTAATCTTAATTCATATAAATTTTGATTTTTTATTTTTGTTTGATTTTTTTTACTTAGTTAAAATTAATAAATTATTTTTTAATACCAAATAACATTTTTTTTATTATTATTTTAATGGCCACGTCAACCAACAGTGCCATCCGTTTGCCACATTAGCATTTTCCATCTCTGATGTAACGGCAGAGACTAAAACGAGATGCATATTCCAGAATAGGAACTAAAAGCGATGGAAAAAAAAGTTAGGGACCAAACTGGGAATCGCGTAAAAATATAGGGATGAAAATGTGGTTTTCACCTTTATAAAATTATTCATGTGTATTTTAAGTTACATGATTTTTTTAATGAGTCATGTAATTTGTTTAAATAATATACATGGATAATCTTATAATTCATTGTGTAATGGGTTGGAAGAGATGGTTCTATACTGGTTTAAAGCTAAACTTTGTCCAATAGTTGATGGATTAGCTAGAGATGAAAAAGAAGGCAAAAGAAGGAATAGAGGAACCAGTGTTAAAGTACAATTTCTGCTTAGGGAGTTAATTATATATATATATATATATATATATATATATATATATATTTTTTTTTTTTTTTAAGGTGGTAGATAACATTTGCCCAACTCTCAGGCGACTTTTTGTAATTTACCCTAGAAAATTTATTTAAAAAAGAGTTTATTTAATTAAATTATAGTGTAGATTGTTTTATTTAAAATGACAAATCAAAAAAAAAAAAATATTATGAGTTGTCTAATTATATTCAATCAAAAAAATGCAGCATAATCGTGGAGTTTATTGACTTATTAGCCAATGTAATTTATTGTGTTTTGATAATAGTTTAAAAGTGCAATATACTCATTATGTGTATTTTTCTCTTATAAGAGATTAAAACTAATGAGTATACATATATGAAACTAAAAGAATTCAAGGATGAAGATCAATTGAGAAGTGTCTTTTGAAGAATTTAATGAGTCAAAGATGTGTGAAATCATAGAAGGAAAGAGAGAAATTCATTTAAGCCAAAAATGAAAAAAAAAAAAAAAAAAAAAAAAAAAAAAATCCTAGCATGGAAATATTCTGACCAATTTTGGTATTTTGGTCATATCATTTTTACTCCAATATTGGATTGACTTAATTCTTGCGGCTACGGAAAGAGGATTTGAAGATCTAAAATTTTATAGTTTACTAAAACTTTAGAATTTGTATGATGTTGTCTAGGCCAAACCCAACTTGAAAGTTGACCCACTGTTGAAAAACGAGAATTGACATTTTTTATTTTCCTTCTTAGAAGCATGTGTTTTAAGGTTTTGAATGTTATACATATTAAAGAGATACAAGGGCAGCCACGTTTTTGGCTACTGAAAAACCTTATTTTTCATCAATTTTTGATATTTTTTATTTTCTATAGAAGTTTAAGAACCTAAACTAAGGTAAAGGGTGAATCCCCAGTGTTGTAAGTTGTCTATTATTTAATCTGTTAGAACATATGTAAATCATGTTAAGAACATATGTCATTTAGAATTGGCTAATCCTTTGACAACACGCATTTTACTTGTAATTGGATAAATCTAGGATGTGTTTAATATTTCAAGGAACAAGAGTTCAAGTTCTAGTATCGAAGCCATGCAAATCTGTCCAAAAATCAAGTGAAGAAGTGTTATTCTTTAAAGCTCGACAGATGTATCTATCGAGATTTAAAAGGTGAAGCTCGACAGATAATCTCAACAGCTATATTTATTGAGAATTACGAAAATCAGTTTTTCAGATCTATTTTTCACGCATATCCAAGTTATGTGTTCATGTTTTCTTTTCTCACAACCCTAGATATATATGAGAATTATTCTAAGGGTCATCATAAGGTAGTTGCACTTATTGTTGCAAGCATATTGTGACCGGAGACAATTTGCCCTAGTTCATCTTTCTCTTGAAGAAGCTGTTATGTTTGTATGCCGTAGGGTTTTGTGGCCAAGGAACTTTTTGATCTTTCTCGTCTGAATGAACTGAAGAACTTTGCAGCCAACATCCTTCTCAAGTTGGTGTGCTAGTCATGTACTGAGATTTATGCATCAATTGGTTAGTTACATACTTGGAGCTGTGTATTGAAAGTAGAGATTGTCACTACATTACAAGTCCAATTGTGTATTACGGTAAGGGTTCAACTATAAGTTGTGTAAGGTTGAATTTTATCAACCATTTAATTGGCTTTGTTCCGTGACCAATTTGCTTGTAATTTAGCACTTAGCAACCCTGTATTTAGGTGGGAAAATTGTAAAGGTAGTGTGTGAGAAGATGTGAAGAAAAGCTCAAGAGTGTGCAAGAAAAACAGAGGCTCGCGGCTAGGGCTCGCGGGTGGATCGCGACTGGCAAGCCGCGAAAGGCAGGCACGTGAGAGGTACACTGGGAAGCTGAAAGGTCGCGCCAGCTGTCACGCAACAGGACAAAAGTTCCAGTTTGGCCAGGCCGTTATGTCGTGACTTGAACTCGTGACTTGGACAAGCCGCGAGACCAAGTCGCCAACTTGCCCTGTTTGGCAAAAACTGACGTTTTGCATTCCCTTCTCACCCTACTATATATATACCTTTATACCCATCATATTTAGAGAGCTTCTAGAGAGAATTTTGTGAGAAAAAACCCTAGAGAAAAACAAGATTGCCTCATCCCCAATCTTCATTTAAAGAGACTCTACAAATTCCTCTACTCTCTTCCTCTCCATTGTTATACCCTTGAAAGGTTATTTACCAAACCCTTATCTCACCACACTCATGTCTGTGAGAAGGTCCATTTGGTGCTTTAGGAAGCAGTTTGGAAAGGAACCAATATACATTGGTTGATGCTATGGTCAAGTAGCGGAATCCGGCAAGCTAAAGAAGAAATAGGTTCGGCGTAACCTCGTTGGAGCAAGAAGCTTGGAGGGCTTAAGTACTTGGGTAGATTAGGCTTAGAGGGTCTTCTGCTGTTCATGTATCCCAACTATATTCTTTAGTGGATTTTATCACCGCTTGGAAGGCGGCGGAGAGGTTTTACGCCGAGAACTTCGGTTTCCTCTTCGATAACACATCGTGTGTTGTCCGTGTGTTTGCATCTTTCTTTCCTTTATCTTTGCCTTATATTTACTGCTATGGATGTGTTTATATTTGGTTTAGATTGTTTTATCAATTCTGTTATAAGTTTATTATCATATTCCGCACATTAATTGTTTGATATAAAACTTGAATTGATATTTTTGTATCTGGGAGTCTAAACGTTCAAGGATGTTTCATAGCTATATTGAACTTTCAAGTTGGTATAAGGTAATGTGATTCCTTTTACTTGTAACCGCTTGTTTTGATAATAGTATATTCTTAAGAGTGGTGACTTTAAATTCACCCGATGAAATTTTTGCCTTGAAAGTTTTTCTCATTCGTAAACAAATCACCCTGTCAAATTTATTTTGTGTTGTATTTAACTTAGTTGGTGATTTGTTTGTGCTACCACGCGTATTGCATGTTAATTGACTTAATTAATTAACTTGGCTAATTAATTGGTCAATTTACCATAAAGGGTCAATATATTTTTGGCCTATCACAATCCAAGAATGTTTTTCACATTTTTATTATTGAAATCAATTGTTCTCTTTTCATAGTTTTTTTGTTAAATTGATATTTAATTTCTAATTATTTCATAAGTCTATTCTTGAATCTTCTTATTATTAGAATAAGGTTTTATAATCTCTCTAGTAAAACGTAATAATCTTGTTAGATATTACTTTTGCCATTATATTGTCTCTAGAGTATGTGATGTTCTTGAGTTTTTCTAGCAAAGATGTTTTTTTTTTTTTTTTTTTAGATTAAATTGTTGGAATAATTGATGAATATAAGCCACTAAAAAGACTTTTATTAATAAAGCTTATTTCAAAATCTTCCAATCGAATAGTTTGTGTTTACTTACCCGATTATGTACTAAATTGGAATGGAAATGGATGCTTAACAATATTGGTTGACAAACCCTAACGCCTGATTATTAGTGCTTTTGACGTGTTTTTTTTTTCCTTTTCTCCGTGAAATGACATCCTTAACTACACTAAAATAAATAAATAAATCTCTTACGTTGGTGACTGATTATATAGTTAGATTTTCTAGACATTTCATGTTTGAAATTCTTTTTTTAATGATAATGTTAAGATCATCCATTATTTAGTATTTACAAATATACAAATTATATATTACATTCGATATATTATATTTTATGTAGGAATACAGTAATATCATTGCACCAAAATATTTCTTTTTTTTGAAAAGAGTACCAAAACATTTCATTGTAGAGATTGGCTAATTTCATTGTAATTGACAAACACGCAAACAAACAAAAAATTTAATCGACACTAGTATGGGAAATATCCTCATCCCGAGCCCATTTTGATTTCATTTCAAACGCCAAACCAGTACTAAACTTCTTTTCTTTTCTTTTTTTCTTTTTTTTGGTTAAAAGAATAGTGCATTAGAATTAACAAGGGAAAGTCGGCAGAGTTGTGGCTGAACAGTACTAAACTGACATACACCTGGTCAAACCAAAAAACAAAAGAAATCAATTTGAGGTACAGGGGAGTTGGAAAGTAGTCCAACAATAACAATGAAAGGGCAAACTACTCCACAACAATGGCTTTATTGGCTAATTTACTTCACAACAATGGCTTTATTGGCTTTATAGCCAAAGTAGGCAGAGTTGTGGCTGAAGTCATTTTCAATAAGCGACCATTGAAAGAGAGAACATCCAGAGAACGCTAGCCCAATACACAACAATGGCTATATTAGCTAATTTACTTCACAACAATGGCTTCATTGGCTAATTTCTAAGGGCTTTTTCTCAAAAAAAATTTGTAGCTCAATAGCTAATTTCTCAGTTGTTAAACTCGATAGGGTGTCAAGTAAGGCACATCCATAATCAATGGAACAAAATAAGTGGGTTTGAAAGTACCTTGAAAATGCAAATCAAATTACCACTTTTATACATCTTTCTTAACCATCTATCCTTGACCATAAAGCAACTATCATATTTTGCATAGAGTATAACCAGTGGCAATTTACCATGCATGTAAATAAAGATCCTGTTTGCATATTTATTTTCCTATTTTATAATGCATTATTATTTGAGCCCCTTCGAAAAGCATCACAGTTATCCTAGCTCAAAAATTCGATAATGCAATATTGAAGGAATTAAATAAATAAATAATCTCAATAAATAGTAATTTTGCTTTCAACAGAGTCGCAAGTTTTTCAATGACTCAGGCAAAGCACAAACATATGGTATTTGCAGACAAATATAGTCCAAAACTAACAAAATTGACCATAACATATTGAAGGCAATCAGACACATTCTCTTATTGAACAGATACAGCAATAACACTCATGAATATCTGTGGAAGGGATTATGGAGGATCTTATCCCTCCTTCAATGTTTTAAAAGCAGAACCCCATTTCTGACAAGAATGAAACACTCACATGAAATCATAGTCATCAAGAGCATCATAGCCATTCACAACCAAATCATCGTCTGGCTTGTCTACAAGGAGCTGCTTTTTCTTAGAGCCTGCAGGCAAGAAAAACAATTGAGAAACACATACTGATGAGGTGTAAATTCTTCATTACAGAACAATTGAGAGCACTAAGTAAGGGGTGTGCATGGGTCGGGTTGAAGGAATTTTTTTATCCAACCCACCATAGCGGATCAAAAAAATTCAACCCAACCCAACCCATCACATAAATTCAACCCAACCCACATGGGTCGGGTTGGGTCGGGTTGAACCCATGAGTTTGACAAATTTTTATTATTATTATTATTATTAAATTTATTAAATATATTATTATTAGTATATATTATATATTATATATATATAATATATTATATATAAGCACTTATAGTATATAATATTATTATTAGTATATATTAAATTTACAGCTAATTTTTAAAAAATTTATTAAATATATAATATATTTTAAATATATATTAAATATGGGTGGGTCGAGTTAGGTTTGGCGGGTTTGTAATTTTATGACCCACACCCAACCCGACCCGCTATAAAAAAAATTTTTGGGACCCAACCCAACCCACCAAGCCTTAAAAACCGCCTAACCCGGCGGGTCGGGTTTGGCGGGTCGGTGGGTTTTTTGCACACCCCTAGGCCACTAACTAAAACAATGGAGAAATAAATCTAATAAATACATATATGTCAACATCAGTCCACCACAACGGATTTACAAGCCCGTGTGTGATTCTCTTGAAGTATCCTGGAAGGCAGAGCACACAGAAAAATACCTGTCTTCTTTTTACCAGCATTTGCTTCCTTCTCTGCTTTTAGCTTTTCATTTGCAATTGCCGTGACAGATGATGCAACATCTTTTGCATCTGCTGCTTTCAAAGCAGTCATTGACAGTCTCATTACAGCCTTAAGTAAAGAAATATAATGGAAACTTTTCTGCATCAGAAGCACAAGCATATGTTAACAACATAAGATATTCAATTGACCTTTGGTCAAAACAGAGGAAGACAATTTAACACACCTCAAATGGACGCAGTTTATGTGATATGAGCTCTGCATATTCCAAGAAATCACTTTCTGATTTAGGAATAAAATTATCAAGAGTCTTCTCATCTCCTCTCTCACCAAAAAGTTCTTTAGTAGATTTATAATCTGCTTCTTCCACCAGCCTGTCACGGACAATATAGTTGCGGTAAACATCCTCTCAGTATACCAGAAACAAATAAAAAATTTGCCTATTATTAAGTTTTTAAAAGCCTCCACACTAATTTTCTATTAAGATCAATTCACAAATCCCAAATTAGCAGGGATTCAAACCATTCTAATAAATCATAAATTGCATTTATTTTTCAATGATTTTGCTCCAAAACAAACTAGGAAAAAAAATGCAGGCAAGCCCATAATTTAAAACAGGACAATGTGCAGCCTATAGCATGATGCAAAAACTTATCAAGCACACTGTTCAAAACTGAGGACAACATCCACCATCAACTATGCACTATGATCAGAATGACAAACAAGGTTGTTGGGGGACACTTCTGGATGCCAAACACTGACAAAAGAGTTCAGAGTCCAGGCTATCAACTTTGTTCTTTTGTCCAGTTTAGTGGTCTCAGTTTGTTTAGAGGTTTTTTTAAGTTATTCTCCAGGCATTGACATGACAAGTAGTGGGTTTAGGTTAAATTATGGTCTAAATCAGGAACAAGTAAATTGATGATAACAAGGATTTTAGCTTAAATCCCAAGTAACTTGGAGAAAAAAATCCAGCCAAAGTCCATGGGTATCACTGAAAAGTCAATAAAGTTTCAAATCAGTATATATACGTCAGCTTTGGAAAATTATTATTTTCCCATTGAGCCTAAGTTCATAAAATTCAAGCCAACCAAGCAGGAAATTTTAGAAAATCATAATCCCCAAACATTCTAGCTTTTTATCCAAATTATAGAAATAGCCTGATTTTAATTAACACTTCCAGCCCATTCGATTTCACCCAAGCTATATCAAAGGGGGTGTGCTGCTGTAATTAAAATTCAAGATGCTCCTATGATTTCAGCACCAACTGTTTCCCAAAAATGAGCTGCAAAGATTTCATATGAAAAATTGAGAGCCAAATAAGATGTAAAAGATTCAAAGATTAAAAGAACCTCAATGCAGTTTGACTAAATGAAGGCAGACTAATTGGGCCTCAACATCCACCTTGTAACACCTCTAACAACTCTATAAACCCATAGGAGAGAGTGGATTCATAGCCTTAATCAAAAGTAGTTTGTATAAAAACAACAGCTTGTTAAGAATTGCAGAGAAGAAAATAGCTGAAAAGAAGGATGCACTTAAGCATCACATGATTCACACCTAGGTTTTGGGCATCACACCCAAAAGAGATGCATCACACAGCAAGCAACTTCCAAAATAAAAAAAAAAAACCCTTCATAATCTTATCTATGACAAAACTGGTTTAAGAATACTTGAAAACTACACCCAAAAGAAATGCATCACACAGAAAGCAAGAAAAAAAATCCCTTCTTCATAAGCTTATCTATGACAAAACTAGGACTTTCAACAAGGTCCAGAATACATACTTATCAAAAAAAAAAAAAAAAAAAAAAAAAAGGGTCCAGAATACACAAAAACTGACAAACTAGGACAAAAAACGAAAAACAAAGCCCAGATATGAGACAGCAAATCTAGCACAGTAAAAGCCCCGCTACAAAGTTACCTAGACACACTAAAAATAAAAGACAGATTGAACATGAACTAAGAGTAGTTTTCAGGCCCCTAAGCATGTTACAACTGAGAATTTCTCCAAATGACTATGTTGACCTTTCAATCAGTTTTCCTCCTCCTTTCTTTTTTCTTTTTGATAATGTTACGCACCCAATGAACCTTGAACCCACTACCTCACCGTTCATCTTATTATCACAGGAGAAGAAAGAGCCAGTTGAGCTATAGCTCATTGACCAATCAGCTTCCCTCCATCTATAATACTTTCCAAAGCTCCATTGTTTGCATCACAACACAGTACAAGAAATTCTCAATATAAAGGAGAAGGCATGATAAACCATCGAATAGAAAATATCAGTCTTCAAGATGCAATGACTAAATATAATTTAAAGATAGTCCCTTCCGGAGTTGGTCCTCCCCCACCCACCCCCAAAATGAGAGAGAGATAGAGAGAGATTGATTTGGAAA
This sequence comes from Quercus variabilis, assembly GCA_030445155.1. Taxonomy (NCBI): domain Eukaryota; kingdom Viridiplantae; phylum Streptophyta; class Magnoliopsida; order Fagales; family Fagaceae; genus Quercus; species Quercus variabilis. The sequence continues at coordinate 55,379,163 of CP129446.1, forward strand.
CTAGTCTGACTTTGAAGAGTTTCTCTAAAGTACTTATCTAAAAAGTAGTTTTGAAAATTAATGATGCTAAAAGGTAGTTTGTTCATTGATGTCACATTAAGTTTGAAAACCTACAACATCACAACTTAATTAAATTATAAATAATTCAGACTATATCACTATACCAATACAAATATATAAATTGTTGCCTAGTGAGAGGAAAACAAATATTTTAATGACAATTGGCATTCTAGATCATATTTCCAATCACCCATTCACAATCCCCATCTCCACCCTTCCCCCCAAACCCTTTATTTTATCTCTTATAACTTCCTCCCTCCTTCCCCCCCACATCCTCTTTCATTCTTCTCAGTACCCCTCACCACCGCTGCCTTTATTTTCTCCCTCTTTTATCCTTCCCCTTGCCCCCTTCAATCTTAATTATATCATGGTCTCTTCTCTGTTTTTTGATGAGTATCATGGTCTCTTCTTATTAATATTTTGGGTGTGGGTTGGTGACTCTGAGTGTAGAAGCATTTCTGGTAAAGCAGAAGACTGGCTAAAAAAAGTATAATTAGAAGTGGTTGTGGTGTAGCCACTTCAGTGGACACTTGTGACTTGCCAGTTGCAATAAACATGCAAGGGGGGCAAAAGTGGTTTTTGCCTAGAAAGTAGTCAACTGAAAAAGATGACGCATGTGAGAATCATCATGTGACATATAGCTTAAGAAGAGTACCATTATATGTTACATCTAAAATAATTTGAAGGAAATATAAATTACAATTTAGACATTAAATAAAATAGAGAGTTTTCATCACCTATGCAAGACAAAAGGTGGTCTTTGTTCCTTTGATCTCAGAATCCCTTTCACAAGTTTTCACCGTCTCTACTTTCCAACCAAAAACCGAATCTCTCATATAACATTTCCTCAAACCCTTTCTCATTTTCAGCTTTTATTGCTTCAGCTTCCTGAACAAGTCATACCTATTTCTTCAATTTTGATCTTATACCCATTGGTAAGAAATGGATTTTTCAAATCAAAGCTATTTCCCAATTGCATGAGTGGGACAATGATGACACTGCATGACGATGCAAGGAGTGCCACTGCCTGACGTAATTGGTTAGTAAATCATCAGTCTTATACTTACTACATCTCTGTTAATTGTTATTGACAGTTACAAAACAGAAAGGGTGTGAATCAAATCTAAAATGAAATACAGGGCATATGATTGAAACGATAAAAAAAACTGAGAAGTGATTATAAAGGATCAAAGTTAATGCAATGTCGGTAAATCTTTTCCCAATTAAAATAATATTTTTAAGATATAACATATTAAAATACACTTATTTCCACTGGCCATCCCCAAATCTTCTCTATTGCTTTCATGAAGTGGGACTCCCTAAAATAGATGCAGTGGAAGGGTGCAAATTCATTCTTTACATTTCAAATACTATTTTACAGTGGGTTGTAGCCTTAAGCATGATATTCCCATTTCATCATGATTACTTATAGCAATGCACTAATATCCTCCATAATTCAAATTAGAGAACAAACATTTCAGATGAGGAAGTTGACTATGCAATAAAAATCAGATGGAGAACAAAAATGCAAGCAGTTCCCACCATAAATAGAAAGCAGACACATTCAGAACAAAACTGATAAAATTCAGAATAACTAAGCAGACATGTCAGGAAAAAAAAAAAAAAAAAAAAAAGGAACTCAACAAGCATAGAATCAACAAAGAAAGTTGTACGAGGGTGGCGGATTAAAACATCGAAAAATAGATTCAAAATCAGATGACTCTAAAGATAATTAAATTATATAGAAGTCCACAACAACAAACAGAGATTATAACCATCTTCTGAAATTTTAACACCAATGCTATATGAAAGATCTTGTCAGACTTTCTTGGAAACCTTTTTTTTTTTCAAACCATCGAGGTGACCTTAATCCATGAACAATTTTCTTACATCCTAGATACTCAAGCATAGGACTCTTCCTTCTTTCTGAAAGAAATTTCAAGACCAATGCCTTAAAGAGTAACCTATGGTCCTTACTCCAATCCATCCTCCAATCCCTCTTCCAAAGTTATACTGCCAAATGCTTCATAGAACACAGATAAACATCATAATCTGATCTTCATAGCCAAGATAAACCCCCCAACCCCTCTTCCAAAGTTATACTGCCGAATGCTTCACAGAACACAGATAAACAACATAATCTGATCTTCACAGCCAAGATAAAGTCATACGCTTGGAGCTCAGAGCTGGTGGGAAAAATTCATCCTAAAAATGACAAAGGCAGACCTCAAATGATGTGGATTAAGCAGCTGAAAGGGACCCAATTTGTCCATAAACCTACAGTCTTTTATTAAAGAATTTTGTAAAGCTTTTTTGCTCTTCCTCTTCTTTTTTAGGGTTTTTTTTCCTCTAAACTATTCGCTGATATTTTATTTGAGCAACGTCAACACTCCACAGGACTAATATCCCTAACAATATCATAAGTAGCCATGTAACTTCAGTGGTGAATTCACTTAGCAAAAAACCTCTGAAGTAGACAAGAGTGGCACTACAATGATATTAATAATGATAGTAGTATATATGCTTTTACAGGATAAACTACGATGGCACCACCAAATTACATTGTTAGGGTCTAAGCATTTTCACATAGGTTGGTGGAATTATTTGTAGATCAAAACCATTCAAAGAAATATGCAAACCATAAAGGCGTACATCTTTAAAATCTTCCTTGAATTAGTGCAGCAAAACGATCTAGTTCTCTACTTACACTTAAATGGTGAATAACATTACATGCAAGAGAAAAAAGTGCCTCTACTATTGTATGATACATATGCATGATTCATATTTCTCACTGATTAATTTCTTGCTCACACTGCTAACCTATTAAATATCCTAAATTTTTAATGATGCTATTATATGTCCAAAATTATTATAAAAATCCAATAATTCATGTGACAATGGGCACCATATCATAGATTATCCATGATAGTCATTTCCATGTCTAACACATAGACATGTCAAACATCAACATTGCCTTCAATGCTCACACATGAATATCTAAAAAATCATTTATTGAGCTAGGGTGATCGGCTCACACAAGGTCAGTTCAGTAGAGAACTTAGCTTCAAACTTAACAAAACCTCAATGCAGTTTCAGTTAATAGTTTTCTAGATATTAACAATTTTAGTGCACACAAGAGAAATCAACTTGATGCTGTTTGTTCATAAGACTTGCAGGTTGCAGCATATGAGGGAAACCAACTTGCCTCACCAGTTACCAAAAATCTGAGTCAAGCATTAGATACAAAAAAGAAATGCAACCTTAACACAATTTTCTGCTCAAGACAGAGAGTATACAAAAATAATATTTATTGCTGCCCCATAATTTTGAAGGGTTTTCTGGAAACCATTTCCCACTCATCAGATAAGAAATAGACATGCCTACAATTAATTTGCTACCCAAAATAAGATTAAAAAATTCATTATTAGCAGTACTAATTATTTAAACCTTTACCTTTGTTGGCGAAGTTTCTCAGCTACAGGATCTAGTGGCTCTTCCTGTACTACTCCAACAGTTTTTCCTTTCTTTTCAGTTGCTTTCACTGTGGGTTTCTTTGGAGCCTTTTCAACTGGAGGTTTAGTTTCAGGTGCCTGGTCCATCACATATAGACAACAGATTTTTCATTAACATAAACAAAGCAAACCACCATAAACATGAGGTATTAGCATGTAACTCCATATAACAGTGTTCTTATTCCTTAACACCGTGACTGCATAATAACAAACTCTAATCCATGTTCCAGTAAAACATATGCATCCAACAAGTTGACAGTGAAATAAAAATTTCTTTGGAAAATTTCAGAACTAAAACATCTTTTAATACAAAATGAACGATTAACAACATGTGCAGGGGCATTTATGCAATCACCACAACAGACTACTGGAAGAAAACTTTTACATCTTTTTGTTAAGGTCCATGTTACCTGGACTTATTGGTTTGCCCAGACCACTGGTGCAGTCAGAAGACAACACAGGAATAGGCAACCCAAATATGAGCCATGTGCTACCTCCAAAAACAAACTCAAAAACAGCAAAACAATTTCAAGAAATTATGTAACTTTTTTCAATTAAGCTTATCAAATATAAATGTCAAAAAATAAACTGGATCTGTATACAAATAGAATGTTCTCAGAGGTTCTGCAAATTGTTCAATCCAGAACTAATAATACAAATGTGGTAAAAAAGAAAATACTCAGTCCTAAATCTATTAATGAATCAATCAATCAATACTCAGTCCTCTATTCCAGTCAACAAGTGTGGTAAAAAAGAAAATACTAGGAGATCGTAGTTAAATCATTGATCATACTGGTGTAGGTTCATCTTCATCCTCCCATGATTCCTTTACATCATCATCATCCACATCTTCATCATCCCATTTATTTTTAGGCTGCTCCTTTGTAGGGATAGCTGGAATTTGGTCATCCTCTGAAACAAAACATACCCCTTTGTAAATTAATATAGCACTCCACCGGAAAACTAACTTATCAAAAAAGACTCCAACAGAAAAAATAAAATAAACCTCAAGAAATTATAAAGGAAAAAAATTAGAAACAAACTTCACTAATATTATGCCCTCAAGTGCTAGAAACAACACTGAATATCGTTGCAGATAATGCATGCATCTTCTTTAAATCCCTTTCACACAAATGCAGACTATTTTTTTGATAAGTACAAATGCAGACAATATTAATAATCAATTAACACATGCAGATGAACGAAACTTCTTTAAATCCATTCTTTAGTTATATTGATGGATATAATTTATTTGTAAAAGCTAAATAAACATAAAATATGCTTCAAAATAAATAAAATATACCTAAAAATATGTATTTATTAATTATTAATTATCATGTCACCCTAGTGTGTCCTAATTTTTTTTTTTTAAAATTGCCATGTTGCCATGTCACATGTCCATTGTCATGTCTATGGCCATGCTTCTTAGTGCATCAATATATTCAGTTTTGGTTAGACAGATGGATGGGGATACATGAAGCTAGAATGTTTGATTTCATAGTGATTTTAATGATTGGGCATGAGATTAAAAATAAAATTATTAAAAAAAAAAAAAAAACTTTTGAAGAGGACTATATGCAATGGAATAATGGCACTATGTATTGGGATCTCACATTCACTAGACTTTCATAGCAGACTATAGCTGCTAAGTGGTCACTCTTTTTCTAGTTTGGAGGAATTTCTAGATATATGTAACTTTAGATTATTTTTGTAGTTTCCCTAGTACACTTCCTATGTACATGGGGAACATTAACTTTTTTTCACATCTTAATTTCTTCAGTTACTTATAAAAAATTATTCCTAAATCTCCTGCACTCGAATATCTCTACGAGAGAAGGTTGCAATAGAATAGAATTCATATTACACTTCCATATGAGGTACCAGTAAAGTCTCTTTTTCTTGGAAGAGTATTTTTTTTTTTTTTTTTATAAGTAAGAATGTTATATATACAAATGACTACTCTACACATAAAGAACATAGAGCAAACCCAGAAAATACAAGAAGGAGAAAACAGAGAAAAAACAAAAAAGAAAACCAATCAACAATAATTACAAAGAGAAAGAGAGCTAAGGAAAGAAGGGAGAGAATCACTAGTTATGAGTCCCTATGCCCGAGACCAATCAAAAAGAGTCCCACTAAAAGAAGTAAGCATCTGATCACCGGAACTATTCAAATCCTCAAAGGTCCACCGATTCCGTTCCTTCCAAATACACCAAAGGATGTACAACGGAACTAAATTCCAAATCTGAGACGAGTACTTCCCCAACCAATTCCACCAACCAAAAAGCAAATCTGGGATCGATCTAGGTACCACCCAAGACAGGCCAAAAGTTATAAAGACAAAGCTCCATAACCAATAAGCCACCTCACAATGAAGAAGTAAGTGATCTACCGTCTCTCCACAATGTCGGCACATAATACACCAGTCCACAAAAAACAATCTCCTCAATCTCAGGTTATCACTCTTTAGGATCTTATTCCAAGCTACACACCAAACAAAAAAGGATACTCGCCTAGGGGCCTTTACTTTCCATAAAGATTTCCAAGGAAAGACAACTGAGGGAGAATCTCTTAATTTGTTATAATAAGACGGGATATCAAAATCCCCATTAGGCTTCAACTTCCATCTTATCCGGTCTTCCACGTCCATTGGAGGAGTATTAGCTCCCAATATACGAAGAAAATGCAGCCCTTCATCCATCTCCCAATCATTAAATTCTCGAATAAAATGAACATCCCAAATTCTTCTAACCTCCGCCCCCTGCCTTGACAAATAAGCTTCTACAGATACCTCCTTATCAGTGGCAATACCATACAGCCTTGGGAAAGCCACTTGAAAAGGTTGATTCCCATACCACTCATCCTACCAAAACCTCACTCTATTCCCCAACCCAACAACAAACTGACAATTTTTGTTAAGGCTCCAAAAAGAGTTTCTTTCTTTGTTTGGACAATGACTTGGGGGAAGATACTTTCTTGAGATAATCTCATCAAGAAAGGATTTATTTTAGCTGGGTGGTGCTGCTGTATGTGTCCGTGCAGTGAGGAGTTAACATACCATTTATTCATTCATTGCGAAATTGCATTCAATATGTAGAGTTTTGTTGTTAAAGCTTTTGCCTTTTGGGATTCAGTGGGTGTTAACAAAGAGGGTAATTAATCTCTGGTTTCATTGGAGGAATTGGTTTGGTAAACATTCATTGGATATTTACAATCTAGATCCATAATGTTTAACAAGGATTGAAGAGGGAACAAAATTTCCACACTTTTGAAGATGCAGAAATTTCAGTAATCCAATTAAAATCATAATTCATCAGATCGTTGGTCAGTTGGTCTTGTGGGTTGGGTTTCACCAATAGTAACCAATTGCAGACTCTGTAGAGTCGCTATACTTTCTGGATATAATTTTTATTCTATAATTCTTACACTACTTTGTGTCTATAACATGTGCTTATGAAGTAATCATTTCTCAATAAAATATCATCGCTAATAAAAAAAAGCATTTGATAAGCAATAGTCCAAATTAACAAAGGATTATCAAAATACAAATCTAGCCTTATTTTTTTAACAATCAAGCATCTTGCCTTTTCTCTCTCAATATATAAATTGTGGGAAAATAAGAAGGAATAGAAAACAAGAACCACAAAAATAAACAATAAATTGATAAAAGCAACTGTATTTATACTATACTCTTTTTGTATGTATATAGTTATACTTCTTTGGAATTATACAAATAAAATTGGAAGTATATATTTAGCTAACTGTACCAAGAGATCACCTAGGAGAACATTGACCACCATAATTATATTGCTTTTCTTAAGCCTTGGTCACTAGCTACTTCCCATAGAATCAAGAAAATTGTATCTATATTAAGGGAAGTGCACCCAAGAAATTGACAAAACTATAAATCATAATAAATAATAATAATATAATTTAATCTCGGACAAACAAGTACCCAAAAGAATCTAAATCACAAGTAATATATAACCACCGATCAAAATTCTAATAAATAAAAAGTAGCATTTCAAATTCAATATTTTAAATATATCCCAAGAGCTACGATTTACAATAGTACACCAACTTGATGGCAGGCATAATTAAGATTCAGAAAAGAAAGAATTACCCCAGTCCTCCATCTTGTTGTGTCACTTAGTTCTCAGAAGAAAATTAGCAACTATCTTGCAAAGATTGATTCTGCTTACAAAGAGACCTAAACATTAAAAATTGAAAATAAAAATTAAAAATGAACTCCACAAATGTCGGCTGTTAACAATGGTAAAGTGCCATCAACCTAGAAGAAATAACTTAAATATTTTTCCAGCATAACCTTTAACTGAGGAAATACCAACTTATAACAAAGATGCTTTTTTGACCCAAAAATTGGTGTAATGGTATTTAATTAGGTCATTAATATACATTTGAAATTTCTTCATGTTTCTTAAGTTAGAGAGACTTTGTAATCCTATAATTTCTGGTTGAGGGCCTAGAAGTGGCCATAGATTTTATTTTAACGACGTGGAACCTCACTAAGGCAGGGCCCTTAGACCCACACCTAGGAAGTAAACCACAAATACACGACCCCACCCACTAGCACCATGTATCAGCCTATCATGTAATCCAGGGGAACTCCTAGTTGGAATTGAACCTAGGACGTCTGGGTCTACTGCTCATCCCAAGCCTCCAACCACTAGGCTGCACCTTGACAGGTTTTTAAGTACTTTGGACTTCTGACATGGCCAAAGAAAATAGTTGAGGACTTGTGGTGAATATGCGAATACAGAACATGCATAGACCAGTACTGCAAAACTGATTGAGTTTCTAATTGCTTCTAATATACATTAATACAGGCTAGGAATCATAATGCATCAATATACATTGCACACTCATACATTGTATATAAAGGGAGTCATCAGCTGTTGATCCAGTATTTATTCAAAAATGCCGAGTGTTCATATCCACAATTTGAAAATGAGGAATCTCAATCCTAATGATAGACATAAGAGCCAATAAGCTCTATCTCAATTAGCAACTTCTCCGCTTGCCAGTGCTTGGTGGAGGGTGAGATCATGGGTTCAAAACCCACTAGGAACTTACCAATCAAAAGAAATAAAAATAGATAACAAGAACTATTGAAACTAAAATTAATTAATTGATATGTAATAATCTATTTAACACTTTTAAAAACTAAAATTTGATTTCACTTCTTTTAAATATAAGGAAAAGCAAGATTTGATATTCTATTTCAAAATGAACTCATTGAGGAGGACATCAGGTTCAAATATATATATATATATATATAAGGGAGCACCTGGTGGTTGTGGAGTCAGATTTCTGCTGCCGCAACTTCTTCTACGTTCTCGGTAAGCTCTAAACCCGGCGACTATAATTAAAATAAAAGTCAGAAATACAAACCAAGAGAAAACAAAAGAATAAGAAAATTTCAGATATGTTGTTTTAAGTAATTGATTCCACGCCAAAATTTCCGAGGAAACAAACACAGATTTCATAGTTAGCTATAACGGAACTAGCGCTCTCGTTAACCCAAACATATTCATATTCACATTCATAATACACACACACACACACACACACATATATATATACACACACTTTTAATCATAAGCAACATAAACTCTATCAATGGTCAATTTAACAAAATTGTTTGACTTACAACGATTCTGCGAACGACCAAGAGGTTTTACAGTACAATCTCTGCTCGTTTATTTTATATGATATGATAAAAGGAAAGAAAATTATGCTTGAGAAATTTTGAACAAGTGAATTTTGTTATAACATGGATGTAATCCCTAATTAATAATATAGGGAGAAGAGCGAAGTGGAATCGAACATGAAAATTGACGGAATACCTGGGAAAATGGATTCCAGGAAAATCGAAGGAAATTGTTTTGTTGTGGAAATTCCAAAATCTGAGATACAGGGTAAAAGAAAAAGGGGAGCACTAATTTGTAGTATTTATTATTTAATTTAATATTTAAAAAGACTAGAGACCCCGACTCCGAGTCTCCGAGACAAGAGGGGAAACTTAAGAGAAAACGGTGGGTTTAGTTTGTGTAAAAATTTAGGGTTTTTCTTTTCGCCCTTTTTTTCCTTTTTGGAACATTCTTTTTTTTTTTTTTAATATTTTAATGTGAAAAATGTGATAGATTTTTTTTTAAGAAGAATGTGATAGATTTCATACGTTGCTCACAGGTCAGGTTCACGTGGCATTGCACTATTGTCAATAATAGAATGTTGTGGAATTTGTTTCTTTAAAAAAAAAAAAAAAAGTTGTGGAATTTTGTTTTCTCTTTTTGAGTAAAAGCAATGAATGTTGCTGCATTTATGTCTCGGATTTTTTTTTTCCCTTTTGGCTTTTTTAGAGCACTCGCAGCAGCCTCGTCACATACTAGAAATGGCTGAAGTTTTGGCTAAACAACACTATCAATAGAGTAACCTAAAATAATAGTGTACGAAAACACCTTGCTAGAAGTAACGAGAGTTGTTCTTTGCCAAAGCTAAACTAAATTGTTTTTCTCTCTCTCTCTCTCTCATGGACAAAGTTTATGGTTTTAGTGAGTGATAGGGCTTGTTGGTACGAGTGGGACTGGTGATTGGGTTCAATGGGGCTTGGTGATTGAAGGTGGTGCTTGTTGGTTGAAGGTGGGGTGAGTGGGTTCAGTGTCTAAATGTGGGTTTCCGATGCTAAAATTGTTTGCAGTGATTGGTGGTGCTTAGTGGTGTCTGCAGTGGTTCAGTGTTTGTGATTGGCGGTGAAGGTGGGCCGGTGGTGCTGTAAAAGCCTAGTGTCGTGTTGCTATGGAAAGGGTAGGGAAAAGGAAGTTGCCGTGTTGCTGTGGAAGTAGTGAGGAAAAGGAAAAAAATTATTTATTTATTTTTAGAGAGAAAAATAGTACTTAAATAGAGTAGAGAAATAAATATTGAGGATAATGCATGTGTTTATATGTTAAAGTAGTAAAAGTGTAGTTTATTTTTGTTAGTTTAGCAATTTTTTGTAGTGTAATCATGTAATTTTCCATATCTATGTATTTATGAATTTCTTCTTCTTCTTCTTCTTTTTTTTTTTTTTTTTTTTTTTGCTTATTAGTAAGAAAGGCAATTTGCCATTGAGACCGTTTGTAAAGACATTGACCATCAACAACCCCATTCTTTTTCTTTTTCTTTTTCCAGAAAGATGAACAACCCCGTTTACACAAACCCAAGTGATCATGGTTAATAATCACTTTTAAGTTTATTTTTCTATTTTATTAATAATTATTATTATATGCTGGATTGTTACAAGTGGTCATGTCTTAAAAAAAAAAAAAAAAAGTTAGAACTTTATTCCAAAAGCAATGTACAGAGGGGAACCAAAACTGGTACATATAGTTAAAGTTGGGTTTTAGAAATCGTGCTAAGTTAGTAAAAGATGCATTACTACTAGTACACTTAGAACGAATTCCCAATACGCCAAGAACCTTATAGTAATTAGTTAATACCTTTTAATATTTACATGGTTTTCAAAACCAATACCTAATTACAGTTTTTGCTCCTGCTCTTGATTTTAAGGTTTTTATCCGACCGGATTGATAGGCATCAGGCGCCAATTTGGTCCGGTTTTTAAAAACATGGATATATCTAATGAAAATATCCCCACCAAGTATCATATATAATTCAAATGTGATAATTTAAGAAAATAAAATAAAAATTAATGGAGATGCAAGGTATCGATCCTCGTTTCTTGTGTAAACTTCATCACATGCTCTATGATTTGAGCTACATCCTCTTTTGATATGAAAATTTATTTTTTGTCCATTTTAATTAGAAATTAATTTCTATTTAACTTTTTGTAAAGTTTAATAATAATAACAATAATCAACCTTTTTCATCTTCTTTTGAAAGGATGTAATAGTAAAAATAATTTAAATGGTATAAACATAATTCAAACATATGCATACTAAAATTCATTTGTTCTGAGAATGAGGTACATAATTGTAATTCAACATTAGATATTAATGAAGAATAAACCAATTGCTCTCTCTCTCTCTCTCTCTCTCTATGAAGGTCTAGACCCTCTTGAAGTAGCCTACAACAACTACTATTCTCATTCATCATTCTTACTTTTCCACAATTCATATTCATATTCTAGCAAGTTCTTGTTATTTGGTATTAGAGAACTACCACCTCAAGTAATCGAGTGTCGTTTATTGAGTATGAGATCAAATGAATTGCGGCTTTGTGGTCGAATCCCGGAGGCGGTGACCTAGAGGCTAGATTAAAATAACAAAATAGGTAACTGGAGCTGCCAAAAGAAAAAGGGCTACCATCAGATTAGTGTCATTAGAGTGAGTTATCGTGAACATCGGCTGCAAAGCGTGATGATATGTTATGATCCTAGTGTCCTAGTTTACTTAAATGGAAGCTTAAACACATGTATATAAGCTCTTGGGCACCTTTCCCTTGTTTTAAATTGTGAGTTCTATCCATGGGTTCCCAACAAATGCCTATTAAAATTCATTTGTTCCGTAATCAAATAATAATATTTTTCTCCTTAACACCTTTCTTGCTAAATAATAATGTGATAATTTAAATTAAATTAAATTCATGGAGATGCAAGGTATCAATCCCCATTACTTTTATATGCTTCACCACATGCTCTATCATTTGAGCGACATCCCCTTTTGATATAAAAAAAAAAAAAAATGTTTTGTCCATTTTGATTAGAATTTAATTTCTATTTAAATTTTCATAAAGTTTAATAATAATAAAAATAATCAACTTTTTCATCTTCTTTTAAAAGGATGTAATGGTAAAGATAATTTAAATGATATAAATTATAGTTATTTTTATTGCAATCCATAATCAATCTAACGTTGCCATGCTAAAATTCATTTGTTCCGGTAATCAAATGGTAAATTTTGTTTTCATCTGCTCACTTTCTTGCTAAATAAATTTAAAATGTTATATTTTAAGGGAAAAAAATAAAATTAATGGAGATGCAAAGTATCAATCAATCCCTTGTGTAAGTTGTACCTCATGCTCTAACATTTGAGCTATATCCTCTTTTGGCATAAAAATATATTTTTTGTCTATTTTAATTAGAATTTGTTTACTATTTAAATATTGTAAAGGTTAATAACAGTAATAATAATCATCTTTTTAGATAATGCAATTGTAATAGTATAAACATGCATGCTAAAATTTATTTGTTCAGGAAATCAATTAGTAATTTTTTTTTTCATCTACTCACTTTCTTTTTAAATAATTTTAAAAAGTTATATTTTAAGAAAAAAATGAAATTAATGGAGTTGCAAAGTTTTAATCAGTCCTCGTTCGTGTAAGTGCTACCCCGTACTCAATCATTTGAGCTACATCCTCTTTTGACATAAAAATATAGTTTTTGTCCATTTTAATTAGAATTTGTTTACTATTTAAATTTTGTAAAGGTTAACAAAAATAATAATAATCATCTTTTTCTTCTTCTCTTGAGATAATGTAATAGTAAATATCATTTAAATGGTATAAATTTTAGTTATTTTTACTATAATCCATAATTAATCTAAAACATGAATGCTAAAAGTGCTAAAAGTCATTTGTTCTTGTAATCAAATAGTAATATTTTTCTCCTTTACTCCACTTTCTTGCAAAATAATTTAAAAATGAGATAATTTAAGAAAATAAAATAAATTAATGGAGATGCAAGGCATTGATCCTCATTTATTGTATAAGCTTTACTACATGCTCTACCATTTGAGCTACATCCCCTTTTGATATAAAAATATATTTCTTGTCCATTTTACTTAAACTTAATTTCTATTTAAATTTTTGTAAAGTTTAATAATAATATAAATAATCAACTTTTTCAACTTCTTTTGAAGGGATGTAATTGTAAATATAATTTAAATGGTATAAATTTTAGTTATTTTTATTGCAATCCATAATTAATCTAACATTTGGATGCTAAAATTTATTTGTTCTGGAAATCAATTAGTAATTTTTTTTTCATCTATCCGCATTCTTTTTAAATAATTTTAAAAATGTTATATTTTAAGAAAAAAGTAAAATTAATGGAGATGCAAAGTATCAATCAATCCTCATTCCTTGTTTAACTTGTACCTCATGCTCTACCATTTGAGCTACACCGCTTTTTGACATAAAAAAATATTTTTTGTCCAATTTAATTAGAACTTGTTTAGTATTTAAATTTTGTAAAGGTTAATAACAATAACAATAATCATTTTCTCTTCCTCTTATGAGATAATGTAATAGTAAATATCATTTAAATGGTATAAGTTTTAGTTAATTTTACTGCAATCCATAATTAATCTAACATATGTTTATAAAAATTCATTTATCCCGGTAATCAAATAGTAATATTTATCTCCTTTATTCCAATTTCTTGGTAAATAATTTTAAAATGTGATCATTTATGAAAATAAAAAAGTTAATGGAGATGCAAGGTATCGATCCTCGTTCCTTGTGTAAGCTCGACCACATGCTCTACCATTTGAGCTACATCCCCTTTTGGTATTAAAATATATTTTTTGTCCATTTTAATTAAACTTAATTTCTATTTAAATTTTTGTAAAATTTAATAATAATAAAAATAATGAACTTTTTCGTCTTCTTTTGAAAGGATTTAACAGTAAATATAATTTTAAATGGATTAAATTTAGTTATTTTTACTGCAATCCATAATTAATCTAACATTTTGCATGCTAAAATTCATTTGTTTCGATAATCAAATAGCATTTTTTTTTCATCTACTCACTTTCTTGCTAAATAAATTTAAAATGAAATATTTTAAGAAAAAAAATAAAATTAATGGAGATGCAAGATATCAATCCTCATTCCTTGTGTAAACTCTACCACATGATCTACCATTTGAGCTACATCCCCTTTTGATATAAATATACATTCTTTGTCCATTTTAATTAAACTTAATTTCTACACTACAAGAAAAACGAGCTATTGCGGCGGGTGCTAAAACTACCGCTATATGTCGCCTATTGTGGCACGTTTTTGGCCGGCTGCTGTACATGAGATCTATTGCGGCATTCTATTGGCCCACCACAATAGACCTGTTTTAGCGGCGTGAAGCTTGGATATAGTGGCATGTCAATGACCTACTGCAATAAACCCTTAAATTACCCCCACCTCGTCCTAAATTTTCCCTCCTATTTTTTTTTTGTCACTTTTCATTTTTAGCGTCTTTCATCTTTAGCCATTTCATTAGTCTCCCCCCCCCCCCCCAACACACAAACTCTCTCTCTCTCTCACACACACACACACACACACACACACACACACTCTCTCTCTCTCTCTCTCTCTCTCTCTCTCTCTCTCTCTCTCTCTCAGACACTTCAAAAATCTCTTCACTGTCTTATCTCTACCACTACCCACAAACCCACAGCCACAGCCACCACCACCCACAACCACAGCCGCCACCACCACCACCACCCAAGCCCCAAATCACAAACAAAAACAAACCACTATAAACCCAACCTAGCAAACCCACAGTCACCACCAGCCACCATCACCCACCCACTTGCCACCACCGTAAACCCCAACCCAAAATCAATCCACCACTAGCCACCACCACTACAAAACAACCACCAAATCACAAAACCTAGCCATCACAAATCACCAATTCCAAAACAACCACCAAAACCCATCCATTACAATTTACAAATCACCAATCACAAAACAAAAACCTAGCCACCAAATCACAAATCACAAAACAACCACCATTACAAATACCAAATCCGATCCACCACCAAACTTTGACCCACGACCCAAACCCACCATGACCAAGTGACCCACAGTGACCACTAAAGCACTGTGACTCGCACCCATGGGAAATCGGTGAGAGAAAGAGAGAGGGACGAGCAAGAGAGGGCAAGGGCATTGATGGAGATCGCCCCCGACTGCTTGAAGCCATTGATGGAGATTGCCTAAAAGTACTGCTTCTTTTTTACTTTTACTTTTGAGTTTTTATAATTAATCTAACATATGTCTATTATTAAAGTATATGTTGACAGAAAAAGAAAAAAAAGAAGAAGAAGTATATGTGTACTATGGGCGATCAAAGTATATGTTATTTTTATTGTTATTATTATTGTTGTTGTTTATTCTTCTTCGTCTTCTTCTTCTTCTTCTTCTTCTTGTTTATTATTATTATTATTATTATTATTATTATTATTATTATTATTATTATTATTGATAAGGGGAATTTTTAATTAGAAAAATAAAAGAAGTTGTTGATCTCTAAAGACTCGTCAGCTCTATTATGCATACTGAAGACATCACGCAAGATGAAGCTGTCAATCCCTAAGCTGAAGACTTCATGCAAGATGAAGCTGTCAATCTCTAAGCTGAAGACTTCACACAAGATAAAGCTTTCAGTCTCTAAGCTGAAGACTTCACACAAGATGAAGTCGTTAAGATGATGACTTCATCTTACAACCTAATGGAATCTACACCTGGACATAATGAAAAGTTGACAGGGAGAAAGCTGAAGAGAGTAAGCTGAAGATAGTAAGTTGAAGACAGTAAGTTGAAGATAGTAAGCTGAAGGTAGTAAGCTGAAGGCAGTAATCTGAAGAGTAAGCTGAAGGTAGTAAGTTGAAGACAGTAAGCTGAAGGCAATAAGCTGAAGAGTAAGTTGAAGACAGTAAGCTGAAGACAGTAAGCTGAAGATAGTAAACTGAAGGTAGTAAGCTAAAGACAGTAAGATAAAGGCAGTAAGCTGAAGACAGTAAGTTGAAGGCAATAAACTGAAGAGTAAGCTGAAGATAGTAATCATAAGAGGAAGCTGATGAGAATAAGCTGAATAGGGTAAGCAAACCTCTGACGGGATCCATTGGTAAGTGACAATGTTAGGGAGTCTACGAAGCTCACCGTATAGCCGACGAGTTGACCTTAGGCAATGAAGATGGGTAGTCGACGCTAATAAAGTTGAAGGCAATAGGCAAAACTGACAACCCTAACGTGGCTTGTCTTGATCACTACGCATGAGTATATAAGGAAATGTCTTGTATCCCACGCTTAGTGTTAATCTCCTACAAAGAAAGGATTCTGCAATATACGCTCATGAGGATTCCTATAAGGAAAAGACTTCTAGCACAAGGAAGAGAGGTCAACCCTCTACTGCTATAAAAGCCTTAATACCTTCACAAACCGAGGTACGCATAATTAACCCCTCTCTAGCACTCTAGAGTTATGAACAAAAGAATTCTCTAACTTGACTGTCAGAGGGTATTTGGCCAGTACCTTACCAGTACTCCTCTTAAGGTCTTCAGCTTTTGTGTTATGTAGGTTCTCATCCGAGCACGTGAGGACTGTGTGGCTTACTGACGATTTTTTGGTATCATCAGTTGGCGCCATCTGTGGGAAACGTTTTGTTGCGATCCACAAGCCATACTATAGTTTTCCGAACAAAAGAGTTGCATGGTACTCACTCACTCGATGGCAACCACTAACGACGTTCGAGAAGATGAACCACCTACAACCGCCCTCGAGAGACAAGTTCAAACTCTCACCACTGCCGTGGAACTCCTTACCAAACAAAACCACGACCTGGAAGAACAGCTGCACTAGAAGAATGCAATATCAAATAACCAAAGAGATGATCAAGAAGGAACCAGCGCTGAAAGAAGGAACCAGGAGGAACCTGAAGGCAATAACGCCCTAGGCCAACAAGAACGAATAGATACCAGTCGTCCCTTCGTTTTAGATACAACACCCCCTTACATGGTCGTAGAGATGCAGATAATGAAGGAAATGATGGACCTTATGATGAATGCCTTCAAAGGACGGGTGTCCAACGACCTCGACGATTTGGTCCACCAAACCGATTCGCTTTTCACCACCTCCATCAATTCCTTCCCCTATCCACCAAAGTTCTGTATGCTGCAGGTGGAAAACTACGACGAAAACAAAGACCCTCTAGATCATTTGGAGTCCTTAAAGACCTTGATGCACCTTTAGGGGGTACCTGACGAGATCATGTGCAGAGCTTTCCCTACTACGCTGAAGGGTACCGCAAGGATATGCTTTAGCAGGCTAACACCTAACTCCATCAATACTTTCAAGGAGCTAAGCGCCCAATTTGCTTCACACTTCATCGGGGAATATAGGTATAAGAAGTCTACAGTGCTTGATAAGCATCAAGCAGCGGGAAGATGAGACGCTAAGGTTTTACATAGCACGCTTTAACAAAGAGGCGCTTTCAATTGATAAAGCTAACGACAAGATACTTGTAGCTGCTTTCACAAATGGGCTGCGGAAGGGTAAGTTCCTATTTTCACTATACAAGAATGACCTGAAGACTATGTTGGACGTACTTTACAGGGCAACTGAAGATGCGCTTCTGACTCGAGAGAAGAGAGAAAGGCAGGAGGATACGCGACAGGATAGAGGGCGGAAGATGGCAAGAACTGGAGACGCTGGACGGATAGAAGCTACACCACCTGTGGAACACCAAGCACCTACGGAAGTACTACCAGTAAAAATGATGGCATAAAGAGCAGCACACCTTTATTTCTAGTTTACCTTAGTGAATTTTAGCTATACTCTTTAGTTTTTCTATTTTAGTTTTTGCTACAATAACTCTTTTAAAGTCCAAAGGGCAGGTCTTTATTTTCTTTTTAAGAACTACTTTTTCTATGAATGCATGGTTTATTATAATAAGAGGAGTTTATTTAGATATGACCAAAGTCACCTACGGGTGAATGGTCACTATGCTAAGTCACCTACGGATAAACGCATGGCCAAAGTTGCCTACAGGTGGACAGTCACTATGCTAAGCAACTTATGGGTAGAAGCGTGGTCAAAGTCACTTATGGGTGAACAGTCACTATGTTAAGTCACCTACGGGTAGACGCATGACTGAAGTCGACTATGAATGGATGATCACCATACTAAGTTGCCTACAAGTAGACAACCAAAAAGGTGACGAGACACCAAAATTTAGTCACCTCAATTAGTCCACGGCCCCAAGTGGATGACTCATAAGGTGACAAGGTACCAACACAGTCACCTCAATAAAGTCCACAAAATGGGCGACCCTATTAAATCCACAAAGTGGTTGACATTTATGAGTCCAAAGTGGACGACCTTACCCTAAGAGAATGAAAAATTATTAAGTCCACAAAGTGGACGAGTTTATTATTGAGTCTACTGCTAAGTCCACAAAGTGGACAAATTTATTACCAAGTTTACAAAGTAGACGAGCGTAAGTGCACAAAGTGGACAGGCCTGTTGTCAAGTCTACAAAGTAGGCGAGTTTAATATAAATCCACAAACTTGACCAAAGTCTATAAAGCAAATCAGCCTAAGTTCACAAAATGGACAGGCATATTACCAAGTCTACGAAGTAGACGAGCCGAAATCCACAAAGCGTATGACCCCTCAAAAATGAATGAACTTATCCACAAAGTGGATGAATGTATGACTTGTTCCGCAAGTGGACGAGTCCATCAAGTAAAAGCAAGCTGACGCCATTATCCACAAATGGACGGATTCGTGAACAAATCTACCAGTCCACAAAAAGTACGCGTTCAAAGAAGAAGATGATTTGAAACCGTTAAAGAAGACGTGTCTAAAAGACACCTTAAGTGGATGGATTCACCTGAAATTACCAAGTACGAATGTATCCTAACATACATACAAATGCTAAGGATAGACACACATGCCAAATAAAAAGTAACGGGTTTAAAATACTACAAATAAAGTGATGTTTTTACAAGCAAAAGCCCAAAAACAAGTGGGCGTCAAATATTGTTTGAAATTAGCTTACGTTTACAATAAAGAAATAAAAATGCTTAAATTCATGAAGCCAAGGGGTCTTGAGGCTTTTCATCACCCTTTGGAAGAAGGGCCTAGACGCTTGGAGCAGAAGGGTCTTCAGCATTTAGGGTCTTCAGTATAAGAGTTTGCCGACAGAGTCAAAGGGACGACGAGCTGGTCCACAACAGGCTAGGCAAGGACGATGCTATCATCTTTTAGGTCCGCCACAGACTCGGTAAGATCGTCACCTTCCTCAAAAATAGTGTCACCCAGGGGTGTTGACTGTAAAGGCTCGTCCAGAAATGAAACCGATCAGTTCGCGCCATGTGCTTAAGCATTTAATAAAGACGGCCTAAGGCGTCACACATGAATGACCTTTCTGACGATGTTAACTCCATAACCTGTCAGCTAAAGCTGACGAGGTTATGAAGTGGGGGGCAACTGACAAAGGGGAATTTTTAATTGGAAAAATAAAAGAAGTTGTTGATCTTCAAAGACCCGTCAGCTCTATTATGCATACTGAAGAAATCACACAAGATGAAGCCGTCAATCTCTAAGCTGAAGACTTTATGCAAGATTAAACTGTTAGTCTCTAAACTGAAGACTTCACACAAGATGAAGCTGCTAGTCTTTAAGCTGAAGACTTCACGCAAGATGAAGCTTTCAGTATCTATGCTGAAGACTTCACATAAGATGAAGCCATTAAGCTGATGACTTTATCTTATAACCTAATGGAATCTACACCCGAAAAGAATGAAAAGCTGATGGGGAGAAAGTTGAAGAGAGTAAGCTGAAGAGAGTAAGCTGAAGATAGTAAGCTGAAGGCAGTAAGCTAAATGTAGTAAGCTGGAGGTAGTAAGCTGAAGAGTAAGCTGAAGGCAGTAAGCTGAAGAGTAAGCTGAAGGCAATAAGTTGAAGGCAGTAAGCTGAAGACAGTAAGCTGAAGGCAATATGCTGAAGGCAGTAAGCTGAAGATAAACTGAAGATAGTAAGCTGAAGGTAGTAAGCTAAAGAGTAAGCTGGAGACAGTAAGCATAAGAGGAAGCTGATGAGAACAAGCTGAAGAGGGTAAGCAAACCTTCGTCGGGATCCATTAGTAAGTGACAATGTTAGGGAGTCCACGAAGCTCATCGCATAGCCGACGAGTTGACCTTAGGCAATAAAGATGGATAGTCGACGCTAATAAAGCTAAAGAGATTAGGCGAAGCAGACGACCCTAACGTGGTTTGTCTTGATCACCACGCATGAGTATATAAGAAAGTGTCTTGTATCCCACGCTTAGTGTTAGTCTCTTACAAGGAAATGATTCTGCAATATACGCTCATGAGGATTCTTATAAGGAAAAGACTTCTAGCACAAGGAAGAGAGGTCAACCCTCTACTATTATAAAATCCCCAATACCCTCACAAACTGAGGAACGCATAATTAACCCATCTCTAGCACTCTAGAGTTATGAATAAGAGAATTCTCTAACTTGACCGTCGGAGGGTATTTGGCCGGTACCTCACCGGTACTACTCTTAAGGTCTTCAGCTTTTGTGTTATGCAGGTTCTCATCGGAGCACGTGAGGACCTGTGGCTTACTGACGATTTTTTGGCATCATCAATTATTATTATTGTTATTGTTGTTTATTATTATTATTGTTGTTGTTGTTGTTGTTGTTGTTGTTGTTGTTGTTGTTGTTGTTGTTGTTGTTCTTATTATTCTTATTCTAATTCTTATTCTTATTCTTCTTGTTATTATTGTTGTTGTTGTTGTTGTTGTTGTTGTTTATTCTTATTATTCTTATTATTATTATTCTTGTTGTTGTTGTTGTTGTTGTGGTTGTTGTTGTTGTTTAAATGCAATTGGGAATCACCCACTAAAGATGATCTTTTTGGGTATTAGTGTGTATTCTAATTCAGAATATTCTGTAGCTTTTCTGCATCCTGAGGCCTAAAATCTAAACGTTTTTAATGGTGATTCCTTGTTGGCGGTTCAGGTTTGTGTTGATCGTGTGAATTTGCTTTCTTCATAAAGAAACTCTTTGTAGGGCTTTGTGGAGTTTTGAGATTCTCATTGAATATCGCAAAGTGGTCGAGATGTAAGTTGTTGTTTTCAGATATTCTCATTCAATATTTCTGTTTTATTATTATTATTATTATTATTATTATTATTATTATTCTTGTTGTTGTTGTTGTTGTTTATTTTTATTATTATTCCTATTATTTTATTCTTGTTGTTGTTGTTGTTATTATTATTATTATTATTATTATTGTTATTATTATTATTATTTAAATGCAATTGGGTATCACCCACTAAAGATGATCTTTTTGGGTATTAGTGTGTATTCTAATTTAGAATATTCTGTAGCTTTTTCTGCATCCTGAGGCCTAGAATCTGATTTTTTTTAATGGTGATTCCTTGTTGGCAGTTCAGGTTTGTGTTGATCGTGTGAATTTGCTTTCTTCATAAAGAAACTCTTTGTAGGGCTTTGTGGAGTTTTGATATTCTCATTGAATATCACAAAGTGGTGGAGATGTAAGTTGTTGTTTTCAGATATTCTCATTGAATATTTCAATTTTAATAGTTAGCTTCCTGAGTTAGCTTACCCATGGAAGTAGCTTAACAAGTGAATTATGCAATCACTAGTATAGTGGATGTGTAATTTTGTCTTCTTTTACTTCATAATTTATCTTGTAATTCTTACACAATATAGGTGTATTGTTTGGCCGAAGCATTTTCCATTTTAGAATTCAGCAATTGGACTTGGCCAAATCATATATATCTTTTAAAAATTTAAATTTAGTAATTGTACTTTTGTCTCAAATTTTGGTTAATTAAAGTGCTATCAAAGAGTTTGGGAGTCTAAGATGCTTGTCTAGTTATCCTTTTAGGGAAGTTTAACAACAATAGCAAGTGAATTTTCAGAGGGAAAACTGTGGTCAATCCATGTTAGATAATAGCAAATTTTGATGGAAAAGTGTGATTGAACCTGGTTAAATTCTTAACGCTTGTATGTCTTTCAATTTATTATTTATTGGATCTCTGTGTGGTTCCACTGGCCCTGGTCTTAGAATCAATGATTTAAGGTAAAATAGTCACTACAATTTGGTATCTTCTTCTTCTTTTTTTAATAGTATTTTGGTATCCTTGAGATCTGGAGTGTATAAGAGGAGATTAGTACGACATTTTAAGTCTAGTGATCTCTTGACATGGGTTGCATGTACTAAAATTAGTAAAGGTGGAGCTACACACTAGTTGCCAAGAAGATGAAGGGTTTACTTGGTTGAATTTGACCTTGGTAGATATATGGGAATCTTTATCAAATTCCTATTTGGATTTGACCATGGTAGATATATGGGTTTTGAGGATTTGAATGGTGCCTTGGACATGTTTGGTGAAATGCCTGAAGACGTGGGTTTGGGATTGTGAAGGGGTTTGATGTGAGAGAGAAGGGTTTTAGATTGATGATGCTAGTCTTGTTCAAACAAAAAAAATTTAGGTTTGCTTTTTTGGTACGTAATCTAAATTGGGTTGTGGGTTTTTACTTAGTTTTTGAAGCACTGATGGTGTTTGTAAATCTAGTGTTTGGCCCCTGAGAAAGGGGGATGAGCTTAAATAGTTAAACCTTAATGTGAAATTTAAATAGTTTTGGTTGGTTTACGTTGGATTTTTTTTGGAGCCATAGTAAATAACTTGTTATTTAAATGTAGTTCAATAATTTAAGGCAATTATTTGTGTTTCAGGTTGGTGGGATTATTAGCAAGTTTGAGAAGAAAGGTTTCTCTTTGAAAGGTACTACCTTTTTTACTGTTCATCTTATAATATCAATTGTGACTGTTATGGTTTGGCTTTAGTATGTGCTAGGAAGCTTTACATACATACATACATACATACATATATATATATATATATATATTTGTGTGTGTGTGTGTGTGTGTGTGTTTTTTCTAATATATAAATCAATATTGTCTGTCTGAGGCTTTGGGTTCTTAGTTTTATCATATATCATATTTGGCCTACTCTTTGACAAATAATAATCCATTTGTTCAAAAATTTCACAATTGCATCTGCCGTAAAATTTCTCTTATTTTTTGAGTTCATATGATATTATCTACTCTATTATCCCCTGCAAAAATTTCTGGGCGTTCAAGTAAAATTATATCTAGATTCTTGTGAAATTTGTACTAGGTTTGGTGTTTTCATTTTCTTACTATTGCTTTTGCTCTTTTTGCTGCTCAAGTGGGATCTAATTCTACTGTTTTTCTCAAAACTGTGCCTTGCCTTTAGCTTTTGTGTTTAATCTCTGTTTTTTTTCCCCAAAGGTCTAATGTGGCATATTGGCATTGGAGGGTGTAAATGTGGCCTTTTACATTGCATCCTTGCCAAATTTTGTATGTCCTATTTTTTTAGTTTAGTATAATTTATCTGGGAATATTTATACCATATATATTTTTTATAATATATATAAGTCTCTCTCTCCTTTTTACAGGAACTAGCGAAGCAAGGAAACGTAGTGAACACACTACACAACACAATCACAGCCAAGCCACCCTCTACAGCCTCACTCCCAAATGGTTCTTATACTTTTTTAGGTAAGGTTTTGTAACTATCATTTCCACAATTACATTTAATTTATTTATTTATATTTTTTATATTTTGCATCTATAGCTATTATCTATATATCTCTGTCTGTCACAAGAATTTCATTTTTTTTATTATTAAATTTTAAATAAAAATAATTTCCATGATTGATTATGCTCCTGATTATTTGTTGGGATTTTATGCTATATGTGTATTTGTTGTTTTAAAATTTGAAAGAGTACTAAATGGTGCATTGTGTCTGTGAGAGAGAGAGAAAGCTTACTTTTCTGAAACCATGTTAAGTAAGGTCAGACCTAGTTGTGAAACCATGTTAAGTAAGGTTAGAGCTAGTTGTGATTTTCCAATGCAGCATCTCTAAAGAAACAACATTATATACCTCATTCAAGAAACAAAGCACAGATAAAGAACAATAAACCCAACAGATGCATAAAACAAGATTGGGAAATACTTGTTGATCATTGGTATACTGATGATGCAGTGGTATGTTTGTTTTCTCTCTCTTTTCCATCATGGATCATACCAAAAGGAGAATGATTATTGAGAAATTGAGAGAATACATATTGGATTGCTTTCAGATAGGATTTGTTAGTTTTATGTGGGCTTTTTGTGAAACTGGTATATATGAGAAGTTGTGTTTCATATTTCATAAGAAAAGATTCAACAAAGCTCTTTGATGGTCAATAGTTTGTTGGTACTAAATTAGCTTATTCTGTCAAAATGGCTTGTAGTTGTTTTATGCTAAACTCCTTTTGTGGCTTCACCATTGTTATATTTTCGAAGATTGGTAGTTGGGTTTTAGTGTATTTACAAAAATGATTAAGCATTTAATTTTGTCTGCCATGCTTGCTTTGTGATGAAGATGCTTGCCAATGTAGCGTGTGAAGATCATATTTTATGCACATGAAAGGTAGACTAGAGATTCATAATTTTTAAAGAATGATACTTAATTTTTATTTTATGTGAGAAACTCATGATTATGATAGATCTTTGTATTATCATTAACCTAAGCATATGGCTCTACAAATGAGTGACATTTTTGTGCCAAGCATATGTCAACTTTGAGTAATCTTATTTATCAAGCAAATTTTATATTTCCTACCACTTTTAATGTACAATGTATAGATAGATGTACTAAAAGTTTTTTTTTTTTTTTTATGGTAATTTTATAGTGACCTTTTTGTGTAGCTTGTGTCCAATACATCGCAGTTTTTTGTGTGCAACTTTGATAAATTAGTAAAATACTGTAAATATTGTTTGCATTTTGGCTTTAGCTAAAAGTGTCTTTAGATACTTAAAGCATACTATATATAAACATGTCATTTTTTTGAATGTAGATAGAGTCAGAGAAGAATAAGGAGAGTCGTTCTAAACAGGATGACTTACATACTGCTAATTCTTGTAGCTTTGCTGTGCATGCTACAAAAAAGGTAATAAGTATTATGACTATTTTTTAAATGATTTTGGCTTCTCCTAAAGTTTATGTGGAACCAATATTTATCACTACATAAATATGCTGTTCATAATGTAGGCAAAAATGGATGGACGTCCTGTAAAGTGTGTAGTATTATATCCAATACTACATACTCGTAAAGATGAATTTGCAGTTAATCCTATAGTGAAAGAAAAAATGGTGAGTAATTTCTCTATTGTTGTTGGGGGTAAACAAAATAGGAATTCAATGATAATTGTTATTAATGTTTCTTTTAATTTTTAAATTGATATATTTCAATTTGATGTTAGCCAATACACATTTCTTTTTATTGTGGGGTCATTTGATTGTTGGATTACATAGCAAACTCCATTTCATTATGGAAATGTTATTCTTACTGAGTTAAGGCCTCTGTGTTTAGTTCCTTTGTTATAATACAACATACATATGACTTCCTCTTTTTTTTTTTCTTTTTTTTTTTAATTGGAGAGGTTCATGTGGTGAGTTGCCTGTAGATTGTCAATTTTCTCTTAAGGGTTACTGGTACATATTGGTGCTTGCTTGTCCCATCCTATATATGTGTGTTTATATATATATATATATATATATATATGTTGTGGGGTCATTTTAACTATATGATTTCTAACTTTTTTTGTTTTGTTCAAACCTAAATATCAGGACAAAATAAAGGAATTGTTGGATGATCCTTCGAATTAATTGCAGTCATCTGACATAAGTGGTAATATTGCATGGTTAACAGATGATGTGTTTGCCAAAGTGATGGGTAAGGAGCGCAAAGCTCGTATTCGTGGGGTAGAATTTAGTCCAAGCCCAAGTGGTCGAAGTAGCAAGAGTGCTCTCACGGACATTGAAATGCACTCAAGTCAAGTGAGGGACAATGAAGTTACACAACTAAAGGCTTCCTTGGCTACTATAGAGGATAAACTTGCAAGTTTTGACGAAATGAAAGAAAGCCTTAGTCAGTTCGAAGAAATTGAGCAAAGCATGGCTTGTATGCTCTAACAAATGCAACAAATTTCTTCCCAATGCAATCAGGTATATTAACAAAGACTTAGTCAAAGTTTTTCTCTTTGTAAGCATTTCGTTGTTGTTATGAGTGCGTATAAATGTCTTCATTTAACTTGTTCCCATTTTTTGCTTTGGTAATATTTTCTTGTCATTCTATTCTATTTATGCGCACTTATTGAGTAATCATACTTTGTATGTAGGATGTTCCTTCGGCTCAACAATCTTTAGCTCTCCAAAAATCGTTAGCCACATCTTATCAACCAAGCAGCTTATAAGTTTTATCTTGGTGTTCAAGGACCTTTTTGTGTAAAAAGGACTATGGAAGGATAACCGCATTTTTTGCAAGTGTTGAAGGATATTTTTAAACACTTTGGAACTTTGATTATAGTATTAGTTTAATTTGAGCGGTTGTTTTATTCAAAAGGCCACATCTTTTTTTGTTAATCTTATGATGGTGGTTATAGACAACATTATGTATTTGATAATATATTTCTATGTTAATATTACGTTAGTTTGGAGACATTCGTAGTGTTGTCGACTAATTACATTTGTGGTATTGTGATAGTAGAGCTAAAACTATTACAGGTTTTAAACAGGTCTAAACAATATATTTGTAATAGGTTTGAACAATATATTTGATGCAAACAGTAGTTTTAAAGCCCACTAAAAAAAGGAAAAAAAAAAAAAAGAACCTATAGCGGCGGTCAAAAAGCGCCACAATAGGTCCACATTTATGATTTAAATAAAACCCTATAGCGGCGCTTATCGCTCGCTGCTATAGGTTCAAACATATAGCGACATGTCTACCCGCCGCTAAAAGTGCAATTAGTTCATTTTAATTAATTGCCTATAGCGGCGCAGTGTGCTTGCTGCTAAAGGTGGACACCAATAGTGGCGTACATAACTCGTCACTAAAAGTCAATTGACATAAATTTGAACGTTGTATGGCGGTGATTTTATGCCCGCCACAATTAACCAAAACCACCGCTAAAAGGTATATTTGCAGTGGTGCTTTTTTTTTTTTTTTTTTTAACCACTACAATAGATCTATAGTGGCACTGCAACAGTGGCAGGAAGAACCGCCGCAATAGCACCTACCGCTAAAGGTCAAATGTACCTTTAGCAACGGTTTTTGGGGCTTTATCGATGCTTTTTGGTCCGCCACAATAGGTCTTTTTTTTTTGGTAGTGCTATTTAAATGTTTGTAAAGTTTAAGAATAATAGCTGTTGATACTGTATTTTTTCCGACCTCGATTCATGCGACAAAATAAATGCCAAAAATCCAAAAAAATTGAAAAAAAATGTGCAAAATTGCAAGTTTGAAAGACAAAAAGGGTGAAAAATAAATACAACATGATCAGATAGTGGATCAAAGGGTCAAGCTCCGTTTTTTTTTTTATGTAAAATATTTGCAAAAATAAAATATTTTACATGTAAAATATTTACAGGAAAATATTTTCATTTTACAGTGTTTGGCAGTTGTGGGGCCAGGAAATTGTGCAGCCTTGGCCCACTCCAAACCAGGCCCAAATGGCCCAATCCGAGGAAGGATGACTATCCGAGGCCAATTTGGGGAGAAAACTCTTCTTTGTATCCACGCCGAGGACCCCCTCGTCCTGGGCATACTGAGGATAATTGTAAAGGGGGGGGGGGGCAAACCCAGAGCAAGTTGTCACCTCAACACTTAATACGTTCACCTAACCCTTCTGGCCGCATTAATGGGGATGCAACCCCCGGGCAGGGCTATATTGATCAGGGTGAACCATTTGAGCACGGATATGACCTCTGATGGGACAGGCAGCCAGAGGAGAGGCCAATGAATGATCAACAGAAAGAGGAAGAGAGTAATATATAAGGGATATGAGTAAAGTGTAAATGGGGGGAGAAAAAGAAAAAGAAAAGAAATAGAGAGAGGCCTGGGAAACAAGTCTCCTCGGCCATCAACCGAGGAGCATCCCTCAGTTGTAAATTGGCCTAAGTGTTCTTTCAATAAGATATCAACTAGTTCCGGCCTGGTGAAGGCCGGCCAGTGCCTAAACCTTCGATCCACTCTCTACAAATTCATTGTGTCGGGTTCGTCGGGCCTTTAACCCATATCTTTTGGGCTTGGACTATGAAAACTGACCCCACAATTGGCGCCGTCTGTGGGGAGGATTAGTACGCTGGCCGACGCAACCGGTGATCGTTCTAAGTGGTCACTCCACGGAAGGTTGGCGACGTATCAAAAAAAGAAAAAAAAGAAAAGAAAAGAGAATCGTAGCAAAATAGAAGATTTAACAGCAAAAAAAAGAAAAAAAAAGAGTTTGATATTATTTCATAAAAAGAAAAGTACAAAATACAATCAGAGGCTCAGGCAGGCGTGTTTTACAAACAAATTTACAAGCTAATCCTACAATCAGAGGCCTAGGCGGACCGATTCTAGAACTAGCTAGAGGGAAGTGTCAACGCGTACCCTTGTTGACGTCAAGAGAATGGGAGAACTTGACAGTAAGGGGCGGGAAAGGGGCTGAGGCTGGCTCGCTTCAAGGCCACCAGCAACTCCTGGTCCGGTGCGGCAGAGCTTGAACAAAGTGAGGAGCAAATGCAGGCGCATCGGGACACCCTCCCTCATGATGTTCCCTTGATTCTCTCTAGCCCTCACGAGCGTTGGCCGTTGGAGACGGCAACGCTCGGGCACCAGCCATGACATGAATTCATACATCTCCTCCGTCGGGGGTGCGCTCCGAGGAGAGACATTAGGTACTCTAGCGACGTCCCTCCGGGCCACCATGCACGGCACCATCGGGGTTATGCCTAAACTCTGCCGCGCCGGAAACATAGTAGGGGCTGCGATCACGACAGCCCTTGGTCCGGATGTCCTCACACCCGCCCAAAGCCGCCACATGTCCTCCTACTCCGGCCACAATCCTGACGGGGTTATTGAAGGGGCTGAGGAAATTGAGGGGACGCATTTCTAATTGCGTTTGGGAATTCATGGAGTGTGAAGAAACCTTCCCCCCGAAGAGTCTTATATAGGGGATAAATGTTGGTGGGAATTAATTCACGCAGAATTCGAAAAGAGAGTTGTCAACAGTGCAAATCACGGAGCCACCAAATTCCGAGGGGCCGTAGATCGCTGGATGTGTGCTAATTCACGAGGACATTAATAAGGGCGCGTCTCGCGCACCGAAACGTCAAGCACGGAAAACGAATCGCCAAAGGACGCCTCATAAATGAAAAAGGTGGGACTCGAACTGGAGGCGAGACAGAATGCCACGTGTAAGGTCATAATCTAACCCGAAGAAGAATCATCTCCAATGAAGCAGTCCAAAGACAAACCCCTACTTACAAAAAAATAGAAGTGATAGACAGAACCAAGGCATTGCATGGTCCTCAGACTCAAACCTATGGGAAAACTAATCACACCATTATATCTGGGTACTAGATAGAACTAAGGTATTGCATGGTCCTCGGACTCAAACCTATGGGGAAACTAGATACTTACAGAAAAATAGAAGTGATAGACAGAACCAAGGCATTGCATGGTCCTCGAACTCAAGCTTATGGGAAAACTAATCACACCATTATATCTAGGTACTAGACATAACCAAGGTATTGCATGGTCCTCGGACTCAAACCTATGAGGAAACTAGATACTTACAGAAAAATAGAAGTGATAGACAGAACCAAGACATTGCATGGTCCTCGAACTCAAGCCTATGGGAAAACTAATCACACCATTATATCTGGGTACTAGACAGAACCAAGGTATTGCGTGGTCCTCGGACTCAAACCTATGGGGAAACTAGATACTTACAGAAAAATAGAAGTGATAGACAGAACCAAGGCATTGCATGGTCCTCGGACTTAAGCCTATGGGAAAACTAATCACACCATTATATCTGGGTACTAGACAGAACTAAGGTATTGCATGGTCCTCGGACTCAAACCTATGGAGAAACTAGATACTTACAGAAAAATAGAAGTGATAGACAGAACCAAGACATTGCATGGTCCTCGGACTCAAGCCTATGGAAAAACTAATCACACCATTATATCTGATAGACAGAACCAAGGCATTGCATGGTCCTCGGACTCAAGCCTATGGGAAAACTAATCACACCATTATATCTGGGTACTAGACAGAACCAAGGCATTGCATGGTCCTCGGACTCAAGCCTATGGGGAAACTAGTCATACCATTATATCTGGGTACTAGACAAAACCAAAGTATTGCATGGTCCTCGGACTCAAACCTATGGGGAAACTAGATACTTACAGAAAAATAGACGTGATAGACAGAACCAAGGCATTGCATGGTTCTCGGACTCAAGCCTATGGGAAAACTAATCATACCATTATATCTGGGTACTAGACAGAACCAAGGTATTGCATGGTCCTCGGACTCAAAACCTATGGGGAAACTAGATACTTATAGAAAAATAGAAGCGTTAGACAGAACCAAGACATTGCATGGTCCTCGGACTCAAGCCTATGGGGAAACTAACCGTTCAACTATACCTGGGTACTAGACAGAACCAAGGTATTGCATGGTCCTCGGACTCAAACCTATGAGGAAACTAAGTACTTGCAGAGAAGTGAAAGCGTTAGATAAAACCAAGGCATTGCATGGTCCTCGGACTCAAGCCTATGGGGAAACTAACCACTCGGCTACACCTGGGGGCTAGACAGAGCAAGATCACTGCTTGATCCTCAGATTCAAGCCCACGAGGAGACTTAACTACAACATATCCCAAGTTAGGAGATGATCAAGTCCCACCTAACCCTTGAGACGCAAGAGAGCTACCCATGCATACGTACTCTCTACATTTCATCATTGCTACCACAATCGGCTGAAATACAACTCAAGCTAAAATTGTGCCGATCAAAGGAAAAGAGGGAAAACAGGCAGCGTGTGCACAAATAAGCAATTCAAGTAAAGGGAGATTAAATTGACATTACAACAATGAGTTCGTAAAAATTGCATGGCAAGATCCACAGTACACAGAGAAGAAGCACAAAAAATAGAATGACAACGTGAAAGTAGGGTGAGCCAAGATGCCGGGGAATCTACTCCTTTTGCTCAGGCTGAACGGAGGCAACACCCGACCCCTCCGAGCCCTGGCCTGAGGGGACGGCTTGCGGAGGTATGGCGGGAGCAGTTGCTTCCTCAGCCGTGGGGGCTGGATCATCAGAAGGGATCTCCACTATCTCTTGGGGCACCTCCTCGCTCGAATGCTCCCCCAGTTCAGCTACCTCCACCTCTTCAACAATCTCCCCGACCTTAGGGTCCTCAGGGGCGGCCTCACGGATAGCAGGGGGGTAGTACACGTTCTCTGCCTTCCATAGGTCGGACGTGGCCTCCACCCCAGCTTGTTTGAGGGCTTCAGCCCAAACCTGGGAACAATATCACCTACACACCCCTGGGACTTGAGCCTTATAGGCGGCCTCTACCGAAGCCATCCCATCAGCGTAGGCTACGGCTTCAGCCTCCTCCTTAGCCCGCTCGGCCATCTCCCTGCCATGGTCAGCCTCATCCTTGGCCCGCCGGGCCTAGTCTCTGGCCCATTCTGCTACCCCTCTAAACCCCCTCGGCCTTAGCCACGTCAGCCCGCAGGTCAGTGATCAGACCCCTTGCGATCCGCAATTGCTCCTCTGCCTCGCTTAGTCGCCTCGTCTGCTCCACGGCCTGGGTCTGGGCACCCTCAAGACCAGACAGCGCATTGTCCCGCTCCCAGGTCACCCAAGTCCCCAGGCGGATCCTCGGACCGATCAAGCTCAGCAAAAACGTCAAACGGGTCCTCCTCCCTCTCTGGACCTTCCTCGGCAGCCTCAGCGAATGGTTAAGAAGAGGAGGGGACGGCTAGTGTGACAGCTTCCTGATCGGGGGGGCTTCTCGGGAATCGAAAATTCGTCCTCAGTCACAGTAATCCTCTGAAACCAAGGATCGTTGGCTAGGATGATGTGCTTCGGAACCGGGAACGACCTCTGGGTGGGCGTATACCCCAAGATTAAATGGGCGGCTCTAACTTGATTGTCATCCTCGTTTACGTAAACCGGCGCCCTTAGCACCTTCTGCAAGTCTTCCTGGTTAGTCAAATGGAAGTGGCGCTCAAAGGTGTGCGAGTCTGCAAACGGAAAACACCGCCATGTTAGCAAAAAGAAAAAGTGCAAGAAAACTCAAAACCCCTCATACTCCTACTGCCCTACCTGGTACCCCTTCCGTCGTTGGGCAGTGAAGGCCATCATGCCATGCCCCTGACACGATGAGGAAGTCTTCGCTAAGCCCCTTGTTGGACTCAGGGAGGCATTGGATGAGTCGCACCCTGTCGTCCCTCGTTTTTAGATAATAAGACTTGCCCCTAAGATGCTGAAGGTTGTAGCACCAATTCATGTCGTGGTGGGTCAACCTTAGCCCCATCTTCTCATTCAGGACGTCCACACAGCCCAAAATCCTAAAGACGTTTATCCCACACTGGGTAGGGGCCAACCGAAAATGCGTGAGATAGTCCCTCATCACTGGCCCCATTAGGATCATCATCCCCCCTTCGAGGAAGGCGGCGATGGGAATTACCACTTCACCCTCCTGCTTATGTAAGCGCCAATCCCTATCCTCACTATATCTTAAACCTACATTGGCGGGGATCCGATAGTCGGCAATGAATTTCTCCATCGCCTCCTCGGTGTGGACATATTTCTTAAACCTACCCATCCCAGTTGACGCTTAAAGGAGCTAAGAAAGGACAAATGAAGGAGAAGGAATAACGGGAAAGAGAGCTCAGAGAAAGATAGAGCAACTTACTGAAGAGAGGAGGAGCTCCTCGGACAGGCTTTTTGTGCTGAAGATGTAAGTGTGGCTGGACTCAGAAAGGACGCTCGAGAACTCTTGATTACGAATGAGGAACAGGGAGAAGCTGTTCTTACGGGTATTTATACCCCGAATTGAGGAACGATGTGGGCTTTCCCGCCCATAAATGCGAGACGAACCCCCACCGTTGGATAGATAACGCCTCACTAGATGTGGGGAGCACAGAGCCGCCTGAATTTAATAATGGGCACGTTACGTGCTCCGGAACGTTAGCAACGTGCATTGGGCAGGTAAATAGACCCCAATCCTGACAGGGGTAAGGCCGAGGATGTTAAAATCCTACTCCCTGCGCGAGGATGCGTGTAGCAAGATTTTGAGGGGCTATTGTGGGGTCAGGAAATTGTGCAGCCTTGGCCCACTCCAAGCCAGGCCCAAATGGCCCAATCCGAGGAAGGATGACTATCCGAGGCCAATTTGGGAAGAAAACTCTTCTTTGGATCCACACCGAGGACCCCCTCATCCTCGGCATACTGTGGATAATTGTAAAGGGGGGGGGGGACAAACCCAGAGCAAGTTGTCACCTCAACACTTGATACGTTCACCTAACCCTTCTGGCCACATTAATGGGGATGCAACCCCCGGGCAGGGCTACATCGATCAGGGTGAACCACTTGAGCATGGATACGACCTCTGATGGGACATGCAGCTAGAGGAGAGGCCAATGAATGATCAACAGAAGAAGGAAGAGAGTAATATATAAGGGATATGAGCAAAGTGTAAATGGGGGGAGAAAAAGAAAAAGAAAAGAAACAGAGAGAGGCCTGGGAAACAAGCCTCCTCGGCCATCAACCAAGGAGCATCCCTCAGTTGTAAATTGGCCTAAGTGTTCTTTCAATAAGATATCAACTAGTTCCAGCCCGGTGAAGGCCGGCTAGTGCCTAAACTTTCGATCCACTCTCTACAAATTCATTGTGTCGGGTTCGTCGGGCCTTTAACCCATATCTTTTGAGCTTGGGCTACGAAAACTGACCCCACAGCAGTGTATATGAAAATGTTGTGTAAAATATTTTTCGATGTTTGGCACAATGTAAAATGAAAAAAAAAAAAAAAGGGTAAAAATTTAAAATTGTACTGAGACATCACCAATGGCTAAAATCCAGAGTTTAATAACCATGGAAAATGGCATCTGTTGAATTTCAAGTGTTCAGTAATGAATAGAATAGAAAAATATATATATTTTTGGAGAGAAATTTGAGAGGGTGGCTGGATTTTTTTGGGGAGATATATGAGAGGGAGAGTTCTAGCGAGAAAGTGCGGGAGTGATAAGTATCGGGGTGTGAAGGATTGAGCAAATGTAAAATGTTTTCCCAAAATTTTAAGTGTAAAATATTTTACATAAATTTGCTTAGATTGATTTGGTTGACTGAAAATATTTTACTTTTGACCAAATATTTTACTGCAAAATAAACACTATAAAATTGGAAAATATTTTCTTGAAAATGTTTTACATTAAAACAAATAGAGCGTTAAAAATCCTTTTGATAGCAATTGATGCCAAAATTCTAATCGGGTTTAGTAAAAAAGTTGACTTTTTGATCCAATTGTCTGATTGAGTTGAATTTTGGATTGCCTCGTAGGGCATATTTTTCCTTTTGAAATGATAGTTTGCGGGCCAAAATCGGAGTTAAAACAGATAAGATATCAATGAAATACCAAAAACCCTAATATATACTTCACATTTTCTTTAAAAGGAAAAACAAGTAGTTTTTGGGCCAACTTTGCGTAAAAAAACTATACCAATTGGGTAAGAACTAGAGTGACCTGGTTGAACCAACTTGGATTATGAGGTCTTGACTACCTCTCATAAAAACAGCTCGATGATATTCGCTACGGTTTGGAAGAAACAAATTTTTTAAGGAAAAGCGTCACAGAATTTTCAACACTGCGTAGTCTTCCTTCCGAACATGATATC
Source organism: Quercus variabilis (assembly GCA_030445155.1). Classification (NCBI taxonomy): domain Eukaryota; kingdom Viridiplantae; phylum Streptophyta; class Magnoliopsida; order Fagales; family Fagaceae; genus Quercus; species Quercus variabilis. The sequence continues at coordinate 55,414,325 of CP129446.1, forward strand.
TTGACGACCGTAGCTCCAAATCTTACAAAGTAAGGACTGATGAAAACTAGACATCTAGAGCTTTCCAGAAATATAAAGTTTGAAGAAAACAGAGATTGGAAAGGCCACCAAACAGCTACACAAAATTTAGACCAAAAACTGAGAAAAAGACAAAATAACTTGATGAGATGGCAAAAGTGGAGGCTATGTGTAGTGTACCATGGTACACTACACATAGCTGCTCCCTTTCTTCACTCTCCCATAAATACCCCCTCATTTTTTGGGAAAAATATAAAGAAAAGGTGGGAAATCATTGGGAGAAAAAAAAAAAAAAATAGAGTGAAAAGCGTGGGAAAATTTTGGAAAAAAAAATCTCTCTCCTCTCTTTAGGATACCCATAAATAAATAAATAAATAAATAAAACCCCTTCCATTTTTACTTGATTTGTGTGTGTGTGTGTGTGTGGGGATAAGCTTATAGGGATGAGATAGTTTTTCTTGTAACAATACCCATTCCATTTTCTTTACTCTTCCTCATGTAAGCATCATCCATTTATATATATGAAGCTCTTTTATTTATCTTGTTTATTTTATTTGCTTTAAATTCCTAGCTTTATATTATTGTGTATCTATCTCTTTATCCTTTATGCCTCTATTATTTGTTGTTGGTTGTGATGTTGTGATTATATTCCTAGATGGGTACCAAACCATCTCCTAGACCTAATATGGGAAGTGCTCTTAGGGGGAAGAAATCTCATTCTCTTCTGGGCATCTAAGAATTTTTATGTTCTTGCTTATATATATATATATATATATATATTGTTACCCATTTAATTTTTGCTATTCCCCCATCCCCCTTTACTTTAATGTCATCCCTTTTATTTCAAGCACTTCCCCTCCCTTTTCTTTTAATGTCATCCCTTTTATTTTCAGGCACTTCCCTCTCCCCTTTACCCTTTACTTTAATGTCATCACTTTTACTTTCAAGCTTCCCCCCTCCCCTTTGATTTATTGCACTCTTGTATACACACACACACACACACAACTATCTAGTCACCTAAAAAAAAGATTTTCTATCCATCTCTTTTAAATGGATTGTAAACCTCAAGTAAAACACACTATGCATATGTCTCTTAAGGATGGTTGACGACTTAGAACTCCCATCTCTTTTTGATGAAGAACCCATAAGGCTTGAAAGATATTAAAACTTATTTAAGAAGGACTTCTAAAACTTTTTTTTAATGAATCTTTACAATATTTCAACTCTTTATTTTATTGCTATTTAAATTCCAGCATTTTACTTTATTGCCATTAAATTTCAGCTCTTTATTTTATTGTCATTTAAATTCCAAATTTTATTTTATTGTCATTTAAATTCCAACTTTTATTTTATTGTTATTTAAATTTCAGCACCTTATTTTACTTTTTTTTTTTTAAGAACCAGCACCTTATTTTACTTGTCTTTAAGTTCATAGCACTCTTATTATTGTTGCCCTTTACTTTTCTCATCTATAATGTTGCCATAGATTAATATTGCTTGGGTAAACAATTTCTTTCCATGCTTTCTAAGGAAATGTCTTTCAAAAAAGTTCTTTTTCCCTTCTTTTCCAAAAGTTGTTTTCTTAAAATAAAGTCTTTAAAAAAAATTTATTTTCCTTCAAACCTTCCTTTCTTTCAAAAAATGCTTCCCCCCCCCCCCCCCCAAAAAAAAACTACCCTTTTCTTAAAATTCTAGAAAAAAGTTTTATTTTCCTATTAAATCTGAAAAACCAAGTTTTGTTTTTCAAAAAGATATTTTCAAAAAATGTTTTCTTTTACCACGTTGGACTTTCTTTCAAAAATATCTTTTGAATGAGCAAAGTTTCTAAAAGAAATATGCATTTTCATAAAAATCATGGAATCTTTTGGAACCCAAAACTCTTTTTTTCAAAAAAATAATAATACCCATTAGCTTTGTTTTGATCAAAATCCATAAAAATGTCTTTAGTGCAAACTCCTTTTTCTCCGACAAAAATCATGGGATTTTTATTCAAGTCTTTTAAGAAAAAAAAAGGAAAACCCATGAAATTTTTAAAGGAATCTTCCAAACCTTTTTAAGTTATCTACCTTTTTTCTTTTTACAAAAAATGCTTTCCAAGACAAAGCTCTTTTCTTCAAATCATTTCATAAAAAAATCACGGGTTTTTTTTTTTTTTTTTATATATATATTCAAAGTTAAAGCTTCTTTTCTAAAAAAATAAACCCATGAATCTTTTTCTCTTATCTTTTCAAAACTAACATGTTTTTACCAAAAAATTATTTTTCTTTACAAACTTTAAGTGCTCCAAATTTTTGGGTTCTCCCTAAGAAAAAATGGCATTTTCAAAAAAAACCCTTTTTTCTAAAAAATATAATAAGTGAAAACTCTTTTTCTTTTTTCTTTTTTTTTCAATTGCAAACTTGGTTTGTTCAAAAGAGATTTTTCTTTCAAAAAAAATGTTTTTTTTTAATTTTCTTTTAAAAATAATAAAATTCAGTTGTTATTGTAATCAAATAGTAATATTTTTTTAAATAATAAAATCCACTTGTTCTTGTAAATCTAAAACATGCATGCTAAAAGTCACTTGTTCTTGTAATCAAATAGTAATATTTTTTATTTTTTATTTCTCAAGAACAAGTGACTTTTAGCATGCATGTTTTAGATTTACAAGAACAAGTGAATTTTATTATTTGATTAGATTCCTATAAAATTCTTTTCCTTTTGGATGTTCTTGTTGTTGGTGATTATTTTTGACTTGATCCATTCCTATATTCAAAGTTTTCTAGCTAGGAAGCCTAAGTGTTAGCCCGCACACTCATCTTTATAAATTAATTGTAGTGGGCCTAGATTTTAGCCTAATCTTGTATTGGGCTTCATATTTTTGCCACGCACAATATAAATTTTAGTTATTTTGACTACAATCCATAATTAATCTAACATTTGCATGCTAAAATTCATTTGTTCAGGAAATCAATTAGTAATTTTTTTTTTCTACTCACTTTCGTTTTAAAATGTTATAGTTTAAGAAAAAAAAATAAAATTAATGGAGATGCAAAGTATCAATCAATCCTTGTTCCTTGTGCAAGTGCCACCCCATACTCAGTCATTTGAGCTACATCCCCTTTTGATATAAAGATATAGTTTTTGTCCATTTTAATTAGAATTTGTTTAAAATTTAAATTCTGCAAAGTTAACACAAAAATAATAATTATCTTTTTCTTCTTCTTATGAGATAATGTAATAGTAAATATCATTTAAATGGTATAAATTTTAGTTATTTTTATTTTAATCTATAATTAATCTAAAACATGCATGCTAAAAGTCACTTGTTCTTGTAATCAAATAGTAATATTTTTCTCCTTTACTCCACTTTCTTGCTAAATAATTTTAAAATGTGATCATTTTAAAAAATAAAATAAATTAGTGGAGATGCAAGGTATCAATCATCGTTTCTTGTGTAAGCTTTACCACATACTCTACCATTTGAGCTACATCTCCCTTGATATAAAAATATAGTTTTTGTCCATTTTAATTAGAATTTGTTTACTATTTAAATCTTGTGAAGGTTAACAACAAAAATAATAATCATCTTTTTCTTCTTCTTATGAGATTTATGGGAGTAAATATCATTTAAATGGTAATAATTTTAGTTATTTTTAATGTAATACATAATTAATCTAAAACATGCATGCTAAAAGTCATTTGTTCTTGTAATCAAATAGTAATATTTTTCTCCTCTACTCCACTTTCTTGCTAAATGATTTTAAAATGTGATAATTTAAGAAAATAAAATAAATAATGAAAATGCAAGGTTTTAATCCTCGTTCCTTGTGTAAGCCTTACCACATACTCTCAACTTGTGACAGGTTAATTGAATGAGGTTGCGATGAATCTATAGGCATTTTGCAGAAATAGCTGCAAGTCATGAAATTTGATTAAGAAACTAAAGAGAAGGAGCTTTAAAGCTGTTTTCCCGTAAGCTTTGCCTGAGCTATGAAATTTATCAAGTTTGGCTGCCGTAATCCTCAATGGTCAAATCAAATCCGAAAGGCTATAACTTCAAATAACGATTGAGATGTGTAAGAAAGTAAAGAATTCAATCCTAATATAGCTATGAAGTAGATGGGAGAGCTAATTTTCTTTGTCTAAAGAGGATGATGCCAGATTGCCAGTTGTTGATTAAGTTAATAGGTAGATTGGTTTCATGCGCATAGTTTTAGCATTTGCAGCTAAGTTGTTTAGCTGCTTATCTTGAACTTGCTCAGTAAAAATTAGCTGTACAGTTATATATATATATATATATAGAGAGAGAGAGAGAGAGAGAGAGAGAGAGAGAGAGAGAGAGAGAGAGAGAGAGAGAGAGAGCAAAAATCAGAGTGTTAATATATATGGTTTTTTTTTTTTTTTTTTTTTTTTAAATAATTTAAATTTGATAGTTAGGAAAAAAGGGACCTGGCCGTTAGTTCATAGTTGTACAATTTGTTCCTTAAAAAAAAAAATTTGAAAAAAAAAGGTGTAAAGTGTTAGGCTTACAGATATGGTACACAGTTATCAACCATTAAAACAATAATTGGTTGAAGTTCTGAGCCATTGGCCAGCCAAAGATTAAATTGTACCATTTATTTTTTAATTTAAAAAACATATATCTGTATAAAGTATAAACATTTGATAAGATGAGCATTGAGCAATGTTACATAATACAAACAATTTCCCAGCATTTAGCATTTTCACCACAAAGTTGGTAAGCTTTTATTAGTTCTAATCTAGACCCAGCGCTAACATCACTTTTTTACCTACCTTCACACATCATCCGAGTGAGAAATCTTGTGTGCATATAGACTTCTATTTGATAAGATCGTTTCTCCTTAAAAAAAAGAACATATTTTTGCAGATACCACCAGCATAACGCCAGCAAGAAGGTTACTGAAACACACTTGTTGAGCTCTAAGAAATTGAGCTATTTATTACTATTATTTTTTTGATAAGTAGAAATTGAGCTCTGATATGTACACTAGTATACCATATGTAGTGACCTGGACATCATGCAGAAAGCTTTAAAATCTAAAGCTAACTCTTTCACCTGCAGATATGGATGAATAGTAGTATGTAAAATGCAAGCAATAACCAAAAGTTGAAGACTTCTGCAAGTAATGGTAACTAACTGATTCATCGTTATATTTAGAATTGTCTTGCTTCCAACTCAAACTTTCTTTTTATTGTGAGTGAGTATTGACCCCAAGGGTAAGTAGAAAGTGAGACTCAAACTAGTGAATTCCGCTTTGTGGCTTTGTGAGGCATGGTCCCTAGCCGATTATAACTACAAACTATAAAGGGCAGCTGGATACTTCCCATTCCAATGAAATGATACACTCTGTGGTCACATTTCAACATATTCACTTTCTTCCCTAATCAACTAAGCTTACTATTTAATAACATCAATCAATTTAGACTTCTAGACACTCCCCGTCTCTTCCAGGAAAGGAGAAATTAAAATGACTATAATAATTTTTTTAGGAGTATTTTGCGCACACATTCTATGTGCATGAAGTATCTCCACTAAGTCAATAAATTTTTTTTTTTTTTTTTTTTAACTTATTATTAAAACGAACGGGGAAGAAGGGCACCACCGCTCCAGGCTCTCCAAGTGGATGATCTTAGCACGCTAGTAAAACAAACAATCTCAGAGAGATGACAAAAAAAGTTGTCAAATCAAGAGGAGTCACCATTTCTTCTGTCATTTCCGCATATTCAGTTTTGTATTAAAGGACCTATGCTAATGTTCTTAACAACAGAACATGTGTAATAACTGTTTTGAAAGGACACAATAGTCAGAAACTTCAAATCCCCCAGCCTTATTCTAATTTTACATACCTAGAAATGCTTGATGAGAAGACCCTCTAATTAAAGTCCTAAAGTCCACAATCCCCTATGCAGAACTACTGATAATAATGTCTGCATCTACTGATGTCCAATTGCTTGAGTTTTAAAATGTCATGTGGAGTAACTAATTGAGGTAAAACTTTATCCCATTGGTGTTACATGTGATCTCAATTACCTTGGCTCACTCTTGAATTCAAATGTTAGCTGTTTGAAGGAAATAAACTTAAGATGCACAATGTAGTCTTAGGAAAGTAGACTGGACTTATCCCAAAAAAGAAAATGTAAACACAAGCTGTACAGAGTTTGGCAGATTCTCATCATATAGGTCTGAATTACCAATATACTGGAAATGAATTGATATCAACTATATGCATTTGCAATTTTGCATCTAAGACCATACATATACATATACATATACTTGACAACACCCAATAATCTCCTCCTTTTTTTTTTTTTTCTTTTTTTTTTCTTTTTTTTTTTTTATCATTTAATTCTAACTATTGGATACATCAATAATTGGGGGTGGGGGGATTTGAACCATGGATGTCTCCATTGAAAACACTAGAAGGTGCCAACCAGTTGAGCTATAAGGCTCTTGATGGCATATTCTCTTTTAAATCATAACACAGTGAGGCATTAATAAGTGCCACAAGTGTTCTGTTCAAAATTTATTCATCCAGATCCACACGTTCACAAATCCTTGAATAGGATTTCAAATTCTACAAATTTGTATTTGCAACTAACATAACTTGCCTCTCTCAAACTTCATAAGACAAGACCTGAGTGCAAAACAGGAAAAATCACTTCAAACCAGTTCCAAGATAGAATCTAATTATCTAAAGTCTAAACTAATAGATGTGAAAACAGATGCTTCAGGCTGAGAGAGTGTAAGGTCTGCCACATTTACCACCAATGTATATAAACGGCCTATTTTTTGATCATTAAACAACATACATCAAAAACAATTCAGCCTAAGCCCATTTACACATGTTGGCTAGTCCTGAAGACTTCTATAGAGAGTAAGCATATTTCAGAGTAATATGGTCAAATCCCTATGTACAGAAGCATTTGCTCAGATTGTTCTATGTTTTCAAGGTTGATTAACATAATAAATCTAAGACTTAAATACACCGTGTTTAGCACATCCATTTTAGTCCCTTAAATTTAAAGTGATTGCTTTTAGTCCCTTAGATTACATGGTTAAACAAAAAAGGGATACACCACTCCATAGGGACTAAAAAAGATCACTTGAAGTTTGTTAGGAACTAAAATCAATCATTTTAAAGCGTTTTAGGGACTAGAAGCGATCATTTTAAACTTCAAGGACTCAAGTTTAGGGACCAACAGTGTATTTTGGACAAAATATAAATTATGACAGCCTAGACTACAACTTCCCATCTAAACTTGAACCCGACTTACTCAATTTTCACCATCCAATTGAAACAAAGTAGAAAATTCAAAGAATTCCAATTCCTTTTCCCCTCCTAAGCTTTATTGACAACTACACCAGCAGCATACTTTCTTCATTTCTTCTTATTGCACATTCTTCAATCTTCATCTCAATTCCCATATGCATATATTTAATTTGAATAATCACTTCCGATTCCAAGTACGCTCTCTTATCTTTTTCTTGAATTATTATTGACAAGTTAAATACGCACCCATTGAGTTTTTAGTTTGAACCCATGAAGTCACCCTCCATAGTTGATTGGCAAGTCTCCTCTCTAATTTTTTGACAATTAAATAGTTACAACAAAGGGAAAACGGGGATTCAAACCCCGGTTATCCTCCTCGTAAAAGAGAACAAGCAAAATGGCATTGAACTACAAGTCCCTTGGCAAAGTCTATTCTCTAATCTAACAACATCACTTATAATCAAAATTCAATACAAAAATGACAATGCACCAAAATACAAATGCCATTCTGATTTTGACATGCATAGTAAATTACCAAAATCAAACCAAAAAAAAAAAAAAAAAAAACTGAGAAATTACGGTACCTCCCAGAATTCAGAAAACAAAGGACTTCAAGTACTCTGGGTCTCTTTTAGCTCTCTCCTGAAACTTCTTAAACCACCGATCCAAAATATCCATAGGCACCACCAGCTTACTCCCATCCACACCACAAAACGACTGCATGAAGTTAAACAAATTCTCCCCGACCTTCATCGCCAACCGCTCCACCTTCTTCTCCGCCGCCACGTCCAGCGACGGCAGCGTCGCCAAGTCCTCCACCGACACCCCAATCTTCGCCGACAGCGGCGCCGCATCGGCCGCCGTCAGCTGCAGCTGCCCATCTCCGGTGGGTTCCGGCCACGCCAGGGAGAGCACCGCGGAGGGGCGGGCCAGGGTGACCGCGCCGCAGAACTGGAAGGCGGAGCCGGGGGCCTGGATGTAGACGGCGAGGGCCTTGTCCGGCGGGAGGGTGAAGGAGTTGAGGAGGAATATGCAGAGCTCGCGGACTTGGTCGTAGGCTTCGCCGACGAAGGTGTTCATGTCGAGGACCCAGTGGAAGGTGTCGATTTGAGAGAAGCTGGAGATGTCCATTGGGAAACTGCGGTTTGGGAACACAACGCCGAACATTTTTGGACGATGAAGAAGGAGAGAACTCGATCGATCATAGAGGATGCAAATGAAATATGCAAAAGTGTCAGCTCAGATGACAAGGTTTTGTAGAAGAGAGGAGATGCGAAGGATCCAGTAGTATCTAGAACACTGGGGATTTAGAACTCAAGAATAATTGTAAGTAACTAGCACTTTCTGTCTTTCTAATTTTTTTTCCTTCCTTTTTGGGGGAAAAAAAAAATGCTAAACGTGGTTGAATTTATAAAATTATATTATTTGAAATAATACCAATTTAAATAAACTATTAAAAAAAAAATTAATACTAGGCAAGAATAAACTTACAAGTTTGATCCAGTGTCATTTTAGTTTTACTAATATTAAAAGTTGTAATTTTAGATCAATAACTTTGATGACTTGGTTACATGGTTTTAAAATCGGAACAATCAAATAACCAAAATTAGGTTTGATTCTCAATTTTTATTCATTTTTAATCGATTCTTTTAGGTCTGATTTTTAGTTTTTATTGATTTTTAATCGATTTTTTCTTGGTTTTTTTGGTCTTTATCAAACTGATTTAGGGTCCAATCTGATAAACTTTTTAAAATACCACTCAATCACTTTAGTCCCTCTAGCCATTGTCCTTAAAAAGTTTATTAATTTATTTTTTAAAAATAAAAAAGTTTTAAACTTTGTGGAGTAAAATGACAATTGCTCAGGGTTAATGGACTATAATTACAAATTTTTAATTTAGTGATCTAAAATAATAATTGATCAAAGTTATAGAATATAAAGTGTGTTTTTGCCTTACTATTAAAATAATTTGTTTAACAAGTGCCCTTAGGGCATTTGTAAATGGACCACTTTAAGAATGTTTTGATACAACTTTTATAAAAAATATATAAAAAAAATCAGTTACTTTTTTCTTTTCTTATAAAAAAATTCTAAAAATATTTGTTTAAACCAATGCTCATAGGTCATTAGTTAACTTTTTCCATATTAAAAAAAAAATTAATTTCAAACTGTTGCCCCAAAAACCTACAAATAATTCATTCCCTTCTCACGATTGTACTGTAGTGACGCCCAAGTGTTCAGTATTTGATGCAGACTGAGCCAAGCAAGCAAGTGAAGATGCAGCTAATTCCTCAGCCTACACATAAATTTTGAACAAATAAATGACACTTGGACAAAAGAGAGAGAGAGAGAGGACAACTTTGAGGAACAAACGTTTTTCGTAGTCATTAGCTACATGTTGCTTTTCTGTATCAGTAACCGCATCATGATGTTGAGCAATTGCTAAAGCATCTGCCAGTGAGTCTGTATTGTGCCCAGAATTACTCCTTCCTTTGAAAAACTCTAGTTGCCTTGCGGCCTAATTATTCATTAGAGATAAATAGATCTCAAACTCTAAAACAAAGTAACCCATAGTGAAATTGAAGCTTAAAATGATTATCGAACAATTATATTAAAAATAAATAAAAAAACCAAAAAAGTTGGGCAATAGATTTATTGAGAAATGAATGTACTGGATAATAATTTCGGATTTTTTTTTTTAAAAATAACTATAAAAGCCAAATTATTTTGTTAATTAGCAACGTTTCTAAACTATTTAGGAAACTAACAACTCGAGTATGTGAGACTTGATTTTATTGTAGCAAATCGAGTCTCAAAGACTTGATTTCTATGAGGTGTATAACTGAGGTGGATTAAAAAAATCCACGTGAAACTCGAGTCTTAGGCTCCGCTTGGGAGTTTATAAGGGAATGAAATAGAATGGAATGAGGTGGATTAAAAAAATCCAAGTGAAACTCGAGTTCCCTCAACCCAGAAATCACAAACCTCGAACTGAAAACACAAACCCACAACAAAATTGAAAACACAACCCACAACAAAAAATTCCAGAAAACACAAACCTGCAAAAATGAAAACACAGACCCACAGCAAAAAATCCCAAAAAACACAAACCCTCACGAAATCGTGATTTTTCAGTTGCCAAGTCCAAGTGCTACGCATTGCTGTGGGTCTTCCTCAGTCCCTCTTTTACCCACTTCTAGTTGTGGCACTGATATGGATCAATGGGCTTCAATAATGGAGGAGATTCTATTTCTATTTCCAGAGCTCTCATCCAACCCTTCCAACTGCAACACTCAAGTCTAGGTACCTTTTTTTATTCACTCTCTGTTTGGAAAACCAAAGAAAATGAAACAAACCAAGTTTTGTGTGTTTTCTGTTTTGGTTTTTATTTTTTGGAAACTCAAGGGCTCTAATAATGGAATTGGAAGAGATAGATCCCAGGCCTTAAACACAAAATGGAGGAAGAAGATGACGAAAATCAAGTCTTAAAGAGTCGATTTCCACATGGATTTTTAATCCACCTTAGCTCTACCAGCACACAGAAATTGAGTCTTTTAAACTCGATTTGCTATAGGAACTCGAGGCTAATAAACTCGAGTTGCTAATTTCTTTAATAGTTTGGAAACGTTGCTAACTAACAAAATAGTTTGGCTTTTATAGTTATTTTTTTTAAAAAAAAAATCCAGTAATTTCTGGCAACAAGTCGGTTCACTTCTAAGTCCAATCTATTCTATAATCACGAATCTGGAAATGACATGAAAGCTTTAGATCATTTTAAGAAGATATTGGAAAATGAACATGATGACATAAACTCTAAGAAGTTCTTATCTATGTTACTCATAATACACATAAACACCATCAACGCTAGTGTTGGTGCAAACACAATAATAATGGAAACAAGACAAAGAGAAATTGAATAATACACTGAATATTATTAATTTGAAGAGATGAACACAACACTATTTAGATTGAGGTGCGGCACTCGCTCTCTTTAAGGAGATTTAAGCCCTTGGTTGGCTAATCTTTGTAACCGGTGCAGACCTTCTCTGACTTGTCTTCCCCAGGATACAACAGCCTAACAAATGTTGTATGGTTAAAATAGCTTCTGCACAAAGCATTCAAGCCCAAAACTCCACTAGAAGAACACCTTTCTTTGGCCCGAAATTTCTCAAGTATTTAGAAATATTATTGAATTCACTCTCTCACACAATAGTCTTTACTTTTAACTATTTCTCTTTTTATTCACTCTTGATATAAAATTAGTCCATAACATAGCCATAAATATAGTCTTCCAACCCTTCGCATAACCTACATGTTATTTATTAATTTAGAAAACTTCTCTTAATTTATTTAATCTAACTTACATACAAGTAACTATTTCTTTAACAAATTATAATTCATCTCTTTATTCATCTTCAGTTATTTTAAGTTTCAACATATTTAATTTAAAATGTACTAACATTCTGCCACTCATTTTAATATTAAATTTGGAAAATGAGAGATTATTGGGCAAAGATGGATTATTATGCATCATGAAGGTGTGCTCTGCATTGAACCTTCATTTAGTGAAACAACAATCTCTACTCCAGAGTCAGCAGTGGTCTCCAACTTGAACTATGACTGCTTAAGGGATAAAGTATTACTGCTCACACATAATGATCCAGGTGTTGACATGAGCTTTTATAGCTAGCATTTTATGGTTGTGTGCTGATTCCAATTTCATAAGTGTATTTGAGATTAAGTCCAAATCTCATAGGGAGTGGCCCCACCCCCACACTCACATAGGTAAAATTTTGTCAAGGGTGCTCCTATAATTCTGACACCCCACTCATACTGAGTTACAAATTTCATTAAGAGTTTTTTACTCAACCTCTCCACATTACAGGATAAACACACTTACATCATAAGGATGAACAATTAAAAAATTATTTACAAAAATAAATAATTAAAAAAAATGAATAGTGCATTTCTTATAACCATCGTATGATTCATTTTTTCCATTGAACCCAATTCTCAGGATCTCTGGTCCTTGGGTTGGGTATCCTCATACATGGCTCATGATTCTATGGACTTTAGTCCTATCCCCCTCAATGTATTCCATACCTTATCTTTTTCCAAGGCCTTGGTAAATGGATCTGTAAGATTATCATTAGATTTAATATAATTCACAGTTATAATGCCACAACTCAAATAAGATCGCACGGTATTGTGCTTTCTTCTTATAGGTCTGGATTTACCGTTGAGTAACAGTTTTTAACTCTACCAATTGCAGCAGTGCTATCACAATGAATTAATATAGGTGGAATTGGCTTTTCCCAAAGTGGAATTTCATATAACAAATCTCTAAGCCAATTTGCATCTTCACTAGATGAAGCTAATGTTATTAATTCAGCTTCCATTGTTGAATTAACAATTATTGTTTGCTTTTTAGATTTCCAACAAATAGCACCACTACCTAAGGTAAAAATATAACCAGTGGTAGAGAGAGAATCACCTGACAAAGTATTCAAATCGGCATCACTAAAAACTTCAATCACAGTAGTGTACTTTTTATAAAATAAGCCATAGTTTTTGGCACCAATTAAATATCTCATGACTCGCTCAATAGCTAGCCAATGATATTTACTAAGCTTGCTAGTAAATCTGCTAAGCACTCCTACTGCATATGCAATGTAAGGTCTAGTGCAATCAGTAGCAAAACGCAAACTACCAATAACACTAGCATAATCCTTTTGATTAAAAATCTCATCATCATTATTCATAGGAAATAAATGAACACTAGAATCAAAAGGAGTAGCTACTTTTGTGATCATGAAAATTATATTTTCTCAATATTTTCTGAACATAATGTGATTGATCAAGATATATTCCATCACATGTTTTTGTAATTTTCATGCCCAAAATAAAATTAACCTCACCAAGATCTTTCATATCAAAGTGGTTTTTAAGCATACTTTTCGTCTCATTTATAACATATATATTTGAGTCAAAAATCAACATATCATCCACATAGAGGCTAATAATAACATATAAATTATTTCATGATTTAGAATAAATAAATTTATCACATTCATTTGATTTATAATCATTCTCAATCGTACAAGAATCAAACTTTTCTTGCCACTGCTTAGGTGCTTGTTTTAAGCCATATAGGGATTTAGTTAGCTTACATACCTTACTTTCTTGTCCAGGCTCTACAAAGCCTTCGGATTGATCCATATAAATCTCTTCCTCTAGGTTCCTATTTAGAAAAGTAGTTTTTACATCCATTTGATGAATTTCCAAATAAAAAATTGTAGCAATAGCAATTAACAATCTAATAGATGTAATTCTTGTTACCGGAGAAAATGTATCAAAGAAATCAAGATCAGCTTTTTGTTTAAAGTCTTTTGCAACAAGTCTAGCTTTAAACTTATCTATTGATCCATCCAGTTTCAATTTTTTTCTAAGGACCCATTTACAACCTATGGTCTTACAACCCGGTGGAAGATCTACTAATTTCCAAGTTTTATTAGAAATTAGAGATCCCATCTCATCATTTACAGCCTCTTTCCAAAATATAGCATCAAGTGATGTTAAAGCCTCCTTTAAATTTTGGGAATTTTCCTCAATGTGAAAAACCTAATAATCAGGACCAAAATCTTTTTCAACTCTAGCTCTTTTACTCTTTCTAGGTTCCATCTCAAAATTTTCTCGATTTTGTAAATGGGAAGTAGAAGAACTAAGTTGTGACAAAATATTTTCTTCATCTCCACTATTTTTTAATTTAAAAGGAAATTTTTCTTCATGAAAAATTGCATCACCAGATTCAAAAATTATTTTGTTTTCAAGATCAAAAAATCTATAGGCTGTACTATTAATCGCATAACCAAGAAAAACACAAGTAGTAACTCTAATACACAATTTAGGCATTTTAGGGTCAGTAAGCCTTACATAAGCAAGACAACCCCATACTCTCAAGTATTCCAAATTTGGCTTATGTCCTTTCCACATCTCAAAAGGTGTGGTATGTGACTTTTTATGTGGCACCCTATTCAAAACATGACATATAGTTAAAATAGCTTCACCCCAAAAATGTAAAGGTGCACTAGATTCAATTAACATGGCATTTGTTTACTCAATTAGAGTTCTATTTTTTCTTTCAGCCACACCATTAGAAGCAAGTGAATAAGGTGCAATAGTTTCATGGATAATTCACAAAGATTGAACAAATGAGTTGAATGCACTTGATTCATACTCACGGCCTCTATCACTTCTTATTCTTTTTTATTTTTCTACCAAATTGATTTTCAACTTCTTTTAAAAAATTTTGAAAATTTTCAAAAGCGTCACTTTTATTTTTCAACAAATAAACAGTTGTATATTTTGATAAATCATAAATAAAAGTGATAATATATCTATTTTCTCCACAAGTTAAAATTTCCTCAAATTCACATAAATTGGAGTGAATTAACTCAAGCAATTCGGTATTTCTTACAACACTTTTATGAGGCCTTTTTGTAATCTTAGCTTGACTACAAGTTTCACATTTTTCAAAATCTTTTGATAGTCTTGGAATTAATCCTAAACTACTCATGATTCTCACATATCTACTATTTATATGACACAAACGAGCATGCCAAAAATTAATATAAACATATAAACCGAATTAGTAGATGCTTTATTATTCTCAACATTCAATTTAAACATTCCATCACAAGCATAACCCTTACCCACAAATAATCCCTTTTTAGTGATTACATAATTATCAGATTCCATAGTTTGCTTGAAGCCAGCCTTATTAAGCAAAAAACTTGACATAAAATTCTTCCTCATGGAAAAAGTGTAAAATACATCTTTCAATGTTAGCACACATCTAGAAGTGAATTTCAATTCCTAAGAACCTTGGTTTTGCTCGAGTCACCAAGCATAACAGTTTTTTCTTCTTCAAAAGGAGTGTACAACTTAAACAAATTTTTATCATAGCAGACGTGCCTATTAGCACCAGAATCTACCCACCACCCTTCAACATATTGCACCATATTGATGTCTGTAATCATAGCTACTAATGGCTCTTCAGTTATGTTAGCCTGTGAGACAGATTCACGTTTCCGAAATTTGCAAAATTGAGCAATATGCCCACTCTTGCCACAAACAAAACATGGTCTGTTAAATTGATCTTGTGAAAGGGGTCCTTGGTTCTTATTGTAATTTTTATTTGGGTTTCCCCTTCCTTGATGTCTATTATTATTTTTAAAGGCTCTCTTTTTAGGCTTCAATTGACTATTTCTAAGAAAATGATTTTTGGGTATAACTCATCTCTTTATTTATCTTCAGTTATTTTGAGTTTCAACATATTTAATTTAAAATGTACTAACAGCTGGTATATAGGGACATACAAAGCAATTTGAGGAAAATTTCAAGTTGGAAACCATTCTTAGCATCCTGATGCACACAAACTAATTAAAATGTTAAATATTATATATAACGAGTAGTAGACTCACACGATGCGTGAGATTAGATAATTATTTTCTAATTGTGGTATAAAATATAATTTGTTTTCTAAATTTTGTTGAATATAATTTTGTTCTTTCTAAAAATTAAACAATTTCTAAAATGATTTCATCTTTCTAACTCTACCAATATATCATTGTATTATTTTGGGTTGCGTCTGATTGATATTATTCCTTTATGAGGTTGTCCATATTATTCGAAATTATGTTACATTGCACTATGTTTTTTTTTTTTTTTTGTGCAATTAAACTTTTTAAGTTTTGAATAAATCATTCAAATTCCTTAGTCTCTTAAAGAATATTAATGTTGCTCAAATAATTGATAGACACATTCAAATGCATAGTCAAGACTTTTTATTTTTTATTTTATATAAATTAAATTCTCACTTTCAAAATAACTAACTCAAACATAAATCAAACCAAAACAATAACAAGGAGAGAGATTACTTGTGATAAAAAAAAACTTGAAAATATAACACTAAAACGTATTAACCCAAAATAAAGTTTTAAAAAATACAATGATTCATCAACCTTAAGTAGAGTTGCAAAAAAGAATAAAAAATCGAGAGAGAGAGAGAGAGAGAGAGAGAGAGAGAGAAATTTATAAAAATGAAATCTATGATGTGGCTTGATGCAAATGTGTTGCAAACAAATATTAATCATAAATACAAAAAAAAAAAAAAAAAAAAACTTTTGATACGCTGAACCATGATCACAAAGGATTAGGAGTGGATAATGATTTCTCAAGCACAACAAATCCATAAGAGTCACATAATAGGAAATCAAGACCACCAAAAAATGAAAAAAAAAATTTGAGAGAGAGAGAAAAATAACATTTTGTGTGTGAGAAAACTATGCATAGAATGTGAGAGAGAATTAGAATTTATAATAAGAAGATGAAAATAAGAACCAAAAATAAAGGAAGATAAAGGGATAGAGAAAGAGAGATATTAAAGTAGCTAGTAGTGGGAAGATGAAAGGGTGAAAGGGAGAGGAAAAAGAGTAAAAATATAAGATATAGTAATAAACATCAAATTATTCAAGTCATGCTATATAATATAATAATGATATATTCTTATATACTATATTTATAATGTAATAAAATGACATCTATTAAATCAAAGAAAAAAAATATCATTGTAAAAATACAAAACTAAATCACATCAATCTAAAGTGAAGTTCTAAAAAACATAAAAATTCATCAACTTAAAGTAAGCATTGAAAACAGCTTATGTTGATAATATGAGATTGAATAATTCAATAACCTACAACAGAATGTTAATTATTCAATAACTGAAAATATACTTACATTTTTTTATAGTGTAATATGAGGCTAGCCATACCACGTTAACCATATTATAGGATGTAAAAAATTTATAAAAATTTATAAAAAAGAAGGAAAATAATTATGAAAGTTTTCAATTCACAATTATCAATAATACTTTGGAAAGAAACTCATAATCTCAACCAAAGGGAAAAAAAATGAAAACCTAGAAACTCATATGGTCTAGGTATATTTGATAACTCAAAATGATATGCATCTCAAAATTTAGCACAGTCATGTTCAATTTAGGCCAAGTATATAGGTTCATTACTTCAGTTCAACACATAACAATGATAACATAAACAACAATTGTAATAGACAATTAACAATGGTAAACTTAGGCTTCCCAAGCATTAGTAGTATAGTTATTCCTTACTCCTCTATCTACATCAAATTGGTTGAAATCACAAACATGAATTCTATGATGTGGCTTGATGCAAATGAGCTGCAAACAAATATTAATGATAAATACAAAAAAAAAAAAAAAAAAACATTTGATACATTGAACCATTATCACAAAGGATTGGGAGTGGACCATGATTTCTCTAGCACAACAAATCCGTAGGAGTCACATAATAGGAAATCAAGACCACCAAAAAATGAAAAAAAAAAAAATTAAAACTTTGAGAGAAAGAGAGAGAAATAACATTTTGTGTGTGAGAAAACTATGCACATAATGTGAGAGAGAATTGGAAATTTATAATAAGAAGATGAGAATAAAAAGAGTGAAAAATAAAGAAAGATAAAGGGATAAAGGAAGAGATATTAATGTAGTTAGTTGTGGGAAGATGAAAGGGTAAAAGGGAGGGGAAAAGGTTTGAGAATGTGTAACAATAAGCTAAGAAAATTAATAAAAAGAAAAAGAGTTAAGAGAGAGAGAGAGAGAGAGAGAGAGAGAGAGAGAGTTGGAAGTAAGTAGAGGATGTGGTTGATGATGTGTTTCAACAGAAGTGTAATAACAATAAATACTACGCTTCAACTTTTAGAGATATATATAGATGACAGGTAAGCAACATATTCTTTTGATAAAATTTGGTCCATTAGAATATGAGTAAAATGTTTTGTTGGTAAACATGGAAGTTGGAATTTGAGTTGCAACTTTGGTTGTTGCTACCTTTCCCATTAACCAAATGCAAAATAGTCGTCATCTTCTCATTTACAATATCCACGATTTTGTGTATATACTATATATAACTCATAATAGAATCTTATCTGTTTAAAAAAAAAAAAAAACTCACAGGAGAAATACACCCCAAAAAAGACAAATAGAAACATTTTAATAAATATATTATAAGTGTTTTGATCCTTTTCTATTATTATAGAATATAAATATTTTAACCCAACTTGCATGCGTACTGCCAAAAATATATTAATCAAATTTGTGTAAAAATTTTGACTCATGAATTACATTTTTTAACCCAATGTACACACTATTGAATTACATTTTTTTTCCTATAATCTTAATACGCATGTCAAATTTCATGCTAATCTAATGCTATATACTATTTAGTCCATAAACTCATTTTTAATGCATAATTTTAATATAAAAATTCGGCGTAACCCTTCATTTTGGTTTTTTCCCATTTTGGTTCCTACATTTTAATTTTACTACTTTTAGTCCTTAAACCAATTAAAGCGTGTTATTTTCATCCTTTCTGTCAGTCAATCGACAGAAATATCTGAAGTGGTTGATAGAGGAATTAAAATATTATACAAAATGCCACATCAACATCTATTTTTTTAAAATAATTTATCAATTTTAACTAAATAAAAAAAGAAAAAACAGAATTAAAAACAATAAAATACATAAATTTAGATCTAATTCAGTTTGAACAAGAACACACAAGAACATGATTACAGATTTAAACATCAACACAAGAACATAAGAGCACAAACCCAGAACCAAACATAAACTTAAATTTGAATTGAAAAAAATACAACATCTTCACTAAACACAAAACCCAGACAGGGTGCTAAACTCCTTATTCATTTTCCTATCTCTCTCTTCCTCTTGGGTCAAAAATCTCTCTCACCCTCTTGGCTTATTCTTATTTCCTTTTCTCTTTAAGTTCAGGTTATAGCTTTTGGGATATGGATTCGATCTGGGTTTAGAGAAAGAGAGGCTGAGATGCAGTGGTTGGAATTTGGGTAGAGAGAGGGGTTGAGATTGGAAGTTGTTTGGATTTAGGTTTAGAGAGAGAGGGGTTGAGAATGGCGGTGATTTGGAGCAAATCAAGGTGAAGGAATCTCCTTCTTCGGCTTCTCCCTACACCAAACGAGCATAATATAAAGGGGTAAACTTCAACGACAAGTAGGTCTTGATTTGAAGAAAATGACGGGCAACATTTGGGTTTTTGGATTTTTTGGTTGATTTGATAATTTTTGGATTTGATTATTTTGTTTGGGTTTGAGAAAATTGGGGGTTTTGGTTTGTTTTTCCTGTGGGCATCTAACTCGATCTTCATTGACGATTCATTCTCTCTCTCACAATTCCACCAATCTGAATTTTTTGTGTTTGTTTCTTAAGAAATTTATGGGTTTGAAGGTTAAGGTTTGCTTTTTTGGAGATTAGTTTGGTTGTTGGGTTTATGGGTCTTCTAGGTTTGGTTGTTTTGCTGGAGATTCGGATTTGGTTCTAGGAGATTGATTTTGCAGGAGATCTAGGTTTGAGAGTTGTAGCTATAACTGTAACCACAAACTCACCGGGTTTGAAACATTTTGCAGGAGATCAATTTTTCTTTGCTTATCTATGTGTAACTTGATAAAATACAAAAATAACTTGAATAACCTGATGTTTGTTATTGAGTTCTTTGTGTTTTTAATTTTGAGTTTGTGTTTGGTTCTAGGTATGTGCTCTTATATTTTTGGGTTGATATTTAAATTTGTGATCATGTTCTTGTTCAAAATGAATTAGATCTAAATTTATGTATTTTATCATTTTTAATTCTGTTTTATCGTTCTTTATTTAGTTAAAATTGATAAATTATTAAAAAAAATTAGATGCTGATGTGGCATTTTTAATAATATTTTAATTCCTCTGTCAGCCATCTCAGATATTTCCATCGATTAACTGACAGAAAGGACAAAAATAACACGTGTTAATTGGTTTAGGGACTAAAAGTGGCAAAATTAAAACGTAGGGAACAAAATGGAAAAAAGTCAAAATGTAGAGACTAAAAGTGCATTTATGCCTACAAATTCAAATTTAAAATTTGAACATTTAATAGATTAACAAGCTATTGATCTCTGATCATTTTGAAATTTTACAAGCATGGAGGTTATACAATAAACATGTAATTCAACGGTAGATTTAGCGAAATCCACATTTAAAAAAAACATTTTAACTGTTGTAACATTACTCAAAGCCACACTAGGTGTAACTTGACAAATTATGCAAATAATAATAATAAGGACAGATATTTTAAATTTCTATTTAACTAGTAGCATTTAGGCACTAGAGAAGTACAAAAAAGAAAAAGAAAAAAAAAAAAAAACTAAACAAAACTAAACTAAGCATCAATAAAAAATTCGTGGATGTTCAATTAATTTAAATACTTGCTATATACTACTTACTACTTATGGGATTGTCACCCTCTTTAAATGAATGAAAATAACTTTAAACTTTATAATAAAAATGACATACTCTAAAAATACAGTTTTAAATATAGAAATATAAAGTATTTGATGTTGAAACAAAAAAATATATTTAGATATATATATATATATATATATATATAGAAATACTTATGTTTTGTTTTTATAGAAAAATTACACACACTTATTGTTTTTTAAAAGAAAGCAGGATGTTTGGTACATGGCAGGAAATTTGTGGCTCGTCACTACGTATGCATATTGTATTACAAGAAAATTTCAACTCACAATTCATAGGACACAATATTCAAATTTTTTATTTCTTTTATCTTACATTTATTTTTTACACATAGAGTTATAATAATATTTGAAAATTTGTGACCTATAATCCATAATGACTGTTTTTTAATGTCAAGCCAAGAAGCTACTTGATTTCTTTTTTGGGTAGACAAAATTTGAACTCAAGTCCCATATTTTACAATAAAAGACTTTACCATTGAAAATGACTGCAACATGTTGTCATACTTATTTTTTATTTTGATAATGCACAACCTTATTTTGTGAAACATCCAATAGACTGAAACCATGTGAAAAGTTTTCAAATACAAACACATTTTCTTGATTTCAAAATTTTATTTATATAGTCAAAAGGCTCATAATTAGTTCTTGATAAATTACTAGGTTACCCAACTCACATCCAAATATACATTATTTGTTTGTTCACTTTTCTTTAGTTGTATTTAACTTTTAGTAATTCAACAGTTGAAAATCAAGAGGAAACCAAAGTTACCAATACTTTTCCCAAGATCATTTCAAAATTTTTTATTGAAATGAAATATTGTGGTGTTGTCTTAATTTAAATATGCTATTTTTGTGTCACCATTTTTCTTTTTCTGTGACTAGATGACCCCAAAATTGTAGCATAAATTAGAATGAAAATGTAAATTCCAAAAAATAAACTTATAACGATATTTTAAGCATATATTTTAAACTACAATGCCTTTTGCATAACATATTATAAAAGAGAGTAAATCACTTAAATAAATGCAACTTGAACTAAATTCATTCCAAGAACAATGTGCACGCAATGGCTTAAATGCCAACAAGAATTTTATTGATGAATTGAAAATTCTAAAAACAACACACATTGGTCTCAATTAAACTCCAAAAAAAAAGAAAAGAAAAGAAAATACCACATTTTACTACAATCACTAGCCAATGCATTATTAATATTATAGTAGCCAATGATGAGCCTGTTTGAATTCATAGGCATGATTAAATTCTCCAAGGTTTTGCTGCAGCCCTAGAAGCACCGCGTGCACATTTACTCCTAAGCAATGGAGGGAACAATGGGTTGAGTGGGAACATCTTGGGCCAACACTTGTGACTAATAACAGTGATGGATTTGCAGCAAGCAGGACCAACCAAACTAAATTTACCCCTGGAAAGTGTTCCATAAATCTCATCAACACACCAATTAATGCTTGAAAGTGATGACCAGCATTTTGCAACATCTTTTCCCCAATTCCCATCTGATAGTCCTAGGAAAGGTAATTTCCCTGGCAAATAGAGCTTGCTTACAGTGATCTGATCTGCTCCTAGAGGTGAAGGTGCAAGTCCTCCAACTCCAGAGCCAGTTAAACAAACGTTTTTAAGTGTTGAATGAAAAGCTGGGTTAAAAGGGAACAATTTAGGTAAGCAATGGTCACTAACCAAAGTGATGGCTTTACAACAAGTAGGGCCAAAGAAGTTAACTCTGCCATTAAAGAGTGAATTCATAACGTTTGTAAGACACTCAGGTACATCTGAAAGAGATGACCAGCATTCCTGTATATCTTGATTCCCCGATAAAATCCCTGGTAAAGCAGCCTTACTTGCGGTGATTCTGGAGACCTGTCCGTTTCCTTTAGATGGTTGACCACAAGAGTTATTGAGCAAAGGACCAAAGAGGGGATTAGAGGGGAACAAATTAGACAAGCAATTTCCCTCAATCTCCGAGATGGCTTTGCAACAAGAGGAACCTATAATGCTGAATTGGCCATTGACAAGTGAACCAAAAACTTGAGTAAGACACCCTGGTATGTCTACAAGAGATGACAAGCACTGCCCATTTGCCCCTGAAAGTCCCCCAGCTCCAAGGTTTGGGAACAATCTAGTTATTTGTGGCAATAATCCTGGTATTTGTGACAATCCTGGTATTTGAGGCAATTCAGGTTTTTGTGGAAATTGAGCTAGCCCTGTAGGAACCAACATTGCCAAACACGCATATATTAACATAAGAGCAATCCTTTGTGATTTATATGCCATGGTAGTTATAAAAAAGGATAAAGTTGTAGTATGTGTGACTACTGGTTTATCAATGGTATTGGAGGACTCTTGAGGCTAATGGAAGCAAAAGGATGTAGATTTATAGTACTTACCAAAGACATAAAAACTGAAACCTATTTAAGTGTCATTGATGCATTAGTTTAATACATCAAAATCTGTTCTATTAATGCCATCAATGCTAGAAAATTTTCATTAAGATCACGATAAGTTATGCTTCATTGATGTTGGTCATTTTTCCCAAAGACGTTCTTGAAAATAATGAATTTAATAATAATAATAATAATAATAATAATAGACCTGAAGGGGTCTTTTGGTATAAAGATCAAGGATTTTGAATAAAACTTCCGTGGTTGCTGCTACTTTTCCTACTAACCAAACGCAAAACAATTGTCAACTTCTCATTTACAAAATCCACGATTTTGTGTATATACTATATATAACTCACAGTATCTTATCAGTGAAAAAAAAAATCTCACAGGACAAATACACCTCAAAAAGAGAAAAATAAAAACATTTTAATAAATATATTATAAGTGTTTTGATCCTTTTATTATAGTATATAAATCTCTTAACCAAAATTACATGCGTACTACCCAAAATATATTAATCAAATTTGTGTAACAAAATTTGACTGATGAATTACATTTTTTAACCCAACGTACACACTATTGAATTACATTTTTTTCTGTATTCTTAACATGCGTGTCAAATTTCCTGTTAATCTGATGTTATTTACTATTCAACCCATAAACTCCTTTTTAATGCATAATTTTAATATAAAAATTTGGATTTAAATTTTGAACAGTTAATAGATTAACAAGCTATTGATCTCTGATCATTTTAAAATTTTAAAGGCATGGAGGTTATACAGCAAACATGTAATTCAATAGTAGATTTAGAGAAATTCACTTAAAAAAAAAAAATTTTAACTATTGTAACATTAATTAAAACCACACTAAGTGTAACTTGAAAAATTATGCCAATAATAATAATAAGAACTGACATATTAAATTTATCTTTAATTAGTGGAACTTAGGCACTAGAGAAGTACCAAAAAAAAAAAATCTAAACTAAGCATTGGTACAATATTCGAGAATATTCAATTAATTTAAATATTTGCTATATACTACTTATTACTTATGGGATTGTGACCCTCATTAAATGAATCAAAAAAAAAAAAAACTTTAAGCTTTGTAATAAAAAAGATATACTTTAAAAATATAGTTTTATATATAGAAATATAAATTATTTGATATCAAAACAAAAACATATATATATATATATATATATATATATATATATATATGTAGGTATGTATATATATATATATATATATAGAAATACATGTGAATTGTTTTTATAGAAAAATTACATACAGTAAACATGTAATTCAACAGTAGATTTAGTGAAATTTACATTTTAAAAAAAAAAAAACATTTTAATTATTATAACATTACTTAAAGCCACACTAGGTGTAACTTGACAAATTATGCCAATAATAATAATAAGAACAGATATATTAAATTTATCTTTAATTAGTAGAACTTAGGCACTGGAGAAGTACAAAAAAGAAAAAGAAAAAAGCTAAACTAAACTAAATTAAACGAAGCATCAGTACAAACTTCGTGAATGTTCAATTAATTTAAATATTTGCTGTATACTACTTATTACTTATGGGATTGTGGCCCTCTTTAAATGAATCAAAATAACTTTAAGCTTTATAATAAAAAAGATATACTTTAAAAATATAGTTTTATATATAGAAATATAAATTATTTGATATCAAAACAAAAACATATATATATATATATATATATATGTATGTATGTATGTATGTATGTATGTTTGTACATATATAGAAATACTTATGTCTTGTTTTTATAGAAAAATCACGTACACTTGTCTTTTAAGGGAAAGGAGGTTGTTTGGTACTTGACGGAAAATTTGTGGCTCGTCATTGCATATGCATATTGTATTATGAGAAAATTTCAACTCACAGTTCATATGACACAATATTCAACTTATTTTATTTTATTTTTTATCTTACATTTATTTTTTTACATATATAGTTATAATAGTATTTGAAAATTTGTGACGTATAATCCATAATGATTGTTTTTTAGTTTCAAGCCAAGACACTATCTGATTTCTATTTTGGGTAGGCATAATTTGAACTCAAGTCCCTTATTTTACAATATAAGAGTTTATCATAGAAAATAACCAAAACAAGTTGTCATACTTATTTTTTTATTTTGATATTGCATAGCCTCATTTTGTGAAATCTCCAATAGACTAAAACCATGTGAAAAGTTTTCAAATACAAACACATTTTCTTGATTTCAAAATTTTATATATATAGTCAAAAGGCTCATAACTATGTCTTGATAAATTACTAGGTTACCCAACTCACATCCAAATATATGTTATTTGTTTGTTCACTTTTCTTTAGTTGTATTTAACTTTTAGTAATTCAACAGTTGAAAATCAAGAGGAAACCAAGGTTACCAATACTTTTCTCAAGATCATTTAAATTTTTTTTTATTGAAATGAAATATTGTGGTGTTGTCTTAATTTAAATATGCTATTTCCGTGTCACCATTTTTCTTTTTCTGTGACTAGATGACCCCAAAATTGTAGCATAAATTAGAGTGAAAATGTAAATTCCAAAAAATGAACTTATCACAACATTTTAAGCATATATTTTAAGCTACAATGCCTTTTTGCATAACATATTATAAAAGAGAGTAAATCACTTAAATAAATGCAACTTGAACTAAATTCATTCCAAGAACAATGTGCACGCAATGGCTTAAATGCCAACAAGAATTTTATTGATGAATTGAAAATTTTAAAAACAACACACTAGGAAACATTGGTCTCAATTAAACTCCAAAAAAAAGAAAAGAAAAGAAAATACCACATTTTACTACAATCACTAGCCAATGCATTATTAATATTGTAGTAGCCAATGATGAGCCTGTCTGAATTCATAGGCATGACTAAATTCTCCAAGGTTTTGTTGTAGCCCTAGAAGCACTGCGTGCACATTTACTCCTGAGCAATGGAGGGAACAATGGGTTGAGTGGGAACATCTTGGGCCAACACTTGTGACTAATAACAGTGATGGATTTGCAGCAAGCATGACCAACCAAACTAAATTTACCCCTGGAAAGTGTACCATAAATCTCATCAACACATCGATTAATGCTTGAAAGTGATGACCAGCATTTTGCAACGTCTTTTTCCCAATTCCCGTATGATAGTCCTAGGAAAGGTAATTTCCTTGGCAAATAGAGCTTGCTCACAATGATCTGATCTACTCCCAGAGGTGAAGGTGCAGGTCCTCCAACTCCAGAGCCAGTTAAACAAACGTTTTTAAGTGTTGAATGAAAAGCTGGGTTAAAAGGGAACAATCTAGGCAAGCACTGGTCACTAACCAAAGTGATGGCTTTACAACAAGTTGGGCCAAAGAAGTTAACTCTGCCATTAAAGAGTGAATTCATAACGTCTGTAAGACACCCTGGTACACCTGAAAGAGATGACCAACATTCTTGTATGTCTTGATTCCCCGATAAAATCCCTGGTAAAGTGGCCTTACTCGCAGTGATTCTGGAGACCTGTCTGTTTCCTTTAGATGGTTGACCACAAGAGTTATTGAGCAAAGGAGCAAAGATGGGATTAGAGGGGAACAAATTAGACAAGCAATTTCCCTCAATCTCCGAGATGGCTTTGCAACAAGAGGAACCTATAATGCTGAATTGGCCATTGACAAGTGAACCAAAAACTTGAGTAAGACACCCTGGTATGTCTACAAGAGATGACAAGCATTGCCCATTTGCCCTTGAAAGTCCCCCAGCTCCAAGGTTTGGGAACAATCCTGGTATTTGTAACAATCCTGGTATTTGAGGCAATCCAGGTGTTTGTGGCAATTGAGCTAGCCCTGTAGGAACCAACACTGCCAAACACGCATATATTAACATGAGAGTAATCCTTTGTGATTTATATGCCATGGTAGTTATCAAAAAGGATAAAGTTGTAGTATGTGTGACTACTGGTTTATCAATGGTATTGGAGGACTCTTGAGGCTAATGGAAGCAAGAGGATGTCGATTTATAGTACTTACCAAAGACATAAAAACTGAAACCTGTTTAAGTGTCATTGATGCATTAGTTTAATACATCAAAATCCATTCTATTAATGCCATCAATGCTAGAAAACTTTCATTAAGATCACGATAAGTTATGCTTCATTGATGTTGGTCATTTTTCCCAAAGACGTTCTTGAAGATAATGAATTTATTAATAATAATAATAATAATAGACTGAAGGGGTCTTTTGGTATAAAGATCAAGGATTTTGAGTACAACTTCCATCATTGTTGCTACTTTTCCTATTAACCAAACGCAAAACAGTTGTCAACTTCTCATTTACAAAATCCACGATTTTGTGTATATGCTATATATAACTCACAGTATCTTATCAGTTAGAAAAAACAAAAAAATCTCACAGGACAAATACACCTCAAAAAGAGAAAAATAAAAACATTTTAATAAATATATTATAAGTGTTTTGATCCTTTTATTATAGTATATAAATCTTTTAACCCAAACTGCATGTGTACTACCCAAAATATATTAATCAAATTTGTGTAAAAATTTTGATGGATGAATTACATTTTTTAACCCAACGTACACACTATTTAATTACATTTTTTTTTTCTATATTCTTAATACCTATGTTAAATTTCATGCTAATCTGATGTTATTTACTATTCGGCCCATAAACTCCTTTTTAATGAATAATTTTAATATAAAAATTTGGACTTAAATTTTGAACAGTTAATAGATTAACAAGCTATTGATCTTTGATCATTTTAAAATTTTAAAGGCATGGATTGATCTTTGATCATTTTAAAATTTTAAAGGCATGGAGGTTATACAGTAAACATGTAATTCAACAGTAGATGTAGTGAAATTCGCATTAAAAAAAAAAATTTAACTATTATAGCATTACTTAAAGCCACAATAAGTGTAACTTGACAAATTGTGCCAATAATAATAAGAACTGATATATTAAATTTATCTTTAATTAGTGGAACTTAGGCACTAGAGAAATACAAAAAAATAAATAAACTAAACTAAGTATCAATGCAAAATTCGTGAATATTCAATTAATTACAGGTGGCCCATGGATGTTTGATAATCAACTTCTTATGCTTCAACGTTGGAAGAAAGGGATGAATGTGGGCAATATAAAGTGGACTTATGCATCACTATGGGTTCAAATTTGGGGAGCTCCATTTGATATGGCCTCCCCTCAGGTTGCACAAAAGGTGGGAAACAGATTAGGGGTGGTGGAGGATATGGAAAGAAGACGCAAACAAGATGATCAGAATTTCTTTATGCCTGTCAGAGTTGCACTACCACTTGAGAAACCGTTATGACGAGGTGGTTTTATAGCAGGATCGGATGGAGTACACTCATACGTGACCTTTAAATATGAGAGACTGCCCATGTTTTGTCACTACTGTGGACTACTTGGTCAGGATTTGCACCATTGTGCATTACACTTTGCAAGGAAGAAGAATGGAGATGGGGTGGATTACCAGTATGGAGAATGGTTGAAGTCAGAGGGTGGTCGTGCTAAGTCCCCCCCTAAATGGAGTGCGAACCTGAGAAGAGGTTTTGATGCTGATGCGGAGGATGTTCTAGGGTAGAAATCAAACCACACAGTGGTGGTGGTGGAGTTACCGGTGGCGTAGAGGGAGACTACTGAACATGTGAACAGCTGTCATGATGAGGGAAATCCTGTGAATTACAGGATTGTTCTTGAATCTCAGCAGCATGAAAATAAAAGGATTGATAGTTTTAAGGGAGTTGATATCGCATGCATTGAGGATAATTCTAACGTAGGACAAGGAGCTGATAAGGTTATTACGGTGGTGTTTAGGGATAATTTAACTTTGAATAAGGAGAGAAGTCCCGTGCAACTAGTGGTTCGTTGGGCCTCTAAAGGTGTTGGGCCTTCTTCATCACAAACTCAAGGTAAATGGACAAGGCTTAATCGGATGGAATTTGGGCTGAGTGGAATTACTAAGGCCTTCAATTTACCAACACTTGGGAAAAAAGGCTCATATCTAGGGGACTGAAACGGATATCAGCCTTGGTCAGGAAGAACAAGTTGTGAAGCGTGGCAGGTTTAATGAGAGCAGTGCAAGGGAGAATGATATATCGGCGAGGGTGGTGTCCCACCCTTGTTGGGAGCAATGAGGCTCTTAAGTTGGAACTTCCAAGGGCTTGGGAACCATTAGACAAGTTGTGACCTTCGTAGAATTGTGAGGGAACAAGCTCCCATGGTGTGCTTTCTAATGGAAATTCTGTTGGATAAGGAAGGCTTTGTACAACTCTATGACAACCTACCTTTCCTGAACCGAATCATTGTGAAGTACCCGGATTTAGGAGGAGGATTGGCTTTGATTTGGAAGATGATGGTTTTGAATGGTATTTGACATGTTTTTATGGTTGGCCTGAAGCAAATCAGAAGGAGAAATCTTGGCAGCATTTAGCTCACTTAAAATCATTCATTGATGGCCTGTGGCTTTGCATAAGTGATTTTAATGCATTCCTTAACTCCTTTGAGAAACTTAGTAAGCATCCACCATAACATGGACAGGTTGCTGCATTCAAGGAAGCATTGGATTTGTGCCAGTTAGAAGACTTGGGGTTTAGAGGTTATCCTTTTACATGGAATAACAACTAACTTGGGGATGCAAATACTAGGGTGAGGCTTGATAGGGTAGTGGCTACAAAGGAATGGAGGGAGAAATTTCAGCTAAGCTCAGTCACACATCTCTCATCTCATGCCTCGGACCACTTGCCTATTATACTCCAAACCAAGAGTTTTAGCCTGAACAGATTTATGAAGGATAGGAAGTTCAAGTTTAAGGAGTTCTGGTTCATTTTGGATGATTGTGAAGCTATGATAAGGGTTGCCTGGGATCGGGTTGGTCATGGATTTGCTGGTTTGAGCTCAATAAAGGAAAAAATAGAGACTTGTGGGGTTGATTTATTTGCTTTGGGATCAAGTAGGTCCAACCTGGACAATGAAGAGATCAAACAAATGCAGAAAATGATTGAGACATTGAATGAAGCAAAGATTACAGCAAAGAATAGGGAAGAATTTTTGGTAGTGAGTAAGCGGTTGGATGAGCTTCTACTCAAACAAGAGATTTATAGGGCACAGAGATCTAGGATTTCTTGGTTAAAATATGGGGATAAGAACACAAAATTTTTCCACTCCAAAGCATCTTAGCGGAAGAGGTGAAATCATATTAAAAATGTACATAACCAATGGGTGGAAGATGTGGAGGATGTAGCAGTGGTGGCTTCAAATTATTTTGAGAATTTATTTAGTGCAAGACCGTGTGACCAGATGGATGAGTGTCTTGATGTAGTGCCTTGCAAGGTAACCCATGATATGCAAAATATTTTATCTAGTGAATTTAATGTTGATGAGATCAGAGTGGCGTTGTTCCAAATGGGACCGACTAAGGGTCCTGGACTTGATGGTATGAATGCTCTTTTTTACCAAAAATTTTGGCATATAGTGGGTGATAGTGTAATAGCTGCAGTTTTGGATTATTTAAATTCTGATGTTATGTTTCTTGAAATTAATCACACCAATATTGTTCTCATCCCTAAAGTGAAAAACTTTGAGAAAATGACTGATTTCAGACCTATCAGCTTATGTAATGTTATGTATAAAATTATTTCTAAAGTGCTAGCAAATAGACTGAAACAGGTTCTTCCCCATAGAATCTCTTCTACTCAAAGTGCATTTGTACTTGGCCGTCTCATCACAAACAATGTTCTGGTGGCTTATGAAACTCTACATGCCATGCATAGCAGGAAAAAGGGCAAGAAGGGGTCGATAGCATTGAAACTGGATATTAGTAAAGCCTATGACAGGGTTGAGTGGTCTTTCCTACAGGGCATTATGCAAAGGATAGGTTTTCCAGAAGGGTGGATTAAAAGGGTGATGGGATGTGTAACTACATCTACATTTTTAGTACTTACTGATGGAAAGCCTTTTGGTAATATTCATCCATCTAGAGGAATCTGTCAAGGAGATCCTCTTTCACCATATCTGTTTCTTTTGTGTGCAGAGGGCTTTACTTCCCTTTTGGAAAAGGCAAAATTGGAAGGGCGTATCCCTGGAGTATCAATTTGTAAACGAGCACCAATAATTTCTAACCTCTTATTTGCAGATGATTCTCTATTGTTTTGTCGAGCAACTTGTAATGAAGCTAAGGTAATTGCTGATATTCTTCAAGTTTATGCAAAGGCTTCAAGTCAGAGTATAAATTTAGAGAAATCATCAGTGTACTTCAGTTGTAATACTCAGAGTGACAAAAAGGTAGAGATTATGGAGATGTTGGGCGTTAAAGAGGTGGAGAGGTTTAAGTCATATTTGGGGTTGCCTACTCTCATTAGGCGTGCCAAGTACCGAACTTTCTCTTTCTTAAAGGATTGAGTATGGAAAAAACTACAAGGTTGAAAAGGAATGTTGCTTTCAAGGGCAGGCAAGGAAGTACTCATCAAAGCAGTGGCCCAATCTATTCCCATTTATACTATCGGAGTATTCCAATTACCAATAAAATTATGTGATGAGTTGAATTCTATGTGAGCAAGATTTTGGTAGGGACAGGTGGGGAACGAAAGGAAGATTCATTGGAGAAGTTGGGAGAAGCTGACTATTGCAAAGAAGGAAGGTGGGATGGGATTCCGTGACTTAAGAACTTTCAATTTGGCTATGCTAGCCAAGCAAGGATGGAGGTTGTTGCAACAAAAGGACTCGCTTTTGTACAAATGTTTTTTAGCTCGGTACTTTCCTTGGTCTCATTTTTTAGATGCTGTTGAATCGCCTAATTGCTTCTATGTTTGGAGAAGTATTATGGCTGCCCTACCTATTCTAAAGGCGAGTTGCTGCTAGAGGGTTAGTGATGGGGCATCAATAAAAATTATGGTTGATAAATGGATTCCTTAACACCCTACAAACAGGGTTCTATATTCGGCTAATATGGATGTAGGAGAGTGGTTTATGGCAGACTTGATTGAACTGGGTATAAACTGTTGGAAGCAAGATCTCATCATGAAAACTTTTCATAGTAAGGATGCAGAGGCCATTTGTTGAATTCCCTTAAGTCGAAGGCAAATGGTTGATTCAATAATTTGGTTGCATAATAGGAATGGGAGATATTTTGTAAAGTCTGGATATTATGTGGCACGGCAAGTCATGAGGAGTGAGAATTGGGCAAAATGTTCAAGGGGGAATGATAAGCAAAAGGTGTGGAAGGTGTTATGGAAGATGAAAGTTCCTAATAAGATCAAAATCTTTGGATGGAAAGCTTGCTAAGGAATCTTGCCAACCCGTCTCAATTTAGCAAAATGTAATATAATTGCAGAAACTGTTTGCCTGATATGCTTGCAAAACCTAGAGAATGAGGTGCACGTGCTATGGGATTGCCCTGCTGCACAGGACATGTGGCCTGGAAGTCAAACTAACTTGCAGAAATGCCCATTTGGACAGCAAGACATGTTACAACTATTTGACTATTTAATGCATAGGTTAGAACCAGAAGAGATGGAGTTATTCATAGTGCAAGCTTGGATGTTATGGAATCAAAGGAATTGTGTGTTGCATGGGGGGAAGCTCAAAGATCTTGGATGGCTGAATACAAGGGCTGAGGAATGGCTGGAGGAGAGTGCACAGGCGCAAGAGCAACTTGTTGTCACACTGAGGGAAACTGGAGGAAATGTGTGGCGTCCACCACCTCATCCTTTCTTCAAAATGAATTTTGATGCTACCATATTCAAAAAGAGAGGAAGGTTGGGATTTGGGGCTGTGATACAGAATGAGCATGGAGAAGTAATGGTTGCACTTTCTGCTATAGGGCCATCAGTCTCGAGTAGTGAAGAAGCAGAAACATTAGCCTATAGAAAAGCCATGGAGTTTGTTGTTGATGCGGGTTTCACTGAGCTAATAATTGAAGGTGATAGCATTAATGTTATGAAATCACTTTCTTCTTCAAGTCTGAACCAGTCAGTTGTTGGGAATGTGGTTGCTGATATTCAATGCCTCATACGTGGACTAAGGAGGGTATCAATCAATTGGGTTAAAAGAGATTGTAATAGGGTAGCCCATGTCTTAGCTAGATTTGCTAGTAACTTAAATGAGGTTATGTACTGGATGGAAGATGCACCTCCAGTTGCTTTGGAAGCCATGTACGAGGATTCAGTTTCAATGAATATATGATGGCTTGTTTCGTTTAAAAAAAAAAAAAGAGTTATATTATGCATCTTATTGTATATCTTTAAGTGTATCCATGCATATGCATGGGGTTACAAGCTAGTTTTCATTAATAAATGACCTTAGGGTCTGGTTTCACAAAAAAAAAAAAAAACAGAGGTTCAAATTTACCCTCCTCCATTATTTGTTACCATTGAATTGTATACAAAGCTAGTATAAATCTTGGAAAAATATAATTCTAAATATTTTTTGGGAAACTATATATATATATATATATATATATATATCATGATTCATATTAGGCTCCAAGTTTTTAATTTTGTCAATTAAAGTTTCAAACTTATGAAATTGTTTTAATTTGAAACTTGTCCATCCCTATATCATGGTTGATATTAGGCTCTAAGTTTTTAATTTTGTTAATTAAAGTTTCAAACTTATGAAATTGTTTCAATTTGAAACTTGTCAATGCCCCCTATTCATTTACGTTATTCATGACATTTTTGGAGCAAATGAAAAAATTGAAATCATTCATAAAATTTTGTGTTTTGCCTAAGCAACTAAATTTGATTTCCATGTAATTAGTTTTTTTCTCTAATTCATGCTTTTACCATCTACCCTCTATGTTTAATGGCAATCAAGTTGATTTGTGAATAAGACTAGTGAAATGCAATGCTTAATTAATGATTTTTCATTTTTATTTGATGTATTATTAGCCATAATAACAAAATTGAACAACAAAGATGGAAAAATATCAAGGGTAGGCATTTATTCATAACTTAAATCATTGGCAAATCACACAAAAAATGAACTTAGGTTATGATGCTCAAGGATGAACATGGCACGACTGAGTTAGGTTGGATTGGTAAGTCAAGGGTGGTGGTAGGGAGAAAGAAATAGAGACAAGTGGATAGGGTTTCAAGGATTGAAACTAAGCCCAATGCCAAAAGTAAGAAATTTAGAAACGAAAATAAATAAAGAGGGATTTTAAGTAGATTTGGTTGTCTACTTAAGATCACTCTCAATTCATCTGCGTCACTTTTACTCATTATAATTTGGACCTACAATTGACATAACTTTTGTAATCACTAGTAATAATCTACAACCTATAATTAGTTATAAAAATATTGTGAAAATTTTTATAGATCTAGCATTTCTCATTAGTAAAGTAAGGTGAAAAGAAATGTCTTAGATGAATCTCAACAAGATCTAATATATATATATATATATATATATGAGTTAGGTTCAAATTACACCTGGTGTAACTCTAAGCAATGTTACACCACTCAATAACTTGTTATTGAATTAATCTTTTGAAAATCTAACCGTTGAATTACATGTTCTATATGTTCTTAACATGCATGACAATTTTCATATCAATTAGATGTTATTTACCATTTGATGCATAAACTCATCTTTTATGTATTATTTTAAACTACAAAAACTTGAATTTTAACAATTGATTGATGACAAGGTTATTAACCTTTGATCACCTTGAAATTTTGTAAGCATGGAGAATATATGAAGATAATGTAATCTAACGGTGAATTTATCAATATTCGTATCTAATTAAAAAATATTGAGTGGTGTAACATCGCTTAAAGTTATATCAGGTGTAATTTGAACCCAACTCTCTCTCTCTCTCTCTCTCTCTCTATATATATATATATATATATTGTGGGGTAATGGACCTAAACCTGAAGAGAAAGTCCTGAGAAACCCTATCCATAAAATGGGCCCAGCCTAGGGGCTAGCAAGGGATGAACGAGCCTCCCATTGAGAAAAGATCATTTGGGCCCATTACTAAGGTAATTTGAGAAACCCATCTTCCTGAGGAAACATAGCCCAATTGACACCCTTTTTCACCTACTTTCCTCGGGAACACGTCGAAGAGAATGCATAGCCTAATGTAATAGTCACCTCTGCATTAATGTACTCTCCTCACCTAATGTTAGCCACATTGAATGCTAAATGATTGGTCTAAACAATGGAAACACCCCCAAAAGTTTATCTTTATGATTAAGAAATGGCAAGAAAATGTGTTGATGGGACAAGTATCCCCTAAATCCAACTAAGAGCAAAATAGCTGGAAGAGGAGGACAATGACTATAAAAGGAAAAGAAGAACAACAAGAAAGGAGATCCAGAAAAATTAAGGGAAGAACAAGAGAGAGAAAGTGAGAAGAGTCTTCACTTGTACTTTTCCTTTAGAATTCTTGTATGTACCTCTGAAGAAAGTTTTTCCACTCATATAAAGTTTTAATTCAGCGATTTTTGTCTCCAACTATTTTTTTTAATCTTCCCATTGTGGATTTCTACCTCCCATTCTTAAGAAATTAGTTGTGTTGATCTTAAACAAGAGACTAGTAACATTGTTTGGTAAGAGATTTCTAGTAACATTGTTTAAATTTTGTAAAAATACATATGAGTGAAAAAATGTGTGGAAATACGTGTTGTGGTGTTTAAACAACAGTTTTCGTTGTTTAAATACCGTTACCCAACGAAGCTTAGTTTCTGTGTTTTTGAACTCCACACATGCACACATATATAAAATGTCCACGTTGGCATTGACATTGCCATTTTTGGAGCACCTCTCATATTTTCAAGGAACCATAAAAAAGTTATTTTCCTGAAATTAGTTTTTTTGAATTCACCCATATAAGGGGTATACTTAAAAAAAATTTAATTAATTTCATTTCAATTTTTATTTATTTATTTTTTTTTTTTTTTTTGTGAGGACATATGTGATTTAATGTTAGGAACATATGTCACTATTTTATGTAGTTGGCTAATTATTTGACAAAACACATTTTACTTGTAATTAGGTAGATCTAGGATGTGTTTAATGCTTCAAGAAATAATGTTTCAAGTTCAAGTATTAAAGCCATGCAAGTCTATCCAAGAATCAAGGAATGAAGTGTAGGATTTTTAAATCTTGATAGCTATCTCGACAACTAGCATCTATCGAGGTTTAAAAACTACTGAAGCTCGTGGCTTGACAGCTAGCTCGATAGATAGGGTATCTGTTAAGGTTTATGAAGTTCAATTTTTCAAGTTGATTTTCATCCAATCCGTGAGTGTATGTTTGGGCTTTCTTTTCTCACAACCCTAAACATATATAAGGATTATTTTAATGGCTGAAAAAGGAGATACAAGTTGCATAAGAGCACAATTCCACAAATGTGAAGAAGAGTGTGACCAGAAACCTAGTTTGCCCTAGTTCTTGAAGAAGTTGCTGTGTTTGTACACCGTAGGGTTTTGTGACCAAGCAACTTCATGATCTTTATTGTCTTGATGAATTGATGAACTTTGCAGCCAACATTCTTCTCAAGTTGGTGATCAAGTCGTGTACTGGAATTCGTGCAATTGATTAGTCACGTACTAGGAGCCGTGTATTGAAAAGGAGAGATTGCCACTATAGAACAAGTCTAATTGGGTATTGGGGTAAGGGTTTAACTGTAAATTGGTATAAGGTATTGAGATTCCTTTACTTGTAACCGCTTGTTTTGATAATAGTGGATTCTCAGGAGTGGTGACCTTAAAATCACCTAGTAGAATTTTTGCCATGTAGGTTTTCCTCATTCGTAAAAAAATTATCATGTCAATTTATTTTCCACTGCATACTTTAGTTAATTGGTGATTTGTTTGTGTTGCCACGTACAATTGCATGTTAATTTGATTAATTAATAAACTTGGCTAATTAATCAATTAATTCATTACAAGGGGTCAATATGTTTTTTGGCATATCAAGTGGTATCAGAGCAGGCATACTCTGATTAGATTTTAATCTTTACTATGTGATCCATTGACCCTTAATTGTCATGGATAGATGATAGTTTCTTATTATACCTCCTTTATTTGATGACACTAACTATGTATACTAGAAAGTACGCATGAGAGCTTTCTTGTAGTTATTAGATGAGAAAGTGTGGTAAGCTGTGGAGATAGGCTGGACTAAGCCTACAGAATCGTTAGTCGACTAGGATGATACTAAGATCAAGGCAGCAAAATTCAACAGCAGGGCATTAAATGCTCTATTTAGTGTAGTCACAAATGAGGAGTTCAAGAAGATATCATCTACTGAAACTGCTAAGGAAGCATGGACCATTCTCTAGACATCCTATGAAGGAACCAAGGCTGTCAAGGATTCAAAACTTTAGAGGCTCACTACAAGCTTTGAGGTGATCAAAATGGAGGAAGATGAGTCATTTGATGAGTTCTATACCAAGCTCAAGGACATAGTGAACTCAACATTTAGTCTTGGAGAAACCATTCCTGAACCCAAGATTGTGAGAAATGTGCTCAAATCTCTCTACCTAAGAGATTCCATGCCAAGATCACTGCCATTGAGGAATCAAAGGACATCAACAAAATTCCTTTGACTGAGCTGGTTGGAAATCTGCAGACCTATGAGTTGGGTTTGACAAGGATAGAGAAATCAAGTAAGAGCAAGAGCATGGCTTTGAAAGCCTAAAGTAGTGATACTGATAAGTCTTCTGATGATGAAGATTCTAAGGTGAAGTCCTACATCACTAGGTAATTTAAGAAGTTCATGAAGAATGCCAATACAAAGGGCTTCGACAAGGACCGTAGATAGTCGAGTTCTTCTTAGTCCAAGAACCAAGACAAAGGGAAGAAGGATGTTAGGGTTGGCAGTTAATACACTGTTCCCTCAGGACCAAAGTACCTTGGGTGTCAAGGTTTCGGTCATATGAAATAAGAGTACCCTACGTATCTTAAGACCATTGGGAAGAGTAAGGCACTTACTGTTACATTGAGTGACATTAAGCCTGAGGATGATTTTGATAATGAGGATGATGGAATCCTAAATGCCTTCACTACCACCGTAAATCCTACTGAAAGGATTGTTGAACATGTGGATAAAGAAGAGGAATTGGTGGAGTCTAAGTTTGAAAAGATGGATAAACAAGATGACATCCACATAGCCTATGCAAAATTATACAAGGTCTTGGAAAAGAATGAGAAGTTGTATAGGTTGGCCACCAAGAAGCTTAGTGATGTGGAGCTTTAGCGGGAAGAAATCTCTACAAAGTTTGATGAATTAAATTAGACTATTAGAGCACTGAGATTTGAGAACAATTTCTTGGCTGAGAAGACCAAGAAGCTTGAGGTGGAACTGCTCCAAGTTAGAGCTCAGTTGGAAAGGACTTCAAGCGCTAAACTCGATGAGATACTCAATTTTCAGAAATATGCTTCCAATCAAACTGATTTAGGGTATGATTTCTCTTCTCCTAGTATTGCTTCTACTAGTGCTATTGTTGTTGTTCCTTCTGCTAATAATATTGAAACTGAAAACAATGATATTAAAAATGAATTAGCTTGTGAGAACATAGACAAGGGTAAATCTATCTTATGAGCACCCCCTAAAATTGATAACAAAGAGATTACAAACCCTAGGGCTAAGAAAGGAAACTCTCAAAAGCCAAAACAGAAAAAGAAGCATTTCTGTCATCACTGTGGCGTAGCTGGACATACTCAACCTCATTGCTATAAGTGGTTAGCCACTCAAAAGAGTAACAACATGATCACATCAGGAGATCAGAATTAGCTTCCATCCTCTTTCGCTCCTTTTGGAGATCTTCTCAAAGCCCTCATGTTCCTTTTGAACTTGAACGGTTTTAACTCTTCCCCCTCATCACCGGATCAAGGGTTCTCTAAACGAAAAGGTTCTTCTAGTGTGTGGAAGGAAAATGACTACAAGTGATTATGTCACTTTTTCTTTCTCTTCCCTTCTTGTTTTTGTTTTTGCATTACTTGTGTGTTTTACTTTATTGTTTTGAGTCAGTCAGTTTTATGCATTGCTTTGTTTTGCTTAACATGTTTTTGTTTGGTTAGTTTTCAATTTTGTTTTATTTTGTTTTTCACATAAAAATAATTAAAAAAAAATTGAAAAATATAAAAACAGTTTGTGTTTGTATACATTGGTACTTGTGTATCTTGGATGATCATTGAAACAAAATTTTCTAAAC
Source organism: Quercus variabilis (assembly GCA_030445155.1). Taxonomy (NCBI): domain Eukaryota; kingdom Viridiplantae; phylum Streptophyta; class Magnoliopsida; order Fagales; family Fagaceae; genus Quercus; species Quercus variabilis. The sequence continues at coordinate 55,453,645 of CP129446.1, forward strand.
TTTGTATCTCTTGTAGCTTAGATGAACATCTCTATGCATAACTAAGCAAGTGAGCTTTGTGACTCGTGTTTGTGATGAGTAAGATTAAGTGATCTCTTGTACTTAACACTCGTATCACTTTTTTTAAAGGAAAGGACTAGAAAATTCTAAGAGAAAGGCATAAATAACCATCTCACCATTGTTGCCTGCCAATTATGAAATGACATCCGTATGCTTCGGCATAGCAAAAGTGCAATGTCAAATTCTTAACATCATTGGGTATTTCTTTTCTTTCTTATATGCCTATGCATAGTTTGCCTAAAAAAAAATAAATAATAAAAAAATATGCAAAGAAAAAATAAAAGCAAAAAGATCAAAATGCTTTATATATGATTGTAAGCGTGTATTCTAGGAAATGTGGGAGTTATAGGATGTACCTCGAAGGTGATAGTCCCCATTAAACAGTTATGATTATGTGTGAGTTAAAGTGATTTTCTCATATCTCAAATTGTCATAACATGTAGACACTTGTGCAATCTTGCAATGTTTTTCACACACAATATGCAATATTCTTTGCTACTTTTGATACATGTGCAGGTACAATGTAATTTGACCATCACAGGGAATACATGTGTTTTGGCCATCACAAGGAATACATGTGTTAATGTATACTCACTAAACTGTCATAACTTGTTTTTAAAATATAAAATTAGTTAGCCTTGTTTAGTGTGTGTGTGTGTGTGTTTTGGGATCTATGTGCTTACATTTTTCTTGATTGAGAGATGTTTTGAGAGATTAAAATGTTGTTTGGATTTTTGGTTGAGTTGCATATTTGATTGCATTCATGTTTGTGTTTTTCTCTTCTTGAAAAACTGTTTTTAAGCAATCTCAACAGCTCCTCGACACCTCTCGACACCTGGCTTATTTATCGAGCTCTTCAGCTTCTTTTTATTGCAATCTTGACAGCTTCTCGATAGCTCATCGATCCATTGAGAAAGTTTCTATCTTCTCGATAGCTACTCGATCCATCAAGCTTGTTTTTGCTGTGGGCACCTCTGGACAGCTGCTTGATAGCTGTATCTATTCATGCCTTTAAATCTCGACACCTCTTGATTTGTCAAGAATTATGAGATTCCTATAAATAGGATCCTCACGATACCAGGTTCATTTCTCCTCGATCTCTCTCGACAGAATCTAGCTTTTCATCTCCCAAAACCTCTCTCACTCTCTCTGAACCTTATTCCCACTCAATTTTCGGTCTCAAGATCTTCTTTGTTCTCTAGTATGATGCTTTCTCACTCATTAATCATGCATTTCACATCTTTTGACCTAACTTTTTCGGTTTTTGAAATTTTTTTGGAGTTTTTCAAAATTGATGAAGTTTTTGCAAAATTTTTGGGATAGGTTTTGCTTAAATGGCTTTAAATCATCATTCATTGCATCACATGTGCATTATAACACTGCTTCATGCATTTTAGATGTGTGTTTGCATTGTTAAAATGATTGTGTGCTGGTAGGATTGGATTGGGCTGAGCCTATAATGTCTTGACTATTGCATATCACATGCTCATGCATATGTACCTTCAATTCTTTATATTTTGATATACTGATTTTGTTGGTACTTTTTTGCTCGTCTCTCTTTCTCTCTCTTTCTCTCCTTCTTTTAGTTAGATACTCTATGGCACCTAAATGAAAATCTGCTTCGTCTTAGAACCCTCTTCATTCTAGGGCATCCACTTCCTTTGATCCTACTTCTTCTTCTGTTCAGTTTCGTGATGAGAAGGCCTATAAGGACTTCTCGGAGAACTTTTCTAGACGAGGCGTTCATTCGGAATGCCAAGTCATTTTGTCAAACTTTTTTGACACTAACCTATCCACTATCATTCACAATAGGGGTTGGGAGTCACTGTGTGACATCCTAGTCACTTGTCCATTTGTGCTTATCCAGAAGTTTTACTCCAACATGCATAGAGTTGATTATCCAGTATCTTTTTTTATTACTCGCATTCGAGGTACGCGTATTGTGGTCACACCAGATATTGTATCTGACGTGCTCCGCGTCTCGAAGGTAGAGTATCTAGACTACCCCGGTTATGAGCTTCTGAGGACCATGTCCAAAGACGAGCTTATGTCAGCTTTTTGTGAGCGTCCCTCTAGTTAGGGTGAGTGTCAGTTCATTCCTTGTTCGACCTTTGCTAAAGGTCCTCGTTTTCTTAACATGATTATGACTTTTGTTTTACACCCTTTATCTCATTATAACCTTATTACCGAGCCTCGTGTTCGATCATCTCACTATAGATTTTTCCTTTCATTTTATTATTTCCATCATAGATGTATATAGGGATACGGTGACTCGTGATAAGCTCATCTTCTCTTCGGTTATCATGAGGATTCTACGCGATTTTTCTGTTCCCTTTCCCGTTTCTGACCACTTCCATGTTATATATGCCATAGACGCCACTATTGTTAAATGGAGCGAGGCGCAGCTACGTTCGAGGTGGTCCGGTATGGTAGCTCTTCCCACTTCTTCAGCTCCATCCACCTCCGCTCCCTCTTCTTCTGCGGGTGGTGTGACTTTTGATGTGATCATGGCGCAACTTCAGCACATGGATGTTCACCTTGACATTCTCATTGATGAGTTGTGTTAGGTGAACACCTATGTCGGCTGTATTACCAGACGGCAGACTCGCCTTGGTGGCTTCGTAGAGTCTCCTTCTCCTCCTACCAACGCATCCGACGATGATGATGATGAGAATGAGGATGTTAGCTCACCCAGCAATGAAGAGATGCCTACTTGATACTTACCTTTTGTCACTCGTGACAAAAAGTGGGAGTAGTTTTGGATATGAGAGTAGTCATACTCATATGGGGAGGGTTAGCATAGGATATTTTGTTATGGGGAGTGTTCATACTTTTTTAAGGGATGTAGTGAGGATTCTTGTATCTTTTCTTTTCTTTCTCTTTCAGATACATTATATCTTGTATATTGGTCTTGTGACCATTTTGACATACATTGTATTTATATTTGCTTTATATATATTTTGATGTATGTTCTTTTACCTATCTCTCCATGTGTTGTTGTTGTTGTTGTTTTTTATTTATTTATTTATTTTTATACACATGTTTCTTATATATTGTATGCAATCTATTATTTTTGTTTCACACTAAGAAGTTGTGATGAGTTTTGTTTAAAGTGTTTCAGAAATACAGGTTGTCAAAGTCTACTTACCATAAACTCTCTTCTTGTAAAATTTTTCAAGAGTTTGTGTTAGGATAGATTTTATTGTATTCAACAAGTGAGTATGAGTTGAGTGATTTATGACTTCTCTCATATCTCATTTGTTTGTTGTAGTTTTGTCACAAATTGCCAAAGGGAGAAATTGTTAACACATATGTGATTCAATGTTAGGAACATATATCACTATTTTATGTAGTTGGCTAATCTTTTGACAAAACGCACTTTACTTATAATTGGGTAGATCTAGAATGTGTTTAATACTTCAAAAAATAAGGTTTCAAGTTCAAGTATTAAAGTCATACAAGTTTGCCCAAAAATCAAGGAATGAAGTGCAAGATTTTAAAACTCGACAGTTAGCATCTATCGAGGTTTAAAAGTTGCTGAAACTTGTGGCTCAACAGCTAGCTCAATAGATAGGGTATTTGTTAAGGTTTATGAAGTTCAATTTTTCAAACTGATTTTCATCCAATCTGTGAGTGTATGTTTGGGCTTTCTTTTCTCATAACCCTAAACATATATAAAGATTATTTTAAGGGTTGAAAAAGGAGACACAAGTTGCATAAGAGCACAATTCCATAAGTGTGAAGAAAAGTGTGATCGAAAACCTAATTTGCCATAGTTCTTGAAGAAGCTGTTGTATTTGTACACCGTACGGTTTGTGACCAAGCAACTTCATGATCTTCAACGTCTGGATGAACTGAAGAACTTTGTAGCCAACATCCTTCTCAAGTTGGTGATCAAGTCGCATATTGGAATTCACGCAATTGGTTAGTCACGTATGGGGAGCTGTGCATTGAAAATGAGAGATTGTCACTACAAAACATGTCCAATTGGGTATTAGGGTAAATGTTCAATTGTAAGTTAGTACAAGGTACTGAAATTCCTTTACTTGTAACTGCTTGTTTTGATAATAGTGGATTCTCGGGAGTGGTGACTTTAAAATCACCTGGTGGAGTTTTTGTTGTGAAAGTTTTCCCCATTCGTAAACAAATCATTGTGTCAATTTATTTTCCGTTGCATATTTTAGTTAATTAGTGATTTGTTTGTGCTGTCATGTACAATTATATTTTAATTTGATTAATTAATAAACTTGGCTAATTAATCAATTAATTTATCACAAGGGGTCAATACGTTTTTTGGCCTATCAGTTTTATTTATTTATTTTTAATAAAGTTTGGTTACAAATTTAGTTGTAGCCAATGTGAATTTTGACATATTTACCATTGGATAATATTTCCTTTTTATATCATTTATGTTTGCAAAATTTTTAAAATATTAAAAATTAAAAATTATGTCATCTATAAAATATTTAAATTTTAAATTTTTATGATTTAAAATTATATATAAAAATAAATTTATAAATTGAATAATAAATAATATTCCTTTAGAATGAATTTTAACATGTATATTAAAAATACATAATTTAATTATTAGATTTTCAAAATACTGTTAATATTTTTAATGAAAAATGTTGTACGGTTGGTAGCTAACTTTGACCTTGTTTTTCACTTATGCAGTTAATGCTCACCGAGCCATCGGAGTCCCCTCTGCTCACGAGGGCTTTTTAAAAAAAAAAAAATCACAAACACTCTCTTTCACTCTTTCATTTTGGCTTCTCCTTGTTCTCGCTTGGGCTCTCTCTCTGCAACTCCCCGCCCATCATCCGTAGCTGACCGCACTGGCTCCGATTCCCGCCGCTAGAACCACCTCTCCGTCACTCCTCCCCAGAAAATCTCCAAAGGTAATTCCATCTTTCTAATTCTCCAAAGCTTTCCAAAAATGCTGTCTTTCTTCCACTTGAATCGGTTTTTTTCTTGGTTCTGGTTCTTTGTCTATCAAATGAAAAATGGAGGCTTTGAGTCTCCGTGACTTTCATCTTCCTACTCTCTGTTGGTTTAATAGTATAGTATTTTTTTTCTGGAACTTTGTGAACTCTGTGGGATTGGGATTTGAATTCATTCTGTTTGTATAGATGTGAATGTCATTCAATTAATGGGTGTTTTACAAGTAGGCATAGCATTTTCTCTTGTGTTGCTCTTGGTTCTTAACGACTCGTTTGGTTACAAAGGAAATGATTCTATCATATTTCTCTAGGAAAATACAAAAGAGAAGAAAGGAATACATATGGGATTTTAATTTTTCTTCAGAGCAACAAAGCTGTTGTGTGCACGATAAATAATAGTGTTTGATTTCTCATTCTTGTTTGGGTTTTTGCCTTTCCTTTTTTCAGATGCTAGTGGATGTCCTGTGAACATGTCATTTTCAAGACTTTGTCGAAGAACCTGTCTCTTGCCTTACCTTAACAATTTACAACACTCTTATCCTGAATCCAGGTAGTTCTTTTTTGTTGTTGTAAAACTAATATTTGAACTGAAAATCTTTTATTGGGTTCTGTTTGTTTTATTGGAAAACGTTGGAAGATTACATTGGCTTACGGCTTAGTTGGGTTGTACATTTTCTTAGAATACGTTAAATTCACTGTGAAAATCACACCTCTTCCGGAAGCTATTTTAGGACACATTATATATATTTTTCTTCTCCAAGTTCAGAGTTAAATTGAGGAGGGTTGCGATATGTCGACGACCATCAAAAAAGTTAGTCACTCTTTTATATGTTGGGGCGTCCTCTACTAGTAACATGCTGCATCAGAGATGCAGTGTAAAGAGGTAGGACTAGGATACATGTTGCCGACCTTGACTATCTGCTGAGAATCCATAGCCGATCCTGAAAATTTTGAGACTAAGCCTAGGTTATTATTGTTCTTGTTGTTCTTAGTTAAAATTGAAATATTTTGCTCTTTAATAATTGATTTAGAAAAAAAAATTCAAGGTACCTTTTTCTTTCTGAAACAAACAGGTTATAGTGATGTTTTTATTTTTCTTTATCTGCTAAATCAAATGTTGTCTATGGGAATTTGTTACACGTAGATTAATTTGTTCTTGATTCAGGCACATACCTGATGTGTTAGGGAGGTCAAGTTATAATTTCATTGGAGCTAATGCTGGATATCAGAGAGGTTTCAATTATGATATATGGGGTTTGAAGTTAAGAAGTGAATATAGTACAAGGTCATTTTACAATTGTAGCCGGTTTTCACCTATTGCTTCTCAGTATGTTGGGAGGTCTTGTTCTTTGCTTGGTATCCAGCGCCACTATGCTTCTCAAGCTTCCAGAGAACAAAAATCATGGAAGATGCTTTTATACCTCACGGGTTTGGTCTTTGTAATGGTGGGAAGTACTTATGCTGCTGTTCCTCTGTATAGAAGGTTCTGCCAAGCTACCGGGTATGGAGGCACTACTCAGCGTCGTGAGGTATGATTGAATTTATTTCTTCTCTCTCTCTCTCTCTCTCTCTCTCTCTCTCTCCCCCTCTTTAAATTTCATTGGCCTCGATTTTTTTGTCATCTTTTTCTCCCTTCATATTTCCTCTCATCTGTTTCTCTGTGACAACAAGATATTGCTATCTGTAGAGTGTTGAAGAAAAGATAGCTCGGCATGCCAAAGATGGAACTGTTACCTCAAGGTGTGTTTTCAACTTCCCCAGTGTACAGTGTACCTGGGTTTGTTTGTGTTTTCAATATAAGTTTCGTATCTTAAAAAAAAGGTGTGATTTATACTTCATAGATGAAGCTCATTCTTTTTTTATGTTTCCAATGTGAATGATCATAGCTTTCTGTATTCACAATTGATTAGGAGCTTATTGTGGTTGTCAGTACTAGACTACTAGTTCTTTCTCTTCTTTATTTTATTTTTATATTTTGTTTTTTAATTTTTATTATTGGTAATACACTCACACACACTTAATGGGACTTGAACTCACAATCACACCCTCACCTTGTTATTACAAGGAGAGGAGATGCCATTTGAAATAGAGCTCATTGACCATGTACTAGTCTTTTCTTATTATTTTCATTACTTAAAAAAAAAACTAGTTTTTTATTATTTTAATTTCTTAAATTATTGTATTTTGTAAGACCCCCTACTTTTCAATGACTGTTTTGAAATCACATATTTGTTCCTTTTGTTTGGATGCTTTATACTGAGTAACTATTTTGCAAGGCAATAATGATGTTAAAAATGAGGGAAGTGGAGAGGGGAACATAACTTTGTGTTTATTAATTTAAATGATCAACCTGGAGAAAAACATTGAAAATTTTCCAAATCCGCACCCACCCTTGCATGTCTTGTCTCATTACTAAGCGACAAAGCTGGAATTTCTTCTTCTTCATCATATGTGAGACTTGTCTGAAGTCAATAAACTATCATACCCCATCACAATTCGACTCTCCATAAATTGTCTCTTCCCTCAAATAATACAAGCCAATATTTAGGTCCATCTTCTAACCATACAATCCCTCAAGTTGAAACACCCATCAAAGCCATTGATTGTTGTTGTGGTGACTAGACTTGGGATTATGAATAACCTGTTTATGTTCAACACTTCAACCATCTAGATCAAAGTTGGAAAATTCCTTTCTTTTTTGGAAGTGTCATCAAATGGATTTTGATTATTAATTTATAATGAAGTTCCTTTTTGTCTTCTATAAATGCTCTTGCCTTATGAGTTGTTTTCCATGCAGGGAGATTGTGGTGCAGTTCAATGCTGATGTGGCTGATGGAATGCAATGGAAGTTTGTTCCCACACAAAGAGAGGTTCTTCCTTTCACTATACACATACATACATACATACATAAATATGCACATGGAAACTTATGCACACTCACACACACTTCCCTCTATACAAAAATATTAGCCCATTTAAAAAATGCACACATTTTAAGAAAGCTAGTAATAAAGACTTTCCACATACCTCAATATTTGAAATTTCCAGTATTATTCTTTACTTTTGATTGATGAGTGAAGAAGCAAGCATATTTCTATTAATAAGTAGTAAGTACAACTGACATAGATGATTGAGGGAGTTTGAAAAATTGTTCATACCTTTTTGGCAATGGATAAAAATATTTTGAGGTAGTCATAAAAGGAAATATGGACTACTAGTTAGGGATGGAAGGAATTTGTACACACATACATAAATAGTATGTATGTATACATATGAACTATGTATAGGGTGGTGTCTCATCAAAATTGATGGGCCCTCACTGATTTTTGCATACGTTGGTGTTATGACTTAGAGATCGGTGGGTTGAATTAAAGGAACCAAAATGATTTATCTTTTTACTTGGACTAGAATAGTGGATAGGAATGCGTATGTAAATAAAAATACAGCAATATTTTTTAAAGGAAAAAAGCATTTGGTTAATATTTTGCACTTTGTTATCTATTAACTAAGAGCCTTTAACCAATTGAATATCTTAAATTGTTACAAAATTCTACTAATATAAGTGAAATGGGTGATGTTCTATCAAGATCAATATGCTGCCCTATTATTTATTTATTTTTGATAAGTAAGAAAGATGCATATTCAAAAAGCTACCTCATGCCAAAAAAAAAAAAACAGCACAAGGCAGACCAAAGATTACAGAAAAAGAAACAAACAAACAAAAAAAGCGAATTACAAAGGAGAGAACTAAGGAACAAAGGGAGAGAATCACTAGAGGCGAGTCCCCAAGCCCTAGACCATCCAAAAAGAGAACCACTAAAAGAAGCAAGCAATTGGTTATCGGATTTGTCCATGTCCTCAATAGTCCGCCAATTTCGCTCCCTCCAAATACACCACATTAGGCACAATGGAACTAAATTCCAAATGCTAGAAGAGTGCTTTCCAAACCAATTCCACCAACCTAAAAGAGTATCTGCAACCGATCTTGGCAAGACCCATGAAATCCCAAAAGATCTAAAAACCAAACTCCACAATTGATAAGCTTTTTCACAATGGAGTAGCAAATGATCCACCGGTCTTTCCATTAAAACGACACATAATGCACTAGTCAACAAAATCAAGGCCTCTACCCCGAAAATTGCCACCTGTAAGAATCTTATCCCAAGTTGTGGTCCAAACAAAGAAAGAAACACGCCGAGGATTGTAACTTATTATAAAATGAGCGGATGTCAAAATCCCCACTCTTTGTCAACTTCCATTTCATATGGTCTCCATTTCTCAGTTGGAGGTAAATTAGATCCCAAGGTACGAAGGAATTCATCCACAATACCCATCTCCCAATCATTTGGTTCCAATTAAACGAACATTCCAACTTCTCCCTTCCTCTATCCCTAACCGTTCAAGAGACGAGGCCACAGATGCCTCTCTATTAGTAGCAATCCCATACACAATCGGGAAGGTCAGTTGGAGTGGTAAATCCCCACACCACCGATCTGTCCAAAACTTCACTCTATCCCCCATCCCTACCTCAAACCAAATATTTTTGCTAAAAACCTCCCAACCTTTGTGGATACTTCTCCACAAACCACACCCATGTATACCCTTACCTAGCTTGGAAGACCACCCCCCCACTCTTCCCCAAACTTCAAAGCTACAACCCTTCTCCAAAGCTGTGTCTCCTCAACCCTAAACCGCCATAACCATTTTCCTAGTAAGGCTATATTAAAAGTAGTTTAATTACCTTACTCCCAAACCACCATTCGCCATAGGCGCACACACCTTATCCCACCCCACCAAATGTGTCTTGGAAACCCCCCACAAGAAATCTCTTTGCAACTTCTCAATTTTATTAGCCACATGCGTAGGGATAGTAAAAAGAGATAAATAGTAAGTAGAGGGACTAGATAACGTACTCTTAAGTAACGTCAGTCTTCCACCTTTTGACAAATACAATTTCTTCCACCCAACCAATCTATTATATATATACAACTGCTTGAGGGGGAATTGATCAAGGGACCCACTAGGAGAATATTGGAAATATTTAGCTAATTGTATTGGCTAGGGTTGCAGAAATTACAGTTTTACCCCTAAATACAAAATTGCCAAAAGTTGTTAAATAAAAACCCAATTAAATTTTTTTATATCTTCGGATCTTAAGTCTCCTTTTTCATACCTTGCTGGAGTGGAGTTTGTCCTTTAATCTTTTTCCTTCTTCTAATTTTTTAGAAATGCTTGATCTTTGTAATTTAAGTATTTGATGTACTGTTTTTCATGTACACCCCCGGTGTTCCTGGTTTTTCTCTTTTCTTCTAATTTTTTAGAAATGCTTGATCTTTGTAATTTAAGTATTTGATGTACTGTTTTTCATGTACACCCCCGGTGTTCCTGGTTTTTCTCTTTTAATACAATTCTGTTATTTATCCCAAAAAAAAAAAAAAAAAAAACACGACTTTTAATTTTATTGTACTTCACATATGGGCCTTATAAAATAGATCTGGAATAGAAGAATTTGCAAAGCAGTAACATTGGTTCAAGATTAATTAAAAAAAAAGGAGTAATATGTATGTAAACAACTAATTATTTGATTATTTTAAAAATATTAATGTAAAGAACAAAGTTGCATAAAAAGGCTTCTTGTGTGACGCACATGTCTAATCTAGAATGTATAACATGCTCTTCATAGACTAATCTGTTGTGATCTCCGTATCTTTGCTGCAGGTAAGAGTCAAGCCTGGAGAAAGTGCCCTTGCATTTTACACTGCTGAAAACCAAAGTAAAACTCCAATAACTGGTGTGTCTACTTATAATGTCACCCCCATGAAGGTACTGATAAATACTGTTTCTTATTTAATAATATCAAGCATGCAGATTTTTTTTTTTTCGAGTCTAAGCTGAGTAGTGTTCTGTTCTGCTCTATAATATCTGTTGAATTTCATAGGTTTTTTTTTTTTTTTTGGGGGGGGGGGGGGTGGTTGTTCTCTTATAAAATGTTGACTTCTCTTTGTATTATTACATGTTGTATTCTTTTGTTTGATGTTTAAAGGATTGTTAGCTGTGATTAGTAAGTGTTAAAAAGAAACTAGTTTATGCTGAAGGTTTTGAAAATTTAGGTAAATGGGGTATGTTTGTTACCCAAACAGGAGCTGAGACAAGTGTTTCAATCAGTGGGTGCAATTAATTTTCTTATGTAGTATGGGTCCATTTAATTAGGCATTTTGAGAGCTTAAAAAAGCATTTTTAAAACTCAAAACTCTATTTTGCTACCACAACTTCTCATAATTTTTTTACAAACGCTCATTTTAAACTTAAACACCATTTTCCAACAACTTATAAAAACGCACCCTATATCACGTTCAAGTTTATGATGTGTAGAAAATTCTACTTCATTACCATAAATTCACAACTAACACCCCCCCCCCCCCCCCTCCCCCCAAAAAAAAAAAACAAAAAAAGATCTTATTTCTACTATGAAATTCATTGTTTACAAAAAAATTATATTTATTTCTTAACAAAAGAATTATATATTATTTTTTTATGAGTAAATTATTTCTGTAAATAAAGGACCAGTTGGAATACACAAGGTGTCCAACCAACCAATTCTAAACAATTACAGTGATGTTGCCAAGGCATTCATCCAATCATGCAAGGATCTTACAAGGATTGTTTTGATAATATGAAGGGACGTTCAACACTATTAGAAGCCCTACTATTACTTTCTTGCATATACTCCATAAAATGCATAAAGGAGCAGCCTTCCAAACTTTTGCACCCAGTTATTATGGCCTTGCCAACAAGTAAACATGTGGATCACTGTCTTTGGCATGGTTCAAGAACTCCAAATAAAGCAAATAAAAGATATTCTACTATCTCATCACTATTCTTATGCATGCCACGGCAGCCATAATCACAATGTGTCTTTTTTGCATATCATTATTAGTTAGGATCTGACCAATTGTTGCTGTCCATGTGAAAAAAACTTATGAAGCACCCTAGCTCCTCAAATGCTTTACCAAGGAAAAGGAATACCTCTTGAACCCCTTAAGACTTCATAATGCGATTGAACTTCAAAATTTTCCACTTTTGTCAAAATACCAAGATATCTGATCCTCACCTCCAGTAGAAGGGGAAATTAGAGCACAATAGTTCAAAATGATTTTCTGTGAACTATAGAGCTCCCAATCCTGGACCTGTCTCATGAATTGAGAATTTCAATTCCTTGTTAAACTGTCAACCGTTACTGCTAAATTGGAGGCAATTGATGCATTCTTATTTGAAGCCAAAGCAAACAGAGAAATGGTCTTTAAGGTGAGTCTCCACAATATTTGATATGGCAAAACTGGACATGTTCCGTTCCCAACAACAAACTTAATATGTTTAGAGAACATCCTCTAGTACTTTTCCATAGGCTCACCCCATGAGAACCTCAGACTTCCTTCGTTGACCAACACCTCCAATCCTCCCATGTTGAACACAAATAAAATTTCTTCACGAGTGATCCCTCTCTACCTCAAATCTACATAGCCAAGAAGAGCTTTATTTAAAATGATCAACTTTTGAATCCCTGAATCACCCCCTTTCAAAGGGGAACACACTGCCCCCCAGTTCGCCAAATGAAATTTAGGAACATCCCAGCTCCTTCCCGCAAATTTGTAACTTAAAAAAAATGAAAAAGTTTTCTATGCAAATAAGATGTTTAATTAAATGAAGTGGCAAGCTTCCTTAAAGAATTACAATCAGACATTCATTTGGTCCAAAAAATCAACCATGGAACTACATGTCACCCCCAAATGGTCCACATGATAATATGAGGAGACTAGCCAAATAACCTGATTTCAAAAAACAACTTTATCACCTACAATCTATGGGTAATAAGAATGGGCATTGTGAAGAGTGATGTAAATATGTGGGTAAGGAAGATAACATAGTCTTGATTAAAAGTTAAAACAAGCTGTCCTCCCTAGGGTCTGTTCAGAATGAAGGAGAAAATGGAAGGATAGAAAAGTTTACTATTGGTACTGAATCATATGCCCTTAAGAATTGCCCCTATATCCTCTGTTGATATCAGGACTGTTAAATGTGGAGAATGATATAGTAATTTGGTGCTTGTTTCACAAAATCTTCTAACAATCATAATGTTTATTTTAGGAAAATTTTCTGAAATAACACAATAAGTTCGATTAGTTTTGTTTCTTGGTTGTATACCAAATAATAGAATTCAATTTAGAAATGGATTTAACTGAATTCTGTTATTAAAATTCTATGGAATATCATTCATGTTTTGGTTTCAAAAAGATCCTATAGGAAGGTTTGAACATCTAAAATTTTGTAATCTGCATACTATATATGGTACCAAGTGCTAGGGTTTGATAACTATTGGGGTTGTCTGAAAGAGCATGCCTAGTGCACAGTTATAAGGAAATGAGCTCATAGGGATGTTTGTGAACTGTCATGGCACAAGTAAAACTGCAGGATGAAGTGGGTCATGGTGTCTTTATGAAGATCATTATTAAGTTTTTTTGTTTTTGTATTTTATTTTATTTTATATATAAGTAATTAAAATTTTATTAAAACCAGAAAATAGTCACCCAACTATACAGGATGTATACAAATGGGGACAATAGTCACAATACAATCATGCACTCAGGTTACAATGATCAATCAAATCAAAAATCCAACAGTGAGGAACAACCAACAACAAACATCCAATCCAACAAGGTTCTAAAGAAAAATAGCTTAATGTCTGCCAAATGTCATTCCAAATCCTCAAAACTTAGGGCATTCTGGTCCCTCAAAATAAACCACTTCGAACAGTGAGGAAAAGATTTTCAATAATTCCGTTTCTCTGACGACCAAACTGCCCTTGCCAAGAAGCAAATAACTCGATGACTGTCTTTGGCATAACCCACTACACCCCAAACAAGCCAAACACCATAGGTTACAACTCCGTAGCAATAGGACAATAAACTAATAAATGATCCACTGTTTCCCCATCACCTTTGCACATATAACACCAATCTAGCACCTAGATGATGCTCCTACGCAGGTTGACAATGGTCAAAATTTTACCCAAAGCTGCTGTCCAAGAGAAGAAAGCAACCTAAACAGGATTTTTGCCTTCCAAATGCTCTTCCATGGGAAAGACATATCACTAGGAAGGTCAGAACATGATAATACCCATCCACCCGTAAGCCTTTTCTCCTGTTAGGTTTGCAGCATATCTTATCATACCCAGCTCCATTGAGAGGTATGGAGTAAACCATCTCCATAAAGTTTGACAACAACTCCAATTCCCAATCCTGAACAGGTCTTATGAAATGCAAATCGAGCACCATTGGAAAATTTCATGAGATCCACTACCACTGCCTCTTTATCATGGCTGATCCAAAATAGTTCTGGAAACTGATTTCAAAATATTATCCCCACACCATGAATCCTCCCAAAACTTCACCTTGGACCCATCACCAATTTCAAACAGAATTTACTGTGAGAATGCAGGCCACCATTGTCTTAAAGATTTTCCAAGACTCACTCCATAAGAACCAGAAACAATATTGGTGCGCCATCCCCCCCCAAATACGTCCATACTTCACCTCTACCACTCTCCTCCAAAGCTCATCCCATTCATTACCAAATCTCCACAACCATTTCCCAAGTAAAGCTTCATTAAAACGTCTCAAATTTCTAATTGCCAAATTCCTTGATTGAAAAGAAGCACAAACCTTATCCCATCTAAGTATCTAGCCAAGTAAAGCTTAGACTTGTCTCCCATCCCACTCCATAAAAAGTTCCACCGCATCTGTTCAATGCGCCTAGCTACATCACAAGGGATAGGAAAAAGGGACATATAATAAATTGGCAAATTAGAAAGGGTACTTTTAATTAAAGTAATTCTGCCACCCATAGACAAATACAATTGTTTCCAGCCCGCCAATCTCCTTTCCATTTTCTTTATAATAGAATTCCAGATTGTCTTCTCTTTGAACTTAGCTCCCAGTGGCAACCCCAAATATTTCATTGGAGAGACCCCTTCTTACAACCCAAAATATCCACCAATACCTCTATAATAGAAACTTCCCCCACAGGAACCAATTCAGATTTACCAAGATTCACCTTCAAGCCAGACACCACTTCAAACCAAATAAAACCCAGGTGAATAAATATAATTTGGTTTGGATTAGCATCACAAAAATTGAGTGTATCACTGGCAAAGAGTAAATGAGACACCGTCAAACTATTCACCATGTCGCCCACAGTAAAACCTGACATGTGGTTCCAGCACCATCCTAAAATCATTATTAACATATACTCATTGAGTGACAATTAATGATGGTGATAAACAGATTGCTGTGGTTTATGGGACAATCTGATGCAGGTGAAATGGGGTCGAACGTGTTTGGGAAATAAAAAGAGATCAAAAAAAGGGATTGAAACTCGGAATTAGTACCTCGGAGTTAATACCATACAATGAAAACAGAAAAATAGATTGCAGAAATCACCACCTAGGTTTGCTTAGAATCACAAGCCTCGGATAAAAATAGGAACCAGGAACCAGCACTTTGGCTTGCTTGGAATTAGCACAAAGCATTGGAAGTAAACTGCTCAACCCAAATTTCAATAAATCCATGATCAATTGTCGACAATTGTGAACTTTGGGCCCTTTTAAATAGGATTCTTATATAACATCAAATATGGAAAGAAATAAACTCATAATAAGATTAAATCATATATGGAAATAAAAATCAAGTAGGAATTGAATCTCTCTAATAGCATCAATCAATGATTCACAATGCGAAGAGCCTTTAACCAAAAAAATAAAAAATTTGATGCCAACAGCCTTGTAGCTCGATTGACACCTCCTGGCGTTTCCAATGAAGACGTTTAGGGTTCAAATGCCCTCTCCAATATTGTAACTATCAATTTTATTTTTTTAAAAAAATCATGATCAATTAAGTCCGACAAAATCAATCAGATTAATAGGTTCAATTTTATGTCTGTATCATACTCCTTACCACCTGAGCTAAGCCTAGGGAGTAGGGCCTATTCAATCTACCTACATAATATGACATTTTACTGGCTTATTATTTATTATTTGGTTCTTCATAACATTTGTACCTTTCTATGTTCTTTTTTCACCTCTCCTCTTCCCTTCTCATTTTCTTTAAAAAATATATCTTCATTTTCCTTTGATGAGTACTCATTTTTGCCAAACAGAGGGGATACACTCCAAAAAAGAGTATTCATCTTTGCCAAACCAGGCTTTAACAAATCATGAGTTCAAGAAGACAATGGCCTTGGGCAAGATTATTAAGTATTAGAAGACATTTTCCTGTTAGGAGATCATAATCTAAGAATAGGATTATTGTGGTACCACCACTAGTTCTCAAGGAGGCCTACCAACTAGCTAACCATAGTTATATCTATGTACCCGAACAACTTTTGATAATGTACTAATTAAACCAATCTGTTTTGCCTTCAATAGTACCCCCCCAAAAAAAGTACTAATCTTTGCCCGTGGTTTGTGTAAGAAAAGAGATTTTTCTATGGATGGTTGGAACATGAAGTTCTAGATTCTGAAGAAGATATCAGCTGTTATGATATGTGTTCTGGTCATGTCATTGCTTGGTATCAATGCTTGGTGTTGTTTATCTTGCTCACATAGCCAACTTCGAGATATTGAGACTAAAGGCTATTCGAAAACAAGTCAAAAAATGTATTCAAGTGTAGAAATAAGCTGTTAGCATTTTGGAATTTGCAACACGAGCTATCACCTATTGCCTTTTGAGATTATGTTATTTCATTTAAGATGTTGATGAATTGAATTGGTTATGAATCTATAGAATTGAGTGATTGAAGTATGGTCTAGCTGACATGGGAATTTGCACTCATAAGTTGACATGACAGATATTGTGAATAAGATCATTAATGCACTTTGATTTCACTGAAGTCATTTCTTGTTAGAGCTCTAGGTTTAAGGTGGTTAGTTTTTGTGGAATGGTACAATCTGATTGGATTTCGGTATTAAGACTGCAAATATCTGGATGATGGTAAGCTACCAGACATGAGAGCTTCTTCTTCTTCATCTTTTTTATTTATTTTATTTCTCAAGGGGAGGCTGATTTGAATGTTCTATCTAATGTGATAATGAAAGTTACAAGGGAACATGAGGATGCTTGGTGGGGGAGTGAATCACTTGAACAGATTTGTGACAGATGTCATTATATTTTGCCTAAATGTGATTTCATTTGGAATGAGGAGTGTGTCATATGTTAAACTCGGAAGAAGCGAAATTAAATGAAAAATATCAGCTCTCTATAGCCAGTCTAATGCACTCTGATATGATGGAGAGATGATAGTAACTTGGATAAAACACTGTAAGTGCCCATGTTTGTAGAACTTGTGCTTGAATAAGATCCAAAACACCGCAATAATCTCAATTATGTTTTCAGAATAGTATAGTGTTTGGTTAGAACTTAGGGATCACTTTGTTGCAGATGCATCCATCCCTTTTTTTAAACTGGTGCCATTGCCAACTAATTTGAATATGATGGACAGCAAAGGGCACTAAATCAAAGTATAAGTCATAAAGTTTTTTTGGAGAAAAGCTCGGTCAAAGGTAAATGTGGCTACAGACATAGTACACATACTCTGGATTGATTGATGTTGGTTGATATGGAATTATTACAATGAAGTCCAAAATAATTCTCTGAATTATCAAAACTCTTAGTCTACACATTTCATTTCTAAAGTTTGCAAGTTATAACTATGTTAGGGGATAATCTTGGGAATGCTGACTCTATGAGATCATGGGTCTACATTTGCATGGAATACAAACGAGTATTTGCCCATTATGATACCTAAAGGCCTAGCAGCAGAAATTTGCATTTTGCTTTTTTGATTGATATGATTGCATTTAACTTTAGAGCGTTTTGATTACTGAGATTTTTGAATATTTTCCTTTCTAATATATATATTTTAATTCTTTGGGAGAGAAAGTGATCTGGTAGTGAATTTTTTTTCCCCTCCACTTCCAGGCTGGAGTTTACTTCAATAAAATACAATGCTTTTGCTTTGAGGAGCAGCGTCTTCTTCCGGGGGAGCAGATTGATATGCCTGTAAGCCGTGTTTTTATTTATTATTATTATTATTTTAAATTATAATTATATTTATTAAATAATTTATCAGCAAATTATTGAATTATATAATTAATTTTAATCAAAATGCAGGTATTCTTTTATATTGATCCCGAGTTTGAGACAGATCCAAGAATGGATGGTATCAATAACTTGATTTTATCGTATACCTTTTTCAAGGTTTCTGATGAATAAAAAGGAAACTGCTATTGTAGCGTTGAAGAAGAGGGAAACATACATAATAAATATCAAAATTTTTTTTTGAGAAACAATAAATATCAATTTTTGATGTTACATGGTTTATCTTATTTTCTGCATTTTTTAATTTTCTATTTGATTATTCCATCTTCATGGGAAACTGAAGATGCTATTTTTTCCCCGTATGTATTTGTAGTATGATATGATATTAGTTTATTGAGTAAATTGGAAATCAAATTATACCAGCTAAATTTGGGAAATTTTGATTTTAGTCCCTAAAATTTTAAAAATCTAATTTTGATCCCTAATACTTGAGAATCATATCATATACTATATAGTAAAAGTTGGGTTTAAAAGTTGTGGTTATACTAAGTGGCTTTACCAAGTTGTTGAAATTTCTTTAAAACCTTCTCCCCTCTCCTCTTATGTGTGTGTGTGTTAAAATACTTAGTATTCTAAAAAAAAAAATTGTAGAAATTTTTTTAGATTTTAAGAAAAAATAGATATAAATTTTGTTTTCCTATAATTAAATCTTACTTTGATTACAATCCAAATTCTGTCTTAATTTGATTATAATCTAAATTCTTCATCTACTCTTTTATTAAAATATCTTAATTAAAAAAAATATCAACATACTACGCATGCAGAAATTTATAGATATAATTTTGTTATTATCAACCTCTCTTCTATGACTTTATCACTTTTTTGGATAAAGTTAGGTTGAATTTAACTTCTTCTTCATTAGATAACTTTAAACTTCTAACTTGATTATAACTTTAAAAAAAAATGTCTATCCTATTTCTTTTTTGCCATTCACATTTACTTACTTTTTATTTATTTATTTATTTATTATTATTATTATTTTTGTACATTACGTCAATGACTATATGACTTTTGTTTTTTATTTTTTTTTTGGGCTAAATATACATCCTAAGTTAATTCTTCTTCTCTTATAATTTTTAGAACGACTAGAAATCTAACTTCCTCACCATTGAAATTCTCTCTCTCTCTCTCTCTCTCTCTCTCTCTCTCTCTCTCTCTCTCTCTCTCTCTCTCTCTCTCTCTCTCTCTCTCTCTCTCAGTGTATTTTTAAAAGAGGTCATTAGTGTATCAAAACATAACTCTAAATAAAGTTTTGAAAAACAAAATACCATGTAGTCTATACTCTTTAAGCACATAACACATTTTAAATGTACTACAAATACTCTGGCAAATGAAAAACCTCTGGTAAAGTTTTCTTAGGTTTTTAATTATTAAACTCAAGATCTTTTTTCATATAAATATGTTGTGTGATTGTTTGAATCCAAAGAACAATACTTTGTATACAATTTATATGATCTAGACTCAATTCAAGTGATTATTAATTTATTATTTTTAATAAAATTATTCTAAATGTTTATAGTCAAAACCGTGCAACGCACGAGAGTAATGCTAGTGTCTCCATAATTTTTAAATTAAAATATGCATATCATTTCAAAATACAAGTTAGTTAATGGATGAATTATCAACATTTATGTTTTTGTCATTTTTTTTAGATCTTATTTTAAACTCCTATACTTTAAAAAAATATTAATTATTAATAATAATGTTTCTTCTCCAAAAAAAATAAAAATAAAAATAGTTTCCTTTTTCTCTTCTTTTTTTAATTTATTTTTTTTTATTTTTATAGAAAAAATTGTCAACTATTTTGGAAATTCAGAGATGTAGTGCCGTTTTTGAAAATCAAGTATAACAAGTTTAATATCATCATATTTCAAGAGTTTGTTTGTTTGTTTGTTTGTTGAGAAAGAATCATATTTAGGAGTTGTAAGTGTAATTTATGCATACTCTTTTCACAAATAATTTGGATTTGAGATCAGGGAACAGTTGGGGATATGGAAAGACATTTTTCAAATCTAGTTTTTGTATAACAGTTGTAGACTATTTTATCCTTGATTTCTAGCCAAGCTATCAACTGGGAAATCATTATTTGTATAGATGATTATATGAAATTCCTTATCTATAGTACTAATATATGCATTCGTAATTGATTGAAATTAATTAATAAAGGGGCCATAAAAGTTTCGAGGGCAGGTACATTGCTGAAGTTGAAAGCTTCAAACATTTTTAAGCGTCAGTTGACTAGTGATCAATCAAGCATGATTAAAAAAAAAAAAAAAACCCTTTTTAATGCTTTGATTTTTTTTTTCTTTCTAAATCATATTAATTAGATTTTGAAACGACAAACTATTTTTTTGCTATTAATTAGATTTAAAGTTCCTTAGCAACCAACAAAAATTGCCAACAAAAGGTCCTATGGGGCAATTATTCCCACATTAGTTCACAAAAGCACAACACAAGCATGCAGCAAAGATACATCTGAATCCTGATTAAGAAGCAGACAGCCAAGTTCCAACCAAATAACCAATTGTTTCCTAAAATATTGAGCAAATCTTACTTATTATTCTTTGGTTGTTGAATGTTGGATTGGAACAATGTCACTCATTAATTCCATATTGTAATTGACTTTGCTTCCTTGCAGAAACACGCTAGTGGTAAGTAGGAAATCTTGTTCCAATGCTAGAGAAAGTGTTATCATCACCCTCCATTGACAACAGTTTTACTATAGACTAAAGAGCAGTGGTTTGCCAATCTTGTCTGCTTCAGTTAAGATTGTTCTAATGAAGAGAGAGAGAGAGGTTGAGATTGGGTCATTAATTTGTTAAATTCTATTAGGGAGCTAATCATTTGTTTTGCAAAACTTAAATGACAAGCAATGCAATAGTAGTAGGTAAATTTTCGAATCATGACCTAACTAACTACATGACATGCTGCTTACCCATATAATAGTAAAGCCAAAATAGCTTCTGAGGGTTTCCCACAAATGCAATCAAAGCTCCATTGCTGTGTGTCTTTGTTAGATAACGGCTTTAACAAGAAATACTTGAAAGTGGGTATTTAACAACCCGTGTTCATCTTCTTATTCGTCTTCGTGTACCTTTGATTGTGATCATTTGAAGGAGAGAGTGTGACATAAAGCAACGTGCTATATTTGCTGAGTCAACTTACAAGACAACTCATTCAAGTTGTTGCTGTTATTATTATTATTTTATCTATTTATCATATACTTTGGTCCTCATCATGATTACTATAGTTTACTAAACATCTGTATTTTTATTTCTTGGTTAAATAGAAAGAATCTTACCTCATCATGGTAGTTGGAAACATCATAGAATATACAGTACTAAATATGAATTATGTGTTTCATTTATTCTAGAATTTTGCAAATGTTTCAAAATTTTGTAAGAAAATTATAAAAAAACATATATGAAAAAAAAGTGAATGTACATACATGGATGTGAATAAATAATTCTAAACAAAAAGTACGATTATTTCTGCAAGACAATTTCTTTTATTGTATTCTAATTTAGTATAATAATAATAATAATTATGTTATTGTAATATAATTTCATGAGATACTATAATAATAAAAAAACAACTAATTTAGGATACTAAGTAATTTAATATAATGTTTTATATATTTTTAAAATTTTTTGATAGTTTTCAAGCAAAATAAAAAAAAATATTTATTTCTCAGACTGTTATAACTTAAATAATTTTATTTTATGTAAAATTTTTAATGTATGTATGTGAAAATTTGATTTATTTTTTGTCACAATTTCGGTTGAGTGAGAATCTAGCCAGCATCGACTGTCGGGTGAACTCTTATAGAGAGTACAATTATGCCAACTTCAAATAGTTGTATCTCACTTATTTCAAATCTAAAATAGATTCAATTTGTGTTTTGTTGAAGATTCTATGCATACTTTTCAATAAAACAAGTTTCATTCAAAATTCAATATGGGGCAAATGATATGGACAAAATATCACCAATTCATCATCTTGAGTAAATTACAACCTTATTATCTTTGAGTAATTTCTAATCCAAAGTCAAAGCCCAAACTCACCATAACACAATTCTATTGATACAATTTAAAATTGATATGTTTTGAAGTTAAGAGTTATACCTATGAACCCTATCAATATGTATGTATTATTAAAATCTATATAATAACCCAAGCTATAGAAAAATATGAATCGATCAAAGAAAAAAAAATTCAAGATTATAATTAAAAACTATGAAAATGTTGAAGTTAATTAATGAAACATAGAATTATAGATTTTGATTTTGATAACTGTGATCACATATAATGATATAGCTTATCATAATAAACAAATACAATGTCTCTAAAAGTATTGATGTTTAGTTTAATATGTATTTTATACTTTTAATTATAAAAATATTTTGTTTCATATAATGTAAGAATTTATTTTTGGTTAATATATATATACACACGCGTGTGTGTGTATTTTATGGGGGGGGGGGGGGGGGGAGAGGGCCTAGAGGGAATGACCCCACTTACTTTTAAAATTTTCCCACTACATACATTTTTTATAAGAAATTAAAATATAACTAATGGTCCCCCTTTATTTTTATTTAATTTAATTTTTTTTTTATAAATTTTTACTACATTTATTTAAATGACTAAGGCATAATTTTTTTTCCTCTTATTACTTTTATAGCATACATAACTCATTAAATTAAAGTGTAATATTAATCAAAGTATATTTTCTTAAGAGTAAATAAATAAATGTTTAATTAGTTATTTTCCTATTATTACTCTTACACCATACATAGGCCATCAAACCAATATTCAAGATATATGTTCTTAGAAATATACAAAATTTCTTTAATAAAAATCTTATTTATTTTCGAATTTAATTTTTTTTTTTATAAATTGCATACAAATAGTTAGAAATATGGATGCTATGTTTGCAGTTTTCTTTCAATTTTTAGTAGAAATAAAAGATGCGGATTTTGTGGTTAGGAATGACAGATCCTTATTACATTTATCATCTATGAATAATAAGGTTTTTATTTATTTTTATTAGTGTTATATTTCTTATATCGACTTGCAGATGTTTATGCATGCATGTAAGGGGCGTTTATTATTATAATTATTTAAAATTGATTAAATTTTTATATGTGTCATAATTTTTTAAATTATCGGTATACTTTAATTGTGCAACCTTGACTATAAAAGTCTTGATCTAAAATGCTTACAAATATTAAATACAATTAATATGATTTAAATTGAGTGGCCTAAGCTAATAATATTTTACTGTCCTGATTCTCAAAAAAAAGATAGTTGATAATTTATAAATGATTGTATGAAAAAAATTGAGTTATTTAAAATATCATATGTTAAATCAAGTTTATATATATATATATATATATATATTCTTTGAGTTTTCTTTTTATATTGGAAGGAAGATAGCATTATGAATTGTCCTATTTGAGATCTAGTAATTAGCTTGACCCTTGGGAAAAAATTCTGGTTGCACCACTACTGGCGTATTAAATTTTTACTAGAAATCTACTCATAATGAAACTTTTACTAAAACTTTAAGGCTGTCGCTTTTATTTATAATAATAACCTTAAGGCTATTACTGTTACATGTACTTTAGCGGAAATCTATTTTTTTTTTTTTTGGGTACGTGTAATTTAAATTTTTAAATCATTGGGATTCCCTCCATGGCAAGCCAAAAAGAATTACATGTACAGTTCAGTTTCTTCACTTTACACTCACTTTGCAATTATCACATTAAACAATTGACCTACACTATTTCAATCTAGTTAAAAAAATGTAGAATCATATCATTGCATATTGTTCTTTTATCTATTTTCTGAAAACTTTTGTCATTGACATTTTTAATATAGAAATTAGCATTTCAAATTTTCTCGTAAACACTGACAACTCTAGCTGAGTTGCTAGCTAGTCTTACTGAGATCGTAAGCTGTTGACAAAACCATGTCATGCTCTTGCTTTAATTAGGACTGAAGTTTTTTGATGATAGTTGATAGGAACCAGGAATTATGTCTTTAATTAAAACCCCAAAAGGAGATTTGAAGAAACTTAATTAGTAGGGTAATTACGTATGACAAATATATGAATGAGAGGGAGGTTTAATCAGAAAGTTTGGTGCAAGAGAGCATGCAAATATTTAAGCATGCTGGTGATGTAGCAACAGAAATAAGCAGTGAAGACAGCTACCAATCTCCAACCTCCAATTTTCCAACCCTTTATATATTCACTTCAATTCTGTAACGGTTCAACCATCAAAGCCTAGCTAACATGGAGAAGACACACACCAAATCAGCACTTAAGGTTCTTTATGCTTCTTCTTTATTTTGTTTACTCTTTAATGCTCTTAGTACAATGTTTGTACTTAATATAAATTTTTGTTCTTTTTTTTGCTTCAAAGTTTATGAAGGCTAGTTCACAATCTGCACTCTCGTGGAGCTCTACTTCTAGAGGAATGGTGAGATATGTTCTACTTCAACTGGCTAGGCTCCTATAAACATGTCATTACCAAAGTAGCACATGAGTTTGGCCCCTAGAATTAGGACTCATTTGGTAATGTGTTTTGAAATCGCATATAGATTTTTAAACTTCAAATTTTTCCTAAGTCTAAGTTTTTTAAATAATTACATTTTAAAAATAAATTGTACTAAATGAACTGACTTAAGATGTCACATTTTAACTTAGTTTTGAAATTTTAATCTAAGTTACAGTTGATGTATTCTTGGATTTGAAAAGGGGATGCATGGAGGGAGTGTGGGGGTGAGATATATCTTAGGTTCATAACTTATTGTGTGAGCAAAAAGATATCTCATTTTGGTTTACCCTACCTCAATTATGAAGTCATAATTTATAAAATTGTGGACAGCTTTACATACTGTAGAAGCAATATAGACACGCTCGACCTTATCTTTGAAGTTATGATTATAGACAACTTTACATTATATATATTTTTTTTTTTGAGAATCAACTTTACATAACTTTAGAGAAGGAAAGTGGAAAAGAAAATCTAATCATTGTTGCTACCTTTCTCCTATGGTATCCCTTTTATGGAGGAAGTTCCTTATTTGCCATTATTGTTTCCTTAATATTGATAAAATTAATAATTCAGGATCCACAGGAAGTGCACAACAAGTCAATCTAATTCTAGGTTCTTCCACATATGCACAATAGTAACGGTTAGTGCACTAGTTGTGAAAAATAACATTTTCACATGTGAAACGTCATTTATTCCGAAGTATTTCTCCACTTGGCAAATAGGAGAAACACATACACTTAAAAAGAGTGGGGGGAAAAAAAGGAATAAAGAAAGCTTCCATTCAATAAGAGTTCTCAAATTAAATTGGTTGTGTTGACTGTTGAGGACGACTTATCAGCTTAAAACAATTAAAAAAAAAAAAAAAAAAAAAAAAACCTCGACTCATGTGGAACATAATCTTATCAATTTTAAATCTATTTTATGGTTAATATTTTATTTTTATTTTTTAAATTTGATAACTTATAGAGTCTTATATTATTTAAAATTTTAAATAATGTAGCACGAAATTTGTAATATTTAACGCGGATAATAAAATGGATTTATTTCAAATAAAAATTATTCTAACACTATTCAAGTTTTGGTACCATATGCATTTTATCCACTGTTTAATAACATATATTAATATTTTCAATAATCAAATGGATTTTCAATAATCACCTAGATATTGTCCCATATACTTGTTATAATAATGCATCATACTGTGAATTTTCTAGATTCATTTCTCACTTCAAATTATCCCTAATATGTATGTAATACATGTTAAACCTAAGTTTTGTAAGTGTTTCTACCATATCGCACTACAGCCTAGAAAAATTTAAAAATTTTTTTTAGGTATGAAGATATTAAAACTTCATATATATGCAACAATTGAAAGAAATAAAGGTCAAAAGAGTCCGAGCAAAAAGGCCCCTTTATTTGCATAATCATGATATAGGCATTTTTCTTCTCTATCA
Organism: Quercus variabilis; assembly: GCA_030445155.1. NCBI lineage: Eukaryota > Viridiplantae > Streptophyta > Magnoliopsida > Fagales > Fagaceae > Quercus > Quercus variabilis. Next base: position 55,479,869 of record CP129446.1, read on the forward strand.
TACGCTCATTCTTACATGAATGTTGGCCTGGAAGCTTACGTAGTTGGTGGTACATGATTGTCACTAAAGTATATAAAAATGGATGTTTTTTAATTCACAGACAAAAGATGAGCTCAAAGACAGGCTCTTTGGCAAATCTAAGGTAAATTTATTCAACTTCAGTTGTCCCATTTCTTTCTTTTTCTTGATCTCTCTCAATTGTGAGACTCCAAATGCATTTCTATCCATCACCCTAGGCTTCTCAGAAGTCTCCACCAAGAGAGAACACCAAGCCACAAGATTTCAAACTTCATACCCAAGAAAGAGCCATCAAACGCGCAATGTTCAACTACGAGGTGAGTCTTGATCATGACCTTGCTTGTTTAATTTGTGTATAAACTAGAGCTTAGTTTGATCATTTCTCCAAATTTCTATAAACGTATGAATAAATATACATGCAGGTTGCTACCAAGTTGTTTGTCATAGAGCAACAGAAGAAACAAGCAGAAAGGTTGCAGAAGGTAAGCCATATATATATATATACATCTATGTTTATATATATATATATATATATAACCAATTATATGTTATGTGAGAGCACTTTGATAGAAATGCTGATTATGAAACAGATGATAGAAGAGGAAGAGGTTCGTTTGCTTAGAAAGGAGATGATTCCAAGAGCTCAATTGATGCCCTTTTTTGATAGACCCTTTTTCCCACAAAGGTAATTAAAGGCCTTAATTATGTTTAGGTATCCTAAATTTGGGTTCAGACAGTGTACATCAATGGAATTTTTTTGGCAAGTATATATTTAAATGATCATCCTTTTTTTTTTTGGAAAGGGGATTATATCAAATCGGAATTGAAGTTTTTCTTCGAAATGATGAGGCCAAAAAATGGAAAACTGATTTAATTTTCAAAAAAAAAAAAATCAATGGAAAAACTTCACGGAATTGTTGATATCTGGTAATTGAAACGGTTTTGCTTGTATTTTGATAAGCATCTTGGATTTAAAAAATTAATAGACCTTTTTCCTTTTTTTTTTTTTTTTTTTTTTATTTTAAAAAAACGAAATTAGTGAAAGATCCATAGAATTATGGCCAATATTCGGACAATTCGTTGATCTAATTCAGGTTTCATAATCTATACTAGAGTTGATATAGCACAACAAATAAATTTTGCCTTTATGTATGACTAGTCTTTTACTACGTTTTTAGAACCTTAGTGATTTTTTCAATCTTAAAGAAGAGGATCTATGTCTGAGATTCAATTCATATGGGAGCTGGAAACTATTGATACCATCAATTGTTTCCCCATTTTGCAGATCAAGCAGGCCCTTGACAGTTCCTAGAGAACCAAGTTTCCACATGAGGAGTGGCAAGTGCGGAGGCTGCAATATCTCTTGCAATGGACTATACACTTTTCAAGGAAGTCATGGTGGTCTGAATGCTATCAAATAATAAAATCACATGGCTAAAGAAAAAAGTTTGTGAAACGTACGTACTCTTGATGCTGGTTCATGCATGCTGTACAACGTAGATCATAGAAATTTCGACTGTTATGTACTGTACGTAGTTGTGATATGGTAGATCGTTTATAGGGAGTAATTAGTGACATTTTCCTAGTTTTTCTTTTACTTTTTTTCGTTTGTTTCTCTCTCTTGATTGATGTTACTAGGGAAGGAGACGACTTTCTCCTGGTCGAAATAATGTCATTTGTGTTTTGATCTGTAATCTCTCTCTCTCTCTCTTACATTGAATGGGGGTAGGGGTGGCAATTCGTGTTCGCGTTGTTGGGTTCATGTTGTGTTGACTCATGAGTATTCGACTATATAGGTTAACCTTAATCCGACATGTTTATTAAATGGGTCAAGATTCTTCAATCCTAACACGACCCAGGGGCGGCGCTATGTTGTAGTCAGGGGGTTCAAATGAACCCCCTGACCTGAAATTATATATATATATATATATAATATTAAAAAAAAAATTTGAACCCTTGCAATACAAATTTGCACACCCTCACTTGAACCTGACCTTTTTTTTTTAAGCCCAGCATAAACTTCGAAATAAAAAAATCCAACAGCAAATTTTTGGTCTTTAGCCTTAGAAATAAAAAGCCCATAAATAAAAATTTGAAAAATCATAAAAAAAAAAAAAAGGGACCAATAAAACCTAAGATCTGCTGCTACATTACTTGCATAGACGCTGCCCCCAAAATCTCCCACGATTCTTCTTCACTGTCCAAACCCAAAGGAAAAAGGCTGCTTCACACACAAAAAAAGCTGCCCCTCTGTAGCCCCAAGAATCTGCTGCGTTACCGCCGCCGGGGCTGTCCTTGATTTGCTGCGACCGCCGCTTCATTTGCCGCCGCTTGATCTGGTTTTTTAACTCTCTCTTTCTCTCTTTCTTTCACTGTTTATTGTGTTTTGATATTCTCTTTCATTGAATCACTGTGTGTGTGTGTGTGTTTTGGAGGTGGGGGCTGTGGCGCTGTGGGGTTATATTTTTTATGGTGTTTTGATTTTTTGTTGTTGAGTTTTTGAGTCTCTGAAGTTGTACTCTGACCGTGTGTGTGGGGGCCCGTGGGGCTGGTGTTTGTATTGCAAACTTATTAAAGAATTGCAGTAGTGTGGGGCTGTGTCTCCATGTGTCTACTGTTACTGTAAATTGTGTTTATGGGGCTTTGTATTGTAAACTTTTAAATTGAATTTTTGAGTCTCTATGTGTCTTTACTGTTACTTTACTGTTACTATATTTAAAGAATTGTAAACAAATTAAAGTATTGCGAAAAAATTACTTAACAACAATAATTAATATGTTTATTGTATTAGAAAAAAAATATGTTAATGAACTTATAATTTATTTTTTATTCTTTTGCTAGTACTATGAACTTAAGAAGATATTATTTACAAAAAATACATTTTCAGCCTCATGAACACAATTTTCCTCAAACGAAAATTGAAGGACTTATGTGTCGATTTAATCCTAAATGGTTTAAAGAGTATGGAAGTTGGTTGGAATATAGTATTGAAAATGATGCTGCATATTGTTATGTATAGTATTGAAATTTATGTTTCTTATTGACCCCCCTAAACAAAAATCCTGGAGCCGCCCTTGACACAACCCATTTATTAGGGTTAGTTATGTTGACATGTTTATCAGATTTTATCAGAATGGGAAAAAAAAAATTTAGTATTAACTAAATTGATATGAATTATGAAAAATCAAACAAATAAATATTTTTAATATAAAATTGAGAACTAATGAGTAACTGCATTACAAATAATAATTCAAAATTAAAACATATCTCAATATTACAAATAATCAATCATAATATGTCAAAGAAAATAAGTCACAACAGCTAATAAGTTTATATACCTAGGGTTTGAAAGGTATATTGGTAAAATGTCATTTAATTAAACGAGTTAGACAAGTCAAACGGGTTCCATGTGATGGACACTAACTCAACCTATTTATTAAACAGGTTAGTCGTGTCAACCCGAATATAACATGAACCCATTGAAGCTTAACCCATAACTTACTAATTTTGTGTCATGTTGTATCGAATTCAGATTCGCGGGTCGTATTTAATTTGGCCACCCCTAAATGGGGGCCATTGCTGCCATTTTTTTTTTCTTCGAGGAAAAGTTAGCTTTTTTTTTAGTATTAGTAATTATTTATGGTATATATAGTTAGGGTATTTATAGGTTTACATTGTACTATAGTAATGTAAATGTTACATTGTAGATTAAACAAATATATGCACAATGTTGTACACATTTATTTAGTCTACAATATAAATCTTACATTGTTAGTATAATATAAACAAAGAATTTTCCATACAGTTATTTGAAGTTTAAGCTTATAAAAGTTGCAGTTATCTCTCTCTTAAGAATTATTCGTAACCCCCACCCTTAACAATGTAAGTCAAGATTGCCCATTTGTGCGAAAGGGCGTAATTGTTCATACTCATATTAATGGTTCCTTAATGCGTATGGTAATATTGTTAGACTAAGAATCACCAACATAGAACGAGAGAGAATTAAAATGTAACAATGAATGAGGAGTTTTAGTATTTATAGACTCCTTTGTGTCTCTTGGGAAGAGATATGTCTGTTTACCTAGGGTTGTATCTTTTCTAAGAGACTCAACTCTTCAGTAAATAACTAGCTCTAACGTTTAATTAATACTCTACTGTAAGTTGGTGAAACAACACCATCCACCAAGTGGGGAATATTGCATAAGAGAGGGTGTACTATATTATGGTGTGATCACCTATTACTATTATATGCTAACATCTTCCACTTGATCGCACCATAATAAATGGCATTAACTACAATCAACATATACTATGGTGTCACCATGATATTGTCCAATGTTGATTCTCATCTATGCCCTTCGTAGATTGACGTTAGTGTCTAACTCTGGCAAAATTATGTACACATCTTGTCATATACCACTGACCGTACCCTTTATTTTATACCACTCCAATAGTATGCTTCGGATGTCTTATCGCTTACAATTATTTCAAATGAATGGCATCAAACATGTGGGACGTTTGTCAACACACTTAGCCAGGGATCTCAGTCCACACTCGCACTTTTAGTCGAAGTCCTTAAGCCACTCACACACAAGAGATGTGTTGACTTGCATTGAATCTCTTGATGCTTCCTCTAAGCCAGTATCTTGAAGATTTTCTTATATGACTACAATGAAATTTGTTGTACAAGCTGTGTTTTGTATGATGCAAATTAGTGGACTTCATATTCATACACTAACTTCTCATACAATGCTATTTTGCGTTGTATTGACCAATTGTGTCCCTAAAGTAGGAGCTACATAACTATGTTCTTTGGGATTCCCTAGTCCTTCCATCTATGCAAATACATGTAGTATCCCACCTAGGTTTTTGGATCCACCAATCCCATATTTCCTACATGCACTCTAAATCTATCTAGAATCAATCCTTTGGTCATAGAATTAGCCACCATCTTGCTTAATGGGATAAAATGAACTCGTATTTCGTCCTTCTCCACTATATCTTGAATATAGTGATAATCTGTTTTGATGTGTTTGCCTTTAGAGCTATTTGTTCCACTTTTTATTAACAAGATAGTGGACTTGTTGTCACAAAACACACCAATTGGTCTATTTGGTATACCTAATTTTAAACTATAGACAAATTGTTTAATCCAAGCTGCTTCACTTACCGTTGTGCTGCATGATATGTATTTTGCCTTCATGGTATGTTTTACAATACAATCTTGTTTCTTACTTAACCAAGAAACAGTTGTCCCACTGAATAGGAATACATGACCACTAGTAGATTTTCTATCATTTACATCTCCTGTAAAATCAGCATCTGTATATTCTATTACTTCTAAATCACTAATTCCAAAACATAATTTCGTACCTTTGGTACCTTGGAGATATCTAAAAATTCTTTTGACTGCCTGCCAATATACCCTTCCAAGATTAGATTGATATCTACTTACTAATCCTACCGCATGACAAATGTCTGGCCTCGTGCTAGTCACTGCATACATTAAATAGCCCACAACTTGGGCATAGGAGAAATTTTCCATAAATTCTTGTTCTTCTTTATCTTTAGGGCGCATATTCTTACTTAACATAGCTCATTTACTTACAGGCATACTTAAAGCCTTAGGTTTAGCCATATTAAATTTCTTGAGTACTTTCTCCAAGTAGTTCTCTTAATCTAGATATAATAATTTTGCATTTCAAAACCTTATGGTTTTAACATGTAAATGTCTTCTTTTAATTCACCATTAAGAAAAGTTGTTTTGACATCCAGTTGATGTAATTCTAAATCCATTCTCAACCCAACATACATAATAATTCTATCTATTTGAAGCGAATTTAGCTACTACTGAATAGGTATCAACAAAGTCTACACTAGGTTGTTGAGTAAACCCTTTAGTCACCAATCTTGCTTTATATTTACCTAAAATACCGTCAGCCTTAAATTTCTTTCTTAGAACCCATTTATAGCCAATGACTTTTCTTCTATTTGGTAAAGCTATTAATTCCCTAACATCATTTTTTTTGATGGATTCTAGTTTATCCATCATAGCATCTTGCCATTGTTTTTCCATAATTAGTTGGTTCCTCATTTAAATTTTCTTCTATATTAAACAAATGATAATCTTTAACCACAGTTGACGGTCATCGAATCCTTTTACTCCCACTCTTCTTAGAATTGAAGGCTTGTTGATCCGGAACAAAGGCTTGTTGGTTCGGTACCAATATATCAAATTTTCTTTTGCTCCCACTTTTAGAAGCATCCGTATACTAATCCTGATTTTCATTATCAAGGTATTCTCGTAATCTTATCTCTTCAAATGGTGTAATTTGATTAGTACTTTCAAGGAAAATAGCATCCTTGCCTTCTATCAATCATTTTTTCTGATTATAAAATCTGTAATCACTTCCATTTTGAACATTTTCAATGAATTTGCACTCCAATGTCTTCCCTTTTAATTTCGATATAAGTATATGAGCCTTACATCCCCAAATCCTTAAGTTTGATAAATTTAGTTTGTGACTAGTCCAATATTCCTAAAGTGTAAGATCCTTGGACTTTTGTATTAACTTTGTTTAATAAATATGTGGTAGTTGACAAATCTTCTCTCCAAAAAGTGAGTAGAAATCTTAAATGAGCCATCATTGATCTTGATATCCCCATCAGAGTTCTATTGCATCTTTCAGCACTACCATTTTGTTGAGGTTTGTAAGGCATAGTGTAAATATGCCTAATTCCTTCCCCCTTACAAAATTGATCAAAAGCTTCATACTCACCACCTCTATCATTGTTGATACTTTTAATTGATCATCCTAATTTTTTTTTTTTTTTACTTTCGTTTTATAGTTTTTAAATATTTTTGAGTGCTTTAGATTTGTTTTTGAGTAGATAAATATATCCATATTACGAATAATCATCAATAAAGGAGATAAAGTATTCCATTCCTTTGTGTGTTTTGGTTCTCAAGGGTCCACAAATATCTGAATGGATTACTTCTAATAACTCTGAAGATTTCCAATGTTTAGCAAAATCTTTTGACGTCATCTTTCCTTTGATGCATGATTCACAAACATCAAAATTTTCAGTGTTTAGATAGGTAATAAATCATTTTTACTCATTTGATCTATTTTACTTATATGTCCTAATCTAAGATGCCACGAGTAAGAAGAATTTGACACAACAAAGTAATAGCAAACAGAATCTTTATTATAAATATTATTGCTAAGTACATACATTTTTTCGATTCTTACTCCTTTGAGTTTTACATTATCCCTACAAATAGTCACACAACCAAACTTACTTAATTTCATAACATTTTTTATCTAGTATAGAAATAGAAATAAGCTTCCTACGAACATCTGGTACATATAATACATCACTTAAAATTACAAAAATACCATTAATTGATAATTTACATTTTCTTTCACCTAATACATCACTATAAGGTCTTATTTCCCATATAAAATTTATTTTCTCCTATCTTTTTTTTCCTTTAGTTCAATGAACAATTCTTTACTTCTTGTTATGTGATGAGTCATGGTTGAATCGATCCACCAATTGTTTGATGATGGTTCAATTATCATTGCTTCAGAAATCGTCATTTTTTAAGGCTTGAATAAATTGCTAATTGCTTCAGAAATTGTCATTTTTTAGTGCGGTAACTGTTTTTCAAGTCAAGGGAAATCGCTAATTTTTTATACAAGGTAGGAGACTTAGGGCAAGTTTCATGAATTGGACTTTAGGTCGGGCTTGCTAGTAGGCTTGTTTCAAGGCTTGAATAACTCCAACCTTTAATGACCTTACAAAGTGGACTAGTGTAAACACCCCATTTTACAACTTGCATTTAACCAACAAGTAGATCTTTAAATTTGTGATACAAAACAAATCATGATACTCTAACGAACATAATGGTATGTCATGGGCTTTGATCGGACCACCTGATCAAAAGTTATTATGGGGGTATGGGCCTGAAGGTATTTGGATAGCCCATTCGCAAGGGTTTGGGCCTGGATGACCTAGAATGGCTCACATGACTGAAGCCCAGGATCGTTGGGCTAGAACCATCCCCTTAAGAGGCCCACAAGGATTGGGGCACAATGATTAGTAGCACCACTTCAACTAGGATTTTGTTTGGTTTGGCATAGGTACTGAGTGTTGGGCCTGCAAAGAAAAAAAGCGTGGTTCAGGTCGGTGACCGGACACTAAGTAACACCTTTGGGGAATTTGCCCTTGAGCACTAGGTGGCGTCTGGAACAAGTTACAAGGGAATCCTCTAAAGTCGTGATGATCCCTGGTAGGCTTGTTTATTCAAGTCTAGAGACTTAGGACAAGTTTCGTGAATCGGACTTTAGGTAGGGCTTGCTAGTAGGCTTGTTTCAAGGCTTGAATAACTCCAACTTTTAATGACCTTACGAAGTGGGCTAGTGTAAACACCCCATTTTACAACTTGCATTTAACCAACAAGTAGATCTTTAGATTTATGATGCAAAACAAATCATGATACTCTTACGATCATAATAGTATGTCATGGGCTTTGATCAGACCACCTGATCAAAAGTTATTGTGGGGATATAGGCCTGAAGGGATTTGGACAGCCCATCTGTGAAGGTTTGGGCTTGGATGACCTAGAATGGCTTGCATGACTGAAGCCCAGGATCGTTGGGCTAGAACCATCCCTTTGAGAGGCCCACAAGGATCGGGAAACAATGATTGGTAGCACCACTTCAACTAGGATTGTGTCTGGTCCGTCACAAGTACCGACCGCTGGGCTTGCTAAGAAAATAAGGGTGGTTCAGGTCGGTGACTAGACACTAAGTATTGCCTTTAGGGAATTTGTTGTCGAGTACTAGGTGGTGTCTGGAAAAAGTTATGAAGGAATCCTTTAAAGTTGTAAGGATCCTTGGGGATTTACATAGACGTGGGAGGACATGCACAACAAGAAAATAATGATGACCAACCTACTAACCAAGTACTCTAAAAAGGGGAAGAGGTAGAGAGTTAAGGGTTGGTTGAAAAAAAGGGAGGAAGAAACAAAAGGAAGGAGAGAGAGAGAGAGAAACACTCGGGAACTGAGGGAAGTTAGGGGGAAGGTCCCATATTAAGGCTTAGAGAGGGCGAACAAGACTAAGTTGAGAACCCTATTAGTAAGATCAAAGTATAGCCCACGTACAAATTAATCGGGGGCCCAATTACTAACTTACTATAAGGTATCTCGGTGCCCACAATTGGCGCTGTCTGTGGGAACCTTACTCATTTTAGGGGCTTTGAGCCCATCTAATATTGTCTGATCATGGAAGGTTTGCATTGTGGAGAAGGTTCCAAGGTGGGAAATCATTTAAGGGCCTCATTATGGGGCCGTAGTAGGCTAGAAAGGAAGTGTAGAAGAGAGTAGTAGCACATGAAAGATGGGCACGAGACGAGGGTAGAATCTGATGAGGGATCTTCGCAAGGGGAGAGAACTATATCTTACGCTCCCGAGCGTTCTCATCGGGGTGATTGGCAAAGAGAACTAGAGAACTTACGAAAACAAGTTAATGATTTGGAAATCGAACTAAGAGCGACATTGTAGAAGAGAGTAGGACGATTTATCTGTCAATCTCGACTACATTTCGGGGGCATCATCCTAAGGTAGTGGTTCACATCATTCGAGTGAGCCATGAGACAATCAGACAGTGTAGCGAATATCCCCGTTATGGTTGGCATGGTCATTATAATGCAGCTCTTGATGCTATGAGTAGAGCACTGAGGAGGGTTGCTCGGTCACCATTCTTTGAATAGATAGAGCGCATATAGATGCCTAGGTGGTTTAATCATCCACTGTTTATCATTTATGATGGAAAAACCGATCCAGTTAAGCATGGAAGTCATTATATACAAATGATGTTGCTTTATTCTCATAACGATGGGTTGATGTGTAAGGTATTCCCATCCAATCTTGGCTCAATAGCTATGAGATGGTTTAGCTAACTGAGGAAAGGATCAATTTGAAGTTTCGGTGAGCTAATACAAGAGTTCGGTGTTCGGTTTATAACGTGTAGTAAAGTCCCATAACTCATAAATGCTTTGTTGTTTATGAGGATGAGGATTGGGGAAACCCTCCATTCTTATGCTGTATTGGGAACTCTATAATGAAATAGGAGGGGGGAACGAGCAAGTCGCCGCTAGCACTTTCCAGTTGGGTCTCCCTGAGGACTCCGAGTTGATGGACTCTTTGACCATGTGACCCCTTGTGAGCATGCATCAGTTAATAAGGAGGATTGAAGAGTATAAGAGATTAGAAGATGATCGCTTGCAGGGAAAGGGCAAGGCCCCAACCTTTTCACAGTATGTTAAAGAATATCGTCCTGACAAGTTCCAACAGAGGCCTATAAGAGAATCGAGGGTTTCTGGAGATGATTCAGCACAACAACCCTAGGGAGTTAATCTAGCGTTTAAGGAGCCCGTTTATAAGATCCTTGAACGTATTAAGAATGAACCTTATTTTCGATGGCCCGATAAGATGGGCAATGACCTGGGGAGGAGGAACCAAAGTTTGTACTGTACTTATCATAGGGAGAAAGGCCACACCACCAAATAGTGTTGTGTTTTGAAGGATCACTTGGAAAAACTGGTGAAAGTAGGGCACCTCAAGGATTTTTTGATCTGTCAAGGGGGAGGCCACACCAGGGGTTAGGCGGCCGAAACGGCTATACTTTTCCCTCCATTAGGAATTATTGAGGTTATTCATACGGCCTCACGGGGCACAAGTTGGAGCAGTTTGAGGATAGTTTTAAGTGTGGTGTCTTCCCCCGAAGCGGACAACAAGGTCCAGTAAAAAAAGAAACATAGGAGGTTGATCAACCTGATCACCTTTAGTGAAATTGATTTGGAAGGGACATCCCGGCCACATGATGATGCTTTAGTGGTAACGTGTAGGATTGGTGGTTTCTTGGTTAAGAAAGTAATGGTGGATTAAGGGATCGAGACTGAAGTTATGTACCCCGACCTCTATAAAGGGTCGAGATTGAAACTTAAGGATCTAAGTATGACATGCCATTGGTGGGTTTCAATGGGAAGGTTGTGACCCCTGAGGCATAAATAAAGCTGCCAGTAGTGAATAAGGGTAAGGAAGTCGAAGTTAGCTTTATAGCGGTTAATGCCTATTTGCCCTACACAGCGAGACTCGAATGTCCCTGGATTCATTCCATAGGGGCAGTTCCTTCGACGCTACACTAGAAGATCAAGTTCCCCACTGAAGATGGAGTCGCGGTAGTTTGTGTCGATTAGAAAGTAGCAAGATAGTGTCTGGTACAATGATAAACCACGAGATAAGCAGAAAGAGCAGATGAGTAAGGAGCAATTATAGCAATTATCGATAGCTGAGAGTCCGGTGGGTGTGGATAGTGCAGAAGAGTTGGTCCAAGTTAGAATATTGTCGTATTCAGATAGGTATTTCCAAATTGGTAAGAGCTTGTCGGTGGGGGATTAAATGGAAATCCTGTTGTCATTGGTGCAAAACTTGGATGTGTTTGTGTGGAGCTTATACGAAGTACCCGAGATGGACCTAGATTTTATCATGCATTGATTGAATATAGACCCCTTAACCCCTCTTAATAAGCAAAGGCCCAGAAAAGTCGCAAAGCCTCATGTTGAGGCTATCAAGGAAGAGGTGAAGAAGCTGAAAAGTGCAAGGGTGATCAAGGAAGTTTTTTTCTCAGAATGGTTAGCCAACATGGTGGTTGTAAAGAAAAAGAAAGGTAGCTGAAGGGTGTGCATTGATTTCACCGACCTTAACCGAGCATGTTTGAAGCATCCTTTCCCGGGGCTGAAAATATTAGTAGACACAACAGTCAGATATTAGAGAATGAGCTTTTTGGATGCATTCCAAGGTTACCATCAAATCTCACTAGCGCTCGAGGACCAAGAGAAAACATCATTCATCACGCCTGGGGGGAATTACCATTATACTATAATGCCTTTAGGGTTGAAGAATGTAAGAGCCACATATAAGTGAATGGTCACCGAATATTTAAAGACCAAATTGGTAAGTCTGTAGAAGTATATATCGATGACATGGTGGTAAAAATGAAAGGGATTGAGGGGCATACGACTGATTTAACTGAGGTTTTCGATGTACTAAGACAACACCAGTTGTGCCTCAACGCCGAGAAATGTTCCTTCAGAGTAAGATCCTGCAAGATTTTGGGCTATGTGATAACCACTCGGGGAATAGAGGTGAACCCTGATAAGATTTCAAGGATCTGACAGCTGCGACCCCCTAGTAACTAGAAGGAGGTACAAAAACTTACATGAATGATTGATGCCTTGAACAGATTTGTCTCAAGATCAGCGGACAGGTGCCGACCATTTTATTAGTTATTGAAGAAGTGAAAAGGTTTTTAGTGGACAGAGGAATGTGATGTGGCCTTCAAAGATTTGAAGACTTATTTAGCCAGCCCGCCTGTTCTGTTACAACCAGAGCTCGAAGATGACCTTTTCCTGTATCTGAAGATTTCCAGCCATACCGTGAGCTCGGTATTGATCAGGTAGCATGAAGGAATTCAAAGACCCATATATTACCTCAGCAAAACCCTAGTAGATGCAGAGACTTGGTACTTGCTATTGGAGAAAATGGTATTAGCCTTAGTGCACACTACAAGGAAGTTGTCGCATTATTTTCAAGCGCATACAGTTTAGGTGTTGACCAGATACCCTCTGCAGTCGCTATTGAGGAGGTCAGATTTCATGGGGAGGATAGCAAAATGGGGGACGGAATTAGGGACATTCAACATACTCTATAAACCAAGAAATTCCATTAAAGGGTAGGTGTTGGCAGACTTTGTTGATGAGTTCACTCTTTCCTCTAGGGCTTCTTTGATGCTATTCTAAGTCACAGTTAGACGATGGAGGGTGTGTGTGGATGGTACGTCTAATGCAAGAGGTTCGGGAGTTAAGGTGGTGTTGGTGTCCCCCAAGGGCATAAGGGTAGAGAAGTCACTAAGGTTGGGCTTTTAGGCTTCGAACAATGAGGCCAAATACAAAGCCTTTATTGCTGGATAGCGGGTAGCACAAGAGCTCGGGGCAGAAGAGGTAGAAGTGGTTTCAAATTCTAGGTTGGTAGTGAGTCAAGTAGATGGGAGTTTCAAGGCAAGAGACTAGCTTATGTTGTAGTATTTGCGATTGTTCGGATCTTTAGGCATAAAATTCTGTGATGTCAATATAGTCAGGGTACTGAGAAGTCAAAATAGCCATGTTGGCATCCTCTTCGGGTGTTCACATTCCCTGAATGATACTAGTAGAGCTTTTGGAGCACTCAAGCATTGAGCGCCAAACGTTAGTGGCAGCTGCATCGGAACTAGGGTAGAGTTGGATGGATCTATACGTAGCCTCTTTGTTTAACGAGTCTTTGCCGAGGGACGCAAAAGGGGCAGAGAAGGTGCGAAGGACATCATCACGTTTCCAGCCGTCTGAGGAAAAGCCGTTATACCGACGGTCATACGGTGGACTGTATTTGCTATGCCTTCATCCTAGGAAAATCGTTGATTTGTTGGCCGAACTTCACAAAGAAGTATGTGGCGGGTACTCGGGCGAAGGTCCCTTGCACACCAAACCATGACTTAGGGAATCTAGTGGCCAAATATGTAACGGGAAGTGGCTGATTATGTTAGAAAATGCGATCGATGCTAGATTCACGCACCATTATTACATTAGCCAAGGGGAAACCTCAACCCGATTGCAAGCCCTTGGCCCTTTGCCTAATGGGGGCTAAATATGGTCGAACCTTTCCCTCAGGCCTCGGGAAATAGGTGGTATGTGATAGTGGCTACGGATTATTTCAACAAGTGAGTGGAGGCCAAAGCCTTGGTAAATATCAGGGACGTGGATATAAAAAAATTCATGTGGAAGAACATTGTCACAAGGTTATGAGGTCCCTGAGTGTTGGTATCTGATAATGGGTTGCAATTTGATAGTAAGCTCTTTCAGGAACACTGTAGTAGCCTTTGTAGAACCAACAGGTATTCATCACCAACATACCCCTAGAGCAATGTGCAAGCCAAAGCAATGAACAAGATGATTGTCAATGATTTGAAGAAGAGATTTTTTGTGGGGGAGGGGGGGGGGGGGAGGGCAAAGGGAAGTTGGGTTGAGGAGTTACTGAACATTCTGTGTGCATACCAAAAGACTCCTAGAAGGTCGACAGGTTAGACGCCGTTCTCCATAACTTACAATACCAAAGCAATTATACCGATTGAAATCAGTTTATTAAGTTTAAGGGTGGCGTGCTTTGCACAGGGGCATAACAACGAGAGTATGATCAGCAATCTGGATGCTTTGGAAGAGTGAAGAGACATGGTGGCATTACGGCTCGCAAATTATTAGTAGAAGTTCGCTTAGGGGTATAACAGGATGGTTAGGATTTGGGAATTTGTGCTAGGGGACCTTGTCTTACGAAAAGCCATCAAGAGTATAAAAGTTCAAAATAAAAGTTCAAAATGTTGGAAAATTAGCTCCAAATTGGGAAGGGCCCTACTGAGTGACAGCTATGGCTAGAGCGAGAGCCTATTACCTGGAAGATCTAGAAGAGAGACCCTTACCTCAACCATGGAATGTCTACAATTTAAAGAATTATTACTAGTAAATGTAATGGGTGGCATGAAAAGGCCGTTGTAATATGTAAAATAGTAAGGACCATGGAATTAAGTAATTTTTGGTTAATTGATCATGTGTAAGGAAGAGATGAATGATGAAGTAAACTATATTTCTACCTAAGGACAAAAGTTTGGCCTCGGCCTGACCTCGGTCATTGACCAAAGGGAAACTTTAAATATTTCTACCTAAGAATAGAAGTCTGGCCTCGGCCTGACCCTAGTCACTGACTAGATAGAAACCTTCACATTTCCACCTAAGGACAGAAGTTTGATCTCGATCCAACCCTCGTCACCAACCAGACAGATACCTTAGCACCACTAAAAAGAAGAAGAAGTGATATATAGTAATAATGAGGATCATAACTATGCTCGGTATCGGATACAAACAATAGCCTAGATGCATTTTATAGCTGCCATAGCCTTCTCTTTTGACTAGTGATAAGGGAGCACCATTATCATTAAATACGTACTTGATAGTAACTGATTAGTGTGTGTAAAGGACGCACACCGAAAGGCAATACTTAGCAATATCGAGGTGTCACTAAATGGTAACACTTAGGCAAATTTTTATCGTAAATTTTGAGTTTGCCTCTAGTACTAAATACTCAAGTTATTATGTTACCAAATGTTGACACTTGAATGCTTCCCAGAGTAAGCGTCAGGGCCTTTAGTACAGGTGTAGAATTACCAAAAGCATGATAAAAGTAGGTAGAGAGCATTATTCTTTCCAATACAAACCCAATATGATAAAAAGAAAAGTTAACACCATCAGTCTCACACAAAAAAGGGCGTAAGGAAAATTAATAGCAGTAAAAATAAAATAAAGCAAAACTAACTGACACAATACATACACTCCTAAAAGTTAGGCTTCAAGGCTAACAGTGACCACAGGAGTTATGGTAGGGGTTCCTTGATCAGTTGGAAGGATGTTGGACGTGATGGCTCCAGTTCTCAATTAGTCATCATTAAGCATCACTACGTAGGAGTCGATCTATCAGGACAACTCTCAAGACTCCAGGCTCTCAGTGCCCTCCTCCTTGTCACTGCTGTCTTCTTCTTACTCTTCATTCTGAGCTTCACTAGCTGGGTCTTTGGGCAAAGGTACTTGGTTGAAGTTCTTAAAGGGTGAGTCTTCAGGGAGGCTAATGGCGTTAATAGCTACCATCTAGCCTTCCACAAATTTGAACTTCTAGGCCTGGAAGATAATGGGGCCAACAGAGTTTTTAGCATCCTTGAATCCCCTGTTGTAGTAGGTTTACTTTCGGGCCTTCTCCCCACCCTTGTAGTCAGCAAAGAGGACACTGGCGGTCTCGGTGAGCTTAAGCTCAGTCTCGCCAAGCTTGCCTGTGACCTTGTTGGCTTTCTGCTCAACTAGCTCCAGCACCTTTTTAGTAATGGCTACCTGTCACTCCATAACGTTCAGCCCAAGGGTTTTTTCTTTCAAGTTGTCTCGGCCACTTGTTTCAAGGCTTTCTCTTTATTGGTCTCCTCTTGAGCGTCTTTAAGCCAACCTTCCACCACATGGGTTAGTTAGGTGGCTTGAATCAATAGAGAGAGTAAAGTTCGGTTACCCAGACCAATTAGTAACACTTAAGAATATAAAAAAGTAAATGAATGAGTAAACCGATATATGTATATGGATGCATATAGGATAGTGATCACAGTAGTGGGTGTACAGGGGTGCTAACAAGAAGGCTTGGGAAGAAGCGTAACGTATTGCTATGGTGTGCCACTTCAACTTGAGCACCAAGTCATTGTCTTGGCAGTCAGAGTAATGCTCCATGTCGGTGGGAAGCAACAAGGGCTACCTAAGACTATCTGATACCTGGCCCCCCTCGCTGCTTGTCCAGGTTTGGAGAAATGAGTTAGAGGGCAAGGCTTTATCCCCTAGATAGAAGGAACACTCCTATGAAGCAACCGAGCTCGAGGAAGATGCTGTGACCTATGAGCTAATTATGACAAGCTGGCTAGGGGGTCGTGACTCCTGAGGGGTCTTATTGGTTAGTGGAATAGTTGATCGACCTAATGCTTCAATGGGTAATTAGGTAACAGGAGGAATGCTTTCCTCAGTCGCAGCACCACTACAACCTTTGTGGTGTTTCCTCTGCTGTCGAGATGTAGGAGGAGTTGTTTGCTAAGGGGTGGGCTGAGTCGGAGCTTGGACCCTCGAGGCCTGTGTGGCCAAAAACCATCGATCCAAGGCCATTGACCACTTCTTCACCATTTTTCTTCTACTAGGTTAGGGAGCACAAGATCTATCTCTTCGGCAACTGGACCGTCTTTGTTAGGATCTCTTAAGCATAGTTTTGAAACCCGGACTGGATTGTACGGTCTAATCGGAAAAACCTCGAATCGTTCAGCTTTACGGTCCGTTTAGGGTGAAGAATCGTTCCATGCAAAAAAAGCAGGGACCTGCACGGACCGCGATCCAACTGCCCGGTTCTGTGAACCGTGATCGGTTTTTAAGGTTCAGACGGTTTCTTTTTGTTTCAGCTTTTTCGGTGAATTTTGGCCAATACATCGGTATGAATTTATGATCAGATTTAGAAGAAATGAAAGAACATGAAGAAGAACAAAGATCAAAGGAGATTTGATAATTTCAGATCTTGAACAAAGGGATATGTAAGGAAAAAAAAAAAAAAAAAAACCAAAGATCAAAAAAACACAAACTACATTAGATCAAAAAAAAAAAAAAAAATAGTCACCGATCATGCTTGCTCATCAAATAAACAGTCTGCACCAAAACAAACTCCACACTTGCTCAGAAAATAAACAGTAAACACAAACTACATTAGATCCAAAAAAAAAAACACAAATTACAATAACACGTATCTTCGTCTTCTGCCAACACAGTCACCGATCATACTTCGTCTTCTGCTGCTGCTGCATCTCCTTCTTCTTTTTTCTTTTTTTTCTTCTCTTTCTTTTTTCCATTGATGGTGCTCTATAATTTCCTCTTTTTCTTTGAGGTATGTGTTTCTCTTTCTTTCTTTGGACTTATGTTACTTTTTTACTTTTGAATGCCTAAGTCCCTGTCCTCACATGGCTAACTTGGAAATGATGAAAGGATTTAGTTTTTTAATAAAAGTAAAAAAATTTCAGCCATTAGATTTAGATATTTTTTCAGCTGCCCAACGTGATGTAACATGATTGATAGGTGCACTAAATATTTTAAGTATTTTTAAGAGTAATGTAGTATTTTGAAAGATGCTACGCCCACAATTTTTTACAACATTTTTACAACAAATTACATGTGGTTAGTTGTTATTGGTTCAAATTTGAAACTAACACTAAGATTATTTTTTTGCCCCAATGATAACAACTAGTAACAACCTGCCACTTAGGATTTATTGTAAAAATATTATGGGCATACCATTTCTCTAATATTTTACACAATTTTTTGCTATAATTTGACACAAGGCAAAGTGTGAGTAATGAAAAAAAAATTTTATGGGTTTACATCTCTACCACTCACATCTCATTATGTGGCAAATTGTGACAAAATTTGTATAAAATGTTATATTCCTATTATTGCTCTAATTTTAATTAATATTTACAGTTAAGCATATAATAATTATTAAATAATTCATTCTAAAAAAAATATTAAAAAATTATTTCAATTTAAAATTATTAAATAATTTATTTTTATTTTATTTGAGTGTCTTTCTAACCCTTATATAATAATAATAATTATTATTATTATTACAAGTTTAACTAATCAATATATAAATAAATAAATAGATATTATATTTAAATTTGCTTAGGATTTGATATTTCTTATTTGTCTTGTAAAAGTTATGATATGAAAATATATATTTGAAATATAGATATTTATATTTAATTGGATAATTTTAGTTAAATTTTCTATTTATACTAATTTAATATATTTATTTATATTAAAATAATTATTAAATTAATTATGACATCATCAAGGTTTGACCCCGGTTCGACCTCGGTTCAACCTTAAAAATCTTGAACCTTTTCCTTTTACGGTTCAATAAACGGTCCCGGGTCTGAAAACTTTGCTCTTAAGGGTGGGGCATCCATAGGAATATGTTCTACATGGCCTTGGAAAATGATATCCCTTAAACTGTCTTGAATGGGTTCTAGGGAGTCGTGCTCGACCAATCGGGGATCTAAATGTTTGGTTTCCCCGGATGTAAGCCCTTTAGGCAAAAAACCTAGTAACCGAATGTCTAGATATGATAGCAATGTCCTACCAACCGTTAGAGAACTTGACGAATTCTAGTAGTTTTTTAGGAGGGCACGCAACCTAAGATCAAATGGGAGGCTCTTAGCTGACCATCGTAGTGCATGAAGATCTTTGAACGAAGAATAAAGTTGAGCTCCTTCACGCGCACCACTCTGATGTCTGACTGGAACTTCTTAGGAACTACAATCGAGAAAATGGGAAAATATAAGTGAAAGATAACAAAAGGTAATGAAATGAAACAAAAAGCAAAGAAAGGGAGGGGGAAAGGGGGAAAGTGGGACTTGATTAGTGAATGCAAGAGATCGGTAAAAGAGGTAGCGACTTATTTGACAGGGAAAGGTCAGGCAGGTCATTTCTCCGTTCAATTAGTTCCCTTCACTCTCACGTATTCCCTCACAGAATTCTTATTTGAATCAAGGAGGCAAGATGCTAACCTAACTATGGTGTTTTGGGTTTGAAGGTAGTACCTGAGCTTCAGACTTCCTCGAATGGCATATAAGAAGTTGATGTCATTATGGGTCAGACTCAGGCTATACAAGCAGTTGAGATGCCCCACACAGTTAACTACCTTATAAAAATTAGGTAGGCACGCTAAGGCCATAAAAACTGAGGGTTCTAAGCAGTAAAGGGTCTACGGGAAACCTAACCCCGCCCTCAAGGATGGATATTAAAGGAAAAAATACGACATGGGGAAGCCTTTGGTCTGCTATCTCTCTTTCGTGACAATATGAAATCTTAACATCATAAGGGATATTGTACTTGACTCTGATGGATTCTATATCTTCCCTAGTTTTCAATAGGTATGCAAAAGGCATATTATCGAGTCTAACTAAGATAGGAAGAGATAGTCAGAGAGAAGAGGATTTATAAATTGATTTCTTATAAAGGAGAGTGATCTTGTAGGGAAGTTAAAGGCTCGGGAGTAGAAGAAGATAGTTTTTAGAACTTCACATAAACTAAAGAGAATGCAATGTTGATTAAGGGTAGTATTTATAGGAACGAGGGTCACTAAATTGTAGTTGCCTAACTGCAATAAATGCGCACCATCATTTCCCTTCATGAGCGCCTCGGTAAACGAAGCGTCAGGCCATCTGAGCCGTCTGATATTTCAAATACTACCACACGTGCAAAAAGAGTGTGCTATCTTGTCCACAACCGCCAATTCTATCTTAAAAAGGTGACAAGGCACCCTTGAGCTCTGGGTGGAGAAACCCCGATCCCATCTCCGCTTATGAAAATAGGATTGTGGGGGAGCTATTGTGGGGGTATGGGCTTGAAGGGATATAGACGGCCCATCTGCGGAGGTTTGGGCTTGGATGACCCAGAATGACTTACATGACCGAAGCCTAGGATTGTTGGGCTAGAATTGTCCCATTGAGAGCCCTACAAGGATCAAGGCACAATGATCGATAGCGCCACTTCAATTGGGATTGTGTCTAGCCTGGCACAGGTATCGACCGCTGGGCCCACTAAGAAAATAAAGGTGGTTCAAGTCGGTGACCAAACACTAAGTAACGCCTTTGGGGAATTCGCTGCTAAGCACTAGGTGGCATTTGGAACAAGTTACGAGGGAATCCTCTAAAGCTATGAGGATCCCTAGGGATTTACATGGACATGGGAGGACGTGTACAATAGGAAAATAATGATGACCGACCCATTAACCAAGTACTATAAAAGGGGGAAGAGGTAGAGAGTTAAGGGTTGGTTGAAAAAAGGGGAGGAAGAAACAAAAGGAAGGAGAGAGAGAGAGAGAGAGAGAGAGAGAGAGAGAGAGCAAAGCTAGAGGGAAACACTTGGGAATTGAGGGAAGTCAGGGGGAGGGTCCTAGATTAGGGCTTAGAGAGGGCAAACCAAACTAAGCTGAAAGCCCTATTTGTAAGATCGAAGTATAGCCCACGTACAAATTAATTGGGGCCCAATTTCCAACTTACTAAGAGGCATCTCGGTGCCCATAATTATCATACACAATGGGCTCGATCACGTCCTATTTTAAACACTTAATTTTGATTGGTTCCAACAACAATTAATTTAAAATTAATTAAGTGTGAATTTTGATTGGATTTCATTTTATTTATTTTTTTAATAATTTTTTTTTTCATTTATCGCATCTTATCTGCTCTTTTGAAAAACAATTTGGAGAGAAAAAAAAATATGATCCATGAAAAAATTAAAAAAAAAAAAAAAAAACAGAAAAAAGAAAAAAGAAAAATGATCAAAAAAACATTATTATCTTTAGCAGCAACTTGAAT
This sequence comes from Quercus variabilis, assembly GCA_030445155.1. Lineage (NCBI taxonomy): Eukaryota > Viridiplantae > Streptophyta > Magnoliopsida > Fagales > Fagaceae > Quercus > Quercus variabilis. Next base: position 55,500,979 of record CP129446.1, read on the forward strand.
CGCATTTTTGGACTCGAAAAAGTTGAAATTTAGTTTTCTCTATTTGTGGAAAAATTGTAGAGAATTGAATTTCATTTCTACAAACAAAAATCCCAAATCAATTGGAATTTTGAGCAGAAAGTTATGGCCAAAATACGAAGCAGGTGCAGAAGATAACACAAATTCAGCATCATCTTCAATTTTCTTTCAAAATTTCAAATGGGGATCAACATCAAATTTGTTCAAGTTTATCTAATAGGCTTATCCCTTCCCTTAGCTTTAGAAGAAAGCTTTTTGAAAAATAACTTGGATAAAGAAACAGATACATCCTATGAAAAATTTCAAAAAACAGAAAAATGCTTTAAAAACATTACTATTTGCAGTGGCAAATTGAATTGCATTTTCGACCTGGAAAAAGTTGAAATTTAGTTTTCTCTATTTCTGAAAAAGTTGTAGAGAGTTTAATTTCATTGCAGAAAACACCAATCTTGAATCAATTGGAATTTTGAGCAAAAAGTTATATCCAAAATACGAAACAGGTGCAGAAGATAACATAAGTTCAGCTTCATCTTCAACTTTATTTCAAAATTCAGATGGGGATCAACACCAAATCCGTTCCAGCTCATTTAAACAGTTTTATCTCCTCCCTTAACTTTGGAAGAAAGCTAATAACTTATCTTTAAAGCTAAGCCATCCCTTTTCGTATAAATAGAGAAGTCCCCTTCCATTTTCAGGACCCTAGATTCTCTCTGGAGAGCTAGTGAGAAAGCAGAAAAGAAAAGGTCTGGGCAACCATTGTTCTTGCTGTGGGCAACCATTTTTCTTACTTTTTCTTTTAGAAGCCACCCCATAAAAGGGGGGAGGAATATATTAAGGCAAATCAGAGAGATACAAAGGAACACTATCAAGGGGTAAGTCTTCCATCCAAACATGAAAATGTAAAAACTTACACGCTGATCTTGCTAAGCTATGAGCCACTTTATTACCATGCCTACGAGTATGACAAAATGAACAATTCTGGAAACCATGGGAAAGAAACTTGATGTCCCTAGCGATGTGCCCATAACTTGAGGAATCGAAACCACCCTTGGATAAGGCTCTCATGATTGTTTCCAAGTCCCCTTCAAAAATCACCTGCTTTAGGGAAAGATCTTTCGCAAAGCCAATGGCATTGCGTGTCGCCAACACTTCCACCATCTCTACCGAGGTAGGTAGTGGAATAATTTGTGAAAAGGCAGCCATAACGAGACCTTCATCGTTTTGAACAACACAACCCAGACCAACTATGTTATCCTTCTGAAAGGTGGCCCCATCGAAATTGACCTTCACCCAATCCTTAGGTGGAGGAAGCCAACCGGAAGGAGTAGATGCCCGCGAATCCGGCCCTGAAGAAGCTAAAGCAGTACGAAATTCGAGAAGCTTATCTGAAGCCATGGAATTGATCATCTTCAACTCCAGCGCCTGCTCACCTACACGGCACTGATTTCAATGGGTCAAAGACGCGGTCATTGCGAAAAGGTCAAGGAGATCACTATGATCCTGACAGAGCTGGATGACATCTAGGAATGAGTTGCACTTACCCGAGAGCTTGCGGAGCCAAGAAAACTTTTGCTCCCAGACCTGAGCAACTACACGGCAAGCCCAAAAAGCATGAAAAGAGGACTCACTTTCTAGTTTACACTCCAAGCAAAGATCATTGCAGACCACCTTTCGTTTCAACAGGTTTACTTTAGAAGGAAGGGAATCTGTGCCGGCCCTCCAAAGGAAAGTTTTGACTTTGTTGGGAGTTTTTAAACTCCAAATGCCCTTCCAAATTCTCTTGGTGGGTGATAAATCCAACGAAGAAGGAGAGTCTTTCATATCTTCCTCCGAGAGGAGTCTGTAGCCGGATTTCATAGAGTAAGAGCCATTGGCAGTATGGGGCTAAAAGATCCTATCTTTATAATCACAAAGACATAGCGAGATTGCCTTGATCAAAGAAGCTTCGTGGGGCAGGAAATTGTGGTCGATTGCATCAATAAGCCAGCCATGTCGTTCCTTGTCAATTAACACAGAGATCAGGACGTCCTCGTCGAGGAAGTCCCTTGGCGACAACACCCGCTTATTGTGAAGGTCCAGGAGCCAGCTATCATGATAAATCCGGATCAAAGAACCGTTCCCAACCTGCCATTGCAAACCTTTTTTAATCACTGCCCTACCCTTAAGGATACTCTTCCAGGCGAACGACCCATTGCACACTTTAGCCTCAAAGATGGAGCAATTTGGGAAGAATTTCACTTTAAAGAATCTATGGAACAGAGAGGACTCATTTCCCAGCAACCGCCAAACCTGCTTCGCTAACATAGCATCATTAAAATTTTAGAGGTCTTTAAAACCCAAGCCGCCCAAACTTTTCAGTTTACAAAGAGAACTTCATTTGGCCCAGTGTATCTTCCTTTTGTTACCCCTTTAACCCTACCAGAATTTCCTAATTAGAGTCTCAATTTCATTGCAAAGGGAGATCGGGAGTTTGAAACAGCTCATAGCAAAGGTAGGGATAGCCTGGACTACTACTTTAAGTAGAACTTCCCTCATAGCTTGGGAGAGTAGTTGCTCCTTCCATCCTTGAAGCTTCGCCACAACCCACTCTTTAATGTAGAGCAAGCTAGCTTTCTTTTTCCTACCCCTTAGAGATGGGAGTCCCAAGTACTTTTCATATTGTTTGATTTCTTGCACCCCTAGAGAATTTTTAATCTGATCCAAGATAATGCCAAAAGTGGACTTGCTGAAAAATGAACCGGTCTTATTCTTGTTTAGCTTCTGCCCAGAGGCCATCTCATAACAGTCCAACAGTGCCTGAATTTTCTTGCATTCATCTAGGGAGGCTCTGCAAAAGACCACGCTATCGTCCGCAAAAAAGAGATGAGTCTATTTGGGACCTCTTTTGCAAATAGAAACACCCCGGATCTGCCCTCTTCTGTCGCATGTTGTAAAAGGCCATGGGGACCCTCAGTGCAAAGGAGGAAGAGATAAGGTGACAGTGGGTCACCCTGGCATAAACCACGAGTTGGGTGGAAAACCTCCGACGGTTCGCCATTAATGAGAATAGAGTAACTGTCCATTGTAATGCATTCCAAAATCAAATCAACCCATCTCTCAGCAAAACCCATTCTTTTCATAATAGCTTCAAGATAACTCCATTCGACCCAGTCATAGGCCTTGCTCATGTCCAACTTCAGAGCCATGAAACCATTCTTACCATTATGGTGGTGCTTCAAGTAGTGGAGAGTTTCAAAGGCCATAGGGATGTTGTCCGTGATAACTCTACCCGATTGGAATGCACTTTGGTTCTCAGACACAACCACAGGCAGAATGATTTTGAGTCGATTGGCTAATACCTTAGAAACAATCTTATACACGACATTACAAAGCTGATCGGCTTGAAGTCAGTTATGTTTTCAGGGGATTTTACCTTCGGTATTAAGGTGATGTTGGTGCTGTTAATAACACTAGGAATATTGCAATTATTCAAGCAATCAAGTACAGCAGAGCAAATATCCTCATTAATCATAGACCAAAAGGAATGGTAGAAAAGGGGGGCATACCGTCAAGACCAGGGCAGAGATGGGCTTCATCTGCTTTAAGGCTTCTTGCACTTCTTCTTTGAGAAAAGTTCTTAGGAGTTGGGCATTCATTTCCTCAGTAACAATTGGTTTTACTACCTCCATGATTTCAGAGAACTCCGTTGGGTGAGAAGAGGTGAACAGGAATGTGAAGTAGTCACAAGCAATTTTTCTTATCTGTTGGTCTTCAATACACCAAACGTTTTCTGAGTCCCTCAACCCATTAATCCTGTTTCAACAGAATCTATGAGAAGCTTTACTGTGGAAAAAACTTGTATTACGATCACCACATTTGAGGAAGAGGGCTCTAAACCTTTGCTGCCACATCTGGGACTCTTTGTCTAGGAGCTCATTGACCTCAGCTTTTAAACACTTAACCACCTCATAGTCTAACTTCCCTATGGCAGCTGCTACCTCAGCCTTAGAGAGTTTTTTCCCCCAAAAATTCTAGCTGTTTTTTGACATTTCCAAAAGATTGACGGCTCCAAGCCAGTAAGTTCTCACCACAGGCTTTAATTTTCACCGCTGTAATAACCATGGTCGCATTTAGAGTCGTGGAACCCCAAGCCTTATTAACTGTGGCACAACAACCCGCATCACGCAGCCACATTTGTTCAAACTTAAAGGGACGATTTGGGCAGGGGATAATACCATCTAATTTAATGATTATGGCTTTATGATCAGAGGAATGAGTTTGTAGGTGTTGTATCTTAGTGCTCGGATTGAGTGCGAACCAGCCGTTGTCTGCCACGGCCTTATCTAGCCTTTCCAGGACCAAACCCGTAGCCCATTTACCCCTCCAAGTGAATTTATCACCCACAAAGCCCAGGTCCATGAGACCACATTCATCAAGCACATCTTGGAAATCCTTCATTAGACTTTCTTTTCTTGGACCCAGCCTAAGCTTTTCATGAGACCATAAAATCTCGTTGAAGTTGCCAGCACACATCCAAGGGAGAGAGGATTGACGGTGAAGATCACAGAGAAGGGACCACGAATCATGTTCCCTGGAGGGGTCAGCATGCCCATAAATGCTCGTGAATCTCCATTGCGCCTCAGAGGCATCCCCAACAATGGCGTCAATGTGGTTTGGAGATGATGAAACCACATTGACCTTAACTGAATCCTTCCACATAAGAACTAAACAGCCAATTTTACCAGTGCTAGGCGTAACCCAGCAGTGGTTAAACCTTAACTTCCCGTATAATTGCTCTAGCCTAGCTTCGCCTACCCACGTTTCGGCCAAAAACATGGTAGTGGGATCTTATGCCCGAGTCACCACCTCGAGCTCTCGGGCTGTGCGTAGGTTCCTAAGCCCACGCATATTCCAGCAGAGCCAACTCATCTTTCTCGGTAGGGTTGAGAATCAGCCTCCGTCATTGGTGGGCAATCTCCATCATAGACAGCGCCGTCAAGTGCTCTACGTTTTGTTTTCTTCAAAGAATCCAGTTGAACGAGAGAACTACCGATGCACTTACATAAAGAGACATTTAAGTTCTGATTTTCCTTAAGGTGGGTGGGCCTTTGGATACGCAGCCACTTTCCATCCAAGTGGGCTCTAGAGTGCACTAAGTCGTGGGCCATGTTGGACAAGTCACAAAGAGGAGTGGTCTTAGGGGGCTGTGTAATGGGCAATTCTAAGTTGAGGCCCATTTGGCGGCCCAGCTGGGGAGTGTTGGTTTCCTCTAAAATATGATTTACCTCATTTAAAAAACCCTGTGAGTCTGACGCCTTGTCAAAGCAATGTATCTCACGGTCCAAATTTTGAATTATCTGTACGAAATCTTCAGGCTATGTGGTTTTTGTGGAGGGATTTATCTTGTTTCCCTCAAAAATTTCTTGGGAAGTGAAATCCATCACGATGGGATCTCTGGTAGCCTGATCTTCCGATGTCACATCAATCACAATATGTGGATTGGGGGTAATGGCAGACAGTTGTTCATTCGTCTAATGGATTGGGGTGAAGGTGGTTGGATGGGAGGAGCTGCCTGTTTTTTTCCTAGCAAAGAAGCCTGGGACTGATACAACTTTCTTCATCAAAGCTATGAATGGAGGAGCCCTTAACCAAGCTCCAAACTACTTGTTCACTGGGTTAAGATTTCCTTCGCTGTCAATCCAGGTCTCACAATCCTTGTCATCGTGTGCGAGACACCCACACCAATAGCAAAGGTTAGGGAGGCATTCGTACTTAAAGGAGACCCAGTGGTCCTTACCATTATCAAGGGTTATGAGCCTTCCTCTCCATAATGGTTGAGAGATATCAATCTGGGTTCTGACCCTTATGAAGTTGCCATCATCCCACTCTTCATTTTCTTTAGGACAAAGTATTTCACCTATTGGTTCACAAATTTGCTCTACTATCACTCTGTTTCTGAAGTGGAGTGGAATATCAAAGACTTGAACCCATAAAGGCACCTTCGTAAGCTCTTGTTTTGTGATTGAAGCATCCTTGTCGTATCTAGATAGGACCATGATATGTTTGTTGAAGCTCCAGGGCTCCGATGAGAGGATCCGATCTACATCAGTGAGGTTATCGAAAGAGAAAAGGATCAGGTGATCTCCAATACTTTTAAACTTGAACCCCGATTTGGATCTCCAGAGTGGAGTAAAGGTATTTGCGATGGCGTCAATGTTTAGGGGCCTTTTTGTTAGGAACCTTGCCACGATGCTGTGCTCGGAGGTGGCTTGTTCGCTTTTCAATCGTAGACCATGGCCCTCTCTCTCTGAAAGAGACAGTGAACTCCAGTGATTTGTCAAGTCGTCCATTCTACTAAGAGGAAAAAATAAAATACTCACTTGCTGTTTCCCTGAACCTAGAAAGACGAAAACCTACTAGCCTTGAAGTAACAGTGTTACCATAAGGGACGCTCGCACCTTCTGCTGAAGGGACTACAATGCCACGTTCTGTTCGAAGTTTTCAGAGAGAAAAATCCTTTCAGACACGAGCAACCTGGCTACAGAGCAACTCGACAAATTAACAAAGTATGGGGATATCCATTGTTCTTACTTTGGTTGTAGTTTAGTACTTCCTTACTTTCTCCCTAGCCCTTTAAGTGATCACCTCCCCTTTTAATTTATGCTCTATGCTAATGAACATTTCTAGGATAATGCGCAACTTTCTCTAGAATGCTTAGATGAGCATGTCTAGATAATTGTTTTACTTTTTTTAAATACTTAAACGAATATGTCTAAGTATTTTGATTTTCTCTAGAAAAACATGTCTAAGGGATCTCTTTGCAATTTTGTGGATGACAAATAGCATGACAATTCTTTGTTTTCCTTTACATGCTTGGATGAACACTTTTAAGTTATTGCTTGCTTTTCATAACATGCTTAGATGAACATGTCTAGGTAGCTGTGTCTCTCTTTTTTGAATGCTTAGACGAATAGGTCTAATTAACATTATGGTTTTTGCTTAAATACTTGGATGAACATGTCTTGGTGATTTTCTTTGTTCTTCTTATGATTGCTTGGATGATTGGTAGGCCTAAAAATAATATTTCTTTTGCAATTATGTTGATGACAAATAACATGATGATTTTGTTTTCCTTCACATGCTTAGATGAACATATCTAGGCTAGGAATTCTTTGTTTATATTAATTTCTTGATAAACATGCCGTTACTTTCATGCTTTCTTTACATGTACATTGTTATCTAACAAATTTCACTTTTTGTTTCTCTCTATGTTAAATTCCCCAACACATATTTGTTTACAATTCTTGCAAATTAACATGTTTATATAATATATTGTTTGTATTTGTTTGACATAACTTGATATTGGCCACCTTAACCTAGAAGACCGATTTTACTGACAAGATGGGTGCTTAATCCCTCCCCATCTCGTAAATTAGCCTCTAAACCAAGATTAAGGGTTCTAGACTAGGCTCTTATATATGCAATTTTACATTTTTTTAGAATGTAACTAGGAAACAAAGCAATGTATTTTACTTTCCTAGATTGTATCTAGGACCAAAAAAGCATTGTAAATTTTGTTATAGAATGGATGTAAATTATCATATATATTAATACAACAGAGGCATTTTTTTATAGAGAAAGTTTTCTTATTTTTCCATTTATATTAAATAAATGGTGACTCAATCTAATAGCCTCGATCTAGGGGGGAGTACATTTTACAATGAATTCGACATTTTGAGCATCACGATTCCACCTGTTTGTGTGGGTTAGGCCCAGTTTGAAACAAAAATAATTGGCGAGCCAAGATCGTGATCGCTCATAGCTAGGAAGTTTTATTTGAAGCCTTACAAATTTTTTGGTTGTTTTTCTAATACATGAGCCCAACTTAGATTGAATAAAAGGTAGATCATGATTAGGCTTGGAAATAGATCTGTACACTATAGTTTTAGATTCCTTTGGAGAATGTTGCAAACTCATCCAAGACGAAATCACACATAGATTTGTTTAGATCTAAATTGGGAGAACGCAAAATGGTGTCTTCTCTTTCAAGCACTAAAAGTGTCTTTTTAAAGCGATGCTTGGTGGGTTTGCTGCTTGTAGTGACGTTTTTCAAACTATTCTTCTTTTACGCTTCTTTGTTTAACACAAATTCTTTAGCAGTAACTTCTCCAAAAAATTGTAGTTTTCTTAACTAGATCCAAAATTTCAGAAGGGTCACTATTAGATGAGGTTTCTTTAATGTTGAAATAAAGTTTGTCAGTCTTCTAGATCAATCCAAAAATGGGTATTTTCTTGTTCTTCAATTTCCAAATTGTCAACCTCAAATTCTTGTGAATTCAATGTTTCTTTTGGTACATTTTCTTGTTATGTATAAGATTCCAATATTTTTCTTGAAGAACAAAATTTTCATGTACTTGATGAATATCATCGGTGAATTATAGACCGCCAATTCTCACCCAAAATGGTGGTACATTAGTAGAGGCAATGTCTTGATGATAATTATAATAAGACACTATAATTACTAAGCCTAATGTGTACGAATTGTTTGAAAAATTAATTTCAACAACTTGTAGAATGATTATAAGTTGTGGGTGTGGGTGGTGGTTGTTGTGGTTATGGTTGTGGTGGTGTGTGTGTGTGTTTTGGTGAAACCATTGGCTCTGATACCACTAATAGTACCTTAATGTGTATGGTAGTGTCGTTAGACTGAGAATCACTAACACAGACAGAGAGAGAAATAAAATGTAACGTTATAATGAATGAGGAGTTGCAGTATTTATAGCCTCATTCGTGTCTCTTGGGAAGTGATATGTTTGTTTACCAAGAGTTGTATCTTATCTAAGAGACATAACTCTTCAATAAATAACTAACTCTAACGCTTAATTAATTCTCTATTGTAGGTTGGTGGAGCAACACCATCCACCAAGTAAGGGTTATTGTATAAGTGAGGGTACGCCATATCATAGTGTGATAACATATTACTATTATATAATAACACATAAATCCATTTTCCCTTGTAACATTTTAGCTTAACTTGGAGGCTCACTCATAGTGTGCGTGATTATTGTCCATGGTTAAGACCCGGTGCAAGGCTAATGTATATACAATAATGTGTGTGAAAATTGCATGTACAAATATGTGAACCAACCATATACATGCCAAAATGCTGTGCACGTCATGGCAAATTTTTTTTGAAGGAATATCTTTAACAATAGCAAATAAACTTGATTTGTCATTTTAAACTATGATTCAGGCTTCCAGCACATGAGATTTCATAGGGGGATTTTGGGGGAGATGATTTGGAGGCCCAAAAGTTATGCTTAGTAAAATTTCAATGGTTGGAAGTTTGGCATGTCTTCTTCAACACCTTGACCTCTTATGGCTAGTATGCAGCAAACAACGTTTGGTTAGCATCCCTTATGCTTGGCAACATTTAGAAATTTTTTTGCTCTTGACACGAAACTTAATCATAACATTAATGTCTACAAAGGTGTGCCTTGCACCAATTAAGGGCGGGGGCAATCTCTCTTCTTAGGGACATAGTTAATGTGGGGAGACATGGACTAGCGGCGAAGCTAGGCAACGGTGGTGTTTGTGTGGGTATGTCAGAGCATGAGAGAATCTTTGGTGGGAGATGAAATTGGGATTGAATACTAAGGAAAGTAAAATTAGGGATTTATTTTTTATTTTTTCTCTTTTCTTTTCTTAAATCTAAAGGTGGGATGTAGGAGGGTTTGTATTTCCGTGGCATGGGAATGTTTTTTTTTTTTTTTTTTTTTTTTTTTTTTTTTAATTTTTAATTTAAAAAAAAAATCTAAATGTGGGAGTGTTTTTGGTTTTAGAGGGATTGGAAAATTTTGTTGGGAGTTTTTTAACTTTTGGAATTTTAGCACCTAAAAAAAAGCTTTCTTGTAGCATTTTAGTAGAAGCGTACATAAAACTGCTTCAAAATCCAAATAAGTTAGCAATGTTCACCCTACATAGCGCTGCAATATTACTCTTTTAGTAGTATTTTAAGAAAAACGTTCCAATATCACTATCTATTGAAGCGTTGTTTACAAATGTTGTAAGCCAAACACTGCAACAATCCACTTTTTTTGTTGTGATATAAACATAGCACCTCTTATCACAACAACAACTCATCCATCTTATTGCAACCATAGTCTTTGTTCTCCATACTTCCCACAATCTCTATGAAACTCTATAAATATATACTTAAACACTCTTCCAAAAGGCCATACACTAGACTAGTCTCACTAAAACCTAAAGCATATTATCCTGGGGATAGTCATTTAAGTGAAAAGTTTGACATGATTTCTTTTGCACATGACTAGACATACTCTCTTTCCATTCATCACACACTAAACTTGCCCCCTTCAATACAAGGGCACTATGTGAAGATTTAATCTTTGTTTACTATTTTATTGTTGTTGGAATCATTGTTACTGTTGAGCTTGCATCAGTTATTGATCTTGTATTGTTAGATTCTTATATGTATTAATTAACTATTGAAGCTATTTTTTTTAGTTTTAGCTTAACACTTGACATGTATTGATGAGTCAGAAATTTATGGTCTTCACCATGCGAAGATCGTCAGTTACCCAGAGAAGGCGTTACACATTTATTACGATTATTGATGACGAAACGTAACAGACGGAGCAGCGGTCACAGAATGAGCTGTGAACTCTAGACAAAGATTTTGTAACACACTAGCTATTGAGTATAAATACAGTGATTCATTGCTCACTGATTAGGCACTCAACTATAAAAGAGAAAACACCAGAAACCCAAGGTATGACCAATCACGCACACAATACTCTACAAAATCACTCTTGACTCTTTTTCTCTCAAGAATCTTTCTCCCTTACTAATTTAAGCATCAGAGGCAATTTGGCTGATGCCACACCGGCGTGTTACTCTTCCACCAAATTCACTTTGCAGGGTTTCCATATTTAGAGACGACCACATTCATAGCATTGTCCATTTGCTACGACGAGGAGCTTAACTGTTGATTTTTTGCATCATCAATTTGGCACCTTCTGTGGGAATGCTAATCATTCAAGCCATCTTTTCTAGTGACAAAAGAGTTCCTCGGAGTATGAGATGGAAGTAGAGACCACACCTCAGCCAGATGTTGTGCGATAACAAAAAATCCAAGCCCTTTTGGCCAATGTGAAAAAATTGACTCGCCAGAATGAAGAAACTGCAAAAGACAATGGAATCCCAAAACGCAGAACGTCGACGAATAAGTGAAAACTAAAATGAAGAAGAGTCAAACTCTCAAGCCAACAGGCGAGATAGGACCTCAGGAGAAGATTTCGCCAGGATGGAGAATGAACTTCACAACATGAGGAAAGAGATGGACGAACTAAAAAGTGTTATGAAGGACAAATGTGGAGAGAATCTAAATGTGATGATTCGAAGGATGGACTCACCATTCACTAATGAATTACTAAACCATCCCCTCCCACCAAAATTCCATCTCCCACAGTTGGAGTCGTATGATGGTTCCAAGGATCCCTTGGATTACATCGAATTATTCAAGATGCTAATGCTGTTGCAGATGATGCCAGGTGAGGTGATGTGTAAGGGCATTCCTAATAATACTAAAAGGAGCAGCCAAGGTATGGTTTAGCAAGATACCCCCAGGAACTATTGCAGATTTTGAATAACTCGGCAAGGATTTTGTTCTTCATTTCATTGGGGGGTAAAGACGCAAAAAGCCAATTGGCCATCTTCTCAACATTCAACAAGTAGAAGAAGAATCACTAAGACAGTATGTCACCTGATTTAATAAGGAGCTGCTATAGGTAGATGATAGACCAACCCATAAGAAAGACGATGAACAAGATAGATGTAGCAGGGACAACTCATTCAATGGGCGATTGAATTGGGCCAATTTGACATTGAATATCGGCCTTGAGCAGCAATTGAAGCCCAAGTGCTAGCAGATTTTATTGTAGAGTTCACTTACCCCTATAAGGAAGAAGAACCTCCTATGGAAACATGGACAGTTCAAACAGATGGGTTTGCCACGAAGAAAGTAGGAGGAGTAGGAGTAGTGCTTATATCTTAAGAAAAAGAAAAATTGAAGTATGTAGTTAGATTGCAGTTCCTAGCAACAAATAATGAGGTAGAATACGAAGTATTGCTAACAAGGCTAAGTCTAGCGAAGGCTTTAGGAGCAAAGAACCTTATCATCCAAGCTGATTCTCAGCTAATAATTAGACAAGTGAAGGAAGATTATGAAGCCAAAGAAGAAAGGATGCAGAAGTACTTGAAGATTGTTAAACGACTTTTACAGCACTTTGACAGCTTAGACTTTGTGCAAATCCTAAGAACCAAAAACACAAAAGTTGACTTCCTAGCAAGATTGGCCTCGTTAGATGACTACAATGCAACTTCCGAACTCTTTATAGAGATAAAGGGGTAGCCAAGTACAAAAGGTGAGCAAGTTCTGAAGATAAAAGAGCAAGACGAGTGGATGACTCTAATCTTCTGTTATTTGAAAGAAGGATGGCTCCCTGAAGATAAGACAAAAACAAGAAAGATGCAAATCAGAGTAGCTCGCTTCACCCTTGTTGACAACATGCTATACAAACGAGGATATTCACTCCCATATCTAAGAAGTACTGGCTCAAAAGAAGCAAATTATGTGCTCTGTGAGATACATGAAGGAATCTGTGGAAATCACGTTAGGGCAAGATCCTTAGTAGGAAAGGCGCTCAGAGCAGGATATTACTGGCCAACACTATAGAAAGACGCATACGATATCGTCAGAGCATGCGATAAGTGTCAACGCTTCACAAATGTCCAAACGAGACCAAGAGAGACAATGACACCAATATCCTCAACATGGCCCTTCGCCCCAAGAGGAATTGACATTATGGGTGTAATACCTTTAGGGAAAAAGCAACTCAGATTTCTGATTGTTGTAATTGATTACTTCATAAAATTGGTAGAAGCAAAACCAATGACGACGATAACAAAAGCTAAAGTCACAAGTTTTGTGTGGAAAAACATCATCTATGGGTTTGAAGTCCCACATGCCATAACATCAGACAATAGAAAGTAGTTTGACAATCCCAAGTTTCAAAAATTTTGCTAAGACTTAGGAGTCAAGAATCATTACTCTTCTCTAAGACACCTCCAGGCCAACGGCCAGACAGAAGTGACAAACAGAAGTTTGCTCAAAATGATCAAAACTAAGCTCGAGGGGGCAAAGGGGCCATGGCCTGAAGAACTACAAAATGTCCTTTGGGCATATAGAATGACCACAAGGGTTCCAATAGGAGAAACACCATTTAGATTGACATTTGGCATTGAGGCCAACATACCGGTAGAAGTAGGATTGATGAGCTTCCGAGTCAAAACTTATGAAGACTAGAAGAACCAACAGGAGTTTAACAGCAATCTGGACCTAATTGATAGTGTCAGAGAAGAAGCTATGAAGCAAATGTCCAAACACAAGGAAGCAATGCCGAATATTATAACAAAAAGGTTAAGGTAAAAAGGTTCAACATAGGAGACATCGTCCTTAGAAAAGTATCATAGGCAACAAAGGACCCATCCTAAGGAAAATTGGGACCAACTTAGGAAGGCCCCTACGAAGTAATTCATCATTCTAGGGAAGGCTCCTACTACCTGAAATCTTTAGACTGCTAGGAATACCTCGACCATGGAACATAGAACACTTGAAGAAATACTACCAGTAAGGAATGCTTTACATTTCAAGTTGCCTAATCTTCATATCAGTATGTATGGTAGTTATTACTTTCGTCATTCATAGATCAATAAAACATGAAAGCATGATCCATGCATATTTATCAATGATTATTCGTGACTCCCCCAAAGCTTACAAAAAATCTCTTTTAGCAAAAATAAAGCAAAGGAAAAGAAGAAGTAAATACAACCTTCTTCTTCTTCCTAGCCTTCTCTCTAGCAGAGGCAATTACCTCCAGAGATAAAGTGGGAGAGGTAGGACGCTTGGTAGGTGAATGGGCAGGAGAAGGAGTGATCACATGTTCTTTCTTAGAAATGCCACCTGTTTTTTTCTTGGATAGAAGACCACTAATGATGCCACCCTTGGCCTTCTTCTCTTGGGCCTTAGCTAATTTCTGCTTACTAAACCTAGTTGTCATTCCTAGAAGAAAGAAGATAATATATGGAAAAAGAAGGGAGACAGAAGCTCAAGATTTTAGGAAAGGGAAGGAAGCGCTTACTCTTTTTCACAACTTCCAAATTCGTCTGAACCTTAGTAGATGGTTCTGAACCCAAAAAATGAAGAAATAAAGACTAAGGGGAAACCAGCTTGTCAAAATCCTTGATGGACTCCAAATATTCTTTCACTTTTTCAGCACAACGCTGATACGTCTTCTTCAGATGAGGACATTAGGAAACTGCAAACAAAAACACAAGTATGTCACATACAGTCATCACTCATAAAAGAAAAGAAAAACAACAGAAAGATGAGAGAGACACACCAGACACAGGAACTCTCCAACTACGAAAATACTTGGGGGCTTCGTCTAGGTCCTCACCAGGGACAAACTCCTAACCACTTCCAAAGACAAAAAAGAAATTTGGTTTCTAATTTTAAAGAGATGATGGGTAATCGAGGATTAATCTAGAAGCCCTATCCCACGGCTTAAACTCATAATAGCCGGGGTCCTTTGATTTTCTCAAACAATAAATATGGAGGAATTCATCCTTCCTAATGACATCACCATCATTAGCAGACATCTAAACCACCATGCAAGAGACAATGATCCACCAGGAATTAGGCACTAACTGTGCCTGAGCAAGATGCAAGTAAGAAAAAAGTTCCTTAACAAAGAAATGAACGGGGAAACGAAGGCCACTAGTAAAGTCGGCCTCGTAAAAACAAAACTCATTAGCGTACAAGTGACAAGCCTTCTCCTCATCACTCAGGATCCTAATTTTTACCGAATTAGGGAACTAAAACCTATCCTTGATCCATTGCTCGTCCTTTGCTGTAAAGGAACATGGGATATTCCAAGCTTTATAGGGGGTCGAAATAGAAGTAGCCTCCAAGATCACGCAATCATTAGATGCAGATAACCCCATCTCCAGGTCACTAGGCCTAACCTCAGACATTTTTAAGGACTTAGCTACCTTAGTGGAGCAAGAAACTAAAGGAAATAATGAAGAAAGAACGGGCTCGTATGGATAGTCCTCCCTCATGAAGAGACTAACCCAATTGAGACACCCTTCCTCCAAAGACTCAAGCAAACAATCTAGATAAGCAAAAAAGAAAAGCTATTGAAGGACAGTCTGACCTAATAGAAGAATAATCTACCATGGAGGAACTAGAAAAAAAGAAGGAGCACGAAGAATTTACCAGGAAACGCAGGACAGAGAAAGGAAGCTCGGAGGAGAAACGAACCCTAGAACATAAATTGAATAAGGAAAAAATACATAAGAAAGGAAAGAGGAGGGAAAAATGCAAAACAAGTGGCCAAAACTCGAGCGAAAAAACCGAGACATGTTTGCACTACGAACGCATCCTAGCTGTATACGTGCCATTCAACTGCTCAAACATTAAAACCGTTATAAATGCGCAGTACATGGAATACAAAGCGTCGAACGAATTTGTTCTTATCTCGTCTAATAGATGACAATTTGAACAAAGGAGTAGCTGATGAGTCAGAAATTTATGATCGTCACTACGTGAAGATCGTCATTTACCCACAGAAGATGTTACGAATTTATTACGATCATTGATGATGAAACATAATGGACGGAGCAACGGTCACAGAATGAGCTGTGAACTTCAGACCAAGATTCTGTAACACACTAGCTATTGAGCATAAATACAGCGATTCATTGCCCATTGGTTAGGCACTCAACTATAAAAGAGAAAGCACCATAAACCCAAGGTACGACTAATCACACACACAAATACTCTACGAAATCACTCTTGACTCTTTTTCTCTCAAGAATCTTTCTCTCTTACTGATGTAAGCATCGGAGGCGGTTTGATTGACGCCACATTGATGTGTTACTCTTCCACCCAGTTCATTTTACAGGTTTTCCATTTACAAAGATTACCCCATTCACAATATCATCCATTTGCTACAATGAGGAGCTCAACTGTTGATTTTTTGCATCATCATGTATTATTGCAATTCATCTTACGATTGGAATTATAATAGTCTATCATTCTACTGTTGGACGCTTATTGTTTTATTTTCGTCTCATGGATGGTCACCTAATATTCTATTGCTTTATTGCTGCATAAATCAAAGTCAACTTATGACACATGTTTCATTTCTTAGATTTTGGGCTTGGCTTCCCTTATGGGCCTAAGAGGTGCACTACTACTGCAAGTCATTAGCCTTCTTTAGGCTAATGTCAAGTTTTAGGCTTGATTCTTAAAAATAAACTCGAGTCTAGCAAGATTAACCCTTCATGGTGGACACAAGGCCATACACCAAAAAGGCCCCCAACACTAATAAAACCCCTATCCCATTCAGTTAAATTTTGCATAAGAAATAGAACACCAATACAAAAATAAATAAATCACACACACACACACACACACACACAACTAGTATAACTCATCATTTTATGTCCTCACATTAGAGAGAAAGGGGGAGGCAACTTTACCAAAAAGATAAAAACTCATCTAGAAATCATTGCCTCTATTCTCCCCCTTTCCCCCCTTTTTACTTCAATAGAAAACAACACTATTGTTTCATGAAAAAATGATGTGATTTTTGTAGTTTGGTGCCAAATCCCCACTTAAATTCTCGATGAGGACTATTTGTAACTATTGGGAAAAAATTGCTAGTCACATTTGTGCTATATTCTAGAAGGATTACTTGGTGTCTATTTGGAAACAACTTATTTAACTTTTTGTTGAAAATGTGCTGAAATATGCTTTTAACTTGAAAATATTTGAAAAATTGAGAAAAAGCGGGAAAATGTGATGTTTTAAAAAGTTGTACATAAAAGCTAAAATAAGCTTAAAAGCTGATGCCAACTAGGCACTCAAGTTTCAATTGGGGTACCTTATAATCGCTTTTAACCAAGATCTACCTAGTAAATATTCGATGTAGGATTGAGTACATGCTCGCACAACCCACACTCAAACAATGTATTCAAATCTGCATAATTTGGAGTATCATAGGATGAGTTTAGTAGAGTTGGACAGTGGCTTTTGATTGTCATACCAATGAAATTGTGGGGGTTTAAATTGACACAATTAACATGAAAAAAAGGACCCAATTAAAATTAGGACAAAGATTCTCTCCAAACTTCAATATTTTCATATATATATATATATATATTTATTTATTTATTAAATGTGAATTTTGAAAAATCCACCAGTAGATTGTATTTTCTTACTATATCATTTTCCATGCTTGCAGAATTTCAAGAAGACCAAAAATTTATAACTATATCATCAATCAAATGTTTAAATTTCAAATTTTCATAGTCTTAAATTATGTGTAAAGGAATAAGTTTATGAATCAAATAATAATTAACATCGGATTGGAGGAGGCCGAAGGTGTATTGCCGCCCTTAGAGGCCGAAGCCAAAGCTGTGGAGGAGGCTGTGGACTTCGTTTGGGATGTTGGTATAAGAGAAGTTTATTTTGAATGTGATTCAAAATTGATTGTAGATGCTGTGCTTGGTGTTTGTACCTCAAGTGTCCATCTATAACATCATCACATGCATTTGTAAAAAATTATAAGCATTTAAGACTTCGCAGATCTCACATGTTAAGCGAACAGGGAACTGGCTAACTCACATCTTGGGTTTGCATGCCAAGAGTATTAAGAATTATATAATTTTGATAGAGGAAAATCCAACTTTTATTTAGTCTACTTTAACTCAAATGTATTGAATTTATCTTTTTCTTAATAAAATTGTTATCTTTTCATTAAAAAAAATTCGGATTTAAACAAAATTTAACATACATGTTAAGAATATAAATAACATGCCATCCAATTATTAGATTTTTAAAATATATAATAATTATAATTTTTTTAGCGAGAATTTGAAAAATTTCTCAAAAACTAGTTTAGTCCTTTGCAAATAAATAGTTTAATTTGTTTTTATTTTTATTTTTTGGACCTCTAATTAAAAAAAAAAAAAAAAAAAAAAAAAGGGTGGTGCGGGATTGGTCCGGTCCGGTTTAAGATGTGGAGCGGTAAGGACGATAACTGTGAACCAAATATTACCAACTGTTGTGTTCTGTTTTGTTGTGTCAATCCCTTTTATCTATCGCGTTGAATGCCAAAAAGACCCCAACTCAGCTGCCTGCGCCATTGTTAACTTTTTAGGGTTTGAGGTTTGTTACTCACATAATATTATTGTTATCGCATTCTTCAACTTCGCCTTCGTAATTCGCCATCGCACCAGATTAGCGACCCAAAACAAAGCTCTAACTCTCACCACCGCCCATATTCAAATTGGTGAGTATTCAAAACCCCAATCTTTACTTCCTCTCTTTCTTTCTTTTACAGCTTCCAAGCTCAATTGTAAAAATTAGGGGTTTTTTTCGATCTCTCTGTTTCTTTCTGATTTTCTAGGGTTTTCAATGTTACCTCTTTCTCTATTTTCCAAATAGTCATCTTTGATTTTGTGTGTGTGTGTTGTGTTGGATTTCTTGATACTGAAAATTAGAGTTCGTATTTTAAATTCTCATTAGTTGGGTTTTCTTTGTTTTACAAACTGTATAAGAATGCACAAGATTGATTTTTTTTTTTTTTTAAAAAAAAAAAAATTGAAAAATAAAGTTCAGACATAGTATTTGATTCTTAGCAGCCTCTTTGGCCTGAAAGTTTTTTTGTTGTTGTTGTTGTAGGAATGTCATGGTGGTGACGCTTCGATTTTGTGTTTTTTGCTGAGAATTATAATACATTGTTTCATTTTCTGAAAGCGTGGGCGGAAATAAATATATATTTGATTACCCCACAATGGAGATTCAGACTTGTGGCAAATCGATTGATTCTTTGCTAGAAAAAGTGCTTTGTATGAACATTCTTTCTTCTGATTACTTCAAAGAGCTATACCGATTAAAGACATACCATGAGGTGATAGATGAAATTTACAATCAAGTTGATCACGTGGAGCCTTGGATGACGGGAAACTGTCGTGGTCCTTCAACAGCTTTCTGTCTTCTTTACAAGTTTTTTACTATGAAACTCACTGTCAAACAAATGCACGGCCTCTTAAAGCACACGGATTCTCCTTACATTAGATGCGTAAGTGGATCCTTTTCCCTATTTATGTTTTTGAATTAGATTAGTTGAACTTATTTGTATGCCTATATGTGCATTTTATACATGCGAGTTTGGAATGTCATTGAGAATATTGGTATAACTATCTAGCTAGACGAATATGTTTTCATGATCCTTATTTGTCATGATCATATTTTTTATGATCAACTTATGCTCATCTTGCTCCTCTGTGGTTGCTATTATTGTTGCAAAGCATTGCTTTGGCAGTTCTTGAGGTTGGACTTTTGGTGAATCATCAGGCTGAGTTTCTCTCTTTAAGGCAATACCTTGAGGTATTAAACCAATACCCAATTGCTGTGGCAGCAAGTTGGTAGGGCCATATTCATCATGTTTTGACGGGATAATGGGTGCAATGCTTGCCAAATGAGGGTGGGGAGGAACTTGGGTCTAACTTAGAATATCTAAGTTCTTGATAAGTTGCTATTCTATCAGGATATTTAGCCAAAATAGCAAATTTCAGCTTATCCTTAGTTGTTTTGCTTTGTTTTTATTTTTTTTATTTTATTTTTATAAGTAATAAAATATTATTGATATAAAAAAAGGGTCACCCAAGATCAAAAAATCAATCACATAAATTACATAAATCTATTGAATCAACAATATCAAATAAAGAGTGAATCAGCCTAGCTGACAACCAATCCAATAGGGTTCTAAAAAGCAATAACCTAAGATCAGGGATAGTTCTTTCTGTAAAGCTCCCATTATTTCTTTCCCTCCAAAGGCACCACATCAAACAACAGCCATTCATATATCACCATTCCAATGGTGGCCAAATCGACCTTGCTAGCAAACTAACAACTCAACAACAGACCTCGGCATCACCCAGCACACTCCAAAGTCCAAACAAAACCAATACCATGGACTACAAATCATTGGCAAAGTTTCTTTATAGTGGATAAGTCTTTGAGCTTTGATTCCAATGAATTCCCCTTCACACACAGTTGGTTCAAAGTTTTCTTTGTTCCTTCGTAGTCTTGAGAATAAACTATAAATTGGGGCTCTAATTTTGCATTAGTAATTTAGTCACCATTGTCTTGGATGAGAAATTTGGTCGAGCAGTTGGCAGAAAAAGATTTCAACAAATCATTTGTGGTAGGATTTTGGCTCTGATTCCAAATTGACATAGGACAAATTGGGGAATTTCTCTGTGTGTGGTTGTGGCAGGTTTAGAGTTGGGAGGATTTGTGGAAATATGATTTAGAGTTGTTGAAGAAATAAAGTCTTTTATGGTGTTTAGGGGTGGTATTAACAGTACTATGAACAATACCACAAGAAAGAGAAGAAGAAAAGTGAGAAGAGAATGTTCATACCTGACCTATAAAATTACAGAACTTTTACTCCTGTTGGACTTCACACATGGACCCCATAGAATAAATTCTTGAATAGGCGATTGGATTCTATATTGGTTGCAGATTGGATATGTTATATATTGCTTGTCCTGTTCAGGGATATCTAGGATTGATATGTCAAATGTTGGTGCAGATTGGATTCCTCTACTTGAGATATGCTGCAGATCCAAAGACTTTGTGGAATTGGTTTGAACCATATGTTAAAGACGAAGAGGTACTGAAAGGTGTTCAGCTGCTTTTATCTAATGGCATCTGGTATTTTATATTTCATTATAATTTGAAGAAGCATTGTAATTCCTAAATTATAATGAATTTATTGAATGTTTGCTTTCTTCTTTTATGATTACATATGCCTTTACCCTCAAAATTTAGACTTTGATGATTTTTTCGTCCTAAACCTCGATATTGTTGGCTCGAGTATACTTGTCAAATACCCAAAAAAAAAAAAAAAAAAAATTGTTGACTTGAGTATTACCAAAAAAAAAAAAACAATTCTTGTGCGTTAGATTTGTATCTTCCATAGAGTATCTTGTTTCCCATTTTCAAAACTTTTGTTACTTTCTTGTGTCGTATTGTTGCAGTAAGTTGAGTTTTATTAACCTTTGACATGAGAAATTTTTTGTAGATATGATGATAACACTTGAAATTGCAGATTTGGAGACATGAAATAGTTTTCTTGATACAGATATCTTCTTCTAGCTTTAGTTCATGGGAAACAACTATATTGTAATGAATTTGAGAAGAAAAGGAAAAAAAAAAAAATATAGTTAAAGCATGATAAGTGGGCAAGGGAGTCAAGCCCCAATGGCAAGGAAGCTAGTATTATTAGTTACCTTTAGCATAAATGCTTAGCTTGAGACATTTTGTTAGCATTATAACTATAAATGCTTTTGTTTAATGGGTGGAGGAATTGGTGTGATAAGCATAGGAGTCTTATACTCTTATTTGGATTGCAGTCCTCCTTTGCTTAATGTGAATATTATGGAGAGACTGAAATAATTGTACTTTTTGTCATGTGAAGCTCTCTATCATTGAGCTGAAATCAATGTTTGTAAGGTCGTTGTTTGAGTGGTCCTGTAGGTTTGGTCACATTGATGCATGTTCTGTTGTAGGGTTCATTGATTTTTTCTCTTTTCAAATATAATTACTGAATAATTGTAATTTTTTAGGTGAGTCATTTGTACATGAGGTTCTCTTCATTTCAATAAAAAATTTTATTATTATATTTTTAAATCTAATCTTTCATCCATGTCTTAGTTTTGCATATGACTATGTTAAAGTGTCCATCTTGGCTACCTTGTTGTATAGGGCAGGTACATGCATTAAATGCAATGTGGTTAATTTTTAGATTAGTCTCATTTCCAAATTCAGGAATAAAGGCATTTATCCAATTTATCGATATGGTTAGATTTTCTGCTACATATGTTCCTGGCTAGAATGAAGCTATGTATTCTAATGCGCCTTTGAAGGAGATTAAGAAGTTTTAGAACTTGGATTTTTAAGATTCATTTCATGTTCAATTTTCTATGCTCTCTCTCTCTCTCTCTCTCTCTCTCGGGACTGTCATAGATTCTACTGTCTTGTATGCTTGAGTGGGATTCCCTTGACATCTTGTATATTAATCTCTTTTGCTTATATATTAATGAAAACTTTTGGAACTACTTATGTGCTTATGTAGTATTGCCCAGTGTTGTGAAAGGGGCACTTGAAGCAAGAAGCACCAGAAGAAAAACAGTTCTTACCCCTAAAGAAAAATGCTTATTTAGTATTGCCCAGTGTTGTGAAAGGTGCAGTAAAAGCAAGCACCACCAGAAGAAAAACATGTCTTACCCTAAAAGCAAAGTGCATGTAAATAAGCATATAAAGCAAAAAAATAAGCACTCTTTTGCAAAGTGCTAAGTGCTAAAAAGCTTGCCTTTTGATTTTCTATTAGAAAATCACTTCAATGAAAAATAACCATTGGACCTGAAACTAACTGAAATTTATAGCTGATTAGCTATATCAACTATATCTTATGGTCTACTACACTACAAGCATGGTTTCCCATACATATCTAAATCTGTGATAAAGTCTAGACGAAGATGTCCAAAGTTCAAGAAACAAATAGCAACGTGATGCGTAAAAGTTAAAACAAAAACTATATGAAACCAAAAGGGACATACTGTTAAATGAAAGCAACATGCTATTGATTCATTTTTTAACTGTTCAGTAGTTCAGCAGCTACTGAATATTGTACTAAGCTACTAAATATTGTACTTATGTGTAACAGTTAAATTCTAAGTTAGGTATGTGCTTCCACTTCACGCTTTGTGCTGAGGTTCTAGAAAGCTTTTTTAGCTCAAGTTGCTTAGTGCTTTTAATACTATCTTTTCCCCTACTGGTCAGTTACATCTGCACCTGGAAGGTCTTGAAACCACAATCTCACCCTCCACCTCGCTCTTACAAATGGAGGTGTGACTTGAGTTACAGCTCATTGGGAAAATTTTTGGTAGAAGTAGGCTTAGCCCTTTTAACATTGGTCCCATCAATGAAGAAATCTAAGCAATACAACACTTCATATGCCCATAGTGTCATCTGTTTGGTCAGAGAAGGGTTGCAGATTGTGTTTGTGTTGGTGTTTTTTTTTTTTTTTTTTTTTTTTTTTTGATAGGTTCTTTTTATGTTATAGTAACATGGTTTGTCACGTAATGAAGTTGCCAGGGCAGAAACCTTTTTTTTTTTTTTTTTTTTTTTTTTGCCTTAAAACTTTACTTTAGCCAGTTGAAAGTTCACTTTGCTAATGAGATATAATCGTGTTGAAGTTATTTATTAAATAAAAATGTTCTCATCTGTTTCTTTCAAGAAACAAATCTGTGTTGCACATCGTATGGGTTATTGCTGGGTAATTGCCTTTGTGCTATTTTACAGTGGTTTAACATAAATTAGCTACATTGGAAGGCCATCTGAGTTGAATTCTCTCCTTTTTCATCAATTGCTTTTAGAAAAACAAATTTTCAAGCTTTCATCGTCTTTTCCTCTCACATTCAAATGCTGCTTCGTAAGACTTCTTTAGGACTTATATCTTACTAAGGAGGAATTGAGGGAGGCAAGATTTTAGGATTGGTGGAGATGGCTTACCTTAACATTTGAGGGAAAAAAATTGTAGGTGTTGGCTGTATAGTTTTGTTTGCCATTGAAGTGACAATACTTTCGACCGTTTCTTTACCTCTTAATGACAAATTCCATGAAGAATATACATTCTCTTGATTTGTTTCCTGGAGTCAATTAGAAAGTATAGATTTGGAATTGGTCATGACACTAACCTTGCATATGACATCTATCCAACACGAAACTAAAAGGTTCTGGTTGACCTTAATTTTGTTTGCATTTTTAGATCGTTGCTTTTAGCTCTCAACTCGACTGACTTTATTCAGTCCAATTACAGGTGTTTTGTTGCCACATATTGATGCAAGGAGCACAGTCAATTTTATTTCAGAATTTATTTTTCCATATTTCATTTTTGAATTTTGAACTAGATTTCTTTTTAAAAATTGAATTTGGCTTTAATCATTTACTCCTGCATTGCCTGATAGCCAGAGAATTGTGGAGTATGGTGTTTACACTTTTTGGGATATTTTGGGTTATGCCCAAGATCTCCTAGCTAGCTGGTCTGGCAAATTTAGGAAACATAAAAATGGGGTGCTTTGGAATGTGATTCCCCACTGTTTGATGTGGGGTATTTGGAGGGAAAGGAATGCCAGGACATTTGAAGAAACTGAAATATTGATCCAAGACTTTAAGATGTCTTTCTTCCAGATTTTGATTAGATGGACAAATGCATTGGGTGTTTTCTTTTTTACTTCTCTGTCTGATTTGCTTGATAGATGTAGTCTTAATACTTCTTAGTTCTGTTTGTTCCCTTGGTTTCCTTAGTACATGCCCTGTGTGCTTTGGCTTTTTTGTATTTGTTTTTCTATCGAAGTTTATTACTTACATTAAAAAAAAAAAAAAAAAAAAAAAAAGAAAAAAAGAAGAAGAAGAAAAGAATTTTGATTTAATGTTGTTGAGGGTTTTATGGGATTTAATTGTGCTTTAGTGTAATAATTGAAGCCTATAAGAAGAGGCTCTAGAAATGGTTTGAGGTAGTGCAATTTGAACAAAATTTTTCTGATTGGAGATGTTTCTCTAAGCTTGGTGGTTATTCCAAGCTACTGTAGGTGGTGAAGCCTAAGGTTTCCAGGAAAATTCTAGGAGGTGAAGCCTAAGTTTTGTCCTGTTCTTTCTTGTTTTTCCTTTCTATCCTATTGATGAAGGGCCGTTAAGAAAGTTCAGCACTATACTAGGTTTCTTGATGAATTCTTGAATAAGGAGTGATGTTTAAGAGTTTAGGTTAGAAGAGAAAGAATGTTGATGGCTGTTTGGGGCTGAAACATGGGATAAATAGAAAATAACATAAATAAACACTAGGCAATCGCACCTAGGTCTTCCTAAGCGTCACACCTAGGGTTCCTTGGCATCACACCTTAGAGAAGTTTGCATCACACGAACAAAGTTTAAAATACGCTACTGAATTTTATTAATCAATCAAAATATTCTTCCATAACATGACCACAAAAGAGCCTTTATATAGAGGCTATAGTTATCCTTTTCCTACCAGGACTTGGACTCTAAATAACTTATTCCTAGAATGAATAGGAATACTAATAATAATAAAAAATAAAAGACTTAATAATATATAAACATAAAATAAGAGTCATGGGCCTTTGGTATGGTCAAGGATAGCCCATTCTGGATTTCAAGAAATTACCAAATTGCCTTTATTCTGATAGAACTTAATTAAAACTGATCCAGCAGCTTCTCAACCTAAAAGATTTAATACTAAAAACTAAAATGACCTATCAAAGGTGCTAAGAGGGTCCGACATCAAAACTAGATCACAATTCTTGAATCTTGGTATATTTTATCTTCTTTTTCCTTGAGCTCTTCCTTGTCCTCATCACCTATATTGCAATTTCTTGTGCATTGCATATTTAACAATTATCTCCCATAACTTGGCTGTTCTGCTCAGGCATAGAAAGCTGGAAAGAACATACATGTAAAATCTAGACAACGGCAGAGCCTTATAACTCTTTATCTACCAATTTCTGAACTTTGGCTGTTCTTGCTTTGTCTTCTTTTCTTCTTCTAATTCAGACTAGGAAGATTCAAGCACAATCCTGGTCTGGAAGGTTCTCAGAGAGTTTTTCACTATGAAGACCTAAATCAGTTACAACTCACTTAATCTGATTGTTTTCTGTGATTCTCCCTGTCTTCTCTAAATCTGTTATTGTTTTTATGCTTGATGGTGGAGAAAAGAGCATCATCATAGCATTCTAAATTCCAAGAGTTATGTTGTCTACCGTTGAATTAGGCAGGCTTAGGGGGTGTTTGGTTTGTGTTTTTAAACAACTATTTTCAGTTTTTAAATAGCATTTTACGCATTTCAACGCACTTTTTCACCCACACGTATTTCCACAAATGTTTTCAAACAACAATTTTCAGTTTTTAAACACATGTACCAAACGAGCCCTTAGGATTTGAGTTGTAGGGTAACTACTAAGAAGGCTGGTTTGATAATTCTGGAGAATCTGGTCCAGAGGTCTGTGGACCAAATGACATCTTCTTTCTGCATTAATAAAGGGTTCAGGATGGGGTCATGGGTTTACTCCCTGACTTATATTCACTTATTAAAAAAAGAATTATGGAGGATTTGGGATATGATAATAATGCTATAAATTACCAAAAAAAATCTAGAAATTCACTTTTCTCCCTTTGCTTTCCCCAATCTACACTGGCTAGAACAATATGGAGTCAATTTTCCCACCAAAAATAAAACTCTGGTAGTAGGGACCTATGGTAGGATCTATTAGTGAGCCTCACATTGACTTGCAATCTTTGAGAAGGCTATCTGCATCATTGTCTTGAATTTCTCCTTCAAGTTTCTTGTGGTTGGGAACTGCAACAATATGAGTTTTAGATACTAAGTGTATAGTATTTTAGGGAAGCTTATATTCTTTAATATGTTATTTGGCTAGAAATTTAAAAATTAAAAGACCAAAACAAGGTTAAATGAATGTTTTTATTCGAGATGATAATGTTCTGTTTATAGATCAGAGAATAATTAAAGGATGTTCTGGCTTCTATGCTGGACTAGTTTGAGTACAACTTAAAATGAGACCTCTTCTAATATGCTCAATTAGTGCTCAATGCTTCTGCTATTTTATCTTTAGTCTGCAAGTGCTAATTGTTCTTATCCAGTTATAATATTTTTCCTCACTTTCACCATATCTATCTATTAGTGCTGGTCTTGTGAAACTGTTAAAACCACTTACTCAAATTTTAGTCATTTTTCTTAAAATTTTTGTTACACTTTTTCATTGATTTTAGAATCATGATATTGTAATTCAGGAATTCTCTCCTGGATCAAATGGACGAATGACCACAATGGGTGTATATGTTCGTGATTTGCTTCTTGGACAGGTTAGTTGTCGTAAACTTCTGGTGTTCTTAATATTTCAAATATACATGAGCCAGCTACAGTATTTTCTTATTTACTCCCCCCCCCCCCCCCCCCTGCTCGCGCGCGAGTGGTTTTGAAAATCAGTTAATAATATTCAATGTTCATAAATAATAAAGTGCACACCACAATACTTGAAGTGAGCTCGAACTTCTGTGTTCAGTTTTTAGAGTTTAGTAAGATAGAGATAACTAAATGAATATGTGTTTTGCCATTACTTGACAAAAATATGGAGTATTGAGTCTGGTAACCACTTGATAGAATAAGCTTTAAATGTTAATACTAATAACTAGATTAATTTAGTAGAGTATAATTGAAGAGAAGAGAGCAAGACAGAAAGAGTAATACTAATAACTGGTTAATCTTTAAATCCGCTACCCCCTTCCCTTTTCTTTATTGGGTTTTAACCCAGCTGTCTGAAAACCATACTTTGTCCTTCTGTTATGTCAAAGCATGAAATGCTTTATGTCTTGTCATCTGCTATTTAGTGTAACATGGCCCAGGGGAGGAGGAGAATTTTGTCCGCTCGACCCCAGAATTTTATCTTATAAGATGGTCTCATGAGACTTCCTTCCCACTACATGCTTGGGTCCCACATATTATGAGAGAGAAGTCTCATGAGATACCTTCTACTTGAAAAAGTATGAGGGAGTTTACTTTAAGTCTCATACCAAAGAGAAAAGCAATTATATTGTTTTGCTACCAATGTGCCCTGACACAAATCACACTTACTCCTCTCACAAGAATGAGTTAAAGTTGTACATTGTGAACTCATTGGGTGCATGTGTAACTTACTCACCAGCCACCCATTCTTGTGAGAGGAGAAGTGCCATTTAAGCTGGAGCTCAATGTCTAAAGAAAAAAGAAAAGAAATCATATTGCGTTCTTGTGATACTTACAAAATAAGGTTGCAAGATGAAATGCAATGAATATCGTATTTTCTTTGATGTTTTTCTCTTGTTAGTTCTTACAAAACCTCTGGACGGAATCACAGCTTGTCTTCATATCTGTGGGTCATAAAGTTTTAGGGGTGCCTTCTACTTCTAATAGGCCATTAACTAAATCAGAATCATTCTCAACAAGTCCAAGATGTAAATCCATTGGAAAATAAAAAATACACATGTCGGGAATGCATAAAAATAAGCATACATGGCTGACATTTTGTCCAATCGTCAATCTGTTGTAGTGAATTTAGGTTCTGTCTCAAGTTTTCAAATTCATTTATCAGCAACATTATATTTGTTCTCTCCCGAAAAAATCAATTAGTTAACAAAACAGATACAGACTTTATCTTAGATTTTCTTTTGAGAGAAAGTTGGTATAAGCCAATCTTTTTCATTGTACAACTTCTTAGAACCCCACTTTTTTCTAGATACGGCTTTTCCAAACAGTCCATGTTCAAAGAGTTACAAAAATAAGCTGTACAGCACTGAGACTTTTTATCAAATTATGCCTTGCTTTGATGACTTGCACACAATGTTGTCTACTTTCTTGCTTGGATTGTTGTCATTAGGTTGCAAAACAGAAATCTTTTTGATCACACAATAGATGGTGTAGAGGGCAGTAGGTTCAGAACCTGCTCCACATATCTTAATGTGAAGCAGAACTGCTTGTACACATAGGTTGTCATCGAAATGGTCATATTTGGTTAATTATTCCCCATTGCTTAATGTGTTGTCTTCGGAGGGAGAGAAAAAGTAGGTGTTTTGAAGATAATGAGAGATCCATACCAGACCTTAAGTTATTTTTCTTTAGAACTTTATTGGATTGGTTGGCTGCTATGCGAAACCAATCATTCTTTTCTTTTCTTGATTTCCTTGATTCATGTAATTTTTATACTTGATTGTTGACCCCTTGTACACTCCCTGTGCACTAAAATGTTCCTTTTTTGATATCAGTAAATCTTATTACCTATCAAAAACTGCTTGTACACATAAACCTAGGAAGCACAGGAAAAAGCTCAAAGCTCACAGTGAAGTGTCCTGTGAAAATATATATATATAATTGTTATTCTGGAAATGTTCAAGACATGGCTGGGACACTGTCACGACAAGGTCCCAAGATGGTGAAAGAAATTGAAAAGAAAGAAGAAAAAGAGTGGGATTTTTTACAACCTCGCACAATTTGAGCTGTTGATAAGGTGTTTAGGGTTGTTAACAACTACACCTCGCTTACTCTAGAACACCAAAGGTGAAGAAAATCTAACATTCACATCAAAAGTCCAAAAACTCACAAATCTGGGTAGGAAAATTAACTTCTGACTGATGTCTATTATAAAGAGAGTGCAAATAAAACTTAAATTTCAGAATATGTAATTCACACCCCTCAAAACTCTCTGTATTCCTCCATCTCTGAATACACGACCTACAATGGCTGGGGACCATGTCTTGTGAAGGGAAGGTTACTAGTTCGAATATTCCCTTCCCCAGGCCCTTAGGCAAAAACTCACTCAAAAAAAGAAAAAAAGAAAAAATTTTGTATGAGAAATAGCACTGCTACATTTCTCACTGCTACCAATTCATACTGTGGTATTTATTCTGAAAACTCACTTAAGAAAGAAAAAAAAAAAAAAAAACTTCTGTTTGAGAAATATCCCTGTTATCATTTCATTCTGTGGTATTTATTCTGCACTAGTTGTAATTACCGTATTTCAGTCTTTAAATACCTTCTTCTGGAGAAGGTGCACCTTAATAGGTGATTTAACATGCTACATTTATCTACTTCAATTTATTGTGGTTCAGTTAATTAACACTCTGCTCTTGCAGTACTACTTTGATACCCTTTTTCCCCGCATCCCTGTTCCTGTATTGCGCCAGATTGTGGCTAATCTAGAGAAGTTGAAGCTTCCCAGTAAACATTCTGGTGTGACAGGGGAAACCACCCGTCATGGATCCGATGATACTGCGCGTCGGCCACCCTCTGTGAAAGCTGCACTTTCTGTCTCTTTTGGTCAGCGTGCTCCTCATCGTGCTTCTACAAGGGACTCGTCGCCTGTTCGTCGAACCATACAGCCACCCTCTTATGATAGAGCCAGCAGCGATGATCCGCGAAAATCTCCCCGGAGTCGTCGTAGCCAGAGCCGTGATTATTCTGATAGAGAGCATTCAGATAGGGATCGGGATAGGGATAGGGAAAGAGAAAGGGACCGAGATAGGGATCGAGAAAGAGAACGGGACCGGGACCGGGACCGGGATCGAGAAAGGGATAGGGACCATGATCGGGATCGAGAGAGATACAGGGATAGGGGCAGAGAGAGGGATAGAGTCAGGGATAGGGACAGGGAAAGGGACAGAGAGCGGAGTTATGATTATGATCGGAGGTCCAAATATGCAGAAAAAGAAAGCAGGAGGGACTATGAGAGGAGCAGCCGCGATGGTAGTAGGCATTATCATAGTAGGAGTAGAAGTAGGAGCAGAAGTAGAAGTCGGAGCTTGCAAGCTGGCCTTGTAAACAATGATCGGCATTCGAGTCCACAAAGAGACGGGATCAAGGAGAAGACATCTGTGTCTAATAATCTGGCAAAACTTAAGGATCTCTATGGTGATTTAGGCAATGATAAAGGAGATGCTAGCATGGAAAGGATTCCTAGGAGGGATAATAGTGGTGAAGAAGTTATTAGACTTGGTGGTTCTTCTTGGAAATAGTGCTAAGCGGTTCTCATGCAATTCCTGTGTCAGATGTGTCATTGAAGTCTTTAAGCAGGATAGCTCGTGTTTGGATCAAGAAGCAAACATCTTAATCACATGATCCTTTTTGTTCTTTCTCTCTGCCTCTCTCTACGTAGATTGATGGATACTATCCATACTGGCTCATCTATTGCCCGTGTGCTGTTGCCGGGCTGCCTGTATATTAGATGTTATTCTGAATTTTTTTTTCTTGGTTGGGTATTTTGTTACCTTCTATTTAATGCATTGTTATTGGATAATTGTTTCAGAGACATCTGTGGAACATGTAATATTATATCTAACACTGATTAAATGTTGAAGAATACTTTTAACTGAATATGGTTTATTTTAGTTTGCTCAAAATCTGAGTCTTATGCTTTGGTACTAAGCATGCCTGAGGCTGCTCATAAAATGCCTAAAAATCAACCAGCGGTGTACGATAGAACTGTTGTTAAAGTATTACCAATTCGGAAACCTATTTCAAGCTTGAACTGGAATACGGATGTCGGTTCAATGCAGCTTTGTAACTTCTAGTTTTGAGCTTGTTCTAGGGAACTTGGTTCTCCCTCTCTCTGGACTAGCCTCTTCTATTTTTTTGGAAGGAAAAGTAGCGCAGTAATTTTACAGTAGCATTGGAGGCTAAATTAGCTAAGGTTGATGCTTCCCCTCTGACCACCACAGGAACCACTATCACAAAAATATGCATATCATTGGCCCCTAATTGCCAAATATCCTTTAGTACCCTGTACCTTTATTTAAAAAAAAAAAAAAAAAAAAAAATCCTCTAGTACCAGTGAAGCTTGCTGTGGATAGTGTACTCAGTAGCATGTAACTATTAATCTCTTTTAAGAATTGTGTAACTCAATTGATACGTCTGAATTTTTTTGATGGAGATGTTTATGATTCAATTCTTTATTCCCCCAATTATCGAATTATTGAAGAAAAAAAAAATTAGAACTTTTAATCTCTTTGGAAGTGATTTGTTTTGTTTAGAGTTTAGGCTGTGTTTGCTCAATTTTCTCTCTCTTGTGAATCTGTTTGTTTCCCAAGAAAATAGCATTTTTCAAATTGCTGGCCCAATCCTCAACGATATTGAGTCTGATAGTGGGGATATGGACACCAATTGCGTTTTGGAATTTGATGAGCGAGGAATTTGAAAATTTTGGGATAATTTGGGATTGGATTATTGGAATTTTGTGCAGAAATTGACAATTTTTGTAAGATCCGGTTTGGGGTTATTGCAATTGTTTTGTACAAAATTTGTGTATTGTTTGGTAAATTTATTTTTAGATTTTCAAGTTTTGATCTAAAAGAAAATTTAATAGTTTTTAATATGAAAAAAAGAAGAAGAAGATTTTTTTAAAGGGATGGATTGGATGGATGGACTAATGATGATAATAGATGAGAATTTAAGGGAATAAAATTAACTTTTTTTGGGTAAAAAAAAAGACAAATGATAATTTTTTTTTGATAATTGACCAAACTTAAATGGTAAAATTTGCATTTTTCCTAGAGAAGGTGCAGAAGCCAAAGGAGATACTGCACAGGCGCAGGAGATATGTAGAGGAAGATGATGTGGTGGGCTTCAGTCATGACACTGAGGCATTGGTGAAGCAGTTTATTGAAGGGAGTTTGCGACGTAATGTTGTCTCAATCATTGGCATGGGTGGCTTAGGCAAGACCACTCTTGCTAGGAAGATCTACAACAACAATGATGTCAATAATTACTTTGATTTCCGTGGGTGGGCTTATGTCTCTCAAGAATATAGAGTCAAAGACTTGTTGCTTGAAATTTTGAAGGGCGTGACACCACTGTTGAAACTGAAAAAATTTATCTTGAAAGCTGAATTGAAAGAGGAACTACTCCAGGGTTTGGAAGCGAAGTATAGCTCGAATAAAGATCAAATCCACGAGGAGTTCATTGAATCTACAAGGTGATAAAAATTGAAATTCACTAGAGGAAAATTTGACAAAACGTCTTTGTTTATTGATAATCTCTGAAAACTAAATTGCCTTTAGAGACTACAATACGTTTAAATAATTAAAATAAAACCTAGGACAATTAAAAATCCTAAGGCGGCTATGAAAACATATAAAACCCTAATTTAACTAAACAACATTAAAAGCACTTAAAAAGAAGAAAATAAATAACCTAAACCTAAAATAACAAAATTACATAAAACCATTAAATTTAAATAATTACAAAAATTAATTAGTAAATAGTATCCTACATCAATAATAATTTCTCCCCGCTCCCCCCTCCATATACTATTATCTTCATCTCCTAGTCTTCCAAACTGTCGTCTATACCTCCAACCCCCACTCATGCTTAGGACCATCTCAATTTGAACCTGTTTCCACCACCACCACCACCATCTCTCTTCCTCTGTTTCACTGCACCTATCCTGTCACACTACCAAAGGGGGGGGGGGGGGGGGGGGGGGGGCGGGGGGGAATCCACCAAACTACTTTTCCATTAAAAAAAAAAAAAAATTTAAGGGTGTTGCAAAGAAAATGTTTAATGCTAAAATAAATGGAGCCTGAGCATAAGAATATCAAATGAAAGTAAAATAAGGGTGTCATTTAAAGACACAAACACAGACACATTTATGTAAAATTAATGAGTACTCTCAGAGTACCATAAATGCGTACTTCTTCCTCTCACATGAATTGTAAATCTTACCATAAATTTAATTAGTGAGATTCACAATTATGTGAGAGGGGAAAGAGTGTATTTATGGTACTCCGGGAGTACTTAATAATTTCCCCACATTTAGGACTAGTAAAATTAAAAATTTGCATAAATATACTTCGGTTGAAACATTGGATACACATACTGCGATTGAAACAAAATGAAAAGAATGTATTAATATAACTTTTGGAGCTAGGAACAAGGGAATGAAGAAAATTTTACAAGGTGCTGCTTTGGGTAAGCAGTATAAGCTTCTAAGGAATCCTACAGTTCGACAAGATTGTCTCCGCTAATATATTCTTACCACATTAATGGATCACATACCGTGTAATCAATCCCTTGAAGGAATGATAGGAATACTTGAACACAAGTCTGTGTTGCATTGCCTCAATCTTCTCCAGAATATCAGAAACATTATCAACGGCCTTTTTTGATGAACTGGGTTTAGTATCCAGAAATAAGCCCACTAAAGGAAAAAACAGACCACCTGTTGAACTTCAAGGAGACCGAGTGACTTGCTACTCGCATTTGATAGATCGGTATATGTGACGAACAAAGAATAAAGAAGCACGGAAACCGACAACCCCAAGCATGAGAAAGAAACCATAGCAAATGCAGGCCATGTACCCAAAGAAGAACGATGTTTGCATGAAACCTGACATATCTGATCGTGCATGGTAGTAATACAAGCAGTAGCCATAGATAAACAGGCCAGTTGATCCGCTGCAAAGGAAAGACCTGATTGCAAAAGAAATAAACAGAATTCAAACAACCCCTAACTGGAAAATTTCCTCCAATTGGGTCACTTAATGCACTCTGACTTCCATTATGCCCGCAAATAAATTTAGATACAATTACAGAAAGACATATATTACATGAGCATCTTCCTAATGATGTAACTTTTATCAGTAGTAAATATATATATATATATCTATATATATATATACAAAGTGCAACAAAATGAAAAAGATCTCATACAAATGCATACAAAACTAATCCAGCCAAGAAAGAGTTTGATGTAAAACAAGATTAAATACCAAGAGATTTAAAATATGAATTAGTTTCCATCTGGGGCCTTTATTGGAACCTTTTATAGGCTATTCTAGTTATCATCGAGTCTAAGATTCTTTTCGTCAGAAAGTTGTTGGTTCAGTACTTCAGTTTTAATTGAGTTTTACTAGAATAAGTTTCCTCTTGATATATCCATATTTTCTAGAACTGGTTGTACAAAGCCCATAAATCTTATTTTCTATTTCCTGTCACAAAGTAACCTAAAGAATTACAATTGGAATAATAGCTACATATGGATCGACTCTATGAAGGAATGGATATAGTTATACTATCTATGAGATCCAATACAAAAGACCACTCATAAAGAGAACTAATGAAAGATGCTTGCAATTGAGTTGACGTGTACTCTGCATCTTCAAAAGTACGCTGATGTATTTCCCTCCATTTAGTCCGCATCAAACATAAGGGAGTAAGATTCCAGATTCGCATCAAACATAAGGGAGTAAGATTCCAGATTCCAGAAGTTCTTAAGTACTTTTCATTGTTATTAGGAGTCCTAGTCAATTTAGGAAAACAATATTTAGAAGTCACTCTTTATAGTCAATAATATTCACACAGAAATTGTTTCTAATAAAAGTTCTTAAGTACTTTTCATAGCCTATATAAATGCTTTTATGTAGTCAGTAATATTCATATAGAGATTGTATCTAATAAAAGTTCAATTTTTTTTTTTTTTTTAATAAAATAATTCAATTGTTATAACAAGTGGGGGAGGGGGATTTGAACACTAATTCTCTTTATGCCTGACCTACAAGGATCTTGGCAATTTAGCAACTTATTTTAAAATTTGAGGGTATGATTGCCTTCTCTTTCCGAAATGAGATTGCTTTAGGGAATGTAGGTGTGATCCTTTGTTCCCTGCTCAATTTAATGTTTCCACCCCAAACAGCCATCAATTCCCACAAAAAACCATTCTTTTATTCACCTGACCCTACCAAAATTCCTCAACATCAAACAGTATTCAAGAATCCACCAAGATCTTATCAAGAATCCTAATATAGAGCTAAACTTCCAAAAAATCCTATGTCAAAACCAAACATCACTAAGCCCCACCCCCTTGCATTTTACTTCCTAAAACCCATAGGCACAATACCACCAACTTAATCATGTACATAGATATTATGAGAACATCTCCCAAATCATCTCATACAGACCAAACCTCATCCCCTGCCCCCTTCTCTCTCTTTCTTGCATTTTACTTCTAAAACACATACACAAGACCGCCAACTTATTGAGTACCAGGTATTGTATCTTGCCTTTCTATGATATAATTAAGAGACTAACATATTGACAGTTATTGACCAGCTGCACTACGAACTGGACTAGGCAATTGAGCTAAAAAAAGGGTCAAGTGGCACAATGTAAAGTCTGAGAAAGTAATGCAAGCATTGATGCAGGCAACAAAACACATATATTGACAACATAAGCACCCAATAAAACAGCATGTACTGCAGTGGGAAATGCTTTGTGCTAAGCATGATGAAAAAAGATAATATCAGAAAACTGAGAAAGAAAATAATACCTCCACCACCACTCATGGTCTTCAGCAGCAAGTTGGAAATATGTCAATGACACGGTGATAAAAGCAGTGACAACTAAGAGAATGATGAATACTATAAACAGAATGCTGTAGATGGTGTAAATCCGGTGGCCCCATACACTAGCAAATATGTAGTAAAGTTCAATGTAGATAGCACTGAAAGGCAAAAACCCTGCCATAGCCATCTGAGGAAGGGTTTTACGATACCAAGGCAAAGATGGTATCTCCCTAGGAAATTTTGCTGTGCGGCATGGAGCTTGAAACTCAGCCTTGCTATTCTTCCCAGCAATCCCACCCAATACCAATAAAGGTGAAGTTACAAGAGTCCATATAAGAAAAATCACCACAATTGTTCCAAATGGCAATGCTGCAGTGGAACTGTAAGCAATTGCAACGGTATTAAGAAAGCAGAAGGTGAGAAACAGTGGTCCACAGAAGAGGCTTCCAGTCAATAACAAATTTCGCACCTGTCATGCCAAAAACATCACTGTTTAATCTGGCATTTTTTGACATGAGGTTTCTTATTTTTACAACACTTCATTTGAGAAAGAAAAGACTGAACCAAGAGAAACAATTACACCATTGCCATTGAAGAATGCATCACTCAAGATAACAACAACCATAAAAATAGTAAGATTGCACCATTGCCATTGAACAATGCATCACTCAATAGCAACCATAAAAATAGTAAGATTATTAATTCCTTTCTTCCACCCTTAAACCAGATTTCGGAAGGCAGTATTTTTGAATCCAATCACATCGTTTTATAAGAAGGAAATTTACTTAAAAGACTCGACAACTCAAAACCATGTTGTATATGGTATAATATTGTGAAACTAAGTTCAGTTACTATTCAAGACATGTAACTACAAAGGAGTCCCAACAATATGAAGCTCAAAATGGAACTCCCATAAAATATCTATAGAACAGGCAACAAAACAAATAATCTGTAAGTACATACCCAATTTTGTCCTTCTAGCTGGCAATAGAAAGATGCTGCAGTATAGCCTGCAATCCCTGACGTAAGGGCATATATGATGACAAGTGCCGTGAACAGAGCTCCACGGTTATAGGGATAAAACACACCAACTAGTGCAAGCAAGAAAATGAAAATCGCTCTGAAAACATGTGCACATAAACAAAATTACCAGATTGCTTAACATCAAAAGTTAAATAAATAAATAAAAAAGCCAAATTGTGCAAAACTTTAACAAGTGAACTCCAAAAGCATACTTACAGAGTAAATAGCTGGGTGCCAGAACCAAGTGCTGCTGCAAACAATGACTTGTACTTTGGATACCTGAATACATCACCATGAATGTACTTCCATCCAGTCTCCTCTTGGTCATCGACTGCCTCCTCATCATGGGTATACCTTTTACAAATAAGAGCGTGGACATGTAAACGTTAAACAAAGACATGTTTGATCCACTTATGTGCACACAGTCTATTAATTAACAGCTAGGAAATGGTTCTTACTTAACAAAATCATTCTTAAGGACTCGCATGAGAATCGTGGCAAGGAATCCAGTTAAGAGAAGAACAGTCACACATGAATTTATTATTGAAAACCAATGGATTTCCAGGTGATGAGGCAGCGAAGAAATTTGAGAGTACTTCTCCATCCTCTTCTCAAATGGAGTCTCTGTTTCCTTCCATTTGACTGAGTACGTGAATTCCACATCAACTTCTTTGTCTTCTGTCAGGTCCAGACGGGCATCTGGATCACTTTTTACAATAATCTCAATAACATGATCCTTATTGTAAAGGATGTCGAAATGAAGATGCTTAAAGAGGTAATATTTGAGCTCACTGGGGTCATCTTTTCCTTCCTTGTCAAATTTACCTAACAAACCCCATAAGGGCAAGTCATCATAGTACATTTGGAAGTAATAGTCCTTTGAAACTGCAGCGCGGAACTGAGAAACTTCTTCCTGTTTCAACTTCTTTTTGCAAACAATCTCAGATTCTTTATCTCTTAGGAATTCAAGTTTGTAAGGGGCAACAACTAAGCGATCCCCATTCAGTACTTCGCCAAGAGCTTCTTTCTTTTCTTGCATATGGGCTGAAACCAACACCCATCAACAGAATATTGGGGGGGAAAAGAAGCTTTTACATTGAAATTAGAGAATTTTGAAGAGGAGAAACATGAATATGCACAAACCTGGTGAACAGAAAGGGAGATCAAAATAACGGTATGTCTCGCTGTTGCATGAAAAACAAAGAACAACTTAACAACAATAGACAATGATGAGTAAGAAGCTTCAACAGATTTGAAATTAACCACATGATATTCTCAGAATTATCTACCAAAGATCAATATAAATATTACAAAGTGTTCAGTTTCACTTGATGAACCAAGCCTCCAATTTGATTATCATCTAGCTTACACTAGCATGATTCTAGTTTTCCTCTACACAGGTTTTTTGTTATAAGTAGTTTTCCTTTACACAGATATAAATTGATGATCCAAAACTTAATCAAATGATTTATCTGATTAATCTAACATGTGTGCAAAAAAAATAATGAATAAAGCATCAGCGAACTTCACATTTCTTAAAAAAAATTTAGATCCATCTTTAACATAATAAAAAGAGAAATGTTAAAGTTAATACAAATGGTTTACAAACTAATGTGGCAATGAATATGATTGGTCTACTTCAATGCATAATAAACAAATATTTAAATTACTTTATAAAGCTTATGAAGAAAATTTTGGAATTAAAGTTTAGTTTTCAATCCTATTACATATGTTTGAGACATGTGATAGCAGCTAGGTTCCCTTGGAAAGTGGGGTAGTAAAATCCCACGTAAAGTGGCTTTCTTTTTGTGGACTGCATATTGACTATGGAAAATCTTATTAAATGGAAGATGGTGGTTGTTAATAGATGCATAATGTGCAAGTTCAGTTGCGAAACCATCAAGCACCTTTTACTTCATTGTACCATAGTCAGTGAACTTTGGTCTTTTGTACATAGCTTTCAGGGTAAAATGGGTGATGCCGAGGCAGGTGATATTGTACGGAGAGGAGTGTTTGGCGTTCAAAAAAAATAAGGTGGTGAGGCAATTTACTCCGAATTTTCTTATGTGCTATCTTTTGAGAATGAGCAGCTATCTTTGGAGGAAATTATGAAGAGTTTTCTAAGATGTTTGTTTGAATATGGTACTTATCGGGGGTTGTCATATTGTTCCATAGTTGATTTTTTGGATCACATGAATGTTCGTTTGTAATTCTTTAAGGCCTTCATTTTAATAAAAATGTCTTACTTATCAAAACCACCAAAAAAAAAAAAAAATTATTGCTAGCATCACTCTAATAAAAATTCAAAACCCAATTTATTAAACAGAAAGAGGAACCAGTAGAGAGGCCAAGAAATTCAGACATCATCTTAAGGGGAGGAAGGGAAATTCGAATCCTCAAAGTCTCCATTGAAAAAACAAAGAAATACCCATTTGAGCTAAACGTCCTTGGCAACCAAAGAGATCCAAATTCTAATAAAAAACCCAGATTTGGGAATTCTATTATAAACCCAAACCCCAAAATCTTCATAGAAAACACGTAAAAGGGGGAAAGAACTTTGAATCCAATCATGAATAGATAGTGAGATTGAAGGGAAAACAGAAATGCGTAGTAGGTACAACTACAAAGTACCTGGGATTGTGGAAGGGTCCCACCTTGTTAGCGTATAAAGGAACATCGTCACCTTCTTTGTAACGATGGTTGGAAGCATCGGATCTGACGTGGGTTAGGCTGCAGAGGATCACTATGGCTGCCACCAAACACGCCATAATCTTCTTCTTCTTGTCCACCACCATTTCTCCTCAGCGTTTAACCTTAACACAACACAGACTGAGAGAGAGAGTCAGATAGCCACGGCGAGAGAGAAATAACAAAATTTTAGGTAACGATGATGATAATGTTGTTTGTGTTGTGGAAATAGTCGAAAAAAAAGAAACATGTACCAATGGTTTAGGGGGTGAGGAAGTTAGAGATTTTTCCCACGCGCCTGTCTTGTGGAGTGGAAAACAATCCTCACCAACGACAATTGGATGCGTGAGAGGAAAGGAACGTCAACACATTTTTGTCGTTTACCCAATCACATTTCATTTGATTTCACCGTCACTTATCCAACGCAACGCAGATATTACCTGCAACTGCAATTCTTTAATATGAATAAATCTACTTTAATACTCTACTAGGACCCAACGAGCCTAATAAAACAATTACCAACTAATTAAGCTAAACGTACCAACTCATCATCAATCTTAGGTTTCATTAACTGCACTAAGCCAAACTAATCTTGCCTTCCTTTGTAATCAAACAACTTTAGATCTTTTTTTATCAAAAAAAAAAAAAAAAAAAACAACAACAACAACAACTTTGATCTTCATCGTGTCTGCCTATTTGGTAACAACTTTCTCATTTAGCTTTTTAACATTTTTGTTTATGTAGACTTTGTAAAGTATTACTTTAGATGAAAATGTTTTCTAAAAGAAGAGTCATTTTTTAAAAAATATTTTCGGTAAAATTATTTCACTTTCTTATGTTTGGTAATAATTTTAAATGAGTTGAATTTTTTTTCTTTCTAATTTCTCTTATTTAGCTTATTATGCGATAGAGTTGTTTTCCAAAAAAAATTTAATAGAAAAAATTTTCTAAAAATATGTCATATTTTTCTGTTGACCAAATATAGTTCTTATTTGACTTATTTTCTCTAATATTACTAACTACTGAAAAACAAGAAAAACTATTTTTACAATAGATTTTCTATCCAAACAAATAGAGTATAAGTATAACTATATTTTAACCAACTTTTAGCAAATAAGCTTTCAATAACAAGTTACATCCAAATGCACAATAATCGAAACGTGTCATGACCAATTTAATCTTGCTATCCACACCCTAGGGCAAGTTTGCTCAAGCATCATGAAAGATCTATTGGGCATTTAGTTTGAATTTGCTTATCTTCAACTCACGAAAACTTGAAAGTGATGTGAAAAAAATGGTAGAACAATATACAATATTTTGGAATGTGAAGAGGAAAGTTTAGAGTTTCTTCATGGCCAAGTATGAAAAGATTGATGGTTTACTTTTTCTTTCTCCATGATTATAATGAGATATTTTATTATACAGGTTACAATCATAGACAAACAAATTTATTTGAAGATGATTGTAGTGAGAACCTTAATATCACTTCATTTGGGAAGATGAAAAGTTGGATGTCATTGATGCGGAGAAAATTTTAATTAAAAAAAAAATTATAAGTATTGTTGGAAAATCTGGTTTTGCATCTCACACAAAACACACAGTGGAAGCAACAAACACAGATCTACTTCATTCATAAGAGATAACATGTAACCTTGAATTCTAGAACAAAGAATAGAAAGCGTACCTTGGTGTAGTGAAATTCAAAACAAAAGATTATAAGTTCTTGGGAACACTTTTAATCTTCACTCCAATTCCACTTGATGCCTAAGAAGTGTGGCCTCTTAATCAGTTTTTGAGGAGAGAATAAGAGAATGTCCAACACTCACATACACCATTTCATTCCTTATATGATCTTAATGAAAAAGCCTTATTAAATTCTGTATGTTTCTCTCCTTCTATATAACTGATTATCTAATTGGGCTAACCTTTTGGGTCATTCCAATTAGGCTTTAGTATGTAACTTGGAGTGGGACCAAAAAGGAACAAACAAGACTCTAACTCCAATAGGCGTTGACCTTTTCTATCAACTCTTGACAAATTTAAAGTTACTATTAATTATATTCAATACCACTATAAGAATATAATTGCATTTTAGGCCTTATTAATAGATTATATCTCAAGACTTTATTATACATGCAACCTCTTCATTAAAATATTCATAATAATACAAAGTCATGAATGTAGACTGCCACTTTAAATATTAGTACATCTTAATCCTTGAGTACCCGATTTAATCCTTTATGTTATTCATCATATATTTATGAAATCCAATTTCATAAATATATACTTTAGTAACTTTTTACTAAAGTAGTTGGGCCCAACACTTTGAATAACTAAACTTATTAAACTTATCTCAAAGAAATATTTAATATCTCCGTTAAGAGATTATGAATTCTATCTTGAGAATATATGTTCCATCAACACTAAATGCTGCTGCCCAACATACTGAGATTTTGATTATGACTTTTAGATCTCACTCATAATATATTAAAGCAGCTTACACCTTATGATCAAGTTTATTATTCTCTCAGGATTTAGAGTTGATGTAAATAGAAGTCGTGAGATTTATTATTCATTTAACAGTCATTAGGAGAATAATAAATTTCATAGCGGTCAAGTTCAATATGTCTTAACTCTTAAAACATATCAACTAAAAGTTTCCACTTCCATGATCAAGACAAATCATCTTAATTGATATGTTATAGTTTTCGCAGATGAAATGTCCAATTTTATCACCGACTACGAACTACAATTCTGAATTTACAAAGAACTTATGATTTATATTTTCTGTAACTTTTCACATAAATCACATACTATGCATTTCATGGACTAAGATAATGTCCCATTAGTTCATTTATGGATAGTCTCATATAATTAAACTATTTAATTATTTATGACATGTCAATAAATTGGATTTTAGGGCACAAGCCCTAACTATCTCCCACTTGCCCTCAAAGACAATTTACCATATATCCGACATTTATCTCCCTTTAGAGTAATTTATAGTCACTCTAAGGCAAGGTTTGAAAACAAGTTTCAGCCGAATTCATTGTATAAATT
The DNA here is from genome assembly GCA_030445155.1 of Quercus variabilis. NCBI lineage: Eukaryota > Viridiplantae > Streptophyta > Magnoliopsida > Fagales > Fagaceae > Quercus > Quercus variabilis. The sequence goes on from CP129446.1 coordinate 55,543,868, forward strand.
ATCTTTTCTACTACTACTTTTCACGTACTTATATCTCTCTAATGAGATGATACTTACGCTTAATGTGTATCTTCACCACCTAGGATGAACACATATCTTGAAATTCAACTTCATGAATCACAATCAAACTACAAGTCAATATTTGTACATCCAGTAACCATTAAAACTTCACTTTTGTGGACAAGCATATAATTCCTCATTCTCCTAAGATATTTAAGTATATGCTTTACTCCCACTAAATTAAGTGATCTTTGATTCAATTGATATTTGCTTACTATGCTCACTGCAAAATAGATATTTAGCCTAGTATTTAGCATGGCATAAAGACTTCCTATCGATTTGATATAAGGAACCGTCTTAATATACTCTTCCTTTTATATGTCTTAAGAGTATAGTCCTTTATAAGGAAACTTTAAACTTAAAAGAAATGAATCTTTTCTTGAAGTGTTACATGCTATACTTGGCTAGAATCTAATCTATTTAAGTAGTTTGAGATAGACCCAACATCTTAATTTTTGAATTTTAACCAAAGTTTAATTCTTAAGATGTGACCAATCTTTCCCAAGTACTTTATATCATACTGGACTAGACAACAAAAAATTACATTGATGACAATAACTCTACATCATTCTAAATGATTAGAATGTCATCAACATACATTAAGAAATTTATTATTCTATATAGCTTTTACACACATAAGGCATTTTTATACTTGATCAAAATCAAACAATTTGATTGCTTGATTAAAGATGATATTTTATGACCTAGATGCTTGCATTAGTCCATAAATGGACTTTAAGCAACTTGCATATTAATCACCACTGGTTCTTTGCTATGAACAAGTCTAGTTACACCATATAAATGTCTACATCAAGATTGCTACTGAAAGAAGCTTTCTTGTTATCCATTACCATATTTCATCCAAAATGAAATATAATGAATAAGAGAATCTAGATAGAGTCAAACTTAACTATTGGTGAAAAAATCTTTTCATAGTTGAATAATTTCTTTCTAAATAAATCTTTTCGCCACTAATCTTGACTTTGAAGGTTTGCACCTTCAAATCTATCAATCTCATTTTCTTGTAGACTTATTTGAAAACAATAGGCTTAATGCAATTAGGCGCCTCTACAAGTTCTAGACTTTAAATAGAATCTAATTCTATTCACATAACCTTGATCCAATAATCCATATTCATATCATCTATTGTCTTTACGTAGGACAGAAGATCAAATTTATATCCTTGTGGAATGACTTTAAAAGTTTATTCCAAAAGTAAGAATTTATTTATTTATTGTAAATCATCCCACTACGATATTGTACCGGTCTAATAATTATTTATAGAATAATGTCTTGTGGTGCATCTAATACAACCATCTCATTTCTAAATGTATTTTATAGTTGTCCTACAACAAATTCTGACATTTTTCTTCTAGACCAGTCTACCTTTAAAAGAGCTCCATTCCTCCTTTATGTATGCAGTGACTTAAACAAGTCATTGGAACTTCATTCCTTTATGAAAAGGAACCCTAGATCTTATTATCCTCTAAATAGAATTCATAGACTGGGAATATAATAAAATAATGGTTATAAAAGCTCATATTTCATTAATCTTGAATATCATTTAGATTAATAAGATTTAGACATAAGTGCCAAAACATACAATTACAAAGTATGGAAACTTTCTCTTTAAAAAGTAAAACATGTAAATTTTCATCTAGAAAACAATCATGACAATGCTTAGCTTTACCAAAACAGAAACACTTTTCTTTTGGTCATACTTTTGAGTCTAATTTCCTTTTGGCAACTATTAGGGCAACTAGCTTGTCCAACTGTTTGGTATTATGATTCCTCTTCTTACCACTCTTACCTTTCGGTTCAGGCTAAGAATTCAAATTAAATCATATTGATCCTAGCCTTAGGTTTTAGGATGTCTTTCGTTGCGTAGAACTCACTCATCAATTCAGATAATATAAAAAGAATTTATTTTCAGAACAATCTGAATTGATTAAATGATTCTAACAACAACTTGTGGATCATATCCAAATAAGATTAACATTTAATCTCTACATCCAAGAATTCCAATTCATTTTAAAATTAAAATATTTTCATAAAATGATATAGAATTGGAACTCCTTAAACCTTTCTTAGCACTCAATATGATTCATACCAAACATCTCATTTAGACTTAATATAAAGATTAAGTCTAGTACTAACTTTTGCATCTCATGTTATAGCACAATTGACATAGAAGCCAATGTAACATTTTAGCTTTTCAATGGAGACTATGATTACATCATAAGATATCTTCCATAAATGCATCATGTATAAGATATTATGACAATGCTGAATCGAAACATAAATATGTACTTCAGCTCCTTTAAGCACCATGTTCAAAATTATTTCTTAGTTAATGTGATTCTATTAAAATAGTAGTTAGAGAACAAAAATTTATGACAATTTTATTTTGAGACTATGAACTTAAACACCAGGACATTATATTTTACAACCACTACCATTTAATATGGAACCCATAAAAATATATTATATTAGGTGTAATGACAACCTAATCCCGCAATTAGTATTCCTCAGCATAGACTGAATATCAACCACTATGATTAGGCAATAATTATTCTCATTATTAATGCTATCATGATAACTCTTACCAAACAAAAATAATTTGCCGCTTTTCCTTTAGCCTCTAAGTAATAATAGCAAGAACTCAGCATAGATGATACAATCAAACTTAGTCTAATATACACCATTGTCTAGTCCCATGTGTAGCCACATAACTCTACCCTTGTAAGGTATAATCTTGTAGTACCATGATGCAAAACACCCGTCGCATGGAATGCAAGGCTCGAGGCCAAGATGAGGTGCTTGCCTACATCACTATAAACCAAGAAGTTCAATCTTGTAGTATTATGAAATAAACACCCTCTGCATGGAACACAAGGCTCGAGGCCAAGACGAGATGTTTACCCCACACCACTATGAACTGACAATGGAGGCCATGAGATCCAACCCTTGAATCTCTCTCCCACTAGAAATTTTAAAGCAAGTGGATTGTTTTGAAACCATTGTGATCTTATCACTATTTTAACCCCACACATCAAATGTGTTTAATTGTTTAAATTCAATGTGATCTAACTAAGTCACGTCACAGTAGCTTAACGAATATTCGCGTAATCACAAAGAAGTTTAATCATGTAATCTGTGAAGTAAATACCCTCCGCATGTAATGCAAGACTTGAAGTCAAGACAAGGTATCTATTCACAGTACAATAAACTTCACAAAAGGGTTATATAGCACTCCTACTCGTTATTTGTGTTTTTCTTAAATAAATGTGATCCCATCACAACTAATAACCTTGCACTTGATAAAGACTCTAATCTCATTAGAATCACTAACTAAAATGGAAGTCCTAAAAAATTTAGGATTCCTTAAACACCAATGAATAAAAAATTAGTTATATAGAACTCTATCCTTAATGTACTAGATAAGGTATTCTAATCTCATTAGAAACTATATAACCTTAATTAGAATTTTAATCTCATTAAAAACCTCCAATTAAAATAAATTAAGAACTTTTAATCATAAAACAATTTAGGACTAAGAGTTCTATTTCACTAACATCTTTGATCTCATTAGGTCTTTTAGTTAGATAATGATTAATATATGTCCTTAACTTTAAAGAACTATAAAATTAACCATTATATATAAAACCATGGGTAATCTCATCACATATTACCTTGCCTTTTTATCAAAGTTTTAACACTTAATCAAAAAGCAAGTGAAAATTCAAAATTTAGTGCCTTCGATTAGTCGAACCTATTACTCGGTCGATCAAAGAATGAAGAAATTCATCACAAAGTTTTTGCCTCGTTCGATTGATTCTCGATTACTGTTCGATCGATCGAAATTAACATTCGAAATTCTCGATCAATCGAGACAATGAAGAATTTCATCATAAAGCTTCTGTTTGACTTGATCGGTTCTCGATTCCTCTTTAATCGATCGAAAAGTACATTTGATCGATTGAAACTCATAAAAACTGATTTTTTTCAAAATTTTCTGGTAATCGTATTTGACATTTTTATTATTCTTCCATCAAAAACACCTTTCAATTTTATCAATGAAGATTTACAAATCAAAGCCATAATATACAAAATTCATAAAACTTTGAAACCTCATTTCATTTCGAACTTTGCAAGATTACAGCTTGGCTAAAACTTAAGGTATTTGTGAACATATTACATAACTAAACGTTTAGTAAAATTCTTATTTACAAGCCTAACCCCAAAGACATACAACTAGGGTTCAAAACAAAATAAGGTTCTAAAATACATTTGTGTTTAAAAGGATCAAGTACATCTTGATTTCTCCTATACAACAAAAGAGCTAAACCACTATACAACAAAAACTATACATTCTAACAAACGAGAATCACAAATTCCTTGCCACCTCTCATACTCTCGTTGCTTTCAAGAAAGAACCTGTGCACTGAAATATAATAGGGTGAGTTGCGAAGTCCAGTAAGATTTTAAGTTCCATGAGCATTTAACAAGAATGCATGTAAATCAAATATTTTATAGATATGCCAGTTTTGATAAATAGTCTTCATACTATTCTTAAAATAACTTATGAACTTTCAAATGAAAACACATCATTTTCCTTTCATATAATAATAAAAGGACATAACAAGGAACTTAAACATAATTCAGTAACCATATCTTTAAATAGACTATAAAACATCTTATCATAAACTTTTCATCAGACTTATAATACATTCAACATACCTTTTTTATCATCATACTTTTCTTATAAATTCAAAATAACTTAATAGCTCATTAATAATATATTAGTCAGTCCAATTGTATGTCTGTTACAACTTTGGGAGGCTTCCAATACATTATGCCAGGCATCCAACATTCTCCATAATGCTAGGAAATCTCAAGATCATATCAGAAAATATCACACCCATTTTGGTGTGATCATATCATCAACCATGGGGTCGGTTGGCATCCTTCACAAGTTAGCCATTTCCAACAAGGGTGGGTATAGCAGAGTCCTCACCACTTATAATGGTCATTCAAAATTTCCATGGAAATGCCATAACTATAACTCCTACTGGCTGAGTTCAAATCATAACAATAGAATAACTCGAAAACTATATTTTTTTTTTTATAATTATGCTTTTACATAAATATTTCATAACAATAGCATATTCACTTCATTCTTAAATATTACATTTGTGATATAAGTAATATCATCAATATGCTAAAATTGTCATATATATAAGATTCAACAACTCACGAACATATATCTTTACTTAAATTATGCTTGTATGTAATATCTCTAATTAAAAGGTTTTTTGCATAATAAATTTTCTAAACAATCCTTATACTTATCAAATACACATGTCACATATCCCTTACTTGAAAACAGAAGACGCGAGAGATTTATATAAGAGGAGCTCAATTGTCCACGTTCTCATTCTCGTCAACTAAATGAAAGACCAAAACTTATTACTGACAAATCTTTCTAAGTATATAAACTTATACATGAATCACAACCTAACTCTCAACTCAAGAAAATCTTAATTCCCATCACACGAAGGTTCCCAAAATACAAGATACATTCATCAAACATATGATGTACCAAACCATAGAGAAACCAAGGCATACGAAATTTATTTATGATCCAGACATACCAAAAGAGATTCACCCTAACTTTAGAATTAAATCCTCAAAGTTAGGCATATCATTTACTGTTCAATGCTTATTTCAGCAGCATATACCTCATTTATAAAATACAAATGGGCTATCCATTCACATCCAATTTTCATGCAATTTTACAGAGCCACTCCTATGGATGTCCAGTAGATTCCATATCATTTTCAGTGACAAAACATAAAACCATGATTTACTAAAAATAATACAAGACAACATACTCAAATCTATCCTAACAGAATTTCATGCAACTTAAAAATTAAACCGTTATTTTTATATTGATCCAATTGTTGTGAGGTCACTTCCATTACAACCATGTGTGTCTTAGAATTCATAAGAACTTAGCATCCAAGTTGACAGAATATGATTTAATCCAGCTTTTCATGTTGTAAACATCGAATCTGTCATAGTGATAGCTTTAACACATTTTCTCACAAATCATCAAATAATTGCAAATGGCCTTCATTTCATGTGGGTATTTTTATACCTATACTATACATGTTAAAATACATTAATAGGCATCCGATTGACCATAATATCTTCAATCTTTCAAATTGCTAACACAAAACCATAAATTCTAGCTTCTAACAATCAAAATAGAGAATATATAATGGAAACTGTATGGACTTGATTTGAATTCCTAGCCTAAAAGGTGTATGGACTGAAGCCCAAAAAGCCCAAAACAATAAATTTGTAGATAATGGGTTGGAAAACTGGGCTTTAGTGAATTAAGTAACCAGCCAATAGATTTTGATGACAAAAAAAGAAAGATAATAGACATTCACTAAAGAAAAACGTCCTTGGCCAAATTCGACGAGACTAATTCTGCTACATTGCTTTTAAAGCTTTATTAAAAATCTGGTTCTAGGTTGCTACAATATTTCTTTCTCCTTCCCCCCCTCCCCCCAATTCCTCATGGAGGGTCTCTTACATTATATAATTCTCATTGAACCATCCTGATCCTACATTTGTTGATCATTTGAGCCCTCACTTGAGTGCCCGTCCTATCAGTCAACCTCTTTGGCTTTCTGTGAGTTGTGGTAGCCAAGGCAACACTATTTAGGGGTCTTTTCCATATAAATGTAGCCAGAAAAGTAGATGCAGTGCGTTTAATATGGTGGTAGCAGATTTTCCTTAGATATTTTTGGGTTCCCTTCTTTCTCGTATGTTCATGAGACACATCCCTATCACTGGGGCTCCTACGAAGGTTGCTTTCATCATAGGGATACACATCTAAGCAATATCTATCATACCCAAGGAGGAATTCCTCCTCGAATTGCCTTCCATTCATTTCTTATTTATAAGACTCTGAACTGAAATCCCTTATAGCTATTTATCCCTCCTTGGACCTGTCAACGTCCTTGGACAAAGCCTAAGACCCAATATATGATTTTGGGCCCTTATCCCTACAATAGCCCCTTAAAACTCTAGTTTTCCCCTCTCATTTAGGGAGAAAAAGTGGGGTTTTTATTTTTAAGAGACAAGACCATTTATTTCTCTGGTTCACACGTGTGAAATTACTGTTTTATGTGTCCTATGATTGCTACTGACGTTTCAAAGTCCGTAAGGCACCATTAATTACTCCAAGTAGTGCCTTGTTCCCCAGATCTAACGGTGAGGCGCAGATCCAACGGCTAATCTTTCTCTTAGAATTTTGAGTGGAATAACTTCCACTCATTTTCACCCTTTATATACAGCCTTAAGGGAGATCACTCTCCTTTTACTTTACTAATTTTCAAGTTTTTCAAAGATCTCAAGCACTCCAACTCATTAAACTCCCGAATTTCCCGAACTATTTTCCTTAAGAAATTTCCAAAATATTTTCCTAAAGATTCAGGACTTAATACACTCACTTACTTTTGTCAGTATCTATCTCTTCAAAATTTCTTTCTTTTTTAGGAAACTTCCTTTGTGTCACCTATGTTTGCCTAGATGGGTAGATTTAAGCACTTAGTAGACTCTCCGGCCGGTATGGAGGCTTTTAGGGCCAAATACGATATCCTATAGGGAGTAGGCCTACAATATTGTGCCCCGGACCAAGTATACATGAACAGAGGGGAGAACGAAGTTGTCATTCCAATGATTGCCTTTATAGAGGGAGGAATGACTCTTCCTATAGGTAGGATTACCAGAGACTACCTGCTCAATCACAGGTTATGTTCCCATCAATGCGCTTCCAACCTGTTTAGAGTCCTAGGGAATGTAGATGCTCTGAACGATCAAATGAACTTAGGGCTCACATGGCACGACAATGTTCATATGTACGAGTGCCATTCCCTTGCTAGCGCAAGATATTACCTCAAGTCCCAATCTGATGTTGTTAGGTTGATATCCTGCCTTCCTAAGTCCAACAAAGACTTGAAGGATGACTATCTGGTCACCTCCGGGGAGTGGCACGACGGTATTCTCTGCCCAACTTGGGCAAGAGAGCCAAGTGGGGTACCCTAGGATTAGTTCCTTTAGACAAGGGGTTTAGCCCTTTCACTTTTAACACTTCATCTTATTTTGATGGTAATTCTCATTGGTCTGAGCATGATTTCCTTCTTGGATGTTTTTGCAGATAAAAGCCACGTTGCTCCGAGGATCAGTCTGACCAATGTTCTGGCTCTCAACTACCTACTGAGGTCGAAGCTATTCGTAAGTGAAGACAGATAGCTGCGGGCTGCTCACCTAATTTTGGATTACGTGCCTTTGTCTCACATATTCCAGGACACAGGCCAGGCAATAAGGGCTGGAAGCTTTAGACTAGCTTGGATAGATGTCTCCAAGCCAGGGTTTTTGGCTTGAAGAGATCTTCCTCCTGTTCAATTGCCTCTTCAATGAGTTCCTTAACAGGTAGCTACTTTAAGAGAGGAGTCAGCCTCATCTTGCCACTTTCTTGACACTGAGATCGATCAGTTCCTCTTTAAGGAGGAGGGTGAAGTGCCAGAAAGGCCGGTAAATCTCTCAAACTTTGAGGCTGAGTTGGATAGACTTTTTGCCGCACATTCTCCGGGGTTAATAGTTACTTGGGTAGAAACTAGCTCAGAAGCTGAAGAAAAAGGTATGGACCTGAAGCTGAGGGCCACCTTAAAGGGTCTACAAGCTAACAGGAACAAGGGGTCATCTTCAAAAGATGTGCCCAAGACCCAAGTTCCTTCAAGTCTTCCTCCTCCTTCCCCTCTGCCCCCACTATCCTTGGACTACAAGCCAATCCGAATCGAAGGAAGAAAAGGCCAGTTGAGGATCTGGAGGAAGGTGAACCGGCCCCTCAAAAGGGGGCTAAACAACAGAAGAAGACTAAGGACCTCAAGGAAAAGAGGGCCAGTCTGTGGAGAGTCAGGATGAGGCTGAGGTTCATCGAGGGCTGCGCTCTTGGACCCTTCGGCTAAAGTTGGAGGGTGCTCCCATTCCTTAGGATGCCACAATTTGGGAGTCTTAAAGGGGGCATGCCACCCACCTTGCTGAGGCCTTACAACAACCTTTTCTACTCCTAAGAGACATGAAGGGCCTCAGGCGCACTAGGCAACCGGACCTTTTCATGTCATTGAAGGGGGACCACGCAATGGTAAGCTGGCCAACATCCTTTTTTGTTAAGCACCAAGATGCACATTTATTCATATATGTACATTTTCTTTTTGTGACCTCTTTGCTACTTTCATGCAGCTTACCCAGCAAATTTACGTGGTTAAGGAATGGGTTAGGAATGCCCATGATGAGGTTAAGGTCGAGGCTTATACCCATTTTGAGGTTGAGAAGGCTCTCAGAGCCTTGAAAGAAGAGCATACGAAGCTGGCTAACAAGCTGACCACGTTTGAAAGGGAACGTCAGAGTGCCCTTGCTGGTCTGAAAACTACAAAGGCCCAAGCCTAAGACTAGCGTAAACTACTCTACATTATAGAGTTGAACTTGGCCACCCAGAAACAGCTAGTTCAGGATCTTAAAGCCAAGCTGCAGAAGGTCAAAGACACATCTAAAGGGGTAGCTCGGGTGGCCAAGGAAGCCACCAAAGCTGCGGTGAAAGCATCCTACGAACATGAAGTGTAGGAGACAGAAAAAAGGCTGGCTAAGGAGGTAGCTGAAGTTTGCAAGGATTACTGCGCTAAGACCTGGATAGAGGCGCTTAACAATGCCGGGGTCCCTGCTGACTCTGAGCTAAGGAAAGTTGAGAGGATATTCTTTCCTAAACATATCTGAAAGACTCCAGCGGACCTTCCTCCTACTGCTCTGCCCCTCCCTCTCCCTAAGCAGGTCTCTAGTGTCCAAGATCTTACTTTTGGTGCTGAAGTGCCCACAGGGGCAGGTAAGGGTAAAGAGGTCTTGCCCTCAGCCAAAGATACTCATTCCGAGGTCTCCCAGGCTAAGGAAGTTGAGTCCAAGTCTAAAGCCTAGGATGTTGAGCTTAAGGTAGTTGATTCCAAAAAGAGCCCTCAACCAACAGCAAAGTAGTTGTAGGATTTTTCTTTATTTATTCCTTTTTGTCATTTTCTCTTCTTGTGGCTTCAGCCACCGTTTGTAATGCATCTTCTTTTAATTAATGAATAGACTTCTCTTTCTACCCTTTGTGTCACTACTTCGTATGCTTTTAGGCTTGCTATTATAGTGAATAAAATTGAACTGTTGCCACCCTAACATTAATAAAAACCAACAACAACACCTTGCTACCAATTTAAGTAACTTGACTAAGTATCAGCAACACAGATATTTACCTGATATTCGTACCCTGAATTGACCCTTCTGTAATGAAGGCTGAATCTAATAAAGATAAGTAATAAACTTTGTAAAAAAAGAAAAAAAGGGGGAGATATTCTTAATTCTGCCCAACACTTGGATAAATGATCAAGGACTTTAACTTGCTCAAGGCCACTAGTTTGAGGAATTGGTTATGACCTTAGATTTGTTTTGACACTTAGTGAAAAAAAAAAAAAATAGATATCACAGAATGTTGGTTTCCCCTGAAGTTTGTGGTCCAAGGAGACATGCATAATTAAGATTTCGTTCATTCACTTGTAAAGATGTCATAGAGTGTTAATTTCCCTAAAACATCTGGTCCGAGGACTCAGGCATGACTAAGATTCTATTTAATCACTTACAAAGATATCATAGAGTGTTAATTTCCCCAAAGCGTTTGATCCAAGGACTCAGGCATGACTAGGGTTCTGTTTAACACTTGGAAAGAAAGAATAACAGGGAATACAATGCCTTTATACAACAAATGAACATATTGATAAAGGAAACTTTTATTAATAATAATACCTCTTCAAGTTGTTTACATTCTAAGGGCGTGATATTACATGCTCATCTAAGTCTTCCAGAAAATACGCACATATACCAGCTATCGAGGTGATGCGATATGGTCCTTCCCAATTAGGCCCTAGCTTTTCCCACGCTGGGTTCTTTGCAGTACCTAGAACTTTTCTTAATACCAAGTCACCAGGCACTAATGGCCTTAGCTTTACATTGGCATCATAACCTTGCTTAAGTTTGTGCTGGTAGTATGCTAATTAAACCATTGCATTCTCTCTCATTTCTTCAATAAGTCTAAGCTCCTTTCTAGCAACTCATTATTATTGCTCAGATTGAAAGAGTTGGTCCTCAGTGTAGGGAAGCCGGTTTCCAAAGGAATAACAGCCTCAGCCTTATAAGTTATTGAAAAGGAGGTTTCCCTGGTGGATCTACGAGGCGTGGTTCAGTATGTCCAGAGGACATGCGGCAGCTTTTCCACCCATTTTCCCTTCACATCGTCCAACATTTTCTTGAGTCCATTCACTATGATCTTGTTAACAACCTCAGCTTGTCTATTCCCTTGGGGATAAGTTGGGGTAGAGTATCTATTTGTAATTCCCAAGTAACAGTAGTATCTCTTGAAAGATTTGCTATCAAACTGAAGGCCGTTGTCCGAGATGAGGGTATGAGGGATTCCAAATCGTGTGACAATGTTTTTCCAAACAAACTTCTTGGCATCCACGTCCCTGATATTTGCCAAGGGTTCATCTTCAACCCATTTAGTGAAGTAGTCCGTGCCGACTAGCAAGTATCTCTTGTTTCCTACTGCTTTGGGGAAAGGGCTTACAATGTTTAAACCCTATTGCGCGAATGGCCAAGGGCTAGACAGAGGGTTAAGGACTCCTCCTAGTTGGTGTATGTTTGGTGCGAACCTTTGACATTGTTCACACTTCCTTACATATTCCTATGCTTCCTTTTGTATGTTTAGCTACCAGTAGCCTTGAGTGATGACCCTATGCACCAAAGATCTACCTCTGGTGTGGCTCTCGCAAATCCCTTTGTGTAACTCCTCAAGGAGTAATTTTGTTGCCTCGGGGTGTATGCATAATAGGTATAGGCCAGAAAAAGAGTGTTTATATAAATTTTGGTCTTTGGATAGCCAGAATCGAGAAGCCTTTCTACGTACCTTGTCTACTTCTAATTTCTCCTTAGGCTAGCTAGACCCTACTCAGACTTGGTGAACATAGACCATTTCTCTCTTCACCCCTGCGAGTTTGTACAAATCCTCTACAAGGATAACCCGAGGTAGGCTCTATGCCGAGAAGGTCGCAAGTGTGGCCAGGGAATCAGCATGTGTGTTTCCACTTCTAGGGATGTGCAACAGGTTGAAAGATTCGAACCTTGATTGTAGGTGTCTAACCTAACTAAAGTACCATTGCATTCTTTTATCTCTCACTTCAAATTCTCCTTTCACCTGGCCAACGACTAATCTTGAGTCTGAGAACATTTCTACTACGTTTTCGCCCTTTTTTTGAACTATGGTCATTCTCATCAGCAGAGCCTCATATTCGGCTTTGTTATTTGTGGCTGAGAAATCTAGCCTCAATAACTTCTCAATAGTGATCCTTTCTAAGGATACTAGTACTAGCCCCACTCCGGAACTCTTCTAATTTACCGCACCATTAACGTATACTTTCCAGGATAGGGGATCTTATTAGGAGATCATGCCAACCGATTTTCCATTCATGTATTGTGTTTTCGCCTTTTCCTTTAACGGGGATTTAGCAAACTCGACTACTAGATCCATGAGGACTTGATCTTTGACAGAGTTGCGATGCATGTATTTGATGTCGAAAGCCCTCAACATTATCCCCCATTTAGCAATCCTCCTTGTATAATCAGCACTTTAAAGTAGAGCTTTGGCGAGAGCTGAGTCAAGATTATTACCGTATATGCCTAAAAGTAATGGGGGAATTTACACGTAGCATGTACCACTGTTAAAATGGCTTTCTCTAGTGGCAGATAGTGGACCTCGGCCTCATATAGAGACTTGCTTACAAAATAAACTGGCCTTTATATGCCGCTATCAACTTGTATCAAGACCAAGCTTATGGTATGAGGGGCCACAGCAATATAAGCAAATAGGACCTCATTCACTTCAAGACTGGACATGATAGGTGGCCGTGAGAGATAGCTTTTAAGTTTTCTAAAGGCTAAAGCGCACTCCTCGGTCCACTCAAATCCCTACCACTTATTCATCAATATGAAGAAGAGTTTGCATCTATCCGTTGATTAAGAGATAAATTGGTTCAAAGCAGCAGTCATTCCAGTGAGTTTCTGAACTTCCTTAGGATTTCAAGATGGTTGTAAATTGTTAATTACTTTGATTTGGTCAGGGTTAACCTCAATTCCCCAATGAGTTACCATCTAGCCCAGAAATTTACTTAATCCGACATCGAAAGAGCATTTGGAAGCGTTAAGGCACAACTTGTGCTTCTTTAGAATTTCAAAAATGTTCCCAAGATCTCCTATATGCTCGGACGCCACCTTACTCTTCACCACCATGTCGTCTATATAGACCTCAATATTCTTGCCTAATTATGGTTCAAACATTCTAGTCATCATCCTTTGATAGGTAGATCCTGCATTTTTCAAACCAAAAGGCATTACTTTGTAATGGTAGTTTCCAGTGGGAGTGACGAAAGCTGTTTTCTCCTGATCTTCCAAGGCTAATGGTATTTAGTGGTACCCTTGAAAGGAATCTAAGAAGCTCATCCGAGGAAGGCCCACGGTTACATCCACCAGCTGGTCAATCCTAGGCATAGGGAAAGGATCTTTTGGTCAAGCCTTATTCAGATCTGTGAAGTCTACACACACTCGCCATTTCTCACTCTTCTTCTTTACCGCTACAGTATTAGCCAGCCACTCAGGGTAGAAAACCTTTTTGATAGCTCCTGCCTGCTTGAGCTTCTTTACCTCATCTCTAATAGCATCAGAGTAATCCTTAGACGAGCATCGAGGTGGTTGCTTCTTGGGGGTGACAGATTGGTTAACATTTAAGTGGTGGCAGATGAAGCTCAAATCCAACCCCAGGGCGTTGTAAGCACTCCATGCAAATACATCCATATTTCTCTTAAGAAACTCTGTCAGCTCTTCCTTTTTTGAAGGAGGAAATTGAGCTTCGATCAGAAAAAGCTTCTCCAGATCATCGCCAACAACGATCGTTTCTAAGTCTTCACACTTTGCCTTCTTGGCTAATCCATTGACTGGCGAGTCTGGAGCTTTTGATTGCTATGATCTCCTTGCAGCAAAGGTCGAGGACTCAGCCTCGGGCTGATGTAGGATGGTGGCTACTAGGCACTGCCTAGCTATGGATTGGCTTGCAACAATCTCTTCAATTTGGCCGCCCAACGGATATTTCACCTTTTGGTGTAGGGTAGAAGAAATGGCTCCCAGAGCATGTAGCCAGGGCATGGCCACAATGGCCGTGTAGGGGGAATAAGCGTCCACCACGATGAAGTCCACCTTTACCATTTCCAAACCAATCTACACGAGTAGTCTAATCTGGCCCTTTGGAATGACGACCTTCCCATCAAAACTTACCAAGGGTGAATCGCAGGCTGTTAGGTCCTCGGGTCTCAAGTTTAGCCCCTTATACAGGTTGCGGTACATTATCTTGGCACCACTGCCTTGGTCCACCATTACCCTCTTCACGTCATATCCCCAAATCCTAAGCGTAACCACCAAATCATTATCGTAGGGTTGTATGGTTCTTACCTTATCTTCATCGGAAAAGCTCAACGCTGGCTAGACACTCACTTTAACCTTCTTTGGCTCAGCATTTGAGTCCTCGATAGCCAGCCAAGCGACTGACATTACCCTAGAGGGGTAGGACCCGGTCCTCCCTAGTGCGACGAAGATGACGTTTATTGTGCCTAACGGAGGTCTTGAAGAAGCATCTCTCCGGTGTTCTTATGATGCAGGAACTGTTTCAACCTTCATTCTCGGACCAGCTGATCCAAATGGTCACATAAGTTTCTACAGTCTTCTATAGTATGTCCTTGGTCCTTATGATACTGGCAATAGAGGTTCTGATTGCACCTTATAGGGTTTCCTACCATCTTATTTGGCCATTTGAAGAATAATTTGTTTTTAATCTTCTCAAGAACTTGATGCACCAGTTCCCGGAACACCACGTTAATCGCCGAGTATTGGCAGACCCTGACTGCTCAGCAAAGTCCCTTCAAGGCCGGTTATTGTTGTATTGATCCAACCTAAAATCCCTCTTCTCCTGAGGGATAACCTTAGCCTTACCTTTCTCCTGCTACTTGTCTTCCTCAACCTTCTTATATTTGTCAATCCGGTCCATGAGTTGGCGCATGCTAGTGACAGGTTTTCCCATCAAAGACTTCCTCAGACCATGCTCGGTTGGGAGGCTGACCTTGGAAGTACTAATGGTGACGTCATCAAAGTCACCATCTATTTCGTTGTACATCCCTCAGTATTTATACGAGTACGTTTCCAGGGTCTCCCCTTCTTACATGGATAAGGATAGTAGGGAGCCTATAGGTCGAGGAACTCTGCTACAAGTGACAAAACGAGAGCCAAATGCCTAGGTGAACTCCTTGAAGGAACCTATGGAACTCACCCTTAAGCAATCGAACCATCTCATTGCCACGAGTCCCAGATTGGAGGGGGACACCTTGCACATCAAGGTTTCGTCCTTGGAATGGACGGCCATCCTTTGGTTGAAATGGCTCACATGCTCCACTAGGTCTGTTCAACCATTGTAGATAGTGAGCGTTGGTTGATTGAATCGTTGAGGAAGTCTTGCACCTTCAATCCTGCGCGTGAAGGGTGATTGGGAAATTTGATTCAATGCCTTACTCATAGCATCCCCTCCTAGGTCTTTGCGAGGTGGGCTCTTATACTTGCGTTTGTGATGGTGCTCCTCCTCGTAAGAGAAAGACTCGCTAGGTGGGGCCTTTGACCTTCGTCTATAATTGGCATCCTCTCCATCATCAGAGGAAATGTCGGAGCTGGAGGGGGTTCGCTTGCGCTGTGCACGGTGCAACTTTCTCTTCAGATGGTCAACCTCCAGTTGCAAGGCTTTGGTATCTTCCTCACGAGAGAGATGGCTCTTACCCCGAGACTGACTCTTACCGGACTGGACAATATGCACACTCCCCTCACGATCCCTTCTACATTCGAGGTTGACAAAAGGATTCTTTCGTTAGGATCCTATGGATTCTTCCTAGTGTGGACCTGAACCTACCATGGTTGAATGTCGCACTCACTAGCACCCAAGTAACCTTCCCACAAATGATGCCAATTGTATGGACTTGATTTGAACTCCTAGCCCAAAAGGTGTATGGACTCAAGCCCAAAACGCCCAAAATAATAAATTTGTAGAAAATGGGTTGGAAAACTGGGTTTTAGTGAATTAAGTAACCAACCAATAGATTTTGATGACAAAGAAAGAAAGATAATAGACGTTCACTAAAGAAAAAGGTCCTTGGCCAAATCCAAGAAGACTAATTCTACTATATTGCTTTTAAAACTCTATTACAAATCTGGTTCTAGGTTGCTATAGTATTTCTTTCTCCTTTTTCCCCCCTTCCTCATGAAGGGTCTCTTACATTACATAGTTCCCCTTGGACCATCTTGATCCTACACTTGTTGATCATTTGAGCCTTTACTTAAGTGCCCATCCCATCAATCACCCTCTTTGGCTTTCTATGAGTTATGGTAGCCAAGGCAACACTGTTCAGAGGTCTTCTCCACATAAATGCGGCTAGAAAAGTAGCTGCAGTGCATTTAATATGGTGGTAGTAGCTTTTCCTTAGATATTTTTGGGTTTCCTTCTTTCTCGTATGTTCATGAGGCACATCCCTATCACTGGGGCTCCTATGAAGGTTGCTTTTATTGTTAGGATACAAATCTAAGTGATATCTATCATACCCGAGGAGGAATTCCTCCTCAGACTGCCTTCCACTCATTTCTTATTTATGAGACTCTGAACTGGAATCTCTTATAGCTATTTATCCCCTCTCAGACCTATCAATGTCCTCGAACAAAGCCCAAGACCCAATATATGATTTTGCGCCCTTATTCCTACAGAAACTAAAGCAAACCATTTCACCATTAAAATTACCCATAAGAAAAAATAATCTTATTTACTTACCCACAACTGAAGCTGAAACTTTAGTAAGAGTTTGATTTCTTCTAAGAGAGAGAGATACATATTCGGTGAGAGGGAAAAGGCACACGAGGGAAGGGGATGTTGTTATATGAGAGAGAGAGAGAGAGAGAGAGAGAGAGAGGTATATATATATATATATATAATCTCAGTGAGAGAAAGGAGGGCTGTTGGTGTGAGATGGTGCTGCCGATTCAGGAACAAAGAAAGAGGAAAAGAAAGAACAAAGAAGAACAAAGAAACAAAAGAAATGGAATTCGGTGCAACAAAGAAAAGATTAGGGAGAATGTTTTGGGTGGGGCATGTGTCTTGCTAAGGGTAATAGGGTGGATGACTCACCCATATACATTTTCAGAGTTTACGCTTACCACCCCTCCACAACCTTATATTCTAGAAAGGTACAATGAATAAAATAGTTGTGCATATGTATACTTACCTTTTAAAAACTTCTTTCTATATCATTAAAAACAAAGCCTAATCTTTTATAACATCAAAATATCAAAGCCTTATGCACTTAAAGTAATTAAAATAATACTAAGTATAGAAATCCATAAAATTAATCATGCAATTAGGTTGTGATGTTACACAGACTACATGTGGAACCCATCAAAAGTAGAAGGCAAAATCATAACTTTTATAAGAATAATTTGTCTACTATCTGCCAGAGACAAGTTCTAAATGATAACACACTAACTTGAATATCCAATTTCCATACACATAACATCATAGTTTTAGCATCACATTAACATAAAAATCCAAAAAAAAAAAAGAAGGCAAAATACAATTAAATGAAAAACTCTATGAAGCATTTCAACAAATACCTTTAGTGCCCACCCAAAAACTAGCTTTAAAAATGCCAATAATAACGGTTATTGCTAATACTAGAAATCCAATAGCTTGTCTAATTGATCATGTAAA
Organism: Quercus variabilis; assembly: GCA_030445155.1. Classification (NCBI taxonomy): domain Eukaryota; kingdom Viridiplantae; phylum Streptophyta; class Magnoliopsida; order Fagales; family Fagaceae; genus Quercus; species Quercus variabilis. The sequence goes on from CP129446.1 coordinate 55,561,923, forward strand.
GAAGCATAGGATTCGACCACTATAGTTTATAACATTGAACTTGTAAAATAAGGTTTTAGCTATCTCCCCTATAGCACTGATTATTCATTTCTTTGATCTTGCTCTCCTCTTACCCAATGGAGTGTCTATTTTATATAAGCAATTTTTATTTCAAGTCGATGTATACAAAAGAGAGAACTAACCTCCTTGCGAAGTCCAATGTAGGAAGTGGCCTAGGAATCGCAGATAAATCTGGTTGGCACCAGCGGGGATTTTAGGGATTTTCTAATGAGAAAAAGGCCAGTATCAAGGATTTTAGGGTTTGTGAGTGTGTGTTTGAATGGGTCAGTGGTGGCCGGTGGAGTGGAGATGGAGAAGGGAAATGGGTGGTGGAGTGGAAATAGGGAAGAAAGTCAGAGAGAACTTTAAAGGGAGTTGCTCGACACCCAGAAGCTTAAGGGACAATGATAAGGCCTTCAAAGTGGGCTGCTCAGCGACGTGGATCGGCGCTCGATGGTGGCGATGATCGGCATTGTGGAGGGTGAGAGAGCTTGAGACATGAGCGTGAGAGAGGTTGAAAGTGAGAGCATGATCTGATCGAGCAGAGTGTTTGGCTTTTTTTTTTTTTTTTTTTTGGGTGGGGGGGTGGTTAGGCCTATTGCTAGGTAGTCAGTTAAAAAAAAAAAAAAATTAGATGAACCTATAACCGCGCTTCTAAACACTAAAAAAAGCGGCTATAGACTTAACCTATAGCCGCGTTTTATAAACATGGTTTAGGTCATCTTTTAAAAAAAAAAAAAAAATTTATTCGTCTAGATCTATAGCCACATTTTCTAAACACGGCAATAGGCCCTATCACAAAAAACGCGGCTAAAAACACCTAGAAAAGTGGCTATAGACCTAACTTATAGCTACGTTTCTTAAAAACATGGCTATAGGTTAGCTATAAGAAACATGGCTATAGATTAGCTATAACCGTGTTTTATAAACACAGGTATAGGACATCTTTCAAAAAGAAAATTTATTCGGCTGGACCTATAGCCACGTTTTCTAAACATGGCAATAGGTCCTATCACAAAAAATGTGGCTAAAAACACCTACAAACATGACTATAGACCTAACCTATAGTTGCGTTTCTCAAAAACATGGCTATAGGTTAGCTATAGCCCCGTTTTATAAACACGGGTATAGCTCATCTTCTTCTTCTTTTTTTATAAAAATAAATTCATTTGGCTGGGCCTATAGCCACATTTTCTAAACGTGGCTAAAAACACCTAGAAACACAACTATAGACCTAACTTATAGCCGCATTTTTTGTAGTGTGACCACTTTAATCTTGCTATCCACACCCCAAGGCAAGTTTGCTCAAGCCTTATGAAAGATCTTTTGGGCATTTAGTTTGAGTCCGCTTATCTCCAACTCGCGAAAGCTTGAAAGTGATGTGAAAAATTGGTAGAACAATATAAAATATTTTGGGATGTGAAGAGGTAAGTTTAGAATTTCTTGATGGCCAAGTATGAAAAGATTGATGGTTTACTTTTTCTTTCTCCATGATTATAATGAGATCTTTTATTATACAAGTCACGTCATAGACAAACAAATTTATTTGAAGATGATTGTAGTGAGAATCTAGTTATCACTTCATTTGGGAAGATGAAAAGTTGGATGTCATTGATGCGGAGAAAATTATAATTAAAAAAAAAAAAACTTTTATAAGTATGAAATACGATCAAGTTTTTGAAAAAAAAAAAAAAAAAAAAAAAAGAAGGGTATTGGAAAAAAATTGTCAAGTGATGATAATTATTAAGAAGAATTTTTTGAAAGGCTTGGGAGAAAAATATATATGGAGTTGCAAGAGGAGAGTGGCAAAAATAATGAGATGGAGATTGTTTGAATTACTATGGAGGATTTTTTTGAAGTTAAATATGATAGTGAGCCCATAACCTAAAGTCTTAGGATCCCATTGACAAAGCATCAAAGCCTATTGATTTTCTAGGAGTAGAAAATGTTGATTTTGTCTTGATTCTTTGTTAATTGATATTGAAAATCATTAAGGCCGATGAGAAAATTTTTTATGTTACACTATTTCAAGGATAGAAGTTTCAAAACTAGATCAAGTTATTGGACGATTCCACCTAGAAAGGTAATGAGCTACTCCTATATTACGTCCATCAAATTGAGTATTATAACGGGGAAATCCATTAGATAATGAACTAGCGATAAATCAACAATTCAAAGTACTTTTTACCGCCCGATCAATTATGTTATGCTTAATCCCTATTTTATGGCCATATATTTTTCCAGCCAAGGAATGTTAACCTTTCTCTTGTTACATGAATCCAATTTTCGTTTCATCTAGGAAATGCCATCTTTTGAAGTATTCAAAATCTCATTTTATTTAGAGTGGAGGAATTCAATTTTTGAATGAAAACTCGAGGTCGAGTTTTATTATAGTGGAGGGATCTAATGCAAGACCAAATATAGGATTTTATTTTTATAATTTATTAAATTTTGATATTTTCATGTAATTTTAAAAAAATTTAAGATTTAAGATTGTATATCTTTAATTTTAGTTGTTTTTAAGGGTTTCTTAGTTAAATTAGAGCCTTCCCATGGTACTGTATCAATTAGGATTAATTTATAAATATTTTACATGAAAAATAAGTTTTTTTTTTTTTTTTTTAGCCCTTAAATAGACTTGCAACCTATAAGAAGAAATTAACCATTGACTTTCAATAAAATAGACGTTTAATTTGTCAAGGTTCTGTTAAAGTTAGAACGCATGATTGATGTGGACCTTCGGGTGTAGATTCGGCAACAAGTGCACGAAATGTTCAAACGTGATTTTTGTTTTCAGATTTGTTCTAAGGAAAACTTGCAAGATACAAAGAATGGACTTTTATCTCTCAGTGGTAAGAAATCTTCAACGTACTAAACTGAAAAAAATTGAACTAAGATCTGGAAGATTGAATTAATTGTTAAGCAAACAAAAAATAATAGTGCAGCAAAGAACTCAGGATCACAGAAAACCAGAGAGAGAGAGAGAGAGAGAGAGAGAGTGAGAAAAGAGAGAAAAGGAAAAGAAAACTCCAGAATTTCTGTGAAATGATTGCTTGAATGATTTGCATTACAACTGTCACAATTTATACATAGAATCTCATTGTAACTACTTAATTAACCAGCCCTGAAATCACGGAATGGATCCGTGAAAGGTGGAGCAAATCTTGGAAAGAAACTAACGGTCTTTCCCGCCTAATCCAACTGACAACAGACTCACTTACACTCGTTGTAGAACGACATCGTTTTTGGCCTATACAACATCTGGACTAATAAATAAATACAACGACATCGTTTAGACAACCAGCCGTTGCTGCTCTGTTCTAGAGGTTTAAAAACTAGCCGTTGGGACTTACTTAGCTTGGACTTAGACTTAGCTTTAGATATCTCAACATAAACTTGCATCCCTTCTCCTAGCTAGAAACATTAACTTATATATTTGAATTGAATTAATTATTTAACTAAAGAAATCTAAATACACCATTAACTTGAAGAGAGAAAAGTAAAAGATGGAAAAGCCAATAATATATTAATGTAACCAAATACATTGGTAGTTGGTGGACTAGAAGACCATTAGACACCCAACCAACACTTTATCTATCTAGTACACGTAAAGAAGATTAACTTTACAAGATTAAGTCAAACCATAGGATTTGGAAAATTTATGCGAAGCACTCACACTGTTGACTCTTGAACATCTAAACTTACCTTGAATTAATACTTAAAATCATCTAGTACCATCACTAACCCAAAAAAGTGATGTTTGATATATAAAGAGTAGAAGAGGCCATGAAATCCATACAGCTAAGAATTAAAGAAATTTAACTGTAGAATGGCATTGATGTTGGAGCAGTATCTACTATTTATTTCACACAAGTTATTTACGTAGTCTTATACACATGAAAAAACAATCGAAATTGTGACTTTTTGTATGACGAAAACTATATAAAATAACGTGTGTGCAACAAATTTTATCCTTGAAGTTGCCCAATTTGATTGCTTTCTAGTATGTACTTCTAGTTGTGGTTAAAGAATTCCTCCATTAGATATTAATATGAAGTTGATAAATGATAACTGTTGAATGACTCACTAATTCTTCACTACTCCGAAGGAGCAAAAACACATATAGACCCGTTCACTAATTCCCCCCTATAAATACATATGTTCCAATCCTCACCCCTCACCCCACCAAGAATACAGAGTACTAGAAGGTCAAGATAACCTCAAATATGGTGAAAGGTGTTCATTACCTTGTGACTGTGGCCCTTTTGGCTTTGGCATCCACCCTTGCTTTTGCGGATGACCCTAGTCCTCTGCAAGATTTCTGTGTTGCAATTAACAATACCAATTCTACTGGTATATAATTTTAGACTCTTATTACTACTACTAGTATTATATATTATATTCTTAATTTTGAACTCATTTCAAACCTCTTGATTGATTTTATTTTTGTGTTAAAAATTTAAATATTAATGAAGTTCAGTTCGAAGGTGATATTATCTACTTGGATTTTTTGTTTATTTTTATCATGAAATAAGTCAACCATTTTTATAGTAGTGTCTTACTTACTCAAGATGGTAACAAACTTTTCTTTGTGTAGTATTTGTGAATGGAAAGTTTTGCAAGGACCCAATGCTTGCAACAACGGATGATTTTTTCGTCTCCGGGCTAAATATTCCTGGAAACACTGAAAATCAACTAGGATCGAGTGTCAATCTTGTGAACGTGGATAAACTTGCAGGCCTCAACACTCTAGGTATTTCCTTGGCACGCATTGACTTTGCACCGTATGGTTTAAATCCTCCACACACTCATCCTCGTGGCACTGAGCTTCTAGTAGTCTTAGAGGGTACTCTCCTTGTGGGCTTTGTGACATCCGACCCTGACAACCGCCTCTTCACCAAAACTTTAAATCAGGGAGATGTCTTTGTGTTCCCAGTTGGTCTCATTCACTTCCAGTTCAACATAGGAGAGACCAATGCTGTTGCCATTTCTAGTCTTAGTAGCCAAAATCCTGGGGTCATCACAATAGCAAACGCGGTCTTTGGATCTAATCCTCCCATTAATCCTGATGTTCTCATCAAGGCCTTCCAAGTGGACAAGAATGTGGTTGATTATCTTCAAAAAATATTCCATGGATAATTGTAATGATGAAGCTAGCATTAGACAGCTAGAATAAAGTTTTTATGTTTCCCTTGTTGTAGTGCTATGCTTATAATTATTATGAAATAAAATGATTGCTAATAACTCATTTTGTGTCGTACTGTAATAACAAGGTGGAACAAGTGCACGACTGAATCTTAATTACACACCTTGAATCCTATTATTTGCTCAATATACTGCTTTGAACAAGAGAATGTTGTGATAATAATAGAGGTGGAGCAACCGCATGTCTCCATCTTAGTTACAAGACTAAATTGAATTTTGGACAAAATTAAAGAGTGAAATCTGTAATTTACCTTCTTCTTCTTTTTTCTTTTTTTTTTTCTGCCGAGTGTGTAGTGTGCATGGATATGGTGTTTCGTTTAGGAGAAAATGCAGGAAAGGAAAGGAAAAAAATTCTGGTTTTTGTTCTTTCTGTACATTTTTTATTTTTTATTTTAAAATTTTAATGTTATTTGAGTTGTATATATTATGAAGTATTGATGGTATTTGTAGATAGAGTTTGGTCGCTGAGCAAAAAGAGAAAAAGCAGAAAAAGTTTTAAATTGTGTGATAACAAGTTCCACTTTATTTAGTTTGGGATATTTTTTTGCCTTCTGAGAAACAGAAATAGCAACTTGTTATATATATTTCATTTATAGCGATCAATTATTAGTTACAATATTATAGAGACAGATTTCAATTTTCTAAGGCAATTATCTGCATTCATATTGGTAAAATTATTAGGAGGTTTAAGAAGAACGGCTTCGCTTTGAAAGGCAATACCTCTGTAAGGTTGAATTTAATCAACCATTTAATTGGCTTTATTCCATGACCAATTTGCTTGTAATTTAGCACTTAGCAACCCTATATTTAGGTGGGAAAATTGTAAGGGTAGTGCGTGAGAAGATGTGGAGAAAAGCTCAAGAGTGTGCAAGAAAAAACAAAGGCTCGCGACTAGGACTTGCGGGTGGATCGCGACTGGCAAGCCGCGAAAGGCAGGCACGTGAGAGGCACACTGAAAAGCTGAAGGGTCGCGCCAGCTGTCACGCTACAGGACAAAAGTTCTAGTCTGGCTAGGCCGTTACATCGTGACTTGAATTCGCGACTTGGTCAAGCCGCGAGATCAAGTCGCCAACTTGCCCTGTTTGGCAAAAACTGACGTTTTGCATTCCCTTCTCACCCTACTAAATATACACCCTTATACCCATCATATTTAGAGAGCTTCCAGAGAGAATTTAGTGAGAGAAAACCTTAGAGAAAAACAAGATTGATTCATCCCCAATCTTCATCTAAAGAGACTCTACAAATTCCTCTACTCTCTTCCTCTCCATTGTCATACTCTTGAGAGGTCATTTACCAAACCCTTATCTCACCACACCCACGTCTATGAGAAGGTCCATTTGGTGCTTAGGGAAGCAGTTTGGAAAGGAACCAATATACATTAGTTGATGCTATGGTTAAGTAGCGGAATCCGGCAAGCTAAAGAAGAAATAGGTTCGGCGTAACCTCGTTGGAGTAAGAAGCTTAGAGGGCTTAGGTACTTGGGTAGATTAGGCTTGGAGGGTCTTCTGCTGTTCATGTATCCCAACTACATTCTTTAGTGGATTATTTGACCATTTGGAGGGCGGCGGAGAGGTTTTACGCCGAGAACTTCGGTTTCCTCTTCGATAACACATCGTGTGTTGTCCATGTGTTTGCATCTTCCTTCCCTTTATCTTTGCCTTATATTTACTGCTGTGGATGCGTTTATATTTGGCTTAGATTGTTTATCAATTCTGTTATAAGCTTGTTATCATGTTTCGCACATTAATTGTTTGATATAAAACTTGAATTGGTAACTTTATAATTTGGGGTCTAAACGTTCAAGGGTGTTTCATACCCATATTGAACTTTCAATTGGTATTAGAGTGGGTACACTTGTTGTGGTGTTAATACCTAAATGTGATCCTTGACCCCTGATTGAGATGGATAGGTCTCAATCTCTCACTGTTCTACCATTTTTTGATGGTAATAATTATGCTTTTTGGAAAGTCCGAATGAGTGCATTCTTATGCTCTATAGAAGATACCATTTGGGATGCGGTTGAGATAGGTTGGACTAAAACAGACGCTCCTAAGGCCAATTGGGATAAGGCTGCTCTTGCAGCAGCCAATGCTAATAGTAAAGCTTTAAATGCTAGTTTCTGTGCTATGTCTCCTGATGAATTCCACAGGATATCTCACATGACTGTGGCCAAGGAAGCTTGGGAAATTTTGGAGACAACTTATGAGGGGACTAAGAAGGTGAAGGACACAAAGCTTCAAATGCTTACCACCAAATTTGAAGAGCTCAAGATGGGTGAAGATGAATCGTTTGATTCATTCTATGGGAAGCTCAACGAAATTGTTTTTGCTAAACTCAATCTTGGTGAGAAGATTGAAGATACCAAGGTGGTGAGAAAAATTTTGAGGTCCTTGCCTGAATGTTTTAGAACAAAAGTCACAACCATAGAGGAGAGTAAAGACTTGGATGAGATCAAAATTCAAGAGCTGATTGGGTCTCTCCAACATATGAACTGGGATTGCCTTCACACAAGACGAGTAAATCATTTGCTCTCAAAACCATCACTGAAAGAATGGATGATCCCTCCGAAGAAGATGGAGTGAAAAAGGAAGTGCCATATCTTGTAAAGAACTTCCGAAAATTTCTGAAGATGAAGGGCAGTGGGAAACCATTTAATAGAGGGAAACTCTCATCTTCAAGAGGTGATAAGAAAGAGTTTACGAGGAAAGAAGGGAAGGAGTCTAAATCTCCTTCGGACATTGTGTGCTTCAAGTGCAACGGGCATGGACACTTCAAAAAGGAATGTCCAAATTATTTGAAGACAAAAGGAAAGGTTTATGCCACTACTTTGAGTGACTCAGACTCATCAAAATCTGACTCTGAAGAAAGCTGTGACGGAGAGGGAAATTACTCAGCATTCATGACCATTGCACATGTGGGATCCTCAGATGATTTGAGTACTCTTGTGAATGAGCTGGGTGAATGTTCTGATGAGGAGTCCATTGGGATTGTTGAAGAATCAGAAGGTGAAGAAGAAGATGACGCATCCAGCCTTAAAAAGAATTACGCAATACTTCTTGAGAAATCAGGAGAGTGTACAAAGGTGGCAAAGACAGCCGTAAAGAAAATGAAGAGAGCTGAGGAAGATTTCAAAAGCCTGTTGGTTAGATATAAGGATGCAAAGTGTGAGATTGAAGCACTTAATGGTGAGCTATCAGAAGCGTACACGAAGGTGAGGTTTCTCGAGCAAGAGGTAGTACAAGCTCATGCCAAAGTAAATATGGTCTCCTCTAGGAAGCTAGATGATGTTATTTCATCTCAAAGACATGCCTCAAACAAGTCCGGGTTGGGATATACCGGAGGGAGCAGCTCATCAGCCAAAGTCACTAAGGAAGTAAAGTTTGTGAAAAATAAAGAGACGGCTGTCGATAAGTCTACTCCAGAGATAGTTGAGGCTGAAAAGAAAATGAATGTGGCTAATCAACGGATGTTTAACAAGTCCCAGAACCAATCTGAAGTCAGATTTGGAGCTAGAGGAAGATCTCTCCCAAGATAGCAGCAGGGTCCTAGAACAAACTATATTTGTCACTATTGCAGATTACAAGGACACACTAGACCAAACTGTCAAAAGTTAAGAGCAGACAACAATGCAAGTGTACCTCGGTCCCGAGGAAGAAGAAATGACTTGAGGGCTTAGGGTGGTGAGCAATCAAGAAGTCAAAACCGGGAATCTGGAATGACGGACGTGATGAAAATGATTGGCGCCTTCACCACTTGCTTGGAGTGCTTCAACAGAAGGTTTGAAAGTCCTAATTCCAGCACCCGATCCATCAAGGATATCACCCCAAATGCACGTGACGTGTAGGTGACAAAGGGTACTCATGCATAAGCATTATAACATGTCCATGCATCAATTCTTCCTATGCTTTGTGGATATGATTGGTTATTTGCGCTGTGTTTTTGTGTATTGGTTTGATTTGTGGTTTGGTTGTGTTCAAAAAAAATTTTCCCTGTTTTTTGATCATTCTTCTACTGCTTTTGTGTCAAAAATCCAAAAACTCATAAAAATTTGAAAATCCAAAAAGTTTGATCACTTTGTTGAGTTTTGTCTCAAGCAAGTTTAGCCTTGTACATTTGTACCAATGGTTTTGTGCATTTAACGAGCTTAGCTTGTCTCTCATGCACTCATATCATTGTGGAAGAAATTCTGAAATCTATGTGATTGTTGTAAATAGGTCTTCAACCTTGTCATGAATGATTAGTGAATGGTTTTGTTGATCTTGAGACATGCATAGACTCATGCCTATTTATCTTCCCACTCTTTATTTTTATGCTTTAAAAGAGCTCTCTAAATGTAAATCTCCAAATGAAAAGAGATATTGAGCTGCAAAAGCCTGTCGCACATACTAGTATTTGACTAGAAAAAAGGGAAAGCGACCAAAATAAATTGTATGAAAGATGCCCAAAAAGCTAAAGGCTAACTCATTAATTGAAATATCAAAAATTTCAGGCATCTATCTCTCAATGAGAGTTTCTTTGCTCAAAATTGGCAAATGATATGTGTATATGGAGCCAAATGAAAAGTTTCAAAGAGTTGTTATCAAGTTCTTGTGGGAGGTCATATATGCATGCTTCTATAATTGAGATAAGTCACATAATCTAGTGCTAGTTGTGTATGCTTTGATTGAATTGATCATTGAAGCTTCACATTGGACTAAGAACTATCTCACTTTTGATATCTACACACATCACACAAGTCTATGTTCAACGAATGTCATATTCATTTGTGTGATTGTACTTGATTAAACGTTTTTTCACATGCTCAATCTTTGTTGGTCAAACACAAAAAGATTTTCGAGTGTTTTGTTTTGTTTTTGGAAAGTACTTTGCTTTTACAAAAATGTGAAATCTTCTTTGAAAAAAACAGTGTTGCCCTGTTTTAGCGACTAAGTTGTGGGTCAGCACAGTCGCAAGCCCTAGTCGCGAGCTCAATCAGAGATTTTCACTGGCGAGTCAGTACTCTAGTCGCGAAAAAGACTTAGAAAATTTTTGAAAAATTTGAGTTTTGCTCTATTCGCGGCTCATTTTGGCGGCTTGTTCGCGGGTGGAAGGTCCAATCACGAAGGTTACTCAGAGATTTTCGCGACTCAGCTCGCGACTCCTTCGCGGCTAAACCTTCCAGTCGCGAAAAACACTTAGAAGATTTTTCTAGAATCTTACCTTCACAGTGCTTCGTGGCTTGATCTGGTGACTTACTGGCGACTTGGTTAAGTCGCGAAAAACGCATGTTTTGAGTTTTTGAAGACAGTTTTTAAAATTGATTTTCAGTTTTCCCTCTATTTTCAATGACTGTTCATTATCTTCTTCAATCTCTCTCTTAAACTGATCATTTCTAACTGAAAAATCTCTCATCTCTGTATCATTTCTACACAAAACTCCAAGACTAAGGTATGGGTTTTCTTTCCCTCATTTCATTCTTACTATGTTTTCCATTACCTTCTTGTTGAACTTTGCACATGTGCTATGCGATTTTTTGTGTTAAAACATGGGTTTGGCTATAATGGTGTTTTTTTTTTTTTTTTTTTTTTTTTTTTTTTTTTTTTTGTTTGAGGTTATTTTCTTTTGTTGCTAAGTTTATTTTATATCTTGTTTGTTCTCAAGCATGTTTGTCTTTAGTCTGAGCATTGTTCATTTGATAGAGTTTCTCATTCTCTTTAAACATATGGGTTTGAGATCTATGTGGTACTCTTTGAATGTGGCCGTGGGTCATTTGTCTATGGTTTTGTGGTTTTTATAGTTTTTGTGCTTAAGTGTGGTATGTGTTTCATTTTAGCCATCTGATATCTTGTTGTTGATTTGATTCTTGTGTTTGTGATTAAAGTGAAGTTTTTCTCACATTTTGAACTGAATCTAATCAAGTTGTTGTTGATTCCCTGTGGTATTGCATTTGGTACTTTTCTGTGTGTTTGCTATCTTACAGATGTCTCGACAATCCTCGAAAGGAAAAGAGGTGATGTCAGAAGAAGAAATTGTGCCTGTTGCAAAAAGAACACGGTCCTCCTCACAGCCATCCACTGAACTCAATAATGAATTATTCAGATCTCCTCAGCACCAAGATGCCTACTTCAACATTTTTGACCAGGGAACTCCTATAGTGGAATGGGAGGTCAGATTTGACACACTGGACACAACTTTGTCCCTCAGATCTTCGAGACAAAAGATTGGGCAGCTCTATTCGAAAATTTTGTTGATCCGATGATTGAGCTTGTGAAGGAATGTCTCGCCAACACAGTTGATCTTGAGACTGAACTACATTGTCTGGTAAGAGGAACGGAGTTCATCATTAACCCAGACACCATAGCTGAACTTCTCAAAATCACACGACCTGCGGATGCTGACCTTACTTCGTATGATGATCGTACTCCAGAGATTCAGGACATTCTTCAAATTCTTGGTCCTGACCATGACATTTCCAGCACAGGCACATTAATTAGTACTTCCAAGTTTTCACCTGAGTTGACTACATTGAAGCTAATTATGTTTTCAAACCTCTATCCGTTGACCAACAGGGTGTATATAAATCTTGGAAGGGCTCAATTTCTATGTGATCTCATCACTGGCACCACCATTGACATCTGTGCACATATTTATCACATTATAAGAAAGACAGCAACTAGAACAGTAGCACGAGGGTGCCTTCCATTCTGTAGTCTTATTATGAACTTCGTTCTACGTGAAGGTGTTACTCCTCCCTCAATTGGGAACGTGATTGCTCGTCCTCGACTAATCTCTATGTTCACTCTACAGGCCAGCAAGAGTTATTCATCCAAAGCTCCAAAGAGTGCACATCTATTTTCTCCTACTTCCTCTACTTCTGAGCAACCGGGCACTACTCAACCACAGTCTGCCCCTCAGCCTGACAAGTTGCAAATGCTCTTTGATAACCTTCACAATCGTCTTACGGAAATGGAAAAGACCCTCAGAGATGGCCAGAAAGAGCAGTCGGAGAGATTGGTTGCCATGCAGGACCAGATTGATGTGGTAGCAGCTCAAGTTAATGGCAATTTCACAAAGCTGAAACAGTGACCCTTTGGCCATTCTGGTAAAAAAGGGGGAGAATCTTTTGGGGGCAGCTCTTGAGGGGGAGTGCTCATTTTGAGAGGGAGATTTCTTCATCATTTTTTAAAAGTTTTTTTTTTTTTTTTGTATATAAAACCTTGTTAACTCAAAATACTGTGGTGGTAGTTGTTCATTTCAACACTTATATAGTATGATGTTTTTCAGCTTTAAGCATTGTTTGATTGTTTTTTTTTGTACCCATTGATGCTTTTGTAAGCTTTGAGGGTTGTTTCTTGTTCTTATGCACTGGTTTGTAGGCTTGTATGGTTTGTGCCATGTATTTGCAAAAACTTTGCATATGCAGCCTTTGTGCTTTGTGTTTTGGTACTTGTTAATACTTTGCATTACCTTAAGTACAACACTCTTGTGTGCTTGTAGGATTGTTCCTAGATGCATATATGTTTGTATGCATTGCTTGAGTGTTGGACTTGCAAATGATACTCTTCAATTGAGTTTATCATTTTTGCATGTCCGGATGTTCATTCCTTGTGAGAATGAACATAGTAATCACTTTTGCTTAGTGACTACTGGTATTGATCTTGCCATGAATTATTGTTTTTATGCTTATGTTCATTTTTGCTTGATCATGCTTATTTTGCTTCATATGCATATTAAGTTTTCTGCATACAATGATATTGCTATGTTATTGTGTTTCAGGAGTTACTTATTCATATGTTCAAAAGTTTTACAGAATCTAGAGTTAGGTGTGTATGAGTTTTCCAATTGTTCCCAACTCACGTTTAAGTCTAGAGTCTGTTGTAGGGTTTTGTCACAGAATAGCCAAAGGGGGAGATTGTAAGGTTGAATTTAATCAACCATTTAATTGGCTTTATTCCATGACCAATTTGCTTGTAATTTAGCACTTAGCAATCCTGTATTTAGGTGGGAAAATTGTAAGGGTAGTGTGTGAGAAGATGTGAAGAAAAGCTCAAGAGTGTGCAAGAAAAAACAGAGGCTCGCAGCTAGGGCTCAGGGTGGATCACGACTGGCAAGCCGCGAAAGGCAGGCACGTGAGAGGCATACTAGGAAGTTGAAGTTCCAGTCTGGCCAGGCCGTTACGTCATGACTTGAATTCGCGACTTGGTCAAGCCGTGAGATCAAGTCGCCAACTTGCCTTGTTTGGCAAAAACTGATGTTTTGCATTCCCTTCTCACCCTACTATATATACACCCTTATACCCATCATATTTAGAGAGCTTCCAGAGAGAATTTAGTGAGAGAAAACCCTAGAGAAAAATAAGATTGATTCATCCCTAATCTTCATCTAAAGAGACTCTACAAATTCCTCTACTCTCTTCCTCTCCATTGTCATACCCTTGAGAGGTCATTTACCAAACTCTTATCTCACCACACCCACGTCTGTGAGAAGGTCCATTTGGTGCTTAGGAAAGTAGTTTGGAAAGGAACCAGTATACATTGGTTGATGCTATGGTCAAGTAGCGGAATCCGGCAAGCTAAAGAAGAAATAGGTTCGGCGTAACCTCGTTGGAGCAAGAAGCTTGGAGGGCTTAGGTACTTAGGTAGATTAGGCTTGGAGGGTCTTCTGCCGTTTATGTATCCCAACTAAATTCTTTAGTGGATTATTTGACCGCTTGGAGGGCGGCGGAGAGGTTTTACACCGAGGACTTCGGTTTCCTCTTCGATAACACATCGTGTGTTGTCCGTGTGTTTGCATCTTCCTTCCCTTTATCTTTGCCTTATATTTACTGCTGTGGATGTGTTTATATTTGGCTTAGATTGTTTATCAATTATGTTATAAGCTTGTTATCATGTTCCGCACATTAATTGTTTGATATAAAGCTTGAATTGGTAATTTTATAATTTGGGGTCTAAACGTTCAAGGGTGTTTCATACCCATATTGAACTTTCAACCTCTTTGAAGTTTTCATCATATTCTCAAAATTCCCATTAACGAAAGTAACAGTTGGTCATTGGTGGAATTTAAATTTCAAAGTCAAAGTCATTGGAGTTGGTTGGGCAGAGAAATCAAAAGCTGTCGCAGCACTACCGGCAGTGGACGTGGAGGTAATTAGTTAGAAGCCACATTTGGTGGAGGGATTTCAGTTCGATGTGTGATTAATCTATATAATAATAATAATAATAATAATAATAATAATAATAATAATAATAATAATAGGTGAAGTTAAAAGAAACTCAAATTAAAATTTCAATTTTGCACCATGTATTTTAAATTATTTATTCTTTAGGAGTTTTATTTCTTAATTTTGGAATCAAATGTTGGACCACATCATAAATATTTATCCAAGTGAGTTATTAAATACAAAAACTAAATAGTTTAGAATAAATGAATCATTAAAAAAAAAAAAGTGGTTCACAATAATTAAAAAAAAGAAAAACATAGACAATTTATATTTTATACCTAATAATATCCTTTCAAATTTTTTTAAAGAGTTAACAAAATATAAAAATGACTATCAATAGTATTTAAATTATATATATATGAATTATATTAAGCATTTTATTGTATAATTTTAAGTGTATCCATGCATATGCATAGGGTTACAAGCTAGTTAAATTAAAATACATGACATCTTTTTATTGGATGAGAGGACTACTAAACAATGCTAATGTGGTCCTTTGTAAACATTGAATAATTTTTTTGTAAAAGAAAAAGTTGTACAAAATTTTTAAGTTTATTGCCATTATTGGGATTAAATATATTTTCTTTCTTCTAAGTTTTGAGTTTTTTTCCCCCTGATCGTTTGTGTTTTTGACAATTTTTTTTTTCCTATGTTGTTATAAGAAAATTGCTTTACTTTTTTTTTGATGAACCGAAAACTCTATTAAAAGAAGAAAATTGCTTTACGAAAGCTTATATTACTTCCCCATACACCAATCTTTCCCGAATCGAGGGAGTAATAGCAGCTTGCCATGCTGCTTATGAGTTGTGAGGAGTCCAAAGTCCAACCCATTAGAATGACACATAGTGCATGTGAATTAAAGGATATAATCAAAGTGGAAGAGCAGGACTTGCATAGATAATTAGTTGCAAAATACTTAGTTACACATTGGTTTTACAAGTTAGTTAGTCGTTCTTTAACTTTTCTTGATAAGTTTCATGAATAGGCACCAGTATAAAAACCTTGTTAAAAATCATATAACTCTTTATATATGATCAATGCAAATTTCTATACTTCCTATTTAAAGCTCTCTCTCTCTCTCTCTCTCTCTCTCTCTCTCTTTACTCTTGATGGGTAATTACCTCGAATTAAGTTAATTTTCACTAATTATCATTACTTTTTTTTTTTCTTTCACTTTTCTTAAAACTCAGCAAGTTCATTAAAAGTGGTATTAAAACCAAGGGAGTCAATACCGTACCGGAGGTTGTACCGGTTTGCCCAGCGGTACGGTATATTTCGGATACCGGTCAATACCGGTACCGTTTCGGGTTTACCGCTATTTTTTATATTTTTAAATATATATATATATATATATATATATATGTATGTGTGTGTATATAGATTATAATAAATATAAAAGTTTACCATAAAACATTTTCTCAATTCAAAACTAATTTTTCATAATTTTAGACTTTAGTATCAATTAAAAGGAAAAAAAAAACACACAATATAAAAAATAGAAAGTTTAAAAGTTATCATTGCATACTAAGAAAACAAATAATACTAATAATTTAATGCAAATAAGTTATCATTCTACCCTAACAAAAATTCAAAAATTACAAAACTTAAAAAAAAAAAAAAAAAAAAAAAAAAAAAAACCTTTTTTCTGTACTGGCCGGTACGCCCGGTACCGGCCGGTATTACCCGAAATTGGCCGGTATGGCCGGTACGGCCGGTATTTAAACCGGTACGAAATGTTAATGTTTCGATACCGGTATGCAACCGGTACGGTACGTACCGGCCGGTACCGGTACGGTATCGACTTCCTTGATTAAAACTGTTAATTCAAGATGAATGAATCCATTGCACTTCATCAAAATTCAATGGGGTTATCAAAATTTAAAGATGAAGATCCTTTTCAGTGGCTTTTCAAGGTTTATGAATTCCTCGCGCTTGAAAACACTCCACCACGCCACATGGTTTTGATTATCTATTATTACATAGAAGGACAAATGTGAAAATGGCTTTAAGACCTCAAGAAATCGGGATTATGTAAAAATTGGGTGGAATTTCTAGAATCACTATAATAATACAAGAAATGATTATTGAGTTGGAATAATGATGTCATTGTATCTATCAGCAAATAATAATACAAGAAATGATTATTGAGTTGGAATAATGATGTCATTGTATCTATCAGCAAATGTGAGCCTTAAATCAAAACAAAACTTATTAGAAATAGGGTATAGAGTAATCTATATATATATATATATATATATATATATATGTACAAACTAAAATATAACATTTATTGTTGCTACGCTTTTATTGAGTTACGTTAGCTATCACGTCACATCATCCACCTACTTCCAACTTATTCTTTCTTATTTTTGAAATATTTTCTTCTTATTAATTTTCTAACTTATTGTTACACTCTTTCCAACCCTTCCCATTTCTTTTACTTTTTCATCTCATCACTGATATCCTTTAATATCACTCTTCTTTTATTTTTGGATCTTCTGATTTTCATCCACTTACTATAAATTTGCAATTCTCTCTCGCTTTCTATCTATAGTTTTCTCACACACACAAGATTATTTCTCTCTCACTCTCTTAATATATATTTTTTAATTTTTGGTGGATTTTTTTTTTTTGGTCATCTCTACTTTAGAATGATGAATTTTTGTATTATTTAGAACTATACTTTAGATTGACGAGATTTAGTTTTGTATTTTTAAGTTATCTTCTTTTTTCTTTTCTTTAATTTCATAGATTTTAACTTATTGCATTATAAAGATAGTATATAAGAATATAATGTTATTCTATTCCATAGCATGACTTGGATGATTTAATGTTTATATTATACTTTTCTTTTTTTACTCTTTTTTTTTTTCATCTTATTTTCTGTAAATTTGTTATTCTCTTTTGAAAAAGTGATCTCTCTCTCTCTCTCTCTCTCTCTCTCTCTCTCTCTCTCTCTCTCTCTCTTGCTTTTATATTCTTTTTTGCAACTCTACTTTAGGATGATAAATTATTGTATTTTTTAAAACTCTATTTTGAGTTAATACGTTTTGGTATTGTATTTTTGAGTTTTACATCACATGTAGTCTCTCTCCCTTTTATAACTTTGGTTTGATTATTGTTGGAGTTACTACATAATTATTTTAGAAGTGAGAATTGAATTTATATCAAAACATAATATTGATTATGCATTTGAGTGTAGTAGATAATTTCTCCCAATTTCTAGTTTAGGATTTAGCAACAAGTGCACGAAATGTTCAAAAGTGATTTTTGTTTTCTGATTCCTTCTAAGGAAAACTTGCAAGATACAAAGAATAGACTTTTATCTCTCAGTGCTAAAGAAATCTTCAACGTACTAAACTTGCATCCCTTTTTCTCTAAACCAAAATTCTCCTAGCTAGAAACATTAACTTATATAATTGAATTGAATCAATTATTTATTCATTTGCCCACAACCATAAGAAATCTAAATACACCATTAACTTGAAGAGAGAAAAGTAAAAGATTGAAAAGCCAATAATATATTAATATATACCAAATACATTGGTAGTTGGTGGACTAGTACTAGAAGACTATGCATTCTCATCAAAGGTACTAAAAATGCTAAATGCTATTTTTTAGTATTTTTAACACCTCAAATCATAAAAACACACCTACAATAAAGATTCTAAATGCTATATATTTTAGCATTCAACTACAATGGAGTCTCATCTTTGACACCCCACTGTAGCAAGATGCTAGAATTTTTTATTATTTCTCATGTGTCGTGCCTTTCCACTGCTTTCCTCTCTCTCTCTCTCTCTCTCCTTCTCTATGCCTCTCCATCTTTCTCCTTCTCTATGCCTCTCTCCACTACTAGGTTGATAGTGTTGATCTAGTTGTTGTTGTCCTCAGGGGAAAAGCCGACCTTTTCGCCCATTAGGTCGATGATGTTGACAAAGCCAGAGGAGCTAGGGGCGGAGCCAGTGGCCTAGAACATGGTGGCAGTTGGTGATCTGGTCGAGCTTTTTTAGTCGAGGAGGACGTGGAGGGAGAGGATGTTTTTGATGGTGTAGATGGAAGGGTGGGTGGAGAGGAGGTCGAGCATGGTGGCATTGTCGACGGTGTAAATAGTAATGGTGGTGCAACTGTTGATCTTGCTGGTAAGTGCTTGAGGGAGAGGTAGTGGTTGAAGGTCGGCAATGCTAGGTTGAGATAGAGAGAGACAGAGGAGAGAGAGATAATGCTGGGTTGAGCAAGAGAGAGATAGAAGAGAGAGAGACAGTGCAGAGAAGAAGAATAAAAAATAATAAAGAAAGAATATTTAAATGAAGTGTTAAAAAATATAGAAGTTTTGATATAAGAAATATAGTAAAATGATGTGTTATATGTTATAAATTTGGTTTTTAAGATGCTAATTACTAAATTTTTTTAGCACCTTTGATGGGAATGCTTTTAGACACTAACCGACACTCTATCTATCTAGTACATGAAAGAAGATTAACTTAACAAGATTAAGTCAAACCATAAGATTTGGAAAATTTATGTGAATCACTCACACTGTTGACCCTAGAACATCTAAACTTATCTTGAATTAATACTTAAAATCATCTAGTACCTTCACTAACCCAAATAATTGATGTTTGATATAAAAAGAGTAAAAGAGGCCATGAAATCGATATAGCAAAGAATTAAAGAAATTGAACTATAGAATGGCATTGATGTTGGAGTATTATCTACTATTTATTTCACACAAGTTATTTTACATAGTTTTATACACACGAAAAAATAATTGAAATTGTGACTTTTTGTATGTCGAAAACTATATAAAATAACGTGTGTGCAACAAATTTTATACTCGAAGTTGTCCAATTTGATTGGATTCTAGTATGAACTTGTGGTTGTGGTTAAAGAATTCCTCCATTAGATATTAATATGAAGTTGATAAATGATAACTGTTGAATGACTTACTAATTCTTCACTACTCCGAAGAAGCAAAAACACATATAGACCCATTCACTGATTCCCCTCTATAAATACACATGTTCCAATCCTCACCCCTCACCCCACCAAGAATACAGAGTACTAGAAGGTCAAGATAACCTCAAATATGATGAAAGGTGTTCATTACCTTGTGACTGTGGCCTTGTTGGCTTTGGCATCCCCCCTTGCTTTCGCGGATGACCCTAGTCCTCTGCAAGATTTCTGCGTTGCAATTAACAATACCAATTCTACTGGTATATAATTTTAGACTCTTATTACTACTACTAGTATTATATATTATATTCTTAATTTTGAAGTCATTTCAAACCTCTGGATTGATTTTATTTTTGTGTTAAAAATTTAAATATTAACGAAGTTCAGTTCGAAGGTGATATTATCTACTTGGATTTTTTGGTTGTTTTTATCATGAAATAAGTCAACCATTTTTATAGTAGTGTCTTCCTTACTCGAGATAGTAACAAACTTTTCTTTGTGTAGTATTTGTGAATGGAAAGTTCTGCAAGGACCCAATGCTTACAACAGCGGATGATTTTTTCTTCTCCGGGCTACATATGCCTGGAAACACTGAAAATCAACTAGGATCGAGTGTCAATCTTGTGAACGTGGATAAACTTGCGGGCCTCAACACTCTAGGTATTTCCTTGGCTCGCATTGACTTTGCACCGTATGGCTTAACTCCTCTACACACTCATCCTCGTGGAACCGAGCTTCTGGTAGTCTTAGAGGGTACTCTTCTTGTGGGCTTTGTGACATCTGACCCAGACAACCGCTTCTTCACCAAAACTTTAAATCAGGGAGATGTCTTTGTGTTCCCAGTTGGTCTCATTCACTTCCAGTTCAACATGGGAGAGACCAATGCTGTTGCCATTTCCAGTCTCAGTAGCCAAAATCCTGGGTTCATGACAATAGCAAATGCGGTCTTTGGATCTAATCCTCCCATTAATCAAGATGTTCTCATCAAGGCCTTCCAACTGGACAAGAATGTAGTTGATTATCTTCAAAAAATATTCCAAGGATAATTATAATGATGAAGCTAGCATTAGACAGCTAGAATAAAGTTTTTATGTTTCCCTTGTTGTAGTGTTATGGTTATAATTATTATGAAATAAAATGATTGCTGATAACTCATTTTGTGTCGTACCGTAATAACAAGGTGGAAAAAGTGCATGACTGAATCTTAATTACACACCTTGAATCCTGTTATTTGCTCAAGATACTGCTTTGAACAAGAGAATGTTGTGATAATAATAGAGGTGGAGCAACTGCATGTCTCCATCTTAGTTATAGGACTAAATTGAATTTTGGACAAAATTGAAGAGTGAAATCTATAATTTACCTTTTTTTTTTTTTTTTTTTTTTTTCTTTTGACTTCAGAGTGTGCATGGATATGGAGTTTCGTTTAGGAGAAAATGCTGGAAAGGAAAGGGAAAAAAATTCTGGTTTTTGTTCTTTCTGTATATTTTTATTTTATATTTTAATGTTATTTGAGTTGTATATATTATGAAGTATTGAGGGTATTTGTAGATAGAGTTTGGTATTGGGAAAAAAATTCTATATAACTGTGAATAAATTTCAGCAAGCACAATGGAAGAACAACCACATAATAACACAAAGATTTATGTGGAAACCCTTTCTCCTTGAAGAGAAAAACCACGGGACAAATTCCGAATAATTTCACTATATTAAATAGAGATTACAACATTTAGAGATACAATTTCAGTAAAGAAAAACTTGCTTTTTCTTTTCACTCACTGCTCTCTTCCTCATTGTGTATTTTCTCTTTCCCTCTCTATTTTTCTCTTCTCTTTTGCTTGCTCTCACTCACACAGTTCTTCAAGACTGCACTTAGTCCTTAGTCTCACTTGCTAGGACTTCTCCTCTTTCACTCTAGGGCTTCACATCTTCACCCCCCCGGGACTTCACTTCTTCAGCCCATCTTCATTGGCCGAATGGCCTCTCTATTTATTTCTTCATCTTTTCCTTCTTTTCTTCCTTACAACGTGTCTCACAAGTTTAACATCACATATTCATTTATGTGACTTGACTTTTGTACATCCCTTCATAAATGTTGTTGAACTTTTGTACATAATTATAGAGGAAAAGATGAACCCAATTTTCTTTCAAAAAAAAAAGATGAACCCAACTCTTTCGAACAAGCTACTCCAACAAACCCATTTCACTTTGCTGACTTCTCAGCACTTGTCCAACAAGCTCATTTAATGAGCTAAGACAAAGTGTGGGCTAGAACATGGTGCAGTGCACCCAACATTTGGTTGCTAAGCAAAAAGAGAAAAAGCAGAAAAAGTTTAAAGTTGTGTAATAACAAGTTCCACTTTATTTAATTTGGAATATTTTTTTGCCTTTTGAGAAACAGAAATAGCAACTTGTTATATATTTCATTTATAGCGATCAATTATTAGTTACAATATTATAGAGACAGAGTTCAATTTTCTAAGGCAATTATCTGCATTCATATTGGTAAAATTATTAGGAGGTTGAAGAAGAACGTCTTCGCTTTGAAAGGCAATACCTCTTTGAAGTTTTCATCATATTCTCAAAATTTCCATTAACGAAAGTAACGGCTGGTCATTGGTGGAATTCAAATTTCAAAGTCAAAGTCATTGGAGTTCGTTGGGCAGAGAAATCAAAAGCTGTCGCAGCTCTACCACTGGCAGACGTGGAGGTAATTAGTTAGAAGCCACATCTGGTGGAGGGATTTCAGTCCGATGGGTGATTAATCTATATATATAATAATAATAATAATAATGATAATAATAATAATAATAATAATAATAATATACTATATGATAAAAGTTGGGCTTAAAAGCTGTGGTTACACCAAGTGGTTTTACCAAATTGCAGAATTTTTTTTTGATTTTTAGATTTTAATATTTTTCTTCTCCTATAATTTCTAAGTTGATAAAAATCTTAATTTGATTAGGATTCAAATTCTTCATCTAATCCATTTAATCCTTATTTTTTAAGTGTAGTGTATTATAATCCAAATTCTTCATCTAATCCATCTAATCATTATTTTTTAAGTGTTGTTTAATTACTACACTACACGTATTTATTTGGTTTTTTTTTCTTTGAGAGGTAAATTTAGTTAGTTGGTGCCATACAACTATTGAAATTCAAATCTAGCTGCATGTCAACACATTAGGGGATAAAGCAGGTTTGGCATGCCAAGTCTCAAAGAATTTCACTACGCAATGTAATAGAGGTGTATGCTTTGGCATACGGTTTTTATATGGATAACATAAAACAAATCATAGTAAATATATGCGTACCGTCCCCCCTAGAATTTTGAGATGAATAAGAAAGCTACTGATTTCGTTAAACCTCCCTTAAAATTTGACTTTAGTTGGTTAAGAAAAAAGGCAAAACCATTGTAAATTAGGACTCTTCCTAATCTATATATATACAGAATCTGACTAAAAAAAAAAAAAAAAACCTAAGGCCTTAACTCCACAAATTTGCTAAGCCACGAGCGACAAGTACTCTACAGTTTGCTTCACAACTCTTCCGGTGCCGGCTCCCTACAGATTTGCAGTGGTATCTCTCTCTTACTAAACTTGCTCGCTCTGTTTGTGTTTTAATTTAGATGTAAGTGTGCTATTTGTTTTGTTATTTCATCTTAATTTGATTACAATCCAATTTCTTCATTTAATCCTCTTTTTTTCTTTTTTTTCTTTTTTTTATTTTTTTATTTTTTTACGTGCAGTATATTATAAAAAACCAACAACTTTTTTTTTTTTTTTTAATTACAACAATACTACACATTCTAATGCAACTTTAACTGCGGAAATTTTTTAAGATTTTTAGATTTTAAAAAACAAAAAAAAAAAAAAATATATATATATATATATCATTTTTCTTCTCCTATAATTTCTAAGTTGATAAAAATTTTAATTTGATTACAATCCAAATTCTTCATCTAATCCATTTAACAAACAAGTTTAAGTTTAAGTAAGACACTAATTCTATTTGTTCTTATTGATTTATTCAAATAAAGTAACAATAAGTATTGTATCATTTTTTTAAAATAAAGTAACAATTTTACTTTTAGCCTAATTTAAATGTTAATTGTTTTTTTTTTTTTAATTATCAAATGAAAGCTAATATGTATTAACATTAACCTAAATTTAATTAAAATGAATCTAATTTAGATAGGATAAAGTAACCCCAAAAAAAAAAACTAATATATATATATATATATATATTTTTTTTTTTAAATAATGACAAATAGACGTGGTTGAGCTAAGTGTTTTCACCAAATTGCAGAATTTTTAAGTAAGACTCGCATTCTCAAAATAAAAGTTTAAGTAAGACGCTAATTCTATTTGTTCTAGACTTATTTGGATAAAGTAACAATAAGTATTGTATCATTTTTTTTATATAGTAATAATTTTACTTTTAGCCTAATTTATACATTAATTTTTTTTTTTTTGGGTATAAAGTATCAAATAATAGCTAATATGTATTAACATTAACATAACTAAATTAAAAATTCTAATTTAGGATAAAGTAACCCAAAAAAAAAAACAAATATATATATATATATATAATGATAAAATTTACAAAAATAAATAAATGACAAATTCGAATCCACATAAGTTTGAAGAAAAGCATACAAATTTTGTTTCATAATATTGACAAAAAACAATATACACAAAAAAAAAAAAAAAAATCATCTAATGCATTCTGAAAACAAACATATTTATTGCACTCTTTTAATAAGTTATTACTTATATATATATATATATATATATGCATTTCATAATACCTTAATTTCACACAATATGAATTTATTATATAACTTAAAAGTAAAATATTTATTTGTAGGGATTGGGTTTGAGCACCTCTACTGTTGAGTGAGTGAACTCAAGCCCACCCTCCCCTACTCTAAGTACCCTACCTAGCTCTCCCTCAACTGTTGGGCAATGGAGGCCGTCATGCCACTCCCCTGACACAATGAGGAAACCATGATTTAACCCTTTACTAGACTCGGGGAGGCACTAGAAAAGCTGAACCCTATCATCCCTTGTCTTCATGTAGTAAGACTTACCCTTCAGGTGTTGGAGGTTATAGCACCAGTTTACATCATGGTATGTCAATCTCAACCCCACCTTCTCGTTCAAGGCGTCTATACACCCTAGAATCCTAAACACATTGACAGCACACTAGATGGGAGTTAGCTGGAAGTGCCTAAGGTAGCCGCTCGTCACCAGCCCCATAGGGATTCTCATACCCTCTTCTAAGAAGGCAATTATGGGAATCACCACTTCACCCTATTTCCTCCTAACATACCAATCCCCTTCTTCACAGTACCTCAAACCCACGTTACCAGGTATCCTATAGTTAGCGATGAATTGCTCCATCACCTCTTCAAACTCAACTAACTTCTTAAATTTACCCATCCCTAGCAACGACTAAAAGACTTAAGAAGGAGCGAAAGAAAGAGAAGAATATGGGGAAAAGAAAATCAGAAATGGACAAGTACGAGATAGAATAGGAAGAAAGCTTACAAAAATGAGGAGAAGCTCCTTGGATAGGCTTTTTATGCTGGAGAAGGACGCTGGTTGGGTTGGAGGTTTGACCGGATTCAGAATATGTGCACCAGAATTCTTGAATGCAAAAGTGAGGAAGCAAATCGGTTCAAATGAGTATTTGTATCCTCAATTAAAGACAACCAGGCAAAGTTTCCTGCCCATAAAGGCAGAAAATCCCCATCGCTAAATTAAAATCACACCGTGGAACGTGGGGAGTATGGAGCCGCAAAAATTTAATATGGGTGTGCGCCATGTATCGAGACACCAGAAACGTGCATTGGACAGGCAAAAAGACTCTAACACTAACGTAAGCCAAGATTGGACAAGCCATGATGAACGCCTGAGGATATCAAAATCCTCCTTCCCGTCCGAGGATACGGATAGCAGGATTTGAGGGGCTATTGTGGGGTCTGAGAATTTGGCAACCTCGGCCCACTTTATACTCAGCCCAAGGCCTATGCCGAGGAGAAAGAAATGCCTGAGGACTAAGTGTAAGGGTCTAGGTTGCCCAAGAGCCTTGCCGAGGACAACCCTATCCTCGGCCAACGAAGACCATGGGAGGAAGAAGTAACGAGCCACCAAAAGCAGCCTTCCTGAACATCTAAAGAGAAGGAACAAGTATGACGTGTCAGCTATGGAAGCATGGTGGAGGAGCAAGCCCATGATGAACTGTCACCTCCATATTAAGTGCACCCACCTAAGTCCCTGGCCACATTAATAGAGACGTGACCCCTGGGCAGTGCTGCCTCGGTTGTTGCAACCCATAGGGAGATTAATAAGGTGGCTGATGGGACAGGTTGTCAGAGGTAGTCATGGATGATCAACAAGTGGAGGAAAGGGATCGTTGGAAGAGGACTATATAAAGGGAAGAAACAGATCAAAAGGGAGGACCATTCCCATTGGAGAGGAACCACTATCAAACTCCTCGGACTGGGCCGAGGACAGACTTTGGAGGATAATTTTGATCCATCTGCGTTTGATGGTGGCGAACACTGCATTGGGCATTGTCCACTTGCTAGGGCCTAGTTCTTGAACCCGCTCTCTACAAATTCATTGTATTGGGCTAGTTAGGCTTGAGTCTATTCACTCAACAGTAGAGGTGTTCAAACCCAGTCCCTACATTATTTATTTTTATTATCTATTCTATTATCTAATTTTAAGTAAATTAATAAAAAAAAAAATCTATTTACATATGAATTTTGATTAAATCGTGCATCGCACGGGCATCATGCTAGTAATAATAATATGTGAAGTTGAGAGAAACTCAAATTAGAATTTCAAATTAAAATTCCAATTTTGTGTCATGTGTACTAAATTATTTATTCTTAAAGAGTTTTATTTCTTAATTTTAGAATCAAATATGGGATCACATCATAAATATTCATCTAAGTGAGTTATTAAGTACAAAAACTAAATAGTTTAGAATAAATGAATCGAAAAAAAAAAAAAAAAAAAAAGTGCTTCACAATAATTTTTAAAAAAATAGACAATTTATATTTTATACCTAATAATATCCTTACAAAATTTTTTAAAGAGTTAACAAAATATAAAAATGACTATCAATAGTATTTAAATTATATATATACGAATTATATTATACATCTTATTGTATATCTTTAAATGTATCTGTGTTGTTAGGACATATTTGATTTAATATTAATAAAATATGTCAAATTAGAATTGGCTAATTCTTTGACAAGATGCACTTTACTTGTAATTTGGTAGATCTAGGATGTGTTTAATGCTTCAAGAAATAAGGTTTCAAGATCAAATATTAAAGCCATACAAGTTTGTCCAAGAAACAAGTGAAGAAGTGCTGGATTTTAAAGCTCAACAACTAAAATCTATCGAGGTTTAAAAGCTACTGAAACCCGATACTCGACAACTAACTTGATAGATAAGCTATCTATCGAGATTTATGAAAAACAAATTTTCAGCTCTGATTTTCATCCAATCCATGTGTATTGTTTAGGCTTTTTTTCTCACAACCCTAAACATATATATGGATTATTTTAAGGGCTGTCAAAGGTTGCGCAAGTGTGAAACAAAGTTGTGTTCATGCAAATTGTGACCGAAGACAAAATTTCCCCTAGTTCATCTTTCTCTTAAAGAAACTTCTGTATTTGTACACTGTAGGGTTTTGTAACCAAGAAAAGCTTCGTGATCTTCATCGTGTGATAAACTAAAGAACTTTGCAACCAACATCTTTCTAAAGTTGGTAAGTAAGCCGTGTATTGAGATCTGTGCATTGAATTGGTTAGTCATGTACTGGAAGTCGTGCATTGAAAATGAGAGATTGTCATTACAAAACAAGTCCAATTGTGTATTAAGGTAATGGTTCAACTATAGGTTGGTATAAGGTACTGTGATTTCTTTACTTGTAACCGTTTGTTGTGATAATAATGAAATCTCAAGAGTGGTGACCTTAAAATCACCCGATTGGGTTTTTGTCGTGTAGGTTTTCTTCATTCGTAAACAAATCACCATGTCAATTTAATTTCCACTGCATTTGGTTAATTGATGATTTGTTTGTGCTACCACGTATATTGCATGCTAATTGAATTAATTAATTAACTTGGCTAATTAATTTGTTAATTCATTACAAGGGGTCAATACATTCTTGGCCTATCACATACATATGCATGGGATTACAAGCTAGTTAAATTAAAATACATGACATCTTTTTAATGGATGAGAGGACTACTAAACAATGCTAATGTGGTCAAAGAAAAAGTTGTACAAAATTTTTAAGTTTATTGCCATTATTGGGATTAAATATATTTTCTTTCTCCTAAGTTTTGAGTTTTTTTTTTCCGCCTGATTTGACAATTTTTTTCCCCTATGGTGTTATAAGAAAATTGCTTTACGAAAGCTTATATTGCCTCCCCATACACAAATCTTTCCCGAATCGAGGGAGTAATAGCAGCTTGCTATGCTGCTTATGAGTTGTGAGGGACATAGGAAATGCACAAATGATTGTAATGAACCCAAGCCGAGCCTAGTCCAAAGTTCAACCCATTGGAATGACACATATTCCATGTGAATTAATGGATATGATCAAAGTGGAAGAGCGAGACTTGCATAGATAATTAGTTGCAAAATACTTAGTTACACATTAGTTTTACAAATTAGTTAGTCGTTCTTTAACTTTTCTTGATAAGTTTCATGAATAGACACCAGTATATAAACCTTGTAAAAATCATGTAACTCTTTATATATGATAAATGCAAATTTCTATACTTCCTTTTTAAATCCCTCTTCTCCTTTTTTTGCTTTACTCTTGGTGGGTAATTACCTCAAATTAAGTTAATTTTCACTAATTATCATTACTTTTTTTTTTTCATTCACTTTTCTTAAAACTCGGCAGATTCATTAAAAGTGGTATCAAAACTGTTAATTCGAGATGAATGAATCTGTTGCACTTCATCAAAATTCCATGGAGTTATCAAAATTTAAAGGTGAAGATCCTTTTTGGTGGCTTTTCAAGGTTTACAAATTCTTTGTGGTTGAAAACACTCCACCACGCCACATGGTTTTGATAATCTCTTATTACATAGAAGGAGAGACATGAAAATGGTTTCAAGACCTGAAGAAAAAAGGATTATGTAAAAATTGAGTGGAATTTCTAGAATCGCTATAATAATGCAAGAAAGGTTTATTGAGTTGAAATAATGATGGCATTGTATCTGTCAGCAAATGTGAGCCTTAAATCGAAACAAAGCTTATTAGAAATAGGTATAGAGTAATCTATATCTAT
Organism: Quercus variabilis; assembly: GCA_030445155.1. Classification (NCBI taxonomy): domain Eukaryota; kingdom Viridiplantae; phylum Streptophyta; class Magnoliopsida; order Fagales; family Fagaceae; genus Quercus; species Quercus variabilis. The sequence goes on from CP129446.1 coordinate 55,590,658, forward strand.
ATATATCTACAAACTAAAATATAGCATTTATTGTTGTTATACTTTTGTTGAGCTATATTAGTGGTCACATCACATCATCCACCTACTTCCAACTCATTCTTTCTTATTTTTGAAATATTTTCTTCTTATTAATTTTCTAACTTATTGTTACACTCTTTCCAACCTTTCCACTTTCTTTTACCTTTTCATATCTCCACTGGTATCCCTTAATATCATTCTTCCTTTATTTTTGGCTCTTTTGATTTTCATCATCTTACTATAAATTTGTAATTCTCTCTCACCAGAGATAGACCTAGAGTAGGGCAAAGGGGCCATGCGCCCCCCCCCCCCCCCCCCCCAAAAAAGAAAACTAGTATATACATATAAGCTAAAAATTTAAATTTTGGCCCAAATGCCCCCCCCCCCCCCCCCACCCAATTAAAAAAAAAAAAAAACTCGTATACAAAAATTAAGATTTGTCCTTACATTTATATATTTTTGGCTCTCCTCCTCTAAAATATTTAGAATTGACCTAAAAAAAATAAATGTGGACTAAGCAAAAATCACGCACAAAATAATAAATTCTAGAAAACCTAAATTACAAGTCTCAAATTTCTACCTCATGCTTCCTCCACTCAACCTCAACGCCTCCAATTCTCAAAAAAAAAAACAAAAAAAACAAAAAAAAAAAACAAAAAACAAAACAAAACAAAACAAAACAAACAAACAAACAATCGCCTCCATCACTGCCATCTACTAGTGCTACTACGTTGTTCCTCATATCAGATCCAATCTACAATTGCTAGCTTGCTACTGCTGCTGCTGGTTGCTACTGTTCCTTAGATCCTCAATCTACATCTGCTATTGTTCACATTCACACATGAGTTGAATCGACTAACGTATGGTGAATCTGGAAAATTTCTCTCCTCTCTCAAGTTCATGTGTTTTTTTTTCCTCTACTCTATTGCTCTACCTCTGCCCTCTACATTTTTTAGGGTCTAGTGTGAGTTGTGACCGTAGTTTGTGTTGTGTTTGACTATCTGTGACCTTTTTTGTTTTAGTTTTATACTTTTATTACATAATCTATAAAGGCATAACTTTGTCTAAGCTTGTGAGAACTGCAAAACTTTGCTTGAGTTGGCTAGCAATAAAGGCATAACTTTATTACATTATGTGAGTACTGTGTCTGAGCTTGAGAGCAAAGTCTTTGATACTGAGTCATTAAACTTTGTCTATGACTCTTTGTCACTTTGTGTGGTGTGGGCCATATGGCCAATATAATATATATATATATATATATATATGAACTTGTGTTTGTCTCTTGTGATTTAATTTAATGCTTTGTGTGGTTGTGATTTAAGTCTTTGTGTGGCCAATTGTCAATAATTAAATAGCATTAAATAACTATTTAAATCATGGCTTTAGCAAACATTTTAGAGAGTAGAAACATTGGTGTCATGTTGTGGGCGTGGTTGTGTAATTGTGTTCCATTCTTTTAGATTTTTTTTTTTCCTTTGAGAAGTCCATTTTTTTAGTTGGTGCATCTAACACATGACTAACAATTTAACATTAATATTGTTTAAGAAATACCTACTTTGTATGTTATACTTCGTTGATGTTTTTATAATATGAAATGTTTAAGAAATATTTATTTTGTATGAATTATTCTATTGAATATTATATAGATGTTAGTTTTTATTTTCATAAATTTTTTTTTTTTTTTTTGGTTTTAAACTTTGGCCTCCCTCCCCCTTTCCCCAAGTTCAAATCCTGGTTCTGTCCCTGTCTCTCGCTTTCTATCTATAGTTTTCCCACACACACAAGGTTATTTCTCTCACTCTCTTAATATATATATATATATAATTTTTGGTGGATTTTTTTTTTTTTTTTGGTGCATCTCTACTTTAGAATGATGAATTTTTGTATTATTTAGAACTCTACTTTAGATTGGCGAGATTTAGTTTTGTATTTTTAAGTTGTCTTCTTTTTTCTTTTCTTTAATTTCAAAGATGTTAACTTATTGCATTATAAAGATAATATATAAGAATATAATGCTATTCTACTACATAGCATAACTTGGATGATTTGATGCTTATATTATATATTTATATATATATATATATATATATATATATATATATATTTTTTTTTTTACTCCTCATCTTATTTTCTATAAATTTTTTATTCTCTTTTGAAAAGTTATTACTCTCTCTCTCTCTCTCTCTCTCTCTCTCTCTCTCTCTCTTGATTTTATATTCTTTTTTGCAACTCTACTTTAGGTTGATAAATTATTGAGTTTTTAAAAAATTTATTTTGAGTTAATACGTTTTGATGTTGTATTTTGAGTTCCACATCACAAATAGTCTCTCTCCCTTTTATAACTTTGGTTTGATCATTGTTTGAGTTACTACATAATTATTTTGGAAGTGAGAATTGAATTTATATCAAAACACAATATTGATTATGCATTTGAGTGTGCCTATCATTTGAGCAATATTAAGTGCAATTTTATTATGATTTTTTATTACCATGATAATCTCCTTTAAGAGAATAAGGAACTTGAATAATTTATTTGAAAACTTAAGAAGCATAACATAATTTAGAAGAATATAGACCATCTCATAAAAGAATAATATCAATCAAACACACCCAAAATAATATGATAATATATTGGTAGAGATAGAAAGATGAAATAATTTTAGAAATTATTTGATTTTTAGGGAGAATAAATTATCTTAAATAATTTTTTAGAACAAATTATATATTTGTAGGGACCGTTTTCGTAGCCCAAGCCCAAAAGATATGGGTTGAAGGCCCAACGAACCCGAAACAATGAATTTGTAGAGAATGGGTCGAAAGTTTAGGCACTGGCTGGCCTTCACCGGGTCGGAACTACTTTATATCTTATTGAAAGAACACTTAGACCAATTTACAACTGAGGGATGCTCCTCGGCCAATGGCCGAGGAGGCTTGTTTCCCAGGCCTCTCCCCTTTTTACACTTTGCTCGTATCCCTTATATATTACTTTCTTCCTCCTTCTATTGATCATTCATTGGCCTCTCCTCTGGCTGCTTGTCCCATCAGAGGTCGTATCCGTGCTCAAGTGGTTCACCTTAATCGATGTAGCCCTGCCCGGGGGTTGCACCCCCATTAATGCGGCCAGAAGGGTTAGGTGAACGTATTAAGTGTTGAGGTGACAATTTGCTCTGGATTTGTCCCCCCCCCCCCCCCCCAACTTTACAATTATCCTCAGTATGCCGAGGACGAGGGGGTCCCCGGCGTGGATCCAAAGGAGTTTTCTCCCCGAATTTGTCTCGGATAGTCATCTTTCCTCAGATTGGGCCATTTGGGCCTGGCTTGGAGCGGGCCAAGACTGCACAATTTCCTGGCCCCACAATATTATTTTACAATTGCAAAATAATTATCTACCATTAAATAAAGTTAAATGACTATGAGATTTAATATACATTTAATATTTAATTTCAAACTTGAAATGAATATATATATATATATATAGACAATAGGCAGCAAGCTGCTTTTTTTACTCTTCTTTTCTATTTTTCCCTCTCCAATAGTCTCTTTTTTTTTTTTTTTTTTTCTATTTTCTTTTTTATCAGACAAATTTTCAGTCAATCCTATGCTATGCAACACTACAGATAATTAAAGTATTATAGTCATCAAAATTTTCATCTAAAAATTAAGACCCTCTCTCACATGGCACCTCACTTGAGCCCAACACAACACAAATGAAAAAGATTGAAATTTTCAGCAAAAAACTCAATGCCTATAATTTGAGGGACATAAAAAAAAGGGGAAGAAAAAAATTAAAGTATCTAACAAAGTAGATGTGCTATGCACTGAAAGGACTAGTTGAATCACATAATTGACTAAAGATGGCACACCTGTTTTATACTGTCCTTTTTAACAATACAACAGGCTAAATTATTAGCTTTATGCTAAATTCCTTTCCTTTCCTTTCCTTGTCTGGTTTTGATATGAGACAACCTTATCATCAAGGAATATGTGTACTTAGCTTCAGCATCTGTTACATGTAGTATCAATGACAGATTCCCACTAGTGCCTTCAAGAACCTTCTCCTTCATTCTATCCAATCCAAACAAACAGCATAAGTACACTTTGTGTGACAAGCTAATACTCTTAATTCAAAAGCTCTAGCCTGTAGCTTCATTATTGAGAGAGAGAAAGTAAGAGAGACAGAAGCTCGAGATGGGAAAAGCTTGTATAGTTGCTGTAGGAATGGACTACTCTCCAATCAGCAAAGCAGCACTTCGATGGGCTACTGATAATTTAATGGAGGAAGGAGATTGTATCATCTTAATCCATGTCCAGCTACCCAAATCCGATCATACCTGGAAGGAACTTTTCAAGGACACTGGATCACGTCTCTACCTTTTACCTTAATCTTTGTTCATGACTACACTTTTGCATGTGTATACTCAATACTCATAACCCTTTTTTCTATGTTTTTGTTTTTGTAGCTTTAGTTCCTCTTGAGGAATTTCGGGAGATTAACTTTCTGAAGCAATATGGACTTACAAATGATCCAGAGGTTCTTGAAGTTCTTGATGCAGTGTCAAAGACCAAAAGGGTATTGATTTTATTTGCTTTCATTTTGTGTATGTACATATTTGTCATGAAAGTTTTGCTAGCTGTGCATAGCCATGGGAGTGACTGTATGTGTTGGAGTAGGTGCAGGTGGTGGCCAAGGTCTCCATTGAAAAAACAAAGAAATACCCATTTGAGATAAACGTCCTTGGCAACCAAAGAGATCCAAATTCTAATTGTAAGAAATAGACACTTGCAGCGGAATATAAACAATCTGTTTTTTGGCATACCTCTCTTGGCCTAAACTAACAATCACACAGGAGCTTTGAGATTGTTCTAAACTATCTAGAGCTAGCCTCCACGCAGACCAGCTGTTCAAACATATTTTGAATTCCAGTTTGTGTAACCCACGGACCAAAAACGGTTCTCGATGGTGTTGCACACTTCTAGAGTGATGCAAACATAAGCCGCAAACATAACCCACAACCCAAAAGCCTTACAACACTCTATAAACACTATGAGAAATGCAGAATTTGTTCACTATACAATGGGTACCACTCTTGGTGTTTATATACACACCACTCCATTAATATTGAGTAGGATAGTGGACTTAGTGGGGTAGAGTAACTGTCCAAACCATTACTCCATAACTCTTAGATGTTATCATTATCCTGAGGTATATAGAGGGACTTGCCCACTTTGGGTGTCCTTCCATATTCTTTTTAGTTTCTAACATCTCCCACTCATCCACTATGGGCATGGCCCTATTATCCATCTCTCAATGTGTTTCTCAGTGCATTCATACTGGCAAATAGGTTGTGCGACTGTTGAGCACACCTGAAAAACATATTTAGGAGCACCATATACCAAAACTAGCATAGCAACATCCCTAAAGTGTCTCATTATACCCTAGACATATATTAACACATCAAGTCAAGCATCTCTAACCCCTCTTGAGTTTAATACTCAGACTTATGCTTGATCCATCATTAGCTATCTAGATGTACTCACAATTATTTCGCTACCATAAGCGCTATAACCTGTCGACAGTGAGTAAAAATATAAGGATGTGTTACAAAAAAATAGTCTTCCCATTGCACTCATGTCCTTTAACTTTGGTCCAATCACTTTCCCAGCAATGCCCCTTTAGACCGAATCCAACATGGCCATAGGTAACATGCCAAAGTAGTAGACATCAAAACCTCAGCTTCATGACATAGTCAAAAGTAACAAGAGCATAAGTAGGATCTTAATGAAAGATCCATGGGACTCACACGGTGGAGAAGCAGGGGTTTATTTTTTCACCTCCACTTTTGGTCAAGCAAGCAAATGTAGTATGAAATATATGCTACAATGGAGTTCACTTAAGTAAGAGCATATGTCTTAACTCAATACATCGTACAAATCTTAGTCTAGTTGCTACTCAAGCACCTAACTCGAGTCCTTTATTCACTTGCCACCTCAGGCATCAAATTAAGGTCTCACATTTGGCTAACCACAAGCTACATGGATCATAGGCTATCCATGTACAGTCTAATTAAGATAAATATATTCTAAACCTCATCTTAGTTCCAACTAAGGTGACATCTATTTGTGTCAACCATCTATACATGCTACATAAGTATTAAATGACACAATGTGTCATCTCTGCTCACTACTCAAGTGCTAGAGGCGATCGCTTGTGTGAGTAAGTCTACCTAAGCCTGCCGACATACCTTTCATACCATAGAACTCATCATGTGGTATATACGTGTGTAAACATACATATTATTAACTAAATAACATCATATGTATTTAAAACAAAATATCCCAAAAGAGTACAATAAATGGTAACTAAAAACAACATATCATTATATTTTACGTAGCCCTAAACTCCTAACATAAGCCTAAAAGGCATCACTTCCTATAGGCATCATTAGTGGATCAGCAATCATAAGGCTTGTAGAAAAGTGTTTTAGAACCACTTCATTGTGAGCAACCATGTCTTGAATGTAGTGATATCGTATATCAATGTGTTTGGTTTTACCATGATACTTAAAGTCTTTAGCATAAGCAAGTGTTGCCATGCTATCACAATGTACCGTAATAGGATCTAAGACATCCTTGACAACCTCAAGACTCTGAAAGAACCTCCTTAACCAAATTGCTTCTTGAACAGCTGCTAAACATGCTACATACTCAGCTTCCATAGTTGATAATGCTATATAGGGTTGTTTCTTACTACTCCAAGTGATGGTGCCATTATTTAGCAAGAAAACATATCCAGATGTAGATTTGCATTCATCTAGGTCACTACCCCAATCAGCACCACTATAGCCAATCATACGCAAATATGAACCCTGATAACAAAGGATATAGTCCGCTGTCCCTCTAAGATACCTTAATATCCTCTTGACAGCTTTCTACTGAGCAAGTCCGAGATTAGACTGAAATCTACTGACTAATCTAATAGCATAACATATATCAGGCTAAGTACGCATCATTGCATACATCAAGCTTCCAACTGCATTAGCATAAGGAACACGAGCCATCTTTTCTTTTTCATCTTGAGTCTTAGGACACATATGAAGGCTTAAGCTCTTATTTTTTGCAACTGGAGTATCTATGGGTTTGCAATTATGCATTTGGAAATGCTCAAGAACTTTCTTAATGTAGGTTTGTTGTGATAAACCTAAAAGTTTCTTTAAGTGATCCCTAAGGATTTTAACCCCTAGAATATAATCTGCCTCACCGATGTCCTTCATCTCAAAGTTAGAGGACAACCACCCTTTTATGGCAATAATCGTCTCCATGTCATTACCGGACAATAATATGTCATCGACATACAATGATAAAATAATGAAACTTTCCTTAGATCGTTTTACGTAGATACAGTGATCTTCTTCTTTCATCGTAAATCCATTTGATAGAACAGCTCGATGAAATCTCAGATACCACTGTCTAGATGACTACTTTAAACCATATATGGATCACTTAAGTTTACACACTTTGTGCTCTTGACCTTTGATCACAAAGCCAATAGGTTGATCCATATAGATTTCTTCATCTAGTTCTCCGTTGAGAAAAGCTGTCTTAATGTCCATTTAGTATAATTCCAAATTCAAATTTGCAACAATGGCCAAAAAGAGTCAAACAAAGGCAAACCTCACAACCGAAGAAAAGGTTTCCTCATAGTCAACACCCTTCTTTTGAGTGTGTCCTTTTGCCACTAATCGAGCTCTATACCTTTCTATTGACCCATTCACCTTAAGTTTGATTTTAAGAACCCATTTGTTCCCAATTGCTTTTCACCCTGACAATAGGTCTACCAACTCCCAGATCTAATTAGTCCTCATAGACTCCATTTCATCATTCATTGCTTTCATCCACTTATCACTAACAGAAGATGAGAGAGCCTCTTGCACAGTTTTTGGCTCATCATCATCCTATGAAGCAATTATGAAAGCCTCCCTCTTAATCTCAAGACGACAGCGAGGAACATTACCACGGTTGCTTCTACATGGCTGAGGTTGTTATGGATCAACTTCTAGTGGTGTGCTCCTACTAGGTTATGAGTCGCTCCCACTGTCTTTAGAAGTTTCAAGAATTTCTTCCTTGTCCTCTACTAGTCTACTTAGGGCGCCTCCCTCTTGATCCATCATTTTATAAAGAATCAAGTTCTTTTCAACCTCACCTTTGTTAGAGAATTCACTTTCAATGAAATCAACATCAAGTGACTCCAATTTAGTCACACTTCCATTTGGTTGTTCACCTATCAACACATAGCCTTTGGAATGCTCAGAATATCTTATAATGATACACTAATTTCCTATAGGCCCTAACTTCTCATATCTATGAGAAGTATTGTGAACATAACCTATTGAACCCTGTTAGATTCTAAAGACTTAGTATTTTATGTATTTAGAACTCTAATGTGTATTGTTGGCAAACCATGATCAAAACAGGTTATTAGTCTTGTTTAGACTTGCTCAAAGTATGGGCGTTTTATGTAAAGTTGGAATCGAGTGGCTGCAGAAGTATTTGTGACTTTCTACCTAACTCGATCGATCGAAAATTAGACTTTATCGATCAAATCTCGGGCAAAACGTTTTTTCTGTAGAATTTCTAACTCAGCCCAAGCCTACTAAGGATTAGGGTTTCAAATCTAATTCTCCTAGTATATAACGAAAACCCTAGCCACATTTTGCAGTGTAGTTCTTATTGCTCATATTGCTGTTTTGTGTAAATCTCTTGTGAGATCTAGATGAGTTTTCCTTTACACAAAGCTTAAGGTTTTCAAGGTAGAAATTACTTCAACATCTTGATGATCAACTCAGTTACTGCCATTGGAGCTTAAAGAATAACAAGCGTGGGTGCTTGTAACTGGTGGAGAATCCAAGAAAGAAGGAATCCGTGAATTTGGAGCTTACACATGGTCGTGTCAGTAAGTTCTACTGGTGGGTAGCATTAGGAAGTCAAGTAGGGAGCTTGTAAGTCCTTTTGTATGAACTTCGATTTTTTCAAGATAGTGGATTCAAGTTTACCTTGAGGATAGCTAAGTCAAATCCTCCCCAGGTTTTTACCGTGTGGTTTCCTGGGTCATCATATCTTGTGTTATTTACTTTTCTGCTGCTTTATATTCTTGATATGATTGTTTGATTGTGATTACCTAGATTTACATAATTTGACTAAGTTAATCACTTGGCTAATTAACTAGGTTAATCTGGTTGGTTTAAGGGGTCTAAAACTGTTCAAACCACATGACCGCATGTTATTCAAGTCAGATTTCTTGTCAGTCCATAGTTCATAAGGTTTGGAAGATACTGATTTAGAGGGCACTTGGTTAAGTATATAAGCTGCAGTCAAAAGTGCATCCCCCCAATACGAAATCGATAGGTTTGCTTGTGCCATCATTGACCTAACCATCTCTAGCAGTGTTCAATTTCTACTTTCCGCCACACCATTTTGTTGTAACGTGTAAGGCATCATTAACTACCTTGCAATTCCCTTTTCAGCACAAAGCTCCTTAAATTCCTCAGATAGATCCTCATGCCTACGATCAATTCTAAGAGCCTTAATGCTCTTGTCTAATTGATTCTCAACCAATCGCATGTATCGTCTAAAGCAATTTAAGCCTTAAACTTATGAAAATCAAATAGACATGATCATAACATGTATAGTCATCTATAAATATGATGAAGTAGAAACCTCCATGCCTTACCCTCACATTCATTGGACCACATTGGTATCAGAGCGTTTATAGGTTGTTCTCGATGTCATAGGCATATATGATTAGTTCTTAATGCATTTTATGCTTCTAAGATATGCTATGAATTTCTATGCACCTTACATGGCCTTTAATGGCAAGTTTTGATTCTAAGCATTTTGTGCCTTGAAATTAATATATGTTGTTTATATTACATGTATTAATATCTACCTTAAGTTTCATATCAAATCTCTAAGTGTGCCATGAGATATAGTTTAACAAAATTTAGAAAACCGAAACTTTATGGACAAAACTGCTCTTATATGATTTCTATTTGCAAAATATGATTTCATATTATGAATCTTCATATTATAAGCTTTAAATTGGTATATGGTACATCAAAAAAATGGATTAAAAATGTAAATGATATAAGCACTTGAAGTTTTTGTTTTAAACCCGTTTTTTGCTAAAGAATTTTAAAGGCTGGAGGTTAAAGACAACCAATTCTAGCAAATCCCACTCTCTCTAGCATAACGTATGGCTTGTGTCAACCTACATGAATGTGTGTTTATTAAATAGAATTTAAATTAATGTAAGAAACAGAGACTTGCAATGGAATATAAACAATCAGTTTTTTGGCATGCCTCTCTTGGCCTAAACTGATGATTACATAGGAGCTTTGAGATTGTTCTACGTTGTCTAGAGCCAGCCTCCACGCAGACCAACTATTCATACATGTTTTGAATTCCAGTTTGTATAACCCATGAACCAAAAAAGTTTCTCGATGGTGTTGCAAACTTCGAGAGTGATGCAAGCATAACCCCATAACCTAAGAGCCTCACAACATTTTGTAAACACTATAAGAAATGCAGGATTCATTCACTATTCAATGGGTACCACTCTTGGTGTTTATATACACACCACTCCATTAATATTGAGTGGGATAGTGAACTTAGTGGGGTAGAGTAACGGTCCAAACCATTAATCCATAACTCCTAGATGTTACAATTATTCTTAGGTATGTAGAGGGACATGCCCACTTTGGGTGTCCATAGTTCAAGTGCTTATATCTTTTACATTTCAAATCCATTTTTTGAGGTACCATATACTGATTTAAAGCTTATAATATGAAGATTCATAATATGAAATCATATTTTGCAAATAGAAATCATATAAGAGCAGTTTTGTCCTTAAAGTTTCGGTTTTCTAAGTTTTGTTAAACTATATCTCATGACACACTTAAAGATTTGCTACGAAACTTAAGGTAGATATTAACACATGTAATATAAACCACATATATTAATTTCAAGGCACGAAATGCTCTGAATCAAAACTTGCCATTGAAGGCCATGTGAGGTGCATAGAAATCCATAGCAAACCTCAGAAGCATAAAACGCATTAAGAACTAACCATATATGCCTTTGACATCAAGAACAACCTATAAACGCTCTGATACCAATGAAAGAAATACAGACTTGCAACGGAATATAAACAATCGGTTTTTCGGCATAGCTCTCTTGGCCTAAACTAACGATCACACAAAAGCTTGGAGATTGTTCTACGCTGTCTAGAGCCAGCCTCCATGTAGACCAACTGTTCAAACATGTTTTTAATTCTAGTTTGTATAACCCACGGACCAAAAATGGTTCTCGATGGTGTTGCACACTTCTAGAGTGATGCAAACATAACCCACAATCTAAGAGCCTCACAACACTCTGTAAACACTATGAGAAATGTAGAATTCGTTCACTATACAATGGGTACCACTCTTGGTGTTTATATACACACCACTCCATTAATATTGAGTGGGATAGTGGACTTAGTGGGGTAACGTAACAATCCAAACCATTACTCCATAACTCTTGGATGTTACAATTATCCTAAGGTATACAGAAGGACTTACCCACTTTGGGTGTCCTTCCATATTCTTTTCAGTTTCTAACACTAATAAAAAACAGATTTGGGAATTCTATCATAAACCCAAACCCCAAAATCTTTATAGAAAACATGTAAAAGGGGAAAGAACTTTGAATCCAATCGTGAGTAGTGAGATTGAAGGGAAAACAAAAATGCATAGTCGGTACAACTTCAAAGTACTTGGGATTGTGGAAAGGTCCCACCTTGTTAGCGTAAAGAGGAACATCGCCACCTTCTTTGTAATGATGATTGGAAGCATAGGATCTGGCGTGGGTTAGGCTGCAGAGGATCACTATGTCTGCCACCAAACACGCCATAATCTTCTTCTTCTTCTTGTCCACCAGCATTTCTCCTTAGTGTTTAACCTTAACACAACACAGGCTGAGAGAAAGAGAGTCGAGACTCAGATAGACACGGAGAGAGAGAAAGAACAAAATTTTAGGTAACGATGATGATAATGTTGTTTGTTTTGTGGGAAGAGTCAAAAGAAAAGAAAAATGTACCAATGTTTTAGGGGGTGAGGAAGTTAGAGATTTTTCTCACACACCTGCTTTGTGGAGTGGAAAACAATCCTCACCAACGACAATTGAATGCGTGAGAAGAGAGGAATGTCAACACATTTTTTGTTGTTTACCCAATCACATTTCATTTGATTTCACCATCACTTATCCAACGCAATGCAGATATCACCTACAACTGCAATTCTTTAGCCTCTGTTTGATAGAGATAAAAAATTAAAATTATTTTACTATTTAATTTATTTTGGCTACTATTTATGAGCCTCATTGTACTTTTTGGTACTATTTATAGGCCCTATTGTACTATTTCAACTAACTTTTACTTTTATTTATAGTACTTTCAGTAATAAGTTTTCAGTTTAAACAAAATAAGCAGTATCCAAACAGAACTTTAATATAAATAAATCCTCTTTAATACTCTACTAGGACCCAATGAGTCTAACAAAACAATTACCAACTAATTAAGCTAAATGTACCAACTCATCATCAATCTTAGGTTTCATTAAATACACTAAGCCAAACCAATCTTACCTTCCTTTGTAATCAAACAACTTTAGATCTTTTTTAGCCAAAAAAAAAAAAAAATAGAAACAACAACAACTTTAGATCTTTATGGTGTCGGCCTATTTGGCAACAACTTTCTCATTTAGCTTTTTAACATTTTTGTTTATGTAAGACTTTGTAAAGTATTACTTTAGGTGAAAATGTTTTCTAGAAGATGAGTCATTTTTCAAAAAGTATTTTTTGTGAAATTATCTCACTTTTCTATATTTGGTAATAACTAAATGAGTTGAAAAATAATTTTCTAATTTCCTTTATTTAGCTTGCTGTGAGATGACGTTGTTTTCCAAAGAAATTTAATGGAAATTTTTTTCTAAAAATAACTCAATACTTTTTTTGTTGACCAAAGATAGTTCTCCTTTGACTTATTTTTTCTGATACTACCAAAAACTAGAAAATACAAAAACTATTTTTACTAAAAAATTTTCATTGAAACAAATAGAGCATAGTATAACTATATTTTAACCAGCTTTTAGTAAATAAGTTTTCAATAACAAGTTACATCCAAATGCACAATGATCGAAATTATCTTTAAAAAAAATGCAAGCTATAGCCGTGTTTTTTTAAAAACACAGTTGTAGCTCCTAAAAACATGGCTACAGGTCCCTTTGGTCTATAGTTGTGTTTTCAGATGTGGCCTATACATTGTGATTATAGATCTGACAAGTCTATAGACACAGCTATAAGTTGTGGACTATATCCGTGTTTGTAAAAACACAACTATAGGGTGCACATTAGCTGCATCTGTTAAATGCAGCAATAGGTGTTCTTTCAGTCGCATTTTAAAAATACAGCTATAGGTTGTGCATTAGCCGCGCTTAAAAAACGCGACTATAGGTTTTTTTTTTTTCTTGGGCAAATCACAAATTCCTGTCTACAATATTCAATGTGTTTACATATCAACTTGTTTACATATCAACATGTCTATAATATCAAAATAATATATTATATATACATTCAAATTAACACAACAATATTTCTGTCTACAATATTCATCCATGATCAGCCAAAAAAATACAAAAGAATTTGATCAATATTCATGGAGAGTAGTCATCAATCGTCATCGTCATCCTGAATATATTAAAGGCATCATATTAATATCACATAACAATGCATTGCAAAAAATTTAGTTTCGTTAAATTAAATTTTTTTGGTACCTGAGAAAGACGTGTAGAACACATATGTGGGCTAAATTGGGCAAACATTTCTCTCATTTGAGAAGGAAAGTATTTCATACCACATTTGGTTGTTCTAGTCTAATTCAATGGAAAAACATTCTTCCCCAGCTTGCAATCCACCAAATTTCCACGTCACATATTAGTGTTAGCAAGGGTTCATCAAATTCAAGCAGGTTTAATACAACAAAAATTAATAAAAGTGCTAAACAAGGTGAAAAATCACATGCAAGAATATAAAACAGAGACTTTATCAAGAAAAAAAAAAAAAAACTAATCTCAAGACTTTAAAAAATGAAAATAAAAATAAAAATTGACCAACTCTTAGGACATGCCATGTAGTATGAATAGAAAAACTCCCACATATAATAGATCAACTGCAACAGGCTACTTCATTAGCATGTCCAGATGATGCAGAGACAAATGGAAGTTATGGATTTTTGGACAAAACTATCACATTTATATATGCCACGCAATTGTAAGAGCTTGAATTTGCAAAATAACATACACCAAAGCAGGTGCAGGAGCTTTCAACCAAACTATCACATATATACCATGTCAACTTGGTTATGTTATGGTCAAATATATAATAACAAATTAGTCGCTTATTAGTGTGGCCGTGCAATGTATTTATACAGGTAAATTATAATCTATAACAACAACATATAAATTATAACAATTTGTTTCACAATCTTCATTGTATGTATTCTAGGTCCCAGACTACATGTTTCACAAAAAGTTTGAAAATTTTTGTGAGAAATTTGGAGGTATTATATAGTGCAAAAACCATCCATGACTTTTATACAACTCTCATTTTTTTTTTCTTCTTCAAAATTCGGTTGTATGAAGATTGTATGAGGCTTTTTTTTTCTAAATGAACTTACCAAAATGAATGTTTATTCTTTGTGCCTTAGCTTTTATTTCCAATTATTCAAAATGTGGATTTATTGCAAAAAAAAAAAAAAAAAATCAAATACAATTATTTGACAATCATAATGGTATATTCTGATAATATACTATTTTATAATTTTAAGGCTATATACATTGGAGATTTTAGTTTTCTTGAATGTATTAGGGAATTAGAAAATATTTTCAATACATAAATTTTGATTTGTTATTAATATTTGAAAGAAAAAAACTTGAGATCATTTTTTTTGGGGGGGGGGGGGGGGGGGGGGTGCTTGGTTCCTTGAGTTGCATCACATAAATAAGTTTGATAAGAAAAAAGTGATGTAGCAAATCCTACTTTAAATTTTGTGGCATGCATGATGACAAGAAAGATAAAGAATACAAAGCTAGACCTCTCAACCAATTAAGCAGCCTAAACCAACCTGGCCTCAACCATGGGTTCTAGTGATGTGGTAGTTGATAAGCCACATAAAATTAAGTAGAGCTACAGTATAATATTAATGAATTTTTAATTTGATAACCATACAATTAATGTTTTTTTTATAAGATAGAAATTCTACTCTAACCTAATCTAAGTGTATATATGTGTGAAGCTCTCTCCTGGAAACTTGAACCTCAGCCCTTACCCCCCACACCCTACAAGTACTTATACTTGTGGAGTGACTGTCGCACCAAGAGTGTGCGATGGTAATTAAGGCTTCTCTTAATAAAGAACTAGTTTTTCCTTGTATAAAAGCTCCAATGGTCTTTTGCATGCTCATTAGCTTAGAATTTCACACAAGTAGCAAAAGTTTTCAGAATAAAAATAATTTAACATGATATAAATTATAACAATTTGTTTCACAATCCTCACCGTTTGTATTTTAGGTCCTAGACTACATGTGGAACCCATCAAAAGTAGGAGGCAAAATCATAACTTTTATGAGAATAATTTGTCTACTATCTGCCTGAGATAAGTTCTAAACGATAACACACTAATTTGAAAATCCAATTTCCATACACATAACATCACAGTTTTAGCATCACATTAACATAAAAATAAAAAATAAAATAAAATAAAATAAAAGAAAGCAGAATACAAAGAGATAAACTAAAAACTCTATGAAGAATTTCAACAAACACCTTTAGTGCCCACCCAAAAACTAGCTTTGAAAATGCCAATAATAACAATTATTGCCAATACCCGAAATCCAACAGCTTGTCTAATTTAGCTCATGTAAAGAAGCATAGGATTCGACCAATATAGTCTATAACATTGAACTTGTAAAATAAAGATTTTAGCTATCTCCCCTGTAGCACTAATTGTCCATTTCTTTGATTCTACTCTCCTCTTGACCCAATGGAGTGTCTATTTTATATAAGTAATTTTTTTTTTTCGATTCGATGTATACAAAAGAGAGAACTAACCTCCTTGTGAAGTCCGATGTAGGAAGTGACCTAGGAATCGTAGATAAATTTGGTTAGCACCAGCGGTGACTGTACTAGCAAGGATTTTAAGGATTTTCGATAAGAAAAAAGCCAGTATCGGGGATTTTAGGGTTTGTGAGTGTGTGTTTAAATGGGTCAGTGGTGGCCAGTGGAGTGGAGATGGAGAAGGGAAATGGGTGGTGGGGTGGAAATGGGGAAGAGAGTCAAAGAGAACTTAAAAGGGAGTTGCTTTGTCACGACCCAAATCCATGGAACACGAATTTAGATGCATGACTAACCTGCTGAACTTATATAACTCAATAAACATAATTGATCCAAAATAAATTAAAACTCCAAAGAAACAAGTACTCTTAAAAACCTCTTACAAAAATCTAAACTTCACAAATTGAAATTAATCTTCACTATATAAAATATGAATTACAAAATAAGGTAACTAAAATTCTATAAGTCTTTAAGTAATACTGAAGTTGCCTACAACTTCTACACTCTACCTTGCACCTTACAAAGTGATCCAAATGTTCTATATTCCCAACTACACTTTAATCTGAAAATAGTAATTGATGGGGTGAGCCACACATCTAATAAGTAATTATACAGAATACACAACAGAGTAGAGTCAAGCAAAGCACGAGTATTTTGCTTTTTCACAAACTCATTCAATGATATCAAAAATAATTATTCCACAAAACATATAATGAATCACTTAATACATATGTAATCACATCTTAAAATCATTTGAAATCACATACATATAATTGATCAAAGCATAGTGTCACATATACACATCACATATTCTCACATACAATCCTGTGAGCGGATTTAGACATATATCTGATATATCTGATCAATTCTAAAAACACTTATTTTGAGTCACATATCAAAACAAAAAACAAAACAAAACAAAACAAAGTTTATACAAAATATAATAATTTACTTGATATTAATAGTTATTCCAAATACAGAGACATATCAAAAATCACAATATCAAAGAGAACATAATTCAAAGGATGCTTGACTCTCTTGAGAAACGAATAAACTAAGGAGTTTATATAAAAATATTACAATTCTTGAGTAAATTTGAAAATTTAATTTGCTAAAGGAAACATTAGATATACCATTTGGAGAATAGGTATATGACTTTGAAATTACTTGGTTTTAACAAATTTAAAGAACAAGAACCTTTTTAGAAAACTTACTTTGAAACTCAATTATTTTATGAAAATAGTTTAGTTTAGAACTCATCTTTTAAATGAAATTCAGACATTCAGAACATTATTTAGAATCCAAAGTTTCTCTTTAAAACATTATTTAAAAGTAAAAATTTCTCTTTCAATAGTGTAAAAAATCTTTTTTGATAAACTTTTAAAAATGTAAGCTTGAAAATATAACTTTTGAAGATCTTTAACTTCTAAGAACCTAAAAAACAAAACTTGTGCATATTATGCATAATTACTTATAGCACTTGAATCACTCTAAAAGTCTAGCTGAAACACCCTCCAAATAGTCTCAAAATACTCTTAAATAGGACCTATAATCAATCAAGGGAAATATACTTAATATCCTCTACAAAGTATAAAGCTGATAGGATTATACAAACTGACTCACTAGTATTAAACTTTGCTAAACTGGTAACACTTTTAACACTAAATTAAAGTTTCTCTAACCAATGACATTCTAACCAATAATATTCCCTTATATTAATTGAAACTCATATTGTCATGAGGAAAGTAGTAGCCAAAATATCATTTACCTAGGATTTAATATAAAACCCCAATGAAAATGTAAGAGCCATATATTTGAATAGATATTTGTAATCCATGGCTTGTTCACACAGTGGGCAACCTAGAATTTTATTATATAACTCTGATGAACACATGAAGGCCATATCCATGAATAATATCTTGATCCATGACTTAGTTCATGGATTATACACGGTGGCCCAAAACTAGAATTATATATATATATATTATATGTACAAATCCACTTAAGCCAAAATCACGGATTTCTTGAAATTCTATGGCTCAATCTAGGATTATTTATATGTGTGTGTATACATACATACATATATATATATATATATATATATCCTAATGAAAATGTAATAGTCATGCCTTTGTTCATGGATACATAGCAGCAAATCTAACCGTGAAATATATGTAGAAGTTAGGACCAAAATCAAACTTCTGAACAATTTAACATCACAACTGATTCCAAGATAACCTTATAAACTTTTAATTCTGTTGACACCCCATTTTAACCCACATTTAACCTCACATGGAGGGTAAAAAGGTAATTTTGCCTTGGGAATATGCATCTTGGTTCTAGTCATTAAATCCTTAATCTCATTTCACCAAAATAATCTTGATATTGTAACGATCAAATCAACTGGTCATAAACCCTAATCGGACCATAAGATTGAAAGTTATCATTAAATCAAGTTTTAATGGCCGAGCTGCACTATCACAAATTGAGTCCAACTATATGTGATTATGAACAATTGATTCCAATTGGTTATAATTATATTCAATTTGAGATTAATAATGTGTCATAATTTGATTGGATAGGACTACATTTTATGGTGAAATTGCACACACCTAATCAATTAGATAGTTAAACATTAATTATTCAATGAATAATTTGTTCAATTATCTTTTAATTAGAGTAAATTTGGAACCGATTAAGTCTGAAATGGGAGTGGTTGGAGTCATTTAATATTAATTGGGAGCTAATTTGGGACCTATTAATGTTAATTGTGTTGAAACCATTTTCTAACAAATGACCTCTGCTCACCATTTCATCAATATCTCTCAGAATATTTTAAATCTATGAATGAGGTTAATTTTCCCAGAAACTAGACATCCGGGGCTTCAATTTGAGAACAAGAAAAAGACAATTTTGATCAGAATTGAGTCAGATATGATTTTTCAAAACTAGTTCTACAATCTGTTATAGCAGCTACCGGAAAACCAAATTTTGACTTGCTCCTCACTCTCACCAATCTCTCCATTTAATGCACCAGATTTTCTCCAAGGCTAAAATGAGGTCTAGATTCATGATTCTTTGTCAACCCTTATTAAATGGAATTCCATTCATATTTCCACCACCACTACTATATAAACCCTCCATCTCCTTTATTCCAAAGCTCACAAAAACCCAATCTCTCTTTTCCTCTCTTGAGTTCTAGTCTTGTCATATCTTGGTCTTCCTGAGACTCAAAGTATTGAGTGAGACTCACTCTCCCTCTCCTAGTTCTTTTTTTCCTCCACCCTTAGGACCTTCACCAAGAGTCTCTTCCTCTACCACATGGATCTTGCATAAAGGTAGAATCTCTTTCCCTAACTAGTTTTTTATGTTGCTATGATGAAAATTTAAGATTAAAGCATGATAATAATTATTTAAATTCCCTTGAATATGTTTGAATGCTCTTAATTGTTCTTGTATGTTCTTCACATGTTCTTGGTTGTTCATCACATATTTATGCATAACACTAGTTCTAATCTTAAATCCACATCAAAAATATGAAAAACATGTTTTTTTAATAATTCTTTCAAATCCTTGAATCTAAATTATCACCATCCACAAACATTCACTAGAATTTTATTTTTCAATCCAAATGCAATACTGAATAAATTGAATTAGGGTTTATCACATGCACACACATTAAATTCAACATGTAAATTGATTGATATATTGGATGATATAATATGAATATTGGCCACCATAGTCTAGAAGACTGGTTTCACCGGGCAAGGTGGGTGCCTAACACCTTCCCACCTTTTAACATAACTTCCGAGTTTAAATCAAGGGTTAGTAGATCGAATACTTATCCATGTAATTTTCAAATTTTAAATTGTAACTAGGAAACAAAGTCATGTACTTTATCTTAGATTGTATCTAGGACAAAAGCCATGTAATTTCCTATGTTCAATGTAAGTTCAATTGAAAATTAATAAAATGAGTAATTTTTCAATTTTGGTTTTCTTATTTATCCTACTAATTAAATAAGTGGCGACTCCATTGTAGAACCCTTAATCTAAAGGAGAAAATATAACTAGTCGAACCTTTATTTTGAAAGACAATAACACGACTCCACCCATTCACGTGGGTTTGGCCCAACACTCCTAAAAAGGGGGCTGGGGGCGCGGTCTCTTACAATGGCAACTCTGCTGGGGATATTGAGGGCTAAGTTTCAATTAGGTTATGGTGGCCAACCATGTCATTGTTTGTTTATTTTCTTTTTGCATATAATATGTCTAATATGTCATTATATTGCATGTCATGCATCATTTGCTTGAAAGAAATTTATTTTATTTTTGTGCTAGCCCGGAAGCCTAGTAGTATTAGCCGTGGATTGTGGTCTTCCTAAGACTCATATACCCAGCGGTGAACCTACCATCCACTATGACAAGGATCATCATGGTTATGCCATGGTGGTTTATAGGGACAAACTGTACTATTCGAACCAACATGACGCTCCTGGTGTCACAAGTTGAAAGGTATGACGTCCTAACTTATGGGGACCTTTAACCTATCTTTTACTCATATTGTAATGACCCATAGAACCTACCTTTAGGTTGATCCATGTAAATTGCATTTCATTATGCATTTGTTTAGCCATTGTTTAAACCATGATGAACCCAAGTCCAACGCTTGAGCCCATCATAATTGTTTGAACCTTGTATGCTATGAATGAACTGAAGCCCAACAGCCTATGATTGAACTCTATTCGACATGAAGGCACAATTTGTTTTTCTAGAGAAAATATAACATGTGTGCATACAGTTTTCCAAGCGCTAGCCCAATCAAGTAAAGGTTTAGGCCTTTAAAGTTCAAGCTCAACTCAACAAAACTCATCATCAAATTCATTTGCCAACCCAAACTCATTCCTTGTAGCCATGGTTGAAGAGAATACATTGAATGAGCCCATGACCAACTTCCATGAATTGTTCAATACTTTGGTGGTTAGCCAAGCCCAACTTCATGAAGATTTCAACACTTTGAATCAAAACCTGAAAGGAAAAGATATTACCACTTTCCAAAATGATGAAGTTCAAGGCCCACAATTGACTGAAAGTGAGAAAAAGTTGAAGGAGCACTTGGATCAAATGGAACAACTATTTCAAAAGTTTTGGTGTAAGGAAGATGCCATGAACTTCCATCCTCTTTCTCTCTTCCCATAAGTAAGAGCTCCACCCAAATTCAAGATGCCAAACTTGGACAAATTTGATGGAACAGGCTGCCCCAAAACCCATTTGAAGATGTACACAAGGGCCCTCCAACCCTTAGGAGCTACTGAAGAACTTTTGGCCCAAATGTTCCAAAACACACTTACTAGGACTGCTCTTTGTTG
Organism: Quercus variabilis; assembly: GCA_030445155.1. Taxonomy (NCBI): domain Eukaryota; kingdom Viridiplantae; phylum Streptophyta; class Magnoliopsida; order Fagales; family Fagaceae; genus Quercus; species Quercus variabilis. The sequence goes on from CP129446.1 coordinate 55,612,246, forward strand.
GTTTTTAAATCTTGAAGACTCTTGAATCCCTACTTGGGAGGACATTGCCAATAAGTTCTACAAGCAATACAAATACAATATAAAAGTAGACATTACTAGGTATGATTTGGAGACCACCAAGTAAAAGCCCGAGGAATCTTTCTCAACCTTTATCACAAGATGGAGGTCAAAGGCAACCCAAATGGCAAATAGGTCCAATGAAGAAGAGCAAATCCAAACGGTTGTGATGAGTTTGTTGCCCATATACCATAAGCATCTCTTTGCACAATACTTTCCCAACTTCAAAGCCTTGATCGTAGCTAGTACTCAAGTGGAAGATTTTGTCAATAATGGCATATTAAAGAATAAGGAAAGCTACTCTTCCAAGAAAGCAATGACCCATACCATGGGGAAGTGGTTAATGTCATTAATTTCCAAGCATCATCGATTACCAATCCTAGGCCTCGAAGGAAGTTCAGTGAACTCCACATAGCCATGAGCCAATTGTTTGAAAAGCTCAAAATTGAGGGATATCTCAACCTACTTGACCTTCACCCTTGTCCAAGCCGGTTGCCAAAAAGGTACAAGCCACATAAGTTCTGCAAATATCATTAAGAACCTGACAATCAAACAAACAAGTGTGTCAACTTGAGACATGCCATTCAAAATCTAATTGATGAAAAGGTTATCACTCCACCTTCATCTGCTGGTCGATCAAACTTTGCCTAAGTTCAATTCCACAAGTTGTTAAGCAGAATTTTTTTTTTTTTTTTTTTGGGTTGTTGGTCAATAAATTTCATGATTGGTGCATTTTCATGCTTGCTTTTGTTTCATTTTGTTCATTACCAAAATAAAATAAACAAAAGAACAAGAAAATCAAGATATCCAAATCTTTCCCCCAAAAAAAAAAAAAAAATCTTTGGATTAGGGGCATTGAACTTCCTAGTGACTTTTTCAAAAAAGACCCAAATTTTTTTTTCTTTCAAGGATTTCAAGATTTAAAAAATAAAAATAAAAAAAATAAAAAAATAAAAACGCGTCTCATTTTTAAAATGGTACATAAGGATCCCTTAGACAAAACATTTTCTAAATCTTGATGTTTAAAAGCTTGAGCAATCAACTTGTACCAAGGAATGATTAATTTCATTTGATCCATGTAAAGACTTTCGCTACTTGATTTAGAATATAAGAAGAAATGGTCTTAAAAGGCAATCAAAAAGAATCCATCCATTAGAAAATCCCAAGAATCCATGCATTCGAACCAATTTCAAAAATCTTTTGTTTCACAACATTAGAGCATTCATACTTTTTCTTTTAAGATAAATTTATTAAAAAAGCTTAAGTCACTATGCTTATAAGCAAGCATTACTAGGGATAAGAGGTCATCTTTGGTTAAACAAGATTATTCCCTAATACCTAGAATGATCATTATCCATTGCTAGCCCATTTGAGCATTTAAACACTTAGCCTCTTTTTTGCATGAAACTACTAAAATCTAAACCTAGAGTGGGAAAAACCAAAGTATGCATGCTTTAATCTCATGTTGAGGAGGAGTCAACCTTGTAGCTTTGAAGCTAATTGATAAATCTCTCCTAGAAGACATGAAAGACAAGTGGAGAATTCATTAGGCTAAAGACAAGAGATCATCAAAGAAAAATGAGGTTTCGCACAATCAAGGAAAGAAAAATGAAATTCCATCAATGTAAAAAATAAAATAAATAAAAAATAAAATAAAAAAAGTGCATCAAGTTTGAAGAGCCTAAAATTCATCATGCCAAGAGGAATACAAGATTTATCTAAAAGAGAGTTCATCAAAAAAAGGAAAAGATTCATCAAGCACAAAAGGTGCAAGTGCATTGAAGCAAGAAAGAAGTCTAGAGAGCTCAACAAAATGACTTAAATTGAGAAAAATAAGGAAGATGCAAGGTCCCCAAAAAGTTCACTCAATCAAGAGATGAAAACAAAAAAAAAAGGAGCTCGCTAGGCTGAAAACCCAAAAGGGCGGTCTAGGCAAATGTTGAGGCCAAAGAAATGAAGAAGAAGAAAAGAAAAAAAAAAGTGAAAGATCCTACCAAGTTGGAAACTTGAAGATGCAACCTAAAAAGAGAATAATTTTACAATATGAAAGTCTAGAGGTATGATTCAAGAGGAATGAGCATAAAAACGATTGTTGATAATAGTGACTAATGAAGACTAGTAAAAAGATGACAAAGAAGAAATGGGAAAACTCCTCCAATACTTGATTTTTAAGTAATGCATACTTGGGGGAAACATCATAGGGAATTTTGAGCCTTTTATATCTTCCATTTCATAACCCAAACCCAGCCTACATTACAACCCATGAGTAAAGACCTCCTTAAAGTGTTGCTAGTTGTAGGCACATCTTAAACTCTAATATTATTTTCTCTTGAATTAAAAAGGAAAAATGCTTAAGATTTTCAAACCCCACTGGATGATATGTTGAAGGACATAACTTCTGAAATTCTCAAATCCCCAAATCCCCAAATGGCTCAAAAGAACTTTCAAACTTGGAGCACTCTCCTTGTTTACACCCAAAAATGTGATTCCTAAATATTATCACATTTTATTTCTTAATTGCCTTTGAAGACATAATCTGACAATGTTCAAAAGAAAGAAGCAAATTTTGATTATATGAGTCTAATGATCTTGATCCTTCATAATCATAGAGATTTGTTTGGTTCTTAAACACTATGATTTTCTTATATGGTTGTTCAAAGGATTACATCTTGTTCCAAAAAACAAAAATGGAAATTTTTTTTTTCAAAAAAAAAAAAAATCATTCTTTTTCAAAATCTAATTCTCTTAAACTATGTCTTAACCTGATCCTCTATAAGAGAGGTACGTAGGCAGCTTTGCAGAGGCCCGGTCCCATTCACCGAAACAACCTTGGAGAACAAAGTCAAAACAATATGACAAAATTGTTTGGGTACATGTTAGGTTAAGCTCATTTGTTTGCATTAAGCATGTTTAAACTTGGAGCATTAGCCTATTTATATTGTGTGCAAGTTTTCACGATAATTGGTTTCTAACAAGTTAGAGAAAGAAAGCTTTTTTGCAGGAACCAAGGATGGCAGACCATGATCTTCTTTCATGTTCCCCCATGGTCACAACATCAAATGAATATAACTTCAATCTAAGCATGGAATATGCCCCAAACTAGGGGCATTGGGTAAGTACTTCTGATTCATTTCAATGAATAAATCTATTGCTACTTGAAATTACCTTTTTGTAGGAATTAAGCAAGGACTTATCCAGCAATCCACATCAACTTCCAGCCAAAGTTGTTCTCATTCAAAGGATAGATTTAAAAAAAAAAAAAAAAAAAATCATCATGAATAAATCTTCATCATTTCTAGTCCATCTTCATCTTCTTCACTTTGTGATCATAAAAATAAAAAATAAAATAAAAAACCTCCATTTTCGAAAGGAAAATTCTCCGTTTTTCAAAGGAAAAATCTCCAAAACCATATTCCAAAGGAAAAATCTCCACGAACAAATCTTCAAAAGGAAAAATCTCCATTTTTCAAAGGAAAAATCTCCAAAACCATATTCCAAAGTAAAAATCTCCACGAACAAATATTCAAAATGAAAAATCTCCAAAACCATATTCCAAAGGAAAAATCTCCATGAACAAATCTTCTTTAAAAAATTTCAAAAATCCAATGGAAAAATCTCTAGAATAAATCTTCAAGGAAAAATCTCCATGAAAAAATCTTCAAAAGGAAAAATCTCAAGAAAAAATCTCCAATGAATAAATCTTCATTAAAATTTTCAAATAATCTAAGGAAAAATCTCCAAAACTATTTTTCAAGGAAAAATCTCCTATGAACAAATCTTCATTAAAGTTTTTCAAAATTGCAATGGAAAAATCTCTAGAATGAATCTTCAAGGAAAAATCTCCATATTTCAAAGGAAAAATCTCCATGAAATAAATCTTTTTTTTTTTAATTTTCAAATTTTTAAAGGATAAATCTTCAAGATAACTCTTTAAAATAAAAATAAAATAAAATAAAAACTCAATTTTTCAAGGAAAAATCTCCAATGAATAAATCTTCATAGGAAAATCTCCAATGAACAAATCTTCATTAAAAATTTTGAAAACTTCAATGGAAAAATCTCCAGAGTCAAAGCTTCAAAGGATAAATCTCTTGAGCGTAGCTTCAAATGAAAGATTTCCAAAACAAATGGCAGATTGTGATCTCCTTCCATATTCTCTAGTGGTCGCAACAGCAAGAATTAGGGTAAAGGACCTATACACATTGGCAAAAATATCACCTTCCACAAATCCATCTGACCTCTGGGAAGCACGTCCAAAACTTCAAATCCATCGGACCTCTAGGAAGCATGTCCAGAATTCAAGATCACAACCGAAATCCTCATTTTGTCATGACCACTAGTAAGCATGTCTTGTACTCATTTCTTTTCCACAAAAAAATAAAAATAAAAATAAAAACAAAAAAATAAAAAACAAAAACAAAAAGGCTATATGTATGAACTACGTTTGGACCTAATCCTCTCACCAAGAGGTACATAGGCAATCTCCCCTAAGATTCGGTCCACATTTTGATTCACAACATGACCATTTGCATTTTTATCTACGTGCATCATACATTCACCACAGTTAAATACTGATTGCAAAGTTAGGTGTCCCTTTCATACATTGACATTCTCTTTTTAAGTTCTGCCAATAAGGGGCATTCCAATGTGAGAGACTGCACCCTTGGCCCCCTTTTTTAAAAGTGTTAGGCCAAAACCACATGAATGGGTGGAGTCTTGTTATTGCCTCTCAAAATAAAGATTCGACTAGTTATATTTTCCCTTTAGATTAAATGTTTTTACAATGGAGTCGCCGCTTATTTAATTATTGGGATAAAGAAAAAAACCAAAATTGAAAAAGTTCTCATTTTATTAATTTTTAATTGAACTTACATTGATCATAGAAGATTACATGACTTTGGTTCTAGATACAATCTAAGATAAAGTACATGGCTTTGTTTCCTAGTTACAATTTAAAATTTGAAAATTACATGGATAAGCATTCAATCTACTAACCCTTAATCTAAACTCAGAGGCTACGTTACAAGGTGGGAAGATGTTAGGCACCCACCTTGCCAGGTGGAACCGATCTTTTAGATTATGGTAGCTAATATTCATATCACATCATCCAATATATCAATAAATTTACATGTTGAATTTAATGTATATGCATGTGATAAACCCTAATTCAATTAATTAAGTATTGCATTTGGATTGAAAAATAAAATTCTAGTGAATGTGTGTAGATGGTGATAACTTAGATTCAAGGATTTGAAAGATTTATTAAACAAACATGTTTTTCATATTTTTGATGTGAATTTAAGATTAAAACTAATGTTATGCACGGACATGTGATGAACAACCAAGAACCTGTGAAGATCATATAAGAACAATTAAGAGCATTCAAACATAGTCAAGGAAATTTAAATAATTATTAACATGCTTTAATCTTAAATTCTCATCATAGCAACATAAAAAACTAGTTAGGGAAAGCGATTCTATCTTCATGCAAGATCCATATGGTGGAGGAGGAGACTCTTGGTAGATGTTATAAAGGTGGAGGAAAAAAAGAAGAACTAGGGGAGGAAGAGTGAGTCTCACTCAATACCTTGAGTCTCAAGAAGACCAAGATATGACAAAACTACTCTACTTCACTAGAACTCAAGAGATAGGGTTTTTATGTGCTTTGGAATGAAGGAGAATGAGAGTTTATATAGTAGTGGTGAAGGAAATATGAATGAAATGCCATTTAATGAGGGTTGACAAAGAATCATGAACCTAGACCTCATTTTAGCCTTAGGGAAAATCTGGTGCATTAAATGGAGAGAATGGCGGAAGTGAAGAGCAAGCCAAAATTTGGTTTTCCCGTAGCTGCTGCAAAAGCCTGTAGAGCAAAATTCAAAAAATCATATCTGACTCAATTATGATCGGAATTATCTAGTTCTTATGCTCAAATTGAAGCCTTGGATGTCTAGTTTTTAGAAAAATTAACCTCATTCATAGATTCAAAATATTGTGAGAGATATCGATGAAATGGTCAGCATAGGTCATTTGTTAGAAAATTATTTCAGCACAATTAACATTAATATATCCCAAATTAGCTCCCAATTAACATTAAACGGCTCCAATCACTCCCATTTCAGAGTTAATTGGTTCCAAATTTACTCTAATTAAAAGATAATTGAACAAATTATTCATTATATAATTAATGTTTAACTATCTAATTAATTAGGTGTACGCAACTTCACCATAAAATATAGTCCTAACCAATCAAATTATGACACATTATTAATCTCAAATTAATTATAATTATAACCAATTGGAATCAATTATTCATAATCACATATAGTCGAACTCAATTTGTGATAGTGCACATCGGCCATTAAAACTTGATTTCATGATAACTTTCAATCTGATGGTCCGATTAGGGCTTATGACTAGTCAATTTGATCATTACAACAGTGAAATGAGATTAAGGATCAAATGACCGGAATCAAGATGCATATTCCCAAGGAGAAATTACCCTTTTACCCTTCATGTGAGGTTAAATGCGGGTTGCAAAATGAGGTGCCAACAAATTCTTGTTCCTAATGGTGAGAAATCATACCTTGAACAATCTGATTGCCTCTTCAATTGTATGTGCTCTAACTCCAAGGAAAAACACTTCTAAGCCTCTTTGATAAAACCCTTCCTGTGAAAACCCTAATTATCTCCTCCTTTACCTTGTAGTTCGTATTAGAGATAGGGGCTTAGTGAGGTAGCGAGTTGCAGTTACTAATAAAAAGAATACCTATGGCCCTTCAATTATATTTAAAAGAAAATTTAATAAACCTCAAATAAAAGTATGTGGGGTATTAAATGCTAGGTGTTAGGAAGCTCAAGGGACGACGACAGGGCCTTTAGAGTGGGCTGCTCGATGACGTGGATCAACGCTCGGTGGCAGCAATGATAGGCATCATGGAGAGTGAGAGAGCTTGAGACATGAGAGTGAGAAAGGTTAAGAGTGAGAGCTTAATCTGATCGAGCAGGTAAATTCCTTTTTTTTGGGTCAGGCCTATTGCTGTGGCTCCAACCGTCGCTATAGGTAGTCTGTTTAAAAAAAAAAAAAAAAAACAAATGAACCTATAGCCATGCTTTTAAACACTTGGAAATGCTGCTATAGGTCAACTTTAGGGGAAAAAAATCAGTTGGACCTGTAGCTACATTTTCTAAACGTGACAATAGGCCCTATCATAAAAAACATGACTAAAAACCCCTATAAATGCAGTTATAGACCTAACCTATAGCTACGTTTTTTAAATGCGACTATAGACCTAACCTATAGCTGTGTTTTTTAAAAACGCAACTATAGGTTAGCTACAACCACATTTTATAAACGCATGTATAGGTCATCTTTTTTTTTTTCTTTTTTCTTTTTTTTTTTAAATTTATTCCGCTGGACCTGTAGCCATGTTTTCTAAATATGGCAATAGGCCCTATCACCAAAAAAAATGGCTAAAAACACCTAGAAACGCGGCTATAGACCTAACCTATAGCCGCATTTTTTAAACGCAGCTATAGACCTAATCTATAGTTGCATTTCTTAAAAATGCGGCTATAGGTTAGCTATAGCTGCATTTTTTTTTTTTTTTTTTTTTTTTGTAAATATGGCTAAAAAATGCAGCTATAGCCCGCGTTTTTTGTTATCCACACCCTAGGGCAAGTTTGCTCAAGCATTATGAAAGATCTTTTGGGCATTCAATTTGAGTCTGCTTATCTTCAACTCGTGAAAACTTGAAAGTGATGTGAAAAATTGGTAGAACAATATAATACAGTATTTCGGAATGTGGAGAGGTAAGTTTAGAATTTCTTCATGGCCAAGTATGAAAATATTGATGGTTTACTTTTCCTTTCTTCATGATTATATTGAGATATTTTATTATACAAGTTACAGTCATAGACAAACAAATTTATTTGAAGATGATTGTAGTGAGAATCTTAATATCACCTCATTTGGGAAGATGAAAAGTTGGACATCATTGATGCGGAGAAAATTTTAATTTATAAAAATAATAAATAATAAATAATAAAATAAAATAAAATTTTACAAGTATGAAGTACGATCAAGTTTTGAAAAAAAAAAAAAAATGAGATGGAGATTGTTTGAATTACTGTGGAGGACTTTTTGAAGTTAAATATGATAGTGAGCCCATAACCTCAAGTCTTAGGATCCCATTGACAAAGCATCAAAGCCTATTGATTGTCTAGGAGTAGAAAATGTTGATTATGCCTTGATTCTTTGTTAATTGACGTTGAAAATCAATAAGGCCAATGAGAAGAAATTTTATGTTACACTATTTCAAGGATAGAAGTTTCAAAACTAGATCAAGTTATTGGATGATTCTGCCTAGAAAGGTGATGAGCTACTCCTACCATTCGTCCATCAAATGGAGTATTATAATTAGAAAATCCATGAGATAATGAACTAGCAATAAATCAACAATTCAAAGTACTTTTTACCACCTGATCAATTATGTTATGCTTAATCCCTATTTTATGGCCATATATTTTTCCTGCTAAGAAATGGTAAACCTTTCTCTTGTTATATGAATCCAATTTTCGTTTCATCTAGGAAATGCCATCTTTTGAAGTATTCAAAATCACTTTTTATTTAGAGTGGAGGAATTCAATTTTTGAATGAAAACTCGAGGTTGAGTTTCATTATAGTGGAGGGATTAATGCAAGACAAAATATAGGATTTTATTTTTAAATATTTATTAAATTTTGATATTTTCATGTAATTTTAAAATATTTTAGATTTAAGATTGTATATCTTTAATTTTAGTTGTTTCAACCTCCGGTGGGATCACATACTTGTCGGGCTTCTTCTCGATTTGTCTAATGAGCGTCATAATCGGAGGGACACAGAAGAAGCCGTAGGTGTCAGTGAAGAGGCCCATGCCAGCTATGATGATGGCCTTGAAGTGGTATAACTGAGTTCTTGCACCGTCAAGGGCGGAAAGGACTTTTAGCGCCATTCTTATTTCTTGCAAGACTCAGATTGTGGAACGGCATTGAAATTTCGTTGGTGACTTTGTTATTGTTAACAGTACGTGCCAAGTAGTTTCCTTGAAGTTGGTGGGTAGTTAGGTTATTAAGGAGAATTATTGACAATTTGTGTCCATGATTACATCAAGATGGGGATCGAATTCGAACCTAATCCAAGAAGTAATGCATACCTGCCGCATATCCACAAAAAAATAAAAAATAAAAATAAAAAACGAAGAAAAGCTTACGTACCGTCGTACCCGTTTGGTTACCGCATTTTGGGCAAAAAATGAAGTTTGCAGTTTCAAAACATAATTTAATACGTTTGGTAAAGTCAGGAGTTTTTTGGACTCAGATGCATTATTTTTGGGTTTGTGCATTGGACAAGGTGAGCATAAGTGATTTTTCAAAAGAATAATATTAGAGATACAAACTATTTTACAAAAAATTTTACAAATTATTAATGTAGTGAATGATTATTGGAAAATGAAAAAAATAATATTAATAATGGGTCTAGATGAAAACCAATAAGAAGTTAGTCATATCAATATTTTATAAAAATGTTGTAAAATAGTTTACGACTATAACATTATTCTTTTCAAAAAGCATAAACTAGAAAAGTTGAACCAAAACTCACATGTGTTCAAGACGCTTTCCATATGTGATTGATGTTTATAATTGTTGGTACCCATTTTTTAACATCACTAGTAAAGGTTGCACGTGCAAGGCATGTGCTACCCCTTGAATAAAAAAATTTTGATAATTTTTTTTTTAAGTAGTATCAAATCATGTATTTAAATTTAGAATAGTTATTTAAATATGGATATCCATTTAGTATGATAATTTCTTAGAACCTATTTACTAAAAACAGTGTCTACTCACTAAAAAATTCTACTAAGAATAATAACAAATGTCGTCATCTTCCAATAATAAACAACTAAGTTTTGATAAAACATTATCACAAAATTTAAATTTTCACAATAAATTATGACATATACTACAATTGAAACTCTTCATCAAATTAAATACCTACAGCCATTTGTAATGAATATTTTGTTATTCATACTTCCTTCTTTATCATTTTATTTTATGAGCCTAACTATGATGCTTAGCTTACTTAATTTTTGATGAACACCTTTTTAAGAAAGAAAAGAAGAAAAAAAAATAACAAAATAACAAAAGACACATGTCATTGAAGTTTTCATTAGATAAAATTATAAATCTAGAAGATTTAAACATTTAATAAATTTGTGTTCTCTAGGTTACAAATAGAATACCATAGATCACCATTTTTACTTTTTAAGTATATGACTAACACGTAAAACTCAAATTACACAAAGAAAATTTGTGGGACATTAAAATTTAGTGAAGCATTTTAGATATTGCACAATTAAATATTCTAGGAATCATAAGATTTAGTTAGGATTTAACTCTTCTCAAAAAAAAAAAAAGAGTTAGGATCTAACTAAAAGAGTAATAGGAGGGACTATATGCTTGTGTACAAAATATAAATGAGGAAATTATTCAACTTTAAAGTTGGGGGAATGAAACTACCCCAAACATAAAGGGGGAAAGTACTTTTTTCTATAATTTTTTTTGTTGTTGGTAAAACTATATGTTTTTTACTTTAAACAATGTGTTAAAAAAAAAAAAAAAAAAAAATTCCCCAAGAATACTATCCGTAAAACTATGAATTTTGGCTTAATAAATTGGCTAAAAAAAAAAAGCCAGGTATACAATAAATGTCAAGATATTTTTTCAATACCTTTATTTTAGCTATGGTGGACCCTAGTATGATATTTTATAATTTTATTTTAAAGTAATGTTACATCCACAACATTTTCATTACATATTCTAGATGGTAAATTGTTATTAATTTTTAATTAGGACAACCACTTTAAACTATGTATTAAAAAAAAAAACAAAACAAAACAAAAAAAAAAAAAAAAAAAAAAAAAAAAAACAAAACAAAACAAAACAAAACAAGACAAAATTGTGCGTAAAACAGTGAACTTTTGCTCACAAAATTTGACTAAACCAAAAAAAAAATTTAGAAACACAACAAAATGTCACAATATTTTCATACCTTATTTTCAACTGTGGTAAGTTTCAGTTTGATATATTATTATTTATTTTTTAGAAATGTTATCTCCATAATATTTTCATAACAAATTCTAGATGGTAAGTTGTTACTAATTTTAAAATGGACCCACGACTGATATCACTTTTTTATCCATCAATAGTAGTTTACCACCTACGATTTGTTGTGAAATTAATGTGAAAATATTATGAACTTAGCAATTTTTTATTTAATCTATAAGAAACTGAGATCTCAACAATTGTGAAAATATTGTGATAACAACAAGTATTACAATATTTTCACAAAACATTTATTTTCAGTTGTAATCGATCACATTCTCATATTTTATTATTTTATTTCAACCTATAAAAATTGACACCTCAATAATTATGTATTGTGAAATTTGTTGTATCAGTATAACAATTAATATATATGCCAACTCATATAAATATTACAAAAAATGAGCACAAACTGATGATTGAAAAAAAAAAAAACAAAAAACAAAAAAGAAAGGGCTAATGAAGTGATGAATAGTACATATCGAATAAATCAAAAAGTACCATAGCTATTGTAGTAGCTTTTACACATTCATACAATAAGTGTTACAACATTTCCACAAAACATTTATTTTCAGTTGTGATCAGTCATAGTCTCATATTTTATTATTTTATTTCAATTTATAAGAAATTGACACCTCAATAATTGTGAAATTTGTTGTGTTAATATAACAATACCTTTATTTTTATTTGTGGTCAATTCCAATATGATATTTTATTTTGACCTATAAGAAATTAATATCTCAACAATTGTGAAAATATTATGACAATTTGTTGTGCTAACTAACAGCTTTATATATATATTTAAATTGATTGAGCGATATTATCGAAAAAAAAAAAAAAAAAAAAAAAAAGGGGTCAGTGAACATGCAAATTGAACTAACCCAAAAAAAAAAAAAAAATGTAGCTACTACCATAGCTTTATGCATTCACAGTTATGTTATGAAAGTATTGTGAAAAATGTTGTGAATGTAACACTTTTTTTCACAATACCTTTTTTTTAGTTGTGCTTGGTTCTAGTATGATATTTTACTTTGACCTATAAGAAATTAACACCTTCACAATTTTGAAAATATTGTGACAATTTATTGTGTTAAGTAATAACTCTAAAAAAAAAAATTTAAAAAAAAAAAAAAAAAGAAGCAACAGCAGCAAAGCAATGCAAACTCAATAATCCAAATTACTGTAGTTGTTTACTATTGCTTTAGCGCATTCACACTTTTTATATATGGATTTTTTTTTACAAAATAGAATTTTTGCTCTAGCCTAATTTAAGTGTATATGTGTGTGAAGCTCCTTCTTGGAAACTTGAATCCCGGCCCTTGCCTCCCACAAGTATTTATACTTGTGAAGTGACCACCGCACCAAAGATGCGCGGTGGTTTATATATAGATATTTGAATTGAATCAATTATTTATTCCTTTGCCCACAACCATAAGAAATCTAAATACATCATTAACCTTTTTTTTTTTTTTTTTTTTGAGAAGGAAATACACCATTAACTTGAAGAGAGAAAAGTAAAAGATGAAAAAGCCAATAATATATTAACGTATACCAAATACACCAGTAGTTGGTGGTAGGGGTGTCCAGACCCGACTATGACCCGCCGGACCGACCAACCCGCCCGATCTTCGCCCAAGTTCAGCCTGAACCGACGCTCCCATTGGTCGATTTCTGGTTTCCGCGCCCAAGGCCCGATGCCAGCAGGTCGAGTGGCGGGTTTTCTTCTCCAAAACCCGAGCCACCCAACCCGACAAAATCTCACTCAAATCCGAGGAGATCCAGCGAGTTCTCAACCATATTTGGTGAGATTTAGCCAAATCTGGCCATTCCTAGCAAATTTTGGCAATTTTGGTGCAGATTTTGACGATTTTAGTGCAGATCTAATGAGTTTTTACATTTTCCAACGATGATTTGCAGATTCCGGCAATGATTTTACAGCTCTAGCGATGCTCATACAGCTCCGGCAACAACCCGATCTCCACCTAAACCCAAAACCAATCCGACCGATTAACGCCGCCACTCCGTTTCAGGTCACTTTTCTATCCACCCAACGCCAGGGGGTTGGGTTCAGGTTGGGTCAAAAACCGACCCAGCCCGACCCATGGACACCCCTAGTTGGTGGATTAGAAGACCATTAGACACCCAACCAACACTTTATCTATCTAGTACACAAAAAGAAGATTAACTTAACAAGATTAAGTCAAACCATAGGATTTAGAAAATTTATGCGAAGCACTCACACTATTGACTCTAGAACATCTAAACTTACCTTGAATTAATATTTAAAATCTTTTACTAAAAAAAAAAAAAAAGAAACTTAAAATCATCTAGTACCATCACTAACCCAAAAAAGTGATGTTTGATATATAAAGAGTCGAAGAGGCCATGAAATCCATATAGCAAAGAATTAAAGAAATTGAACTGTAGAATGGCAGCGATATTGGAGCAGTATCTACTATTTATTTCACACAAGTTATTTTACATAGTTTTATACACACAAAAAAAAACAATTGAAATCGTGACTTTTCATAAATTGTCTAAGTGCAACAAGTTTAACCCTCAAAGTTGTCCAATTTGATTGGTTTCTAGAATCTACTTGTAGTTGTGGTTAAAGAATGGTTCCTCCATTAGATATTAATACTAAGTTGATAAATAAATGACTTACTAATTCTTAACTACTCCGAATTAAGGAGCCAAAACGACACATATAGACCCATTCACTGACTCCCCTCTAGAAATACACATGTTCCAATCCTCACCCCTGATCACCCCACCAAGAATACAGAGTACTAGAAGGTCAAGATAACCTCAAATATGATGAAAGATGTTCTTTACCTTGTGACTGTGACCCTGTTGGCTTTCGCATCCACCCTTGCTTTTGCAGATGACCCTAGTCCTCTGCAAGATTTTTGCGTTGCAATTAACAATACCGATTATGCTGGTATATAATTTTAGACTCTTATTACTACTACTAGTATTATATATTATATTCTTAATTTTGAACTCATTTCAAACCTCTGATTTTGTTTTTGTGTTAAAAATTTAAATATTAACGAAGTTCAATTCGAAGGTGATATTATCTACATGGATTTTTTATTTGTTTTTATCATGAAATATAGTCAACCATTTTTATAGTAGTGTCTTACTCAAGATAGTAACAAACTTTTCTTTGTATGGTATTTGTGAATGGAAAGTTCTGCAAGGACCCAATGCTTACAACAGTAGATGATTTTTTCTTCTCCGGGCTAGATATTCCTAGAAACACTAAAAATAAACTAGGATTGAATATCAATCTTGTGAACATGGATAAACTTGTAGGCCTCAACACACTAGGTATTTATTTCCTTGGATCGCATTGACTTTGCACCATATGGCTTAAATCCTCCACACACTCATCCTCGTGGCACTGAGCTTTTGGCAGTCTTAGAGGGTACTCTCCTTGTGGGCTTTGTGACATCCAACCCTAACTACCGCCTCTTCACCAAAACTTTAAATCAGGGAGATGTCTTTGTGTTCCCAGTTGGTCTCATTCACTTCCAATTCAACATAGGAGAGACCAATGCTATTGCCTTTTCCAGTTTTAGTAACCAAAATCCTGGGACCATCAGAATAGCAAACGCAGTCTTTGGATATAATCCTCCCATTAATCCTGATGTTCTCATCAAGGCCTTCCAAGGGGACAAGAATGTGGTTGATTATCTTCAAAAAATATTCCATGGATAATAATGATGAAGCTAGCATTAGACAGCTAGAATAAAGTTTTTATGTTTCCCTTGTTGTAGTGTTATGGTTATAATTATTATGAAATAAAATGATTGCTGATAACTCATTTTGTGTCGTACTGTAATAACAAGGTGGAACAAGTGCATGACTGAATCTTAATTACACACCTTGAATCCGGTTATTTGCTCAATATACTGCTTTGAACAAGAGAATGTTCTGATAATAATAGAGGTGGGGCAACTGCATGTCTCCATCTTACTTACAGGACTAAATTGAATTTTGGACAAAATTAAAGAGCGAAATTTGTAATTTACCTTCTTCTTTATTTCTTCTTTTTTTTTTTTTTTTTTTTGACGTTAGAGTGTGCAGGGATATGGTGTTTCGTTTAGGAGAAAATGCAGGAAAGGAAAGAAAAAAAATTCTGGTTTTTTTTCTTTCTATATATTTTTTATTTTTTATTTTAATGTTATTTGAGTTGTATATATTATGAAGTATTGATGGTATTTGTAGATAGAGTTTGGTTGCTATGCAAAAAGAGAAAAAGCAGAAAAGGTTTAAAATTGTGTGATAACAAGTTCCGCTTTATTTAGTTTGGGATATTTTTTTGCCTTCTGAGAAACAAAAATAGCAACTTGTTATATATTTCATTTATAGCGATCAATTATTAGTTACAATATTATTATAGAGACAGAGTTCAATTTTCTAAGGCAATTATCTGCATTCATATTGGTAAAATTATTAGGAGGTTTAAGAAGAACGGCATCGCTTTGAAAGGCAATACCTCTTTGAAGTTTTCATCATATTCTCAAAATTTCCATTAACGAAAGTAACGGCTGGTCGTTGGTGGAATTCAAATTTCAAAGTCAAAGTCATTGGAGTTGGTTGGGCAGAGAAATCAAAAGCTGTTGCAGCTCTACCGGCGGTGGACGTGGAGGTAATTAGCTAGAAGCCACATCTGGTGGAGGGATTTCAGTTCGAAGTGTGATTGAGTTATATATCTATATATATAATAATAGGTAAAGTTGAGAAAAACTTAAATTAGATTTCCAAATTAGAGTTTCAATTTTGCATCATGTGTCTTAAATTATTATTCTTAAAAAGTTTTATTTCTTAATTTTAGAATGAAATGTGAGAACACATCATAAATATTAATCCAAGTGAATTATTAAATACAAAAACCAAAGAGTTTAGAATAAAAATAAAAAAATAAATAAAAAATAAATAAAAAGTGATTCACAATAATTAAAAAAAAAAATATATGAACAATTTACATTTTATACCTAATAATATCCTTACAAATTTTTTTAAAGAGTTAACAAAATATAAAAATGACTATCAATAATATTTAAATTATATATATAGGAATTATATTATACATCTTATTATATATCTTTAAATGTATCCATGTATATATATATATATAAGGTTATAAGCTAGTTAAATTAAAATACATGATATCTTTTTATTGGATGAGAGATCTACTAAACAATGCTAATGTGGTCCTTTATAAACATTGAATAATTCTTTTGTAAAAGAAACAATTGTTCAAAATTTTAAAGTTTATTGCCATTATTGGGATTAAATGTTTTTTTTTTTTTTCTCCTAAGTTCAAGGACAAAACCAGGATTCGAACTTAGAGAGGGGGGAGGGGGGCCAAAGCTTAAAACCAAAAAAAAATTATGAAAATAAAAACTAACATCTATTTAATATTCAACAAAATACTACATACAAAATAATTATTTCTTAAACATTTCATATTATAAAAACATCAACAAAGTATAACATATAAAATAGGTGTTTCTTAAACAATATTAATATTAAATTGTTAATCATGTGTTAGATGCACCAACTAAAAAAATGGACTTCTCAAAAAAAAAAAAAATCTAAAAGAATGGAACACAATTACCCAACCACGCCCACAACATGACACCAATGTTTCTACTCTCTAAAATGTTTGCTGAAGCCATAATTTAAATAGTTATTTAATGCTATTTAATTATTGACAATTGGTCACACAAAGACTTAAATCACAGCCACACAAAGCATTAAATTAAATCACAAGAAACAAACACAAGTTTATTTATATTATATATTGGCCACACAGCCCACACCACACAAAGTGACAAAGAGTCAAAGACAAAGTTTAATGACTCAGTACTAAAGATTTTGTTCTCAAGCTCAGACACAGTACTCACATAATGTAATAAAGTTATGCCTTTATTACTAGCTAGCTCAAACAAAGTTTTGCCTTTATAAATTAAGTAATAAAAGTATAAAACCAAAACAAAACAAAAAAAGTCAAAGACAATCAAACACAACACAAACTACAGTCACAACTCACACCAGTTCCTAAAAAACGCAAAGGGCAGAGGCAGAGCAATAGAGCAAGAAAAAAAAAAACAGAAATATGAACTTGAGAGATGAGAGAAATTTTCCAAATTCACCATACCTTAGCAGATTTAACTCATGTGTGAGTTTGAACAACAGTAGATGTAGATTGAAGATCTGAGGAACAGTAGCAGCAAGCCAGCAACTATAGATCAAATCTGATATGAGGAACAATGCAGCAGCAACAGCAAATGGCAGTGATGGAGGCGTTGAGGTTTTTTTTTTTTTTTTTTTTTTTTTTTTTTTTTTTTTTTTGAGAATTGGAGGTGTTGAGGTTGAGTGGAGGAAGCATGAGGTAAAAATTTGGGACTTGTAATTTAGGTTTTCTAGAAATTATTGTTTTGTGCGTGATTTTTGTTTAGTTCATTTTTATTTTATTTTTTTTTTTTTTTGTAGTTGGGGCATGACTTTAATTTTTTTTTTTTTTTTAGGTCAATACCAAATATTTTAGAGGAGAAGAGCCAAAAATATATATATATATATATATATATATATATATTTAAGGACAAATCTTAATTTTTTGTATACCAGTTTTTTTTTTTTTTTTTTTAATTAGGAGTTGTTGGGGGGGGGGGGGCGGCTAGTGGGCGCATGGCCCCCTTCTGCCCTACTGTAAGTCCGTCTCTGCCTAAGTTTTGAATTTTTTTCCCCCTAATCATATGTGTTTTTGACAATTTTTTTTCCTATGGTATTATAAGAAAATTGCTTTACGAAAGCTTATTTTACCTCCCCATACACTAATCTTTCCCGAATCGAGGGAGTAATAGCAACTTGCTACGCTGCTTATGAGTTGTGAGGGACATAGGAAATGCACAGATGATTGTAATGAACCCATGCCAAGCCTAGTCCAAAGTCCAACCCATTAGAATGACACATAGTGCATGTGAATTAATGGATATGATCGAAGTGGAAGAGCTAGACTTGCATAGATAATTAGTTGCAAAATACTTAGTTACACATTGGTTATACAAGTTAGTTAGTCGTTCTTTAACTTTTCTTGATAAGTTTCATGAATAGGCACCAGTATAAAAACCTTGTAAAAATCTTGTAACTCTTTATATATGATCAATGCAAATTTCTATACTTCCTTTTTAAAGCCCTCTTCTCTTGTTTTGCTTTACTCTTGGTGGGCAATTACCTCGAATTAAGTTAGTTTTCACTAATTATCATTACTTTTTTTTTTTTTCATTCACTTTTCTTAAAACTCGTCAGGTTCATTAAAAGTGGTATCAAAACCGTTAATTCGAGATGAATGAATCCGTTGCACTTCATCAAAATTCCATGGGGTTATTGAAATTTAAAGGTGAAGATCCTTTTTGGTGGCTTTTCAAGGTTTACGAATTCCTCACACTTGAAAATACTCCCCCACGCCACATGGTTTTGATTATCTCTTATTACATAGAAGGAGAGATGGGAAAATGGTTTTAAGACGTGAAGAAATCGGGATTATGTAAAAATTGGATGGAATTTCTAGAATTGCTATAATAATGCAAGAAAGGTTTATTGAGTTGGAATGATGATGTCATTGTATCTATCAGCAAATGTGAGCCTTAAATCAAAACAAAGTTTATTAGAAATTAGGTATAGAGTAATCTATATCTATATATATCTAAAAACTAAAATATAGTATTTATTGTTGCTACGCTTTTGTTGAGCTACATTAGCGGTCACATCACATTATCCACCTACTTCCAACTCATTCTTTCTTATTTTTGAAATATTTTCTTCTTATTAATTTTCTAACTTATTGTTACACTCTTTTCAACCTTTTCCCTTCATTTTACCTTTTCATCTCCCCACTGATATCCCTTAATATCACTCTTCCTTTATTTTTGGCTCTTTTGATTTTCATCCTCTTACTATTTGCAATTCTCTCTCGCTTTCTATCTATAGTTTTCCCACACCCACAAGGTTATTTCTCTCTCACTCTCTTAATATATATATATTTTTTTTGTGGATTTTTTTTTTTTTTTTTTTTTTGCATCTCTACTATAGAATGATGAATTTTTGTATTATTTAGAACTCTACTTTAGATTGGCAAGATTTAGTTTTGCATTTTTAAGTTATCTTCTTTTTTCTTTTCTTTAATTTCATAGATGTAAACTTATTGCATTATAAAGATAGTATATAAGAATATAATGCTATTCTATTACATAGCATGACTTGGATGATTTGATGTTTATATTATATATATATATATATATATATATATTTTACTCTTTTTCTTCTTTTCTTATTTTCTGTAAATTTTTTATTCTCTTTTGAAAAAGTGATTACTCTCTCTCTCTCTCTCTCTCTCTCTCTCTCTCTCTCTCTCTCTCTCTCTCTCTCTCTCTCTCTCTCTCTCTCTCTCTCTCGATTTTATATTCTTTCTTGCAACTCTACTTTAGTTTAATAAATTATTGTGTTTTTAAAAATCTATTTTGAGTTAATACGTTTTGATGTTGTATTTTGAGTTCCACATCACAAATAGTCCCTCTCCCTTTTATAACTTTGGTTTGATCATTGTTTGAATTACTACATAATTATTTTGGAAGTGAGAATTGAATTTATATCAAAACACAATATTGATTATGCATTTGAGTGTGCCTATCATTTGAGTAATATTAAGTGCAATTTTATTATGATTTATTATTATCATGATAATCTCCTTTAAGAGAATGAGGAACTTGAATCATTTATTTGAAAACTTAAGAAGTATAACATAATTTATAAGAAAATAGACCACCTCATAAAAGAATAATATCAATCAAACACACCCAAAATAATATAATAATATATTGGTAGAGATAGAAAGATGAAATAATTTTAAAAATAATTTAATTTTTAGGGAGAATAAATTATCTTTAATAAATTTTAGAAAACAAATTATATATTATTTTACAATTGCAAAATAATTATCTACAATTTAAATAAATTTCAATGACTACGAGATCTAATATACTTTTAATATTTAATTTCAAACATGAAATGAATATATATATATATACACTGAGAATAGTCTGAAATGATAATTTTCAGAAGCTTCAAAAAATGCAATGGTTTTGACAACAACTAATTGTACTTTGACATTGAAATTTTCTCTTAAAAAACACCGGCATTATGGCCGCTTGTTTTCATTATATTTTTCCAGACAAAAAGTGGATTCTTCTAGAGACTAATCGAATTTGTGCTTTGCAGCTCAAGGTTTAATTAATTTGATTCTTCTGTCTCTTTTTCAATTAATTTGACCTGCCCTTCAAACTTTGACATAGGTGCAAGGTAGGCAGCAAGCTGCTTTTTTTACTCTTCTTTTCCATTTTTTCCCTCTCCAATAGTCTTTTTATTTTTTTATCAGACAAATTTTCAGTCAATCCTATGCTATGCAACACTTCAGATAATTGAAGTACTATAGTCATCAAAATTTTCATCTAAAAATTAAGACCCTCTCTCACGTGGCACCTCACTTGAGCCCAACACAACACAAAAGAAAAAGACTGAAATTTTCAGTAAAAAACTCAATGCCTATAATTTGAGGGACATAAAAATTAATAAATAAATAAAAAGGAAGAAAAAAATTAAAGTATCTAACAAAGTAGATGTGCTGTGCACTAAAAGGACTAGTTGAATCACATAATTGACTAGAGATGGCACACCTGTTTTATACTGTCCTTTTTAACAATACAACAAGCAGAATCATTAGCTTTATGCTAAATTCCTTTCCTTTCCTTTCCTTGTCTGGTTTTTGATATGAGACAATCTTATCATCAAGGAATAAAGATGTGTACTTGGCTTCAGCATCTGTTACATGTAGTATCAATGACGGGTTCCCACTAGTGCCTTCAAGAACCTTCTCCTTCGTTCATCAAAAAAAAAAAAACAGAACCTTCTCCTTCATTCTATCGAATCCAAACAAACAGCATAAGTACACTTTGTGTGGCAAGCCAATACTCTAAATTCAAAAGCTCTAGCCTGCAGCTTCATTATTGAGAGAGAAAGAAAGAAAGAAAGAAAGAGAGACAGAAACTCGAGATGGGAAAAGCTCGTACAGTTGGTGTAGGAATGGACTACTCTCCAATCAGCAAAGCAGCACTTCGATGGGCTGCTGATAATTTAATGGAGGAAGGAGATCGCATCATCTTAATCCATGTCCAGCCACCCAAATCCGATCATACCCGGAAGGAACTTTTCCAGGACACTGGATCACGTCTCTACCTTTTACCTTAATCTTTGTTCAATGTTCATGACTACTCTTTTGCATGTGTATACTCAATACTCATAACCCTTTTTTCTATGTTTTTGTTTTTGCAGCTTTAGTTCCTCTTGAGGAATTTAGGGAGATTAACTTTTCGAAGCAATATGGACTTACAAATGATCCAGAGGTTCTTGAAATTCTTGATACAGTGTCAAAGACCAAAGGGGTATTGATTTTATTTGCTTTCATTCTGTATATATACATATTTGTCATGAAAGTTTTGCTAGCTGTGCATAGCCGTGGGTGTGACTGTATGTGTTGGGACAGGTGAAGGTGGTGGCCAAGGTCTACTGGGGGGATCCAAGGGAGAAGCTGTGCTATGCTGTAGAAGATCTCAAGCTCGACTCACTTGTTGTCGGAAGCAGGGGTCTAGGCGCTATCAAAAGGTAAACTTTTATCATCGCTTACTCCAGAATTCAGGATCATTCACCAATAACCATTTCCATTTGTCAAAGTGGTAATCAAACCATATTAGGGATAAAACTTAGTTTGGCCTTGTATATTCTCTCCATACACATCAAGTATCTTCCTGTCTTAAATGTAAACATTCTTGAAAATTCTTGACATTTGATGTGAAAGTGTGAACATCGTGTATATAAAGTGTATACCAAGAAATGTGAAATAATAATTTTCCTTAATTTTGCATCTAAATGAATCTTTTAGAATTACTAAGAGAACATTATTAGTTTTTGTCATAAGGCAATTAACCATATGATTAGATTGAGAGGACCAATTGATAAAGATGTGGAGGCCTTTTAAATTGATTAAAATTTTAATAAATCAAATTAATGAATAAAAATGATTGATCTCATACTAAGTATTCTACTTTATGCTTCATCAATCGTAACTAGTTTACATGTTTTTTAATTTTTTCTTATAAAGTAACTAAAATTTAAATTGGCAAAAAAAAAAAAAAAAAAAAGATATATAACATATTATAGTTGATAGCGTATAAAATAGAACACTAAAAGTAAGATAAAAGTTTTTAATTTCAATTTAATCTTGCAAGCCTAGTATATACATAGGCATCCTTATAATATTTTTTATGTTAAAAGGAAGATAAAAATTTTAGTTGGCGTCCTAATGAAGACTAAGGGATACATTGAATGTTATTTTTCTATTAAAAAAAAATCTGTAGTAGCCATAACAATGTAAACCAGATCGGTGTATGGATAAACCTTGATTTGTAAATCAGGGTTTAAGGGATAATTCAAGTGGTTCTAACAATGTATAAAGGAGCAGGAGTTTGAACCCACACACACCTCCCTCCCCCTATATATCTAAGGAAAAAAAAAATCCTTGATTTGTAAATGAATCCTATGAAAGACCTCATCAAACATCTAATTGCACATCTGATATGAGCAAAAAATTGAGGAGGCCAGTGGATCATATATAAAACTCAATTAACCTTTTATTGTCCATGTAATTTTTCAAAATATTGAATTTGCTGGGCAATGTGTGTGTGTGTGTGTGTGTAATACATGAATAAGGTGCATAATTAATTCGTTGTGACTTGTTTGATTAAAGCTAAAAAGGGTTATGTGATTTGCAGGGTGTTGCTTGGCAGTGTGAGCAAGTACGTTGTGACAAATGCTTCATGTCCGGTCACTGTGATTAAGGGAACCCTTTCTAAGCCTTAAAAACAAGATTGCTGTCTCTATAAGTGGTCATCACTTTCTGGATGATTTCTTTTATAAAAGCTTATGTCTAATTCAAGTGCAAGTATTGGCTTTTTTTTTTTTTTTTTTTTTGAGTAAACAATAATACTTATTAGAACACACATAAAAATAGTAATATTAGTGTTTTAATTCGGGTTTAAGTATTGGCTTATTGAGAATGCAGTTTGTATTATCGTGGTTGATATTTTTGTCATTTTAATGTATTTCGATTAGGTAATTTTAATTAATTTTTTTGAAAAATATAAAAGTACAATTATATTTAAAAAATTTACATGTAAAAATACCCTTGGATGGTATTTAATAATATCTAATCTACATCTATAAATAAAATTGTCTCATAGAATTGTGAGTATTGCTCATGTTTTTCTTTTTTCTTAGCAATCCTTCTTAGAGAGACATTTCGTGGTTTATTCTTGCTATTTTTGCATGATTTTGTATTTACTATGTTCTTTAGGCTTCATGAAAAATAGGAAATTAAAATTTAGTTAAGGAATTCATGTCAAGTAGTTAAAGAAAAAATTAAAAGACTATTATATTGTGTCTTTTTCTTAATAATATTCTTTTTGGGATAATTACAGATTATCCACCTGTGATTTAGCCTGAATTTAAGTTACTCACCCGTGGTTTTATTTTTGACACTTTACCCACTCATGGTTCATTCTGTCTATGTTCCTTAACCCACCTCTAATTTTTTCGTTACTCTAACACGTTTCATCAAAAAATTAAACAAGAAATCAGATCAAACACTCCTCTCCCACACGCTCTCTATGCTTGCTCAACCACTTGGGATCTTAGATGCTCCACAAATAGGACTGATCTCTTCACTTGTTGCTTCTGTTCAGGTTGAAGAACTTGGATTCAGATGTGATGGTAAGCCACCTCTAATTTTTCTGTCTCTGTCTATGTTTGTTTGAAGTGTGCGGTGATGAAGCTATTTGTGGACTAGAGTTTCTGATCTAGGTTCTTCTTCCCATATTTTGAACACAAACCCTTGGCTGTCTAAGCACATTACCTCTATTTCTTTTTATTTTTTGGTTTTTAATTTTTTTTTTTTTTTTTAATTTGTGTATAAAAGATGCTTGATTTTTTGAATTGGGCTAATGATGATAACTTCATTATCTTAGCGGATTTCGGTGAGAGATTTATTTCGATGATTTGAATGTTGCACACACTGAAGCCCCCTAATAATATGTATGTTGTCTTTTAAATATTATATAGTTTCACTTTTTTTTTTTTCCTTTTAATTGTTAAATTTGGTTTGTAGGACTTGTATGCTATGATAAGATTAAACACTTGGATAGTGTTTTGGGCAATGGACGAGACCCAAAAGGCCTCGCCGTGAGCTCATTTTATTAAAACGACTTCTCCTTCCATTGAGCTCTAGTCCCAACAAATTCATTGCTCAATTTATGCAATCGTGTACTATATATGTGTGTGTTTAATCGAATTTGTTTGGGTTTTTCTTGATTATGGAGCAAATATTCTGTTTGGGTTTTTCTTGATTATTTTTTTTTAAGGTTTAAATTTTCTGGGGTTTGATGTAAAAGTGTTTGTGTTTTTTCAGATTAGGAAATTCAGTTTCCTTTTTCGTTTGGGGTTTTTTATTGTTGTGGGGTTTATTGCATGGGGGTTTGTGATTTGGGAAATTCCACATTGTTACTTCAATTTTGGTGTTTCCAGAATTTTTTTTTTTTTTTTTTTTTTTTGAGCAGGTACATTATTGGAATTATCTGGAAAGGTTTCACTTTCAGATTAGAAAATTCAGTTTCCTTGCACGATCAAAACCCAGATGATTCTCTATCTAATAAATTAAGTGGGTGGCATTGTAGCATCTAAGATCCCAAGTGGGTGAGCAAGCGTAGAGAGTGTGCGAGAGAAGAGTGTTTGATTTGATTTCTTGTTTGATTTTTTATGAAACATGTTAGAGTAACGAAAAAATTAGAGGTGGGTTACAGAGCATAGACGGAATGAACCACGAGTGGGTAAAGTGTCAAAAATAAAATCACGGGTGGATAAGTTAAATTTGGGCTAAACCACAGGTGAATAATCTGTAATTATCCATATTCTTTTTAAAAGTACATAATCTTAGAATAAGATTGTTTAGAATTCCTCATCATCATAGAGTTTGTAAGTCATAACCAATTATTATTAAATGAATATTTTAGAAATTATCACATCTCAAATTTAAATAAATATCAAAATAATGTGAGTATACATGTTTGTTTAAAAATGTTTTCTCTTAAAGATTAAAACTTTAAATGTTGAAGAAGAGAGCAATTTAAATTACTCGTTAAATAATTAATAATTATGATTTTAAGAAGTCTACGGCCTGTGCATGATGGCCTTGTGCCCACACCTTTAATTTTGATAGGAAATCCAAAAGAAGTCAGAAGACATTGAGTATCACAGTTTCATTACAAGGATGATACATGCGTTACACCATCTTGGTCAAGGTTGAAACTTGCCGCCTCAGTTGCCAATCTCATTTTCTTGAATCTGAATTTGATGAGTATCATTTGGTTCAATGCGAGGAGAGAATTCTACACCACGGTTGGAATTAGCTTCATTCCTTGGATCCTTATTCCATTAACCCCTTACTCAAACAACATCAACAAGTAATATGCTTTAATTTGTTTGAGAAACAATTCCAATAACACGTCGAAATTTACAGAGAAAACAAGCCCAGTCCAAGCCAAATTTGAACTTCACCAAGATCAATCCCACATCAAAATCTTGAGGTGACAGGTCAAAGAAACATATCAAAATTTTCTTCTTGAGATGTTCGGCCTGAGCAGAATCCATCTAGGGGACTCAGCAAGTAGAAAATATATAAATAAATCTGTACAACTTAATTTAGGTTTGAGGGAGTAAGAATGGGGGAGGGATGAGGATGGCTAATTGGATCAGTTGTAGAAGTAGTAGTAGAAGAAGATGACATGGTTTGACGCGGATCTATTGCACTAATACCAAAATGAGAGAATAATAAGAGTTTGTGCTTTGATTTGCTTCTTTGAAAACATTCCAAGAGTTGTTACTCTGATACAAAAGAGAGAGAATAATAAGAGTTTGTGTTTTGTCTTTCTTTTTTTGGGCAACATAAGAGTTTGTGTTTTGATTTGTTTCCTTGAAAATGTTTTACTTTTATATTTATATTATATTCAAACGAACCTAGATAAATATTTGTTTACAAGATAAATAACTATAATGTTGTATTTGGAGTACATGAGAACTCCTAAGTACTATCACATTGCTTTGAAAGTATTTGAATTACAAGAGAACTCCTAAATAATAATATTACTATCTGCTTGCTTTGGAGATTTTAGTGGTGGTGATTGATGATCATCCAATGCCTTGATTTTAGCTGTAGATAATGTTGTCTCAATAAGTTAGATCAAGTTCAACGCAAAATTCCTTCTAAAAAAAAGAAAAAAAATTTCAAGGCAAAAAGTTCGTCAAGTCCAAAGCAAAAAGTTAGTCAAGTCCAAATTAGTTCTTTTAATTTTGGTTGGCTGAATCTGGTTGTCCAACAGAAAAATCTCTTTGCAATCAGTTGAAGGATCAAAGCTCTGACTCTTATATCAAAAAGATGCAAAAGAAATTTGAATAGATTCAAAAATAGAGATTGATTCATTAATTGGGAGGATGAGGTACGTAATCCTCGACCCTGAAGGAGAAAAACATGAACCTCAAATAGGAGTCACAGACATAATTTATATTCATTATACCAAACTAGTTTTATAAGGTGAAGCTTAGCTATTTATATTAGGATATAGTGTCTTCAAATCATGATTTCAGTTGTCTGCAAACCTTTTTTTTTTTTTTGGTAACAAAGGAAAATCAAAGAGTGTGCACAAAAGACTGGGATGCCATCTTTGCCAATTGCTGGACTTCTTTGAATATGGGTTCAGGAGCAACTTTGATTTGAAGACTTTGAAACATTCTCTTTTGGGTTCGAATATCCTCCAGTAGAATCTCTGCTCCCTTGTTGTTTGAATTTATGGTTGCCAGCTCATCCGCTAAGTTTTCTGAGTTAACAAGTAAGATGGCTTTTCTATATCCTTCCTTCCAAGCAGCGTAGAACACTTCGCGAATAGTTAGAAGATTGCTGGTCTTCTTATTCCTCGTATGCCATGAGAAACATCCCTTCTTGACGGACTGTCCTAAGTGATTTTTAATCACAAAGGCTCCTCCATCCCAATTTGTATTGCCGCGAAGGTTTTTGTTTCCTATCATAATTAAAATCTGCCATTCCTTGCAGTTTGAGAAATTTTTGTAATATCTTTTCTCTTGTGGGTCGTAGTAGTGTTGCTCTTGGGAAGTGACTGCTTGCATCCATTCACTCTTTAGTCTTTGGACTGTGCGCAAAGCTTGATGGATGTCTGGCTCTATTCTCTCAAAAATAGCTCTATTTCTTGTCTTCCAAATTGTCCAAAAAATCGCTCCTTGTTCGATCAAAATCTCTATATCCCCTTGACTTTTTATATTACAATTTTCAATTTGTGACTTCATCCAGTTAGCCATATCTGTTGTGCATATCAAATGAGTTCTCAGCCCTTGCACAGCACCATACCATATAGCTCTAGCAAAATGACATGACATGAACAAATGATCTAGCGTTTCCTGGTCTTCTCCACAAACCGCACAAGTATCGTCCGTAATTATTTGCCTCTTGGCTAATTCGATTCTTGTAGGTAGTCCACAATGAAGAATTTTCCACAAGAAAGTAGTCACCCTAAAAGGAATCCCCAGTTTCCATTGATTAAGCTAGCATTTTTTCCTTGTGTGGTCATTATGATTAGCACTTTCTTGATTTAAGACCGATAACATCTTGTAGCCCTTCTTCACTTGGTATTCACCGCTACTAGAGAAGGGCCAGATTACCTTATCAATGTTTCCAAGTTTGGAAAAAGTCGTGCTCAGGATAGCTTCTGCTTCAATCCTATTATAAACAGTATTAACCAAATTACTATTCCAGTTCCCCGATATAGGGTCCATAAGGTCTTTAACTGTACCATATTGTAGTTGAAGTCGATCTAAACAGTCATCACTCCTTGGTTTGTACCAAAGGGAGTCTCTCAATCTAATGCTATCCCCTCTTCCCACTTGCCACTTTGCTTGTGCCAATGAGGAGTCCTTGTTTGCCATATATTTTTCCGTATCTTGCTGGAGTTTTTAGAGACTCGATCTATTTCCCATATATGGTTGATCTTGGGGAAATATTTGCTTTTCAAGGTTTTGGCTAGTAATGATTGCAGATTTTGCCCTATCCTCCAGAATTGTTTTGCTACTAAAGCTTTATTGAATATTTCTGTTTTCCTGATTCCAAGACCCCCATTGCATCTTGTTTGGCAAATCTTTTCCCAAGCAATTGTATGAATCTTTCTCTTCTCAATATTATCACCCCACCAAAAATCTCACACTATTTTATCAATTCGATTGCAAGTATCTTTTGGAAGGAGGTGTATCGACATTGTGTAAATTGGCATAGCTTGTATGACTGATTTGATCAAAGTGAATTTACTTGCTTGGGACAATAACTTACCTTTCCAGTTCTATAGTCTACTTTGAATTCGATCAATGATTTGATTACCTATGTCCTTTATTTTGGTACATGGGTCAATGGGAATCCCCATATATTTCCCAATCTTGTTTTTCATCTGAATCTTGAACTTGTGTTGCAAATCTTCCCTTTCTTCCGAATTGCAATTTGGACTGACAATAATGGCGGATTTACTATCATTTATTTTTTGTCCAAACATTTTACAAAAGTTTTCCAATACCTCTTTCAATTTCTCTGGAGTTTGTTTGTTTAGTTTCATGAATAAAAGGATGTCATCAGCAAAAAAAAAAAATTGTGATATAGGCATTTCTCCTTTTCGTAAGGCAACACCCTGTATGAGTCCTTTATTCTCTATATCCAATAGCACACAAGATAGAATATTAGCACAAAGAATAAAGAGGTAAGTGGAAAGCGGATCACCTTGTTTGATACCTCTTTTTGGTTTGATGTTTTCAGTTGGTGCACCATTGATTAGGATTCTATAGGTTACAGTGCTTACACATTGCATAATAGAATTAATCCATAGTTGGCTGAATCCCATTTTTTGGAGGACAACTTCCAAGAAATTCCAACTTAGGCGGTCATAAGCTTTACTCAACTCTACTTTTATAGCTGCAAAATGAGCTCGACCTTTTTACTTGCTTTTTATGGTATGGAGTAATTCATGAGCAATTATGGAATTGTCTGAAATTAGGAGCCCTTTGATGAAAGCATTCTGATATGGGGTAATGATGTCTTCCATAATGGGTTTTACTCTGTTTGCCAAAACTTTTGATACCACCTTATAGGCAACGTTACACAAGCTAATTGGTCTAAAGTATCCACCCATTTCCAGACTTTGGCACTTTGGGATCAAGGTGATGAAAGTGTTGTTGAGTTCTTTAAGGATGAAACCTGATTTTAAAAAACCAAGAGTAGCTTGTGTAATTGTAGGTCCCATGCTATTTCAACACTTTTGGGGAACCAATGCAGGAATACCATCTGGACCCCGTGCCTTCCAGGCTTCCAACTGAAAACAACATCCTTAACTTCCTTTTCTGTGAAGTCTTTGTCTAGTTCTTACCTATGTATGAAAGATAACCCCGGAAGATTGTAATTGTCTAGCCTCCTTAGAATGTCTTCCTTGCTCATCTCTTCTAGCCTTTGGTAAAGCTTTTCAAAGTGTTCTTTAATATGTATTCTAATAGATTCATCGTCCTCCAACCATTGCCCCGAGTCCTGTCTAATGCAAACTACACGATTATTTATCCTCCTTTGCTCTGCAAACCTGTGTACGTATATATTGATGTGCTCTTTATATTATAGTCTGAATAATTAGTTGTGTTTGTGGCCTATAGGAAATAGTGCAGCTCTTAAGTTGGCTAGACATGCCCAATGGTGGGAGCGGACAAATTTTAGCTTCAAAACATACCTTACTTTCTTAAAAATGTTATGGATATTTATTTTTTACTAAACAAAAAAAAGAGCTCATAGGTGTGATTACTCATGAATGGTGTGTTATTATCCAACCAATAGTAGAACTTTCTACTACTATGTTAAAATTGGAAATTGAAAGAAAATTCTAGAGAAACTAAGAGAATTCAAGATGAGAGAAAAATGCTTTCATTGCTCAATTTGAGAAAATGAATACAACTACTATCAAAATACATACTCTGCGTTTTATATATAACTAAAACAGAGTAACAAACTAATGGTCCGTTTGAATTAAGGAGGAATAAGAGAGAGTAGAGTAGAGTAGACTAGATTTAGCACAAAATTAACTTATTTTTAGTCAATTCTACTCTATTCCCCTCCACTTTATTTTCTTCCCCCCTCCATCCAAACAGATTATAAAGGAGAAAAGCAGAAAGCTAACTAACTAACCAAAAAATTTGCTACCAATAAAATTATGACAAGTGTCATCCTAATCCTGACTGAATACATTTACACTCACGTGACACTCACACGCTTCACTTAAGCTTTCAATACTACAAGCAGTTTCTGCAATTGTTCAATCCAAAACTTTGCCGTTTCATCAAATGATGTCACTCTTCCATCAAGTCTTTTTATGTCGTTTTGGCCCTTCTTGAACTTCAGCCTTGGTGTCTTCGTGTCGTTTTTATCCTTCTTCGATCAAATTCTTTCTTTTGTTCAGCCTAGCCTTCCTTGAACCTGAATCACTCTTGGCAATCTTCTTCTCATTCTTTTTCTTAACATACTCAGACACGTGCTGGTTACAAATGAACGTGTATGTAAACAAAATTTTATTATATAAAAAAATTGCGCGCATTCATCAACGCAATGCAGTCCATTCGATCTTACACGCCGAATAATAGAGAAAGCTCAATAAGCATTACCAAGTACATAAAGCCGTCTCACAAAATAAACAGGATGCTTAATTAGATAAGATAGAGAATTAATAACTCAACAAGCATAGACACACACACACACACACACACAGCTCCAATACATACGCTCATCTTTAAGCTTTAACAAACACCGTTCATCTTCTTCTTCTCCATGACAAACTTCCTCCAAACCGTAGTGATCTCCCTCTGAGTCTCTATAGCACTCTTCTTTGTAACCAGGGTGACATTCTTGTCAGCATTTTCACCATTAAGTGCTATCTTGGCAGTGATCTTAGCAGGAAGGGTATCAAGTTCATGCAAAACTTTCTGGATATCAATCACAAGGCGTTCGGCAAGAGTGCGCGAAAAGTCTTCCCTTATGACAACACGAAGAACCGTCACATTTTGGGCATCAGGTGGCATGGTGTAAGCAGGCACAATCCAGCCAAAGCGTCGCAAATAGTCTGACACCTCAAACTCGTCATGGCAGCTATTGTTCTTTAAAGAAAAGGCCACCAATGGCACCCCATTGTCTTTTGAGACTATGTTAAACCGGCCTGTCTTCTCCAATCCAGCTTTGAGTACCAGCATGTTTTCTCGGCAATTTTCCATAACATTCTTGTATCCCTGCAGGTTAACAACAAGAACTATTAGTATGATTAGTGACACACTTAACCATTCATATTTTATCAGCTAGCAAGCTAATTATTACAGCATATATGTGCCACTTAAAGTTTAAACTTCCTTCTTTTTTTCAATTTTTTAGGATATAGTTTTTTCAAATATTCCCATTTTCGAAAGGTTGAAGACAATATATCTGTTGACTAACCTCATAACCCAAGCGAATTAATTGATAGTACTGAGCAATGACTTGACTAGAACCTGCATCATAAAGCAGACTTCAATTTAGATGAACATGGGAAAACCAGCCACAGTGAAAAAAGTGATTAATTCCATGTCAGAAAACTTACATGAATGTATATTAAACACTACAGGCACAACATTAATTAAATTTCATGACTTTTTCACAGCATTTGAATATATATTTTATAATTATTATAACATCACTTTTATATAAGACTATTGTTAACATTATTTTTACTGTACAACAATTGTAACTAGGGTTTCTAGACTTATCGACAACCAACAAGTTAGGTGAAAAAAAAAGTGCAATGACCAATGTGATTGTTTTTGAGGGGGTTTCAAAACTTGTACAGTTAGGTTAGAAAAGAAAGTTCAGATTGATAGGAAGTATAATTGCCTTTGGAGAAGTTGAGGGTGAAGGTGGGTTGGTCAGTTCCAAGATAATTGATATGGAAGATGAGTTCTTCTGGCAAATCGTCTTTGCTCCTCCAAATGACCCACCCAATCCCGGCATAGACAAGCCCATACTTATGGCCACTAACGTTGATGCTCTTTACCAATGGTAAGCGGAAATCCCACTCAAGCTCTGGGTAAAGAAATGGTGCAATGAATCCACCACTAGCAGCATCCACATGGATTGGAGTATCCCATCTACCAAATTAAAATGCAACTTATAAGAGTTAATAAATTGAACATTTTGTAGGCCTGCAATGCATGCAAACGCATGTATTCATTGACATACATTCAAAGAGAGAGAAAGAGAGAGAGAGAGAAGGTTGTAGTACCCAGTTTGCTTGTTCTTTTCAATCAAGAGATCGTTTAAGAGCTTTACATCTTCAAACTCTCCGTTGAGAGTGGAACCGAGGATAGCAGCAACACAAATGGTGTTTTCATCTACCATCTCTACTGCCTTCACAGGGTCCATCACAAGGTAATCTTCTCTCAGCTTCACCTCCTTCAACTCTACTTCAAAGTATCTTGCAAATTTCTCCCAACATACCTCCATACATTAAAAAAGTAGAACATTCAGGATACAATTACAGTAGAATTACATACACTGTACACCCTCACTTTTCTCATTGGAAAATTCTTTAATTTATATCAAGATTACTATAAAAGGGCAATTAACATAATAAATAGATGAAAATTGTTAAATGTACTAAAAATTTTACTACAATAGGCTAATATGATAATTATTGGTATCACTTTAATCACATCATTAAAAAATGTTAAATACCTTTTTTATGATTGACAATACATCAATTTCTAAAGTTTATGTAGTATTTTAATAGAGAAAACTTTCTATACTTCCTTAATTGTTATATCTTAAATTCACGTGGTTGCACATCAATGAATTATATAGTTGAAGTTACATTATTTTATCTTTTAACATAAAATTTTATTATTATACTCTCATTTCATTGGGTGAAGTGTGCACAAGAAAGACTGAAAGTCTCTCTCATTGGCTCAAAATGATCATTATTCATACCTGGACATTGGCCCCAGTGACAATGTTGGGTTTGTCATAAGGTTTACCCTCTGCTTTCATCTTGTTCTGCCACTTCCTTTTGAATGCTAACCCAGCCAACATTATGGCCTCGGATGACCCCACCGTTCCTACTCCAACTGCAGCCTCTGCTTCTCCCAGTGGTGCATTGAAGAGATGTGCTATCATGTTAACACACCGATTCTGCATGCATGCATATAAAATTCGAAAGGTTAGGTCTATTTCACAAAGTTTTTGGCTTTTGCTTTAAGCATATCTTTCTGTCACTTTTATTATCTAATTAATAAGCCTAAAGAAGCCTTGGAATCTAATCTAAGCTGTTTCCCAATACAAATGCAGAATGATCTTGAAAATTTAGAGCCATATGATAAGCCATCGTTCATGCTTAATGAATAAGAACCTTCTCTTGCTTCCCTATGATTACATATTTCTTATAAATCATGATTAAGTTCTAATTCCATTTCATGGGCATTTTTAAGTTTAATTAAGCGAAGTTATTGTGCCTAAAAGGTTGCTTTAACTGCGAGTAGTCCAAATAAGATCTACAAAAACAAAAAACAAAACTCTGCTTGCCTGCCAGTGAGAACTTTATATAGAGCTTGTGACTGAGCATTATATATTTTACTGAATACGGTTTTTAATGATCCATCACAAAGTAGTTTTTTTTTTCTTTTGCTGAATACTGCAAAGCTGAACTGCTATTGATGTATACTCAATACTATTTTCGAAGAAGGTTAGACTCATCCAACAGAAATTAGTTAACAATTTTTTTCTTTTTTCATGTGTCTGTTTAAAAAAGAAAGCATTTTAAAGAGATAGTATGTAAATACTTATATTCTTTTTTTTTCTTTTAATAAAAGGGATTTTATGTTTGATTTATGTCGTATTCTGTTTTAGGCCTCAAGTTTGGTCATTGGTGACTTGCTACTACCATCGTTTTCTTGAGTAAAGATAGGGTCAAATGTTACGGCAAGTATATGTTTGGTGTCTTTGGACCATTAAGATTTATGAGGTTGTGGTTAATGTTCTTCTATGTTCATGAAATTTCATTTCGTTGGACCTAAAAATTAAAGTGACACCTTTATTTTGTATGGCTTGAAGAATGTAATCCAAGGTTTTAAAAGAATTATACAGCCAAGAGCTTAGCTAGTAGCTTCTCTCAAAAAAAAAAAAAACTCTAATTTTCACTAGGAGAATTGGAATCCAATTTCTCCTCTTCAATTAATGTAGCTATCAATTTATTTATAAAAAAGAAAAGAGTCATACAAAATTAAGGAGAAAAGGAGGGGAGGGCATCTAGATTAATTTTCTTCTCTTTTTTCTTTTTTTAATTTTGTGATAATAACCTCTTATCCTAGATATCAAAATATCAACACCCGAGATAAGCCACGAAATTCATCAAAAGCTGAAACAAAGCTTAACAAAAAAACAAAGTCCCAATAATATGAGAAGTGTTCAAATGAAACGCTTTTAATTCTTAGAGAATAGAATTTTAGGGGAACAAGATCCTCTTCAGTTCATCCATTTCATTCATATGACGGTTAAAATTTTATTTTTCAAGGATATAATAGTGTATAAACTATATGTAATTTAAGTTTTAATTAACGTATTAGACTATACATCTTTAGATTTGTAAAATATAAAAATAAACCATGAAATTGAACCATTTCAAATGGAGATGATCCTTTCTCAATTTGAGGATGTGCGAACCAAACATTCACTTATATGTCACAAATGCCATTTTTTTCTCCTAAGTTTATTTATAAAAAAATTTAAAAAAAAAATTATTAAAAAAAATGTATAGAAAAGAAAAACACATCAAGGCCTAATCACAAAATCTACATATCTAAGCAACTTTAAAGCTAACTCTACAAACAAAGATGATAAAATTTTGAGAGGTTCCTTTCTTGATACATTTAAGTTTTTTTATCTGAGAACTTAGTACATTTAAGTTTTGATATGAAAAATTAAGTATTAAAGAATTCAAATCAATGTAAACACCGGCCTACAAAAAGAGATTCTATATAAGCTCCCTTTTGGTAATAATGAATCAAGTCTCTCCAACATCATCAAATGTGTCAATATTATATCATACTGAATGCACGCCTAGTTTAGAGTACTAAATAATTACTCAAGGGTGCTAAGACAACCAACTCATGACTCATGAGGCCAATCCAAATTCCAAACCAACATGATCTGGATCAAACAATTTTTTCAGTTTGTTCGATCAGAGACAAGTTTTACAATTTCAAACCCGACCATTTTCAATCAAAGATTAGTTCCTATTTGCACCTACCTCAATTGATGAGTTCTCATATTGTTTCACCACACCAAACGTTATTCTTCCTTTTCTTTTTGTCCCTTAACAAAGATCTACTTTGAGATTCAATAGAAATTTTAAGATCTCTAGCAGATTAGATGGATATCTCAAGAAACCCATCAAATTTGCATCGAACTTAATCTCCATAAAACTTGACCACCTCAATAGCACTTAAAACCCGTTTTGTAAGAGATTTCTAGTATCGTTATTTAAATATTGTAGAAATACGTGTGGATGAATACATGTTGTGGTGTTTAAATACTAAAAACTGTTTTTAAACCACTGTCTAGACCAACCTGATCTCTAACATAACCTCAGTGGATCAATCGATAAGCCATGGTGTCTTAATCAATATTGGTTGGATTGATACTCAACTTCTTGTAATTAGATCGATTGATAAGTTGACACTAAACCTAAGTCAGATTGACCTATGGGCCCTATGACTATGAGCACCCCTCATATCATTCTTTTGCCCATTATGTTCTCTTACTAATTTGTATCTACGTGTAAGCGCTTGTATGGCTTAGCACTCACTGAATTCAAACATCATATCAAAATTCGTTTTGTCCTGGTTCCTTAATTAGAGCATCTCATGTATAATTATATATTAAAAAAATGTAAAATATACACATTTTTGTCTAAAAATGATCCATTTCAATCCGTGTATAACTATGTAAATTTACCGGTTTGCTATAGTGACTCGTGTAATTTACATTAACACTATTTATTTTGTTCTTAATTGTTTATTCTTTCTTTATATATTTCAAGGATAAAGGAAGAAAATAAATGGTGGGTGTTATGTATGAAAAAAAAAGTTTTAAAATCAAAAAAAGTAGATATTTTAATGAAATATAATATAAAATAGATAATCTGATTAAGTTTTTTAAAAAATGAATATGTAAAATAAAAAAAAAATAAGTTCTTATATTAAAATAGACAAATTTTTTTGTAAAAACTTATATGAATGCTCTAAAATTATAATCCAACTATTACTTCAAAAAAAAAAATAGAAGTAATAATAACTCCAAAAACACTACAATTTTTTTTTTGGTAAAAGATTTTACAATTATTAATAAAAATTAATCCAATCAACTATTTTAGAAATTATTGTTTCTTTCAAAAGTGAAGACAAACCACATGGTCGCAACTTGCAAGAAGTCCCAAAAAAGCTGTTTATTTTCAAACTTGAAAATCATGCAAAATTGCAAATATCCCACTGGGAGTCTGGGAGGTCAGTGTGAAAGATTGGCAGTAGCCAGTAGGTTCTAGGTAGTATCAAAATGATGAATTGACGAGGGAGGAGGAATGTCAATAATGGCCCCTCTCTCAGAAAACAAGCACCATGCTTTTATGCGTTTTCTTTAGACCGCGTCCATTAGTCCAGTTAATGTAGACAATAATAGTTTATTAGATTTAAAAATTTTAGTGGCCTGTGGCCATCATTGTTGCCCGTGACTCCAGGCGTGAGCGATAAGCTACTTTTGTTTGTAGTTTGTAGTTTTACTATCGTTTTTTTTGTTTCCACCCGAAGTAAAACTAATACAGTAAAAGTAAACACAAATCATAAGGTTTAAAACACTTTTTTTTTTCAGTCCTTTTTTAAGATAAACTTTCCTCCTTTTTTTAAAGGCTGTATGTTTTGATTAGCTTTAATGAAAATAATATCTTCTTAAAAAAAAAAAATAAATCTAGAGTTCACTGTTTAATTGGAGAAATTATAAAGTTCACATGGTAGACAAGTGATAAAGTCCACAATTTCATTAAAAACCTGCCACTTATTTAAAATTGTTGTTAAAAAAATTTTTTAAACAAAAATTAATTACTGACTCCACAATTTTAAACAAATGAAAATTTGTTAGTGGAATGGTAAACGAGTGGCATGATCCACCACAGAACTCTATAATTTCTCATTTAATTGCATCAACTCCATTTGAATGATACACATGTCATCATTCAGATTAGTTTAGTGTAACTAGACACTAAACTCAGTCCCCTTACTTCTAAGGGTGTATATGGGTCATATTGGGTTTTTTTTTTTTTTTTTTACCCAACCACTATAGTAGGTAAAAAAAAAAAAAAATCAACACAATCCAACCCAACCCATAACAAGGGTCCACCCCAATCCACATGAACCATATTGGATCGAGTTGAACTCATGAGTTGGACAATTTTTCTTTTTATTACTATTATTATTAAATTAAGTAGAAAAAAATATATCTCATTTGTCACCTAAGTTGATAAAAAAAATATACATGAACTAGTATTCTAACTTAGTTATAAACAAAATATATCTAACTGAGTTGATAAAAAAAAAATACATAAACTAATATTCCAACTCAATTATAAACAAATAGAAGTGGAGTGGGAGAGTGGGAGTGGAAGATGGCAGAGAGAGAAATAAGATTGTTAGAATTTGTGAGGTAATTGGGTTTTATATAGAAAGAGCCGAATAGGAGAACAAAATTAAATAAAAAAAATTATTGATTATATAATATATTTTTAAATATATATATATATATATATATTTTAAATTTTAAATATATAGGTGGGTCGGGTAGAGTTAGGCGGGTTGGTAATTGTTATAACCCAAACCCAACCCAACCCAACCCACTATTAAAAAAATTTCATAATCCAATCCAACCCACCAACTCCTAAAATGAAATCCAACTCAGCAAATTAAGTTGGATCGATTTTTGTGGGTTGGCTACACACTCCTTAAAATATTAATAATAATGTCAACAATGAATTCATATAACATTTGTGAAAAAGTTAGAAAGAAATTTGTATTCATTGCATTAGCGATTAAATACAATAATATTATAGACACAATTCGCTCTATAACTTTTTTCACATTATTTAAAATGAAGAATTGTGATTAATATAACATCATTTTCATATATAATTATCATTAATATTATTTTTTTTATGCATCAATTATAAATGTATCAGTATATCACTTTAATAATTATATAAAAAATATATATTATTATCTAGGTAACTTGTTAAATAGGAGTGACAATTCATGTCTGTGTGGCGAGCTCATATTATATTAACTCATGAGTTTTTTATTTTATGGATCTACACTAACTCAATATGTTTATTAAATGGATTCCTTAACTCTAACATAAAATTTTTATTAAACTGGTCAATCGCATCGACAAATTTATCAGATTTTATCAAAGAAGAAAAAAATTTAGTATTAATTCAATTGATCTGAACTATAAAAAACCAAACAAATATATATTTTTAATATAAAATTCAAAACTAATACAGTGATTGCATCACAAATAATCATCAAAATTAAAGTATATCTCAATATCATAAATAATCAATCACAATATGTCAAATAAAATAAACCACAACCGCTAATATTAGATCCCAGCAATAAATTTAAAGAAAATGGACGACGGCAACTAGGGTTTTGGGTGATAAAAGAAGTGAGGGACAAGGTTGACAGTTGCTTGGCAACTTATTGTCAAAAGGGTGATGGTGGGTAAGAAAAGAAGGTGAGGTAAGGTGAGATTGAGGTCTAAAAGTGAGATGCAGCCATGAGGCTTGGGAGAATGCAACTAGCAAAGAAAACAAATTTATAAACCTAGGATTTTAAATGATATATTGGTAAAATAGCAGAAGCGTCAAACAGGTAAGCTAGATACAAACACAACATATTTATTAAACAAAAAAAAATCATCATAACGTATATAAGTGAGTAGCCATGGCTGTTGTTAAGTCAAATAAATTGCAGTTGAACGTATGGCACAAGAAAAAGAGTGGGCCCGACGCTTAGTCTATCCAAACGAAGGCAGTCCACGTTCCACAGAGCAGTTTCACCCACTTCCTAGTTCTTACAGTCAGTGTTGGTGGAAAGTCCAATAGCACGACAAATGGGCGGACGGTGATTAAACATGACAATAAAACTTTGTTTGAGTCAAGGCAGGGTCCACTCATCACTGCAGCTCATGGCGCCAATCTCGCCATGCTTATGTCTACGCGTCTATCCTAAGGATTGGGTCGGTTCCAATTTAAAAATCAATAAGTACTGTAATTCTTTTCTTTTCTTTTTATTTTTTAAATTATTAACTATGATGGTTCTTTATTATACCTATTAATATTTGATATAAACAAAATTTGAACTCTCTAAATCTTTCATTTCTCTACAACAAAGTTTTACTAATTAAATTAATTGTAATAAACTATAATGCTAAGGTATTGCCTAATTGTTTCCGTGTAAATGAAAATTAGGATTTTGTGAACTATAAATCTATAATGCTACCAGAGGCAATTGGCTATTGATTACAAAACTGTAACTTATGCTTCTTTGCGTCAGCACAGAGACCAGTGAATAAAAAAAATGTAAATCCAGTGATGACCCTAGAATAGAACTAGCAAATAGATTAATACTAGCAATAATTTGCCACATAAAATTTATTATGAAATTAATAGGTACATGGCATTACTATTTTTTTTTCACAAAAATTATAAGATATGTATCAATAACTAAATTAACACATCTAAAACATATTTGAAGCACAGATTCTTAACTTTGAACTATATGATGAGACACCATATAAAAGTGATGCATCATGCATGTTTTAATTATCCTTTCGTAATTCTGTCTTTTACCTAAAACATATATATCCTTTCGTAAAATAAGCTTATATTATTTTATTCTTTTTTTTTTTTTTTGAGAAATATATATATATATATATATTGAGAAAACTATTTTATTATATTTGAAGTGTAAGTATAGTAAGTAAAGAAACAGACCACATAAATAGTGTAAGTATAATAAGTAAAGGAACAGACCACATTAATAGAAGAGTCGACATGTCAGCACTTTTTTTTTTAGAAGATAGTTATTCAAAAAAAAAAAAAAGGACAAATATTATTTTAGTTCAATGATGTTAACATGTTTAATTTAATCAAAACCCTTCATCTGAAGGCTAGAACTATTTCAGATGAATATATATTTAAAGTCTTTTACTAATTATTAAGTCAATTGGGACCTAATGTGATGGATCAAGATCTTTAAATATAGTAAGCAACACGGGAAAAACATATACTTTTGTGGTCCTGCCAGTGATTGCATCCAGCGATTATGGGTTTGAAACTATCAAATTCAAAGCAAAGCGAAACCGTGTGCTATTTTTTATCACAAGCCTTCACCTCGACATCCTAACTACTCTAGAATTTCGCATCATGTCAACACAAATTTCAAGTAACCTAACCTATAACCTCTTTCTAATTCATAAAAATAAAAGGGAAAATGTTACCGAGTTTTTTTTAGAGAATTAGTTAATAATCTATTTTAAGAAAGTTTCGACATCACTTTTATAGAAAATAAAAAAAAAATGTCAAAATATTAATTATTTTTTTCTTTTTTTATAAAAACTTTCTTTAATTAGATTGTTAACTAATACTCTAAAAGCACTCATTAGCATAACCCAAATAAAAATAGAAAAATGACAAATTAATTAAATACATGTAAAAAATCAATAGTAAATTATTTAAAAAAAAAAAAACTTTTTATCTTTTTACCTCCCAAAAAAAAAAAAAAGACTTTCTAGGAGCTCATTGGTGACAGAATATTTATTAATAAACCATTTTAAAAAATAAAAAGGACTTGCCTGGAGCTCAGTAGTGACTGGATACTCATCCATGTCGACGTAATTCTTGTTAACAGAAGCCATGATGAGCTTATCACATTCGGGCTCCATCCACGTGGTCACGAATGAGGCTAGGTTTAGCCTTGGATTCCCATCCAACATCAGCTCATCGTTAATGATTTGAAATGCTGCCTCCTTAGGGATCGAGTTCTCCGGCATTTTGAATCTAAACCACAACCATATGCATATCACAAAACATGTTACGTGCCCATCATATGTATTTATATGTTTTTCTAATCAAAGTGTGATTATAATTAAGATGAGACAGATCTGAGTATATAAATAAATGTGATTGAAGTATCCATAATTGAATATAGTTCGATCAAAAAAAAGAAAAAAAAAAAAAAAAAAAGAAGAAGAGAGAATTGAAGTATGTAATTGATTAGAAGCAAGATATGATATTAATTATCACCTAGGAAATGAGGTCCGAACATATCGAGATGCAAAGGTTGAGTGAATGGTGAAATCATCAGAATTTGAGGTTGCTTTGGAGAGAACCATGGTGCACAAAGAGAGAAAGTGTATGCGTATGAGAGAGAGAGAGAGATGAACTGAGGAATTGGGCAAAGCTAAAGGGACTTAAAATAAAGTTATAGGACAGTGGTGGGTTTTGCATTAATTAACCCATCAACCAATGATCAATAGATACGTGTAGTGTTCATCAGTTTGGACGAGTGAATTACGCGTAGTTCAAAACAGAAATATTAATCTATAATAATAATATAGAATTGATGAAGCCGACTGACTTTGTATTCCATATCTTATGCCTTCTAATTTTATACACTTCATTATTTCAATATATATTTTGTATTTAATGACATATTATTTTATATTTAAACTTTTTTATGAGAATTAAACCTTTCATTAAAATTAAAATCTTGACATATCATAATTTCTTTTAATGGTAAAATATATTTTTTTCATATAAACTAAATCCTAATAAATGTTTATCGATAACTAACCTACTTAGTAAACTACTTGAAATTTCAATTTAATTTTATTCAAACTAAATTAAATATTGTAATAACCACAAATAATTGACTTAGTCATTCCTCAAGCCTTTTTTTTTTTTGAAAGCGATTCCTCAAGCCTCTTAATATTCATGGGTTCACATGCCTAGGCAATTACTCTTTATAATAATACACACCCAATTGAACGACACTTGGAGATTCCTCCCAAAAAAAAAAAAATCTCTAAGTTTCAAACTTTTAACTTTAGGCCATATAACCAATAAACAAAGTTCTAACAACGCAACCATTTTAAGTACTCCAACCTACCCATTGAATGTAATACTAGCCCAACACGCAATTATTTTGGACGTGTGTACCTGGGCAAAAGAGTAAAAGACAAAGTCTTGTGTTAATGAATGCCTTTCATTTTCCGTCTTTTTCTTCTTTGACCACCGTTTCTCACCCCAGTTCTCTTTAATTTGCAGTACGCGTCAAGGCTTCTCAATTTTATTTTATTTTTAATTCTAAAGTTAGGAATCAGAGATTTTAAATTTTATATATCTCCCTTAAAAATACTAGGAGATGCATACAAGGCTCTTAGGACTTTTTATTTATTTATTTATTTATTAATATTTTCTTAGGGCTTCTTAATTTTTATGAATGAACTATGAAGTTAAAATCATAGGAAACACTTGAATTTTTTGTTATTGATTTAATTGTCTGCATTTTCAATAATGTTCCAATTTTTATAAGGACATCAAAGGCTGGGAAGCAATTACTTATTATCATTCTCTTTTTCTTTTCTTTTCTTTTTTTATTAATATGACTGTAGGTGCAATTTTGTCTGTGTGTACTGTGAATGAGTAATTAACAGATAAAGACAAAAAAAAACCTCATAATATTAGAGACCATATTTCATTTTCTTTTCTTCCCTCCTGCCGATTACTTTTTTTTGTTTTACTTCTTTTTTTTTTTTTTAGGTGAAGGTTTTGATGCCTAAATTTAATTCCGCAGATCGATGATGGCGAAATGTCATAGATTAGATCAGATGCCACTAAATATAGTTTAATAGCTAGCGTGAAAGACAGTTGTAATATGAATTATAGGAAGTTGGGAAGGTTTCTCCTATTCTGGAGCACGTACTAAAGAACTAATGCACTGATCCCGTTGAAATATAAATATATGACAATTATTTGACACATTTTTAAATCTCAATGAGTTTAATACATATGACCACCAGACCCAACTCTTACCCGGGTACAAAAGACTAGAGTCGTGTGCTATAAAATTTGAACCAACTCTGTCTAAGGAAAAGAAAAATCACCAAGAAAG
This sequence comes from Quercus variabilis, assembly GCA_030445155.1. Taxonomy (NCBI): domain Eukaryota; kingdom Viridiplantae; phylum Streptophyta; class Magnoliopsida; order Fagales; family Fagaceae; genus Quercus; species Quercus variabilis. The sequence goes on from CP129446.1 coordinate 55,655,998, forward strand.
CTGGGTGAGGTTACTAGCGAGATGGCATGGGAGTTGCCAACTTGGACTAGCTCAATGACCATAACATAAACCTATATTTTTTTTTTAGATAAGTTTATAAACAAAGTATTGGGTAAAGAAAGAGAATAGGATCCCTTTTTGGACGATGTAACGTGCTCAAATTATTTTATATTTTTATACAGTTTTTAGGGTATGTTAGATCTTGTTTGCAAAAAAAATAATTTCATAATTTTTTAAATTTTAAAAAAAAATTATCTACATGATAATTTCAATAATTTTTTTCCTTAAATTTTAAAAAAGCACGTTTGGTTATTGTTTTTAAAAATAATTTGAAAAAATATACTTATAAAACAATTGGACAAGTGCAAAAATGAATTAGAAGATGTATTGCCAAATGAATTTGAAAAAAAAAAAAATCTTAAAGGTTAAAATAGTACATAATTTTTACTATTTAGTTAATATTAAGATTATAATGTTTTCTAAAACTTTTTAGCTTTCAGTTCAAAGAAAACAAACCATTGACAATATCAACTTTGTAAGTTATCTTTATTTACTTTGAAAACAAATAAAATTTGTGTTTGGAAACTTCCAACCAGATAGTGTTGATTCACTTTTATCTTCTTAATTTGAGAATAAGCTAGTTTCGAGATTAATTATCCATAAAATCAAAACCTTAAAATGCATATAGTAGTGCATTTTTTCACTATTTTTATTTATTTGTGTGTGTCTATATATATATATATATATATGATCTGGTATGCTAACATCTTAGAGATACATAGAGTTTCTCTAACATCATTGCATCTGATGATATGAAACAAAACAATTATATCACCAGGTTATCACTAAAACCTGCTTTCAATTACCAAATCTCATTCAATCAAAGGGAAAAAAATATATATATTATATGAACAATTTAATGGATCCAGAAAGCTTAGGAATGAGATTAATTACCTGGGAAGGGCGGTCCTAACATAGCGAGAAGCAAAGGTTGAGTGAATGGAGTCATCGGACTTTGAAAAGGTGTTGGAGAGAACCATGGTGAAGAGAGAGAGAGAAACAGAGAAACAAAGAAAAAGTGTGAACGAGAAATGCGAAGGAAGAAGAAGCAAGAAAGGGGTGGGGACTGAGGAAGACGTAGGGAGTTAAATAAACTATGAGGAGAAATAGTCACGTTTGAAGTGATGGTCATAGTCAATTAAGAATAAACATTATTTATTTTCTTCAAAGCAAAGATATATTTAATTAATTCATTAATTTCTTTCTAAAGTGGTAGATGGAACCATCATGGCATTTGTATAATGTAAAGTTGCTTAATTTATATATGCTTGTTATGCAAGTGGGAATCGATTTCATCTTTTTGTCTAAAGGTCAGTCTTTCTCTTTGAAGTTTCTAGCTTGGACTTGTTGGAAAGATTCCAACTAGGCCAATCAAATGAGCTGTTAGCCTTTTGGTGAGTGACCCACATGTAAGTGCAACATAAATAGAACTCCGAATGTAATGCTATACTTTACCATCTTAGTAAAATTTAACAGATTGCTGAAAAAAAATATATATTATATAAAATGAAATTGTAGGGTTGGAGACAAAAGTATTATATATTATATACTATATACTTTACCATCTTACTATGTATTATCAGCAGTGGAGCCAAAATTTTATATTCGAGGGCGAAACATAAAACTAGACAACTATTTTTTTTCTATGTATATTAATTATATCCATACTAATAATAATGTACATACAATTTAATAATTAGAAGCCAAAGTATACCATTTCTAAATTTCCATCTTTTTGAATAAATAAATAAAGAGATTAAATTCTATAAGGATGTGGTGTAAAACCCATGTTTTACCCCTCCAATCTCAATATGCCATATCATCTTATCACATATTTAAGAATAAATACAATCACACACAATCAATTCATATAATTATATATAAATCCAACCAAATTGGGAATTTATTAAGATGTTATTAGGTGGGATATGATGTATTGAATTTTAAATAAAATGCTGATGTGGCAATCACTTATTAGATGGTGTAAAACCTATGTTTTACACCCCATCCTTATAGAATTTAATCTCATAAATAAAACGGGTCAATAGTCTTAAACTTAACCATAAATTTAGATTTTTCAAATTAAATTATCACCCATTAAATATAACGTCTAAATTTTAAAAAATATAAATAATTTAAATATTGCTAAACAAAAGAAAAATAATCATTCAAATTTTAATACATGAAAAAATCTAATAAATTACAACCAAATACATGTTATTTTATTTTATTTATAAATTAAATGGTAAAAAAAAGTATAATTTAATCAAATACATTTATAGTATTATGATATATTGATTATTTTAAGAACAAATAAACATACGAGAAAAGTCAAACAAAACAAAATAAACAAAATGAAAATAAAATATAAGTACCTGGAAAAATGGGAGTATCCTGCACAGCTACCCACTTACTTTTGTAGAAAAGATTTTAATCACAGTCGTGGTTGTCTAGTGGAGGACGATAAGGATTGAGGTCTGAAACTATTTATTTACATGTTTAATTACATTGTAAATGACGAAAAACTAGACAGAGCTGTGAAAGAATGAGAGTTGAGATGCCAGAGGGGGACAGAGAGAGCGAGAGAGAGATTCACCCCTGTGCTGTGGTGAATCAAAGCCTTCTTGCAGCCTTGCTCCTTCAATCTTTCTGCTGCTGTGACACAAGTTAGCTCAAAGAGCATTAGTATCCGGTCTCTCAAATGGTACATGTTGATATATTTTAGCATCAAACACCCCATTACCCAGTCTTCTAATGGTAAAAAAAATTTACAAACCATCCCACTTTTATGATGGTAATTGATGATGCTGAAAAAATCACCAGTGAGCCACACGATTCTCGCACACTCGAAACGGCACCTGCACAACACAAAAGCTGAAGACCTTAAGAGGAGTACCAGTGTGGTACCGACCAAATACCCTCCGAAGGTCAAGTTAGAACTTCTCACAACTCTAAAGTGCTAGAGCGGGGTCAATTATGGGTACCTCGGTTTGTGAGGGTATTGGAGTTTTTATAGTAGTAGAGGGTTGACCGCTCTTCCTTGGGCTAGAAGTCTTTTCCTTATAGGAATCCTCATGAGCGCATATTACGGAATCCTTTCCTTGTAGGAGACTAACACTAAGCGTGGGATACAAGACATTTCCTTATATACTCATGCATGGTGATCAAGTCAAGAATACATTGGAGCCGTCAGCTTTAGAGTTGTTAGCTTTGCCTACTCCCTCGTTAGGGTCGTCAACTTCGCCTACTGCCTTGTCAGGGTCGTCAGCTTTAGGGTCGTCAGCTTTGCCTACTCCATCGTCAGGGTCGTCAGCTTTGCCTACGACCTCGTTAGGGTCGTCAGCTTTAGGGTCGTCAGCTTTGCCTACTCCATCGTCAGGGTCGTCAGCTTTGCCTACGACCTCGTTAGGGTCGTCAGCTTTTAGGGTCGTCAGCTTTGCCTACTCCATCGTCAGGGTCGTCAGCTTTAGGGTCGTCAGCTTTGCCTACTCCATCATCAGGGTCATCAGCTTTGCCTACGACCTCGTTAGGGTCGTCAACTTTAGGGTCGTCAGCTTTGCCTACTCCCTCATCAGGGTCATCAGCTTTGCCTACGACCTCGTTAGGGTCGTCAGCTTCGCCTACACCCTTCAGCTTTATTAGTGTCGACTACCCATCTTCATTGCCTAAGGTCAATTCGTCGGCTATGCAGTGAGCTTTGTGGACTCCCTAACATTGTCACTTACTAATGGGTCCCGACGGAGGTTTGCTTACTATCTTCAGCTTACTGCCTTCAGCTTACCCTTCAGCTTACTGCCTTTAGCTTACTACCTTCAGCTTACTGCCTTCAGCTTACTCCCTTCAGCTTACTGTCTTCAGCTTACTCTCTTCAGCTTACTGTCTTCAGCTTACTGCCTTCAGCTTACCCTTCAGCTTACTGCCTTCAGCTTACTACCTTCAGCTTACTCCCTTCAGCTTACTATCTTCAGCTTACTGCCTTCAGTTTACTGTCTTCAGTATGCATAATAGAGTTGACGGATCTTTGGAGATCAACTTATTTTTCCAATTAAAAATTCTCCTTATCAGTTGCCCCCCACTCCATAACCTCGTCAGCTTTAGCTGCCGGGTTATGGAGTTAACATCGTCAGAAAGGTCACTCATGTGTGACGCCTCGAGCAGCCTTTATTAAATGCTTGAGCACGTGGCGCGAACTGATCGGTTCTGTTTTCGGATGAGCCTCTACAGTCAACACGCGTGGGTGACACTATTTTTTAGGAAGGTGACGATCTTACCAAGTCCGTGGCAGACCTAAAAGATGATAGCGTCGTCCTTGCCTCGCTTGTTGTGGATTTGTTCACGAATCCATCCATTTGTGGATAATGGCGTTAGCTTGCTTTTACTTGATGGACTCGTCCACTTGTGGGAGAAGTCATACATTCATCCACTTTATGGATAAGTTCATTCATTTTTGAGGGGTCGTCCGCTTTGTGGACTTAAGCTCATCTACTTCGTAGACTTGGTAATATGCCTGTCCACTTTGTGAACTTAGGCTGATTTGCTTTGTAGACTTTGGTCAAGTTTGTGGATTTATATTAAACTCGTCTACTTTGTAGACTTGGTAATAGGCCCATCCACTTTGTGGACTTACGCTCGTCTACTTTGTAGACTTGGTAATAAATTTGTCCACTTTGTGGACTTAGCAGTAGACTCAATGATAAACTCGTCCACTTTGTGGACTTAATAATTTTTCATTCTTTCAGTTTGAGGTCGTCCACTTTAGACTCATCAATGTCGTCCACCTTGTGGATTTAATAGGGTCGTCCACTTTGTGGACTTATTGAGGTAACTAAGTGTTGGTACCTCATCACCATTTTGGTCGTCCACTTGTATTCGACTTAGTATGGTGATCATCTACCCATAGACGACTTCGGTCATGCGTCTACCCGTAGGTGACTTAACGTAATGACTATTCACCCGTAGGCAACTTTGACCACGTGTCTACCCGTAGGTTGCTTAGCGTAGTGACCGTCTACCCATAGGTGACTTAGTGTAGTGACCGTCTACCCGTAGGTGACTTAGCGTAGTGATTGTCCACCCGTAGGCGACTTTGGCCATGCGTCTACCCGTAGGTGACTTAGCATAGTGACCGTCTACCCGTAGGTGACTTAGCGTAGTGACCGTCCACCCGTAGGCGACTTTTTGGCCATGCGTCTACCCGTAGGTGACTTAACATAATGACCGTCCACCCGTAGGCGACTTAGCGTAGTAACCGTCTACCCGACTTAGCGTAGTGACCGTCTACCTGCAGGTGACTTTTTGACCATGCGTCTACCTGTAGGTGACTTAACATAGTGACCGTCCACCCGTAGGCGACTTAGCGTAGTGACTGTCCACCCGTAGGCGACTTTTTGGCCATGCGTCTACCCGTAGGTGACTTAGCATAGTGACCGTCCACCCGTAGGCGACTTTGGCCATGTCTAAATAAACTCCTCTTATTATAATAAACCATGCATTCATAGAAAAAGTAGTTCTTAAAAAGAAAACGAAAACCTGCCCTTTGGGCTTTGTAGCAAAAACTAAAGTAAATAGAAAAACTAAGTATAACTAAAATTCACTAAGGTAAACTAGAAATAAAGGGGTGCTGCTCTTCATGCCATCCTTTTTACTGGTAGTACTTCCGTAGGTGCTTGGTGTTCCATGGGTGGTGTAGCTTCTGTCCGTCCAGCGTCTCCAGTTCTCGCCATCTTCCGCCCTCTGTCCTGTCGCGTATCCTCCTGTCTTTCTCTCTTCTCTTGAGTCAGAAGCGCGTCTTCAGCATTCATGTACTTGGTGGCCCTGTAGAGTACTTCCGACATGGTCTTGGGGTCATTTTTGTATAGTGAGAACAAAAACTTACCCTTTCGCAACCCATTTGTGAAGGCTGCTACAAGTATTTTGTCGTCGGCTTCGTCAATCGATAGCGCTTCCTTATTGAAGCGTGTTATGTAGGATCTCAGCGTCTCGTCCTCTCGTTGCTTGATACTCATCAAGCATGCCATGGACTTCTTATACCTATGTCCCCCAATAAAGTGTGTAGTGAACTGAGCGCTTAGCTCCTTGAAAGTGCTGATAGAGTTCGGCGTCAGTCGGCTGAACCATACCCTTGCGGGGCCCTTCAGTGTTGTAAGGAAGGCCCTACACATGATTTCGTCCGCTACCCCTTGAAGGTGCATCAAGGTCTTGAAGGTTTCTAGGTAATCCAGAGGGTCCTTCACTTCGTCGTAACTGTCTATATATGGCATGCGAAATTTATGTGGTAGGGGGAAGGAATTGACAGCTGTAGTGAACGGCGAGTCGATGCGATTTACCAGATCGTCAAGGTCGCTGGATACCCGTCCTTTGAGGGCATTCATCATGACCTCCATTTGTTCCTTTATTGTCTATATCTCCGTGGCAATGTGTGGTTGAGTTGCATCCGTGAGGGATGGCATGCTCAAATTTTGACGCTCCGGTCTACTAGGAGCATTACTGCTCTCCAGCCTTTCTCGTTCTCTTCTATCGGTACTGGTGCCTTCTTGGTCCTGCTCTTGAGTTCCGTGACCTGCATTTTTCTGGCATAACTGTTCCTCCAGATCGTTGTTTTGCTTAGTGAGGCGTTCCACGGTTGCAATGAGAGTATGCACCTGTCTCTCGAGTGCAGTTGGGCGTGGTTCGTCTCCTTAAATGTTGTTGGTGGTCGCCATCGAGCGAGTAAGTACCATGCAACTCTTTGTCCGGGAAGCGATAATATGGCTTACAAGTCGTAAAAATCTTTCCCACAGACGGCGCTAACTGATGATGCCGAAAAAATCACCAGTGAGCCACACGATTCTCGCACACTCGAAACGGCACCTGCACAACACAAAAGCTGAAGACCTTAAGAGGAGTACCGGTGTGGTACCGGCCAAATACCCTCCGAAGGTCAAGTTAGAACTTCTCACAACTCTAAAGTGCTAGAGCGGGGTCAATTATGCGTACCTCGGTTTGTGAGGGTATTGGGGTTTTTATAGTAGTAGACGGTTGACCTCTCTTCCTTGGGCTAGAAGTCTTTTCCTTATAGGAATCCTCATGAGCGCATATTACAGAATCCTTTCCTTGTAGGAGACTAATACTAAGCGTGGGATACAAGACATTTCCTTATATACTCATGTGTGGTGATCAAGTCAAGAATACATTGGAGCCATCAGCTTTAGAGTCGTCAGCTTTGCCTACTCCCTCGTTAGGGTCGTCAACTTCGCCTACTGCCTTGTCAGGGTCGTCAGCTTTACCTACTCCATCGTCAAGGTCGTCAGCTTTGCCTACGACCTCGTTAGGGTCGTCAGCTTTGCCTACTCCATCGTCAGGGTCGTCAGCTTTGCCTACGACCTCGTTAGGGTCGTCAGCTTTTAAGGTCGTCAGCTTTGCCTACTCCATCGTCAAGGTCGTCAACTTTGCCTACGACCTCGTTAGGGTCGTCAGCTTTAGGATCGTCAGCTTTGCCTACTCCATCGTCAGGGTTGTCAGCTTTGCCTACGACTTCGTTAGGGTCGTTAGCTTTAGGGTCGTCAGCTTTGCCTACTCCCTCATCAGGGTTATCAGCTTTGCCTACGACCTCGTTAGGGTCGTCAGCTTCGCCTACACTCTTCAGCTTTATTAGTGTCGGCTACCCATCTTCATTGCCTAAGGTCAATTCGTCGGCTATGCGGTGAGCTTTGTGGACTCCCTAACATTGTCACTTACTAATGGGTCCCGACGAAGGTTTGCTTACTATCTTCAGCTTACTGCCTTCAGCTTACCCTTCAGCTTACTGTCTTCAGCTTACTACCTTCAGCTTACTGTCTTCAACTTACTGTTTTCAGCTTACTCCCTTTAGTTTACTGTCTTCAGCTTACTGCCTTCAGCTTACTGTCTTCAGCTTACCCTTCAGCTTATTGCCTTCAGCTTACTGCCTTCAGCTTACTCCCTTCAGCTTACTCCTTTCAGCTTACTGTCTTCAACTTACTGCCTTCAGCTTACTGTCTTCAGTATGCATAATAGAGTTGACGGATCTTTGGAGATCAACTTATTTTCCAATTAAAAATTCCCCTTATCAGTAATGTAGAACTATTCCAAACTCAAATAATATTTTTTTATTCCCTACCAACAAATATCTGACTCTTTTTTTTTTCTTTTGTCTCATCCCTCTCCCACTTACTCTCTTCCTTGTTCATCTTCCTCTCTTTCTCTGATCTCTCATCCCTATCTTTCTCCCTCACCTCTTTTTTCTTTTTCTCTCTATCTTCCCTTGAATCAAGCCTCCATGGTGGAGATGTGGCGTGGGACTCATGGATCAGTGGCTGGATTTCATCTTCTATGGTGTGGGTTTCATATTTGGAAGTATGGGTTTCATGAATCAAAGGATGAGTTTCATTTTTGGTGGCTGGGTTTCATTGTTCCTTAGTTCGGTGGTTGTGGTTTTTGTGGGTTGGTGGTGGTGGTGGTGGTGGTGTGAGTAGTGGGCTGATGGTGGTAATTTTGGTTGGGTTAATGGTGGTGGTTGTTGAGGTGGGAGTGGGTTGGGTTGGGTTGGGTTGGGTTTGGCTTGATGGCAGTGGGTTGGCTTGATGGTGGTGGTAGTGGGCTGTGTGGGTAATTTGGTGGGTTGTGGGTTTTGTGTGGGGGTGGTGATTAGTGGTTAAAGAGAGAGATGAAGGAGACGAGAGATAGATTGAATTATATTATTTTAGAGCACTCACAGCAGTGGTGCTATATAGATATAATGCTAAAATTTAACTCCACAAATATAAAAAAAGTTGCTGCAGTAGTAGAGCTAAATCTAAAAATTTTAACTCCACTGATACAGTGCTCATCTATAAATAGATGTGCACTGATTCATGAGAGAAAAAAAATATATATTATTATTTTATTCTTCTCACCCATTAAAAAATCATTTCTTTCTCTCTCTCACTCCGTGCCTCTCTCTCTCTTCCAAATCACTCAGCCTCCTCTCCCAAATCACAATCACTTAACTCTCACTCTGTGCCTTTCTCTCTCTCCCAAATCACTCAGTCTCCTCTCCCAAATCACTCAAGCTCTCATCCTCTCTCAGTCGCTCCAGACCCAGCCGTCCCTCTCACTCTCCCAAAACTCTCTCAAGCTCTCGTCCTCTCTCAGTCACTCTCGACACAGCCGTCCCAAGGCCCCAAATCACTCACCGTCACTCCTCTCTCACTGTTACACTCTCAATCTCTCTCATTCATCGCCGCCGGCCCAACTCAGCCGTCCCAAGCCGCCGATAAACTCACTGTCACTCTCCTTTCTCACTGTCACTTTTCGATGTAGTGTAATCGAAAACCAAAGCATTGACGAGGATGTTGACAGCGTAGGCAACATCGACGCATGGGTTTATCTCCGATTTGTGCTGGGTTTGTCTCCGATTGGTGATTTTGTTTGGTCTGAATTGAGGATTTGGTTTTTTTTTTTTTTTTTTTTTTTTTGCTATGGACTGGTGGTGGTGGGGGATGTTTGTGCTGTGTTGGGTGTGGATTTTTTTTTTTTTTCTGCTATGGACTGGTGGTTGTGGTGGTGGATGTTTGTGCTGTGCAGCTGTGGCTCATGGCAGAGGTGATTGTGGTTGGTGCTGTGTATTTTTTTTTTTTTTGGAGTATGATATATTATTTTATTGTAGTGGTTATATTATTTTATTGTGATGTTTATATTATTTTATTGTGGTAAAAGCTAAAATAGATCTACTGCTGTAGCATGTATGTAAGTAAAATAGATAAAATGATTTTTTGTGTAGCTAAATAGCTAAAATTTTGTCTTCACTGCTGTGAATGCTTTTATTGGGTATTTTAACGAGCAGTAAAATAAAATAGAATTTGGTATAATGGATTTGTTGGAAAATAGTATGATATATAAATAAAATAACTTTTGAGGTAATAAAATAGAATAGTTTGAAAATATTAGATGTCAATGCTTTAAGTTTTTTTTTTTCTTTTATTTATTGAGATAATTTTTAGAGAATTGTTATTACATTCACAATATTTTTACAACAATAATTTTACAAAAAATTCTAAGTGCTCAGTTCTTATTAGTTTTAATTTTAATATACAATTTAAATAACATTTTTGTTTACACATAACAACTAATAACAATTTACATTTTCGGATTTATTGTTAATATATTGTAAAAATATTATAAATATAACATTTTTCTATTAAAATAACTCTGCCTTATATACATACTATTTTTTTTTTCATAAACTTTTGGAGGGACGAAAGCCTCCTTCGATCCCAATGTGGCTCTGCCACTATATGTTGTTAAGGAAGAAATGATGGATACTCGACACCATCAAATATAGATACAACAGTAATAACAAACTCATAATCTCAATATTTTAGAATCATATGTGAATCCTCAACATATCAAAAAAACTATATAAATTGAAAAAAAAAAAATTCTTTTTGATGAGATATAAATTGAAATTTTAAGGTTAGAGACACTTAAAAGAGAAATGATTGATTCTGTACTGTAAAAGTAAAAGGCGAAGCTACTATTTTGATATTTATATTTTGAAAAAATCGTAATTTAGTCTTTATATTTTTATAATAATTAATTTGATTATTAATATTTTTAACTTACTATTAATTTGGTCATTACTATTAAGTTATTAATAAAAAAATGTCTAAATGGTAAAAAGTAGACACGGCGGACAGTATGACCCGGGTTAAGTTGACTGATCTTTCTTGATGACCCGGGTTAAGTTGGAGGAGCCGAATCCCCTACTTGCATCAGCATATGCAACAACCGTATGAGTGGAGTATGACCCACCAGTCACCCAAAAAGGAGATTTGTCAAATGTCAAGTGAGCTGTGGTGTTTTGTCGGTGCCTTCGAATTTGAGACGTTTCGTCCTGTCCCTCGCAAACATCCATAAAAATGGGAACTATATGATCCATTCTTTTATTTTTAATTATTTCCTGCCAAACGTGCTGCATTAAAAAAAAAAAAAATTAGGGTCCATTTACATGGGTTTAAATATGTGATCCATTCCCATAAAAAAAAAAAAAATATATATATATATATATATATGATCCATTCTTTTATTTTTAATTATTTCCTGCAAAAACGTGCTGCATTAAAAAAAAATTAGGATCTACTTACATGTGTTTAAATATATATTTTTAATTTTTAAATAATATTATACATACTTTTACATATTTTTTTTATTTATATGTATTTTTAAAAAATATAAATAACATTATTAAAATAATATTATCAAAAGGACCTTAAATTGCCGGAACAGATCTAAATACCTTTTTATTTTTTTAGATGAATATTGATGGTAAGTATACGGTATAACTTTCATTGAACAATTTCACGTTTGCACCTTTTGCTGCACATACATGCGTATTTTACTTCTTCATAGGAGCAGCTTGATGTATTTAGGGGCCTAACGCGAAAATTAGTTATCTTATTTCATATATAAAATTACTATTAATCAACATGAACTACAAAGAATTTTTTTTTTTATTTAAAGTTTATAAACACAAAAAAATTTGACAAAACTTTTTACATTTGTTGATGTGCCAGATTGATAGTAGTGAGTAAAATAGTGATGTCAGTAGTGAATCTAGTTAAAAACTAGTAAAAGTTTGCTAACTTGACTATTGTGAAAAATGTTGTGAATTTTTTTAAAAAATTTTAGAAGTGTTACATTCAGAATATTTTTCAAGACAAATCTTAGGTGTTAAGTTGCCTCTTGTTTTCTAGTTAACCCTACCACTAAAATTATTTTTTTATTGTCAATAACAACCTTTTAACAATCTACTATTAAGATTTTTTGTAAAAATGTTGTAGACATAACATTTCTTTCTCTTTTTATTTGTTTTCCATTTGATAAGAAAATATTATTTTATTTATTGGTTAATATTTTGGCTTTATTAGTACTATTGGTTAAAATTTAGGGGCCTTTTTTGCACTTGGAGCCTTAGGCGGCTGCGTCAATGACTTATACTATTGAGCCGGCCTGCTTTTTCAATTTATCCAGATAAAATATCTTTCCCCTTTCTAATTATTGGCATTTTATTATTATTAAAATAGACATTTTAATTCATAAATCTAATCTAATCTTTATGTAATTACAGCAAAAGCTTAAACCCAGGCTATGCCATGTGTCAAAATTGAAGTTTTCTATACTTGAAATATGGCGGATTTGTCAATTAATTTGAGATTATATTGACTGATAAAGCCTTGGTTAAGTCATGATTTGTATGCCATGACATGTCTTGATGAGTTGCATGACCTAAAAAAGGTCATTAATTCCTAGAAGACTAACTTAGGTCTAACAAGATGGGTGCCTATATCATAGTCTCATATCGTTATCTAACCTTTCTAAACTTTCTCTGATATTAAATCAATGTTTCTAAATTAGCGAACTATTCTTGTAATTTTACATTTTAAGAATTGTTGAGGTCTATTTTGGTTAACCAAATTAAGGGTCCGTTTGGATGCCGCTGATTTTGCTGAAAACTAAAAACATTATAGCAAATAATTGAAAAATGCTAGCTGATTATTTTTGGGTTTGACTATTGTAGCTCACCTGAAAGTATTTAAGGTATGCATTTTTGTTTTTTTTTTGTTTTTTTTGTTTTTTTTTTTTTTTTTGTTTTTTTCCTTCTATTAACTCCTTTCCCACCCTAACGCCTGTGTCTTTGAGAAGAGAAGTTCACGCCCACTAGAGAAATAAATGAGGAAGACAATTTGGTTCGACGCCAGTGAAGAGCTCATAAGAGAAATCCATAAGGAAGACAACCCAGTCCAACGTCGGCAAAGATCGGGTTCCCTCTGGTGTACTCTTCCTTCTATAAACCCATTTCACCTTCTTCCCCAATTTCACTCCTCTCCCACTCACGACAATACTCCTTGAAACTTGAAGTGAATGGCAGTTGGGAACTGGGACACACATGAAAGAGAAGTTGAATTAGCCTGAGCTAAAAAACCAGAAGCAAAAAAAAGTGAAACCCATTTCCCTGAGGTGAGTTTTCTAAAAAATAAAATAAAATTCATTATTTTCTATCCTGTTTTGTTCGAATTGCAATTCTTGTTAATGGGTTTCTTTTCATTTGCTGGAATTTAGTTCATTTGATCTGATAGAGTGCAAGTTTATTCCTCTCTATTTATTAGTTACTTTGTCTTTTTACAAAAATTTGATCTTGAGGCCACGTTTTGATTGATTGAATTGCTAATAGTCAGTCAATCAATCAGCAATAGTAAATTGGATGTTGTGAATGTGAATCTATAGCTTAGCAGAGGGTTCAGTTTCTAGGTGCTGCACTTGAACTTTCTTGGTTACTGTTTTTGTCATTTTCTCCACTGAGCTGAGAAAGGGCACCCTTCAGTTTTTTTACTTTACCACTTTCTTGGAGAATGTTTGGTAAAATTTTGATTGAATATTTGACCTTTCAATCAAAAATTGAGATTGTTCACTTGGGAAGTTGGTGGCTGTTGAATAAAATTGAATACTCTAGCAATTTTGAATGTATCCCACTATTTTACCATGAATTTCTCTTTAGACTATTATTTATTAATGGTGAATTTGGAATGATTACATAATTCCAATGGTGCAAGGAACTCATGGGAGAGTAAAGTTCAAATAAAATTTGAAAAGAGATGGGAGATTTTTGTAAATTGATGATAGATTAAGTTTATAGCTTGCAAGGATAATGCCAATTGTAGATAATAATGTGCTAATTATAAATTGCTAGGATAGTGCCAGTTGGTGCCATGTTCTTATGGTACAATGCAATTGCTAATAAATATTCTTTGACAAAACAATGGTGGCCTAATTGAAACCTTTTCCTAGAATCTATTAGGGCTACACACACACGTCACTAGGAAATATAACAGGAGGTCCCTAAAGTATGTTAATCAATACAATGGAGCTAAAGTCATTATTACATCCTGAACCTAAAATATATACATTTTTGTTTCCTGGCTAGCTTTGCTCTTGGTCCCAAAATATTCCAACTTCATTAGTTAAGTAAAATAGTTCTAACATCATCATGATTATTACTATGAAAGAGCTTTTCAACATTTGACTTGTATTCATATTGAGATCTCTAGGTAGCAAGTACCATACCCTGCAACAAGGTGCAACCAAGGTTGGTTGCCTGCAATTTCAGTCACTATCATATTCCCCCTAGGTGCATAATGCTTTTAGGATTTTGAATAATAAAGCATTAAATATCTTAAACTAAACTGTTGACAAAGTCCCTAATATATTAATCTTGAATAACCAATTGTTTTAACTTGACCTTAATGGCTATACTGCCACCACTACCATTTTCCATTAAGCTCTTAGGCCAAAAACAAAATGGAATCAAGGATAAACACAATGAAGAGGAATCAGGCCACTAGACAATTTAAGATGTTTTAGCCCATTATCAAGATAGGGGCTACACTTGGCCCGTGGCCTAGGGTACTTAAACCTACTACCATTGTCACACGAGTGTATGACATCACTTATTAAGGGTTTACCCCATTGCCTACCAATAGGATTCAAATTAGTTGACTATGCCAATACCTTGAGCATAAGCTACGAAATGAAATATTCATTCTAATTATGGGGCTCAGGAGGCTAATAATCAAAAAAAGTAAAATGAAGGAATTAGTCTATCTTAATTTATATAATTTATGACGTACTCAAAAAAAAAAAAAAAAAAATCTTTAAGCCATTGACATGGAGAGTTTGTTCTAGGTAAGAAACAGTTAAGAGGCCCTTTTGGGAGGAGACATGTTACTGATAAGAGAAACTGTTGTTCCAATTGTAAATATTTGTATCAACAATCCTGTGAAATTTCAATGAAAGGAGATTAAACATGCAATCCAATTAGCTCAAAATAAACATCACACTTACAATTAGCATAAAAAGATAATTAACTCACCAATTAGAATGCGAGCATTCTCCAAAAGTTCAAACTTATATTTTATCCTATCCAATTGTGTATAGCAATTTAAAGTCTTAATCCCATTTTAATAAATATTCTCATTGGTCCCTAGCTAATTGTGCTACCTTTTGTTTTTTGTTTTTTTGAAGCAGATATTGCTATCTTTGAATTAAGCAGCAGACTAGCAATTCAACTTGTTACTAGTGAGATTGCTTATTAGGTTGATGTTATTTAGTTTTCTTATTTCTTCAGTTATATTAATTATTTACATATGCACCTTATCGTCTATTTTTCTTTCTCAAGAGAAAAAAAATGTCAATGTCGGAAACGAGTAACTATCTCTCCAATTCTGATGGCCATTTTTGTAACATTAACAACTGCATAATTAGAATTTCCTTGAAACTTCATGCATTTGGTAGGAGGTTTTATAGTTGTCACTATTGGTCGCCAATAAGTACCATATCCAAGTATTGGCAAAATATTTGTGTTGTGCATTAAAGAACCAATTCGTTGTATTACTATTTATGTGTTGTATTTTATTGTGCAGGATGATGACCATGCATGCAAGTTCTTCAAGTGGTTAGACACCAACATTTGTTGTATGCATGGCGCAGCAACAACACCTATAGTTATAGCAAATTTCAAGTGATTGGAGCATGCGGTGGAAGTTGCTAATGAAGAGTTGAAGCAAGCACATGCCCTGATAGATGCAACATTCAAAAGGGAGCGAGTTGCAAAACGAAAGACTGAAAAAGCCAAGGCTGCACGCAAGATTTCTAAAGAGAAAGCAAAGAAATTGACAATGCTCTAGTAGTCTCTTAGGTCATGTTTGTAGTATTACTTATCTTGTCTAGTAGGTTTGGGGAAGTCGAAATCAGGCAGAGGTGTTTGCCATAATGGGATGTGTATGTATGTAATAATATAGACTTGTATTATTACATTTGTTTTCTATGTTAATCATACAACTTATTCTGTATTGCAAGTAACAATTTATGATATGTATGTAGTTGTACTTCTTAAAACAATGTGGAGATGTTTGATGGAGATAATGTTAATGGTCAAGTTGATGGAGATTGTAAGTTCTGTTGTTGTATATGTGTGTCTATATATACATACATACATATATATATATATATATATTATATTTATTTATCTATATACACTTTGCCAGTAGTTGATAGCTAGAGTTCTTGGTGTCTTTAAAACAAATTGAGGGTAGATTTTGTTTTCTTTATTTTTTATTTTTTAAATTCCTGGCAAATTACTGTTGCAATCTTCAAATCCATTGAGTTTATCTCTTGTTCAGATAAGATTGGAGTCTATTCAAAAGTCTCCTGTAAGCTTGAAATCTACTCTTGCAATACTGATGAGTTTCACATGTAACGATATATACAAATTCATAAATCAAATGTATTACAATCAAGTTTTGGGAGCCATTAGATCTACTTTCCAACAAAAAATCACCATAAAACAAAATGGCATTACATTGAAGTTTGTGAACCATCAATTATGATCCCCACAAAAAAATTACCATAATGTTAATGGTATTTTCAACCACACTAATTTCTATTGTGACAAAAATAATAGTCACCATAATCAATTAAGGAGAATATAACTTCCGTAACAACTGAAGTCCTACGATGGACACATCCTACATATCGATGCTATGATATCGTTTCGAATCTCTTTCATCTCAGCTTCGTCCAAGAAAGAGATCACATGTGCCATTCCATCGCGATGATCTCCCTCGCTACTTCCATATGTGCCTTCTGCATAATGCTCATGTTCAACATCATTGTTTTCATGTGCTCTAATAAAATTGTGAAGAACCATTGTAGCAACAATGATGCGATTTTGAGTGCGTATATGAAAGGGTGGCATATTTCTCAAAATTCTCCATCTATTCTTCCAAACTTCAAAAGTTCATTCTGTGACTGAACGAAGTGATGAATGGAGATAATTAAATTTCTCCTTTGGACAATGCAGCTCTTTATCTTGTTGAAAATCAGGGATGTGGTACCTCTCCCCCTTATATGGTGCAAGGAAGCCTTTCTTCATAGGGTACCTTGAATCAACAAGATAATACTTTCATGCAAACGAACACGTTTATTACATTAGCATTTTCACTACATAATACATACTTTAATACTGTAATTAAACTGCATATTTACAAACCAGTTGAAGGTTTTGGGAAGTTGTCACTCTCATTATTGAGGTAGCTTAAAAATATTCTTGTGTGTGCTGATCCTTCTCATCCAACACACACAAATGTGAATTTCATGTCAAAATCACATGCGCACATGCAATTCATTGTTGTGATCCCTTTCCTTCCTTTGTATGGGTGTTTTTCATCAATTGGTAAGACCACAAGGATGTGAATTCCATCAATCGCACCAATGCAACCCTAACCATTGCCACAAAAATACCATGTGAAATGAAATACGTGGTATAACCATAAAGATAAATTGAATAAAATCAAGTCAAGATATCAAATTCACGAAGTCCCTTAAAATGTGGCCCTTATCGTTCTGAACTGCGAATATATGATAGCACATTACGAAATGTAGGATCAGCAGGCTTGATGATGTTTGTTGCCATAATGGTGGCTAACAATGTAACTACCGTGGCCACGTGTCGATGCGCTATCTCACCAAAATGCTGAAATCCATCCTGCACCATTTTGTTACCCATGCCATTACCAAGTACCACCAATGTCATTGCCACAGACTCTTCAAAGCAAACTCTTTTGGTACCGTCATATTCATGCTAAGTGCGCAATCTATTACATAATTGTTGAAACACATGACTTGATAGTCTAAAGACATTGCGACGTTTCTGCTCATTTCCATTTAAAATATATTGTACCCATTCATACCCTGGTTGTATATTTGTGTACATTGGTACTTTGTTCATATAGGTCTCCACGTAAGCTACGACAGTTGCACACCTAGCTAAATATGCTACGATTACAATGTCGTTGCTCATCTCAAAGTCTGCGTCCCTACATATGTTACCGACTTTAATTGCATGTACATAGGAATGGCAACGGGTCGGGTTCGGGCCGGGTTTTTTCATACCCGGACCCGACTCGCGGGTCAAGACCCACAACCCGAACCCAGCCCATTTACTAAATGGATTTTTTTTTTCGGGGCTTGGACCCGTCCCAGCCGGGCCCCACGGGCCTCGCGGGCCCCGTTAAGCCCTACCAGATTTGGGCCCAATTAGCGGCCTAAATCGTGGCCCAACCAAAAAAAAAAAAAACAAAAGAAAGAATTGAAGAATAAAATACTTTTATTCTTTGCCACCTCTCTCTTCCCTCTGCAACATCACCTCTGTGCCGACCCATTGCCATTGCCAATGAATTGGATATGCAAAGTAACACAACACAGAAATTCAAAGAGTTTTTAACAAATTCATCATTGTATCAAACTACCTAAGATCTTCAAAGGAATCAATAAAAAGATCATTTTTATATATATATATATTAAATGAATGCAAATATAATACTTTCAAAAACCGAAACTTGTTTAATAATCATAGCTAGAAACTTGTATGTAAATTGAACTCATTTTGTGAACTTTTACAATCAAAATTAAGAAATGAGTAACGAATCAGTAACCTATCCCCAGTCCCCACAAGAAAACCCATACCCAAAAAAAAAAAAGAAATTTCTTCCTTGCGTTGTGTTCTTATTGTACCCACTAAAAAACAAACCCATAGAAAAATCTTAGTAGCACCGTAATATCATAATCAAAACAATTGCAATACCTTGAGACGAAATCAGAGAAAACAGAGACGAAATGAACCCCGAAAAAAAAGAAAAAGAAAAGAGAGAGAACGAGGTGGTTCGGTGCAGACACATGAAGGGAGCAAGGCGGCTGGGCTGAGGCAGTGAGGCATGGGAATGAATGGGGCTGTGGCCGGCGACAGTGATGTAGGGATGAGAGTGACTAAGGGAAAGTGTGTGAAGGTGAGGGAGGGACTGAGGGAGGCGTGAACAGATGCTACTGAAAAAAATGAGGGACTTAGCTTAGGGTTAGTAATAGATATATATATATATATATATATTGGGGTTTTTTTGTAATTTCATGTCAACCGGGTTATATCCGGGCCGGGTTTCGAATTTTTTTATAAAAACCCGGACCCGCTTCGGGTTTTTTTTTTAACCCATACCTGACCCTATTTCTAATCGGATCGGGTAAAATCCGGCCCATTAGGGTCGGGCCGAACCGGGTACCCGCGGGTCAGGCAAAAATTGCCATCCCTACATGTACAAAATCTGGAGTGATACTATAATATGTAGGCTAAAAACAAATTGTTAAACTTTATTGAACCTTTATTAGTACTAGGCTAAAAAAGGTGGTACTAATAATTTTAATATGACCATATAGAGCTAAGCATATGCTTTCATAATTTCATCCAAGATTACTAAAAACTAGTAAGTTACCCGTGTAATGCACAGATAATTTTGTAATATTTTATACAAGACGGTTTTGGATTGTATTGTACATATATTATAAAAAAAGTAAACTAAATTAGAGTAAAGAAACATATACATTTTGAGATATTAGAAATTAATTTAGTAGTTTCACTGCATATTTATAGCCTTTTCAAGGTAAGATTATTATTATTTTTTTTTTTAAATCATGAAACCAAAAATAAATGCAAAAGAGTAACGGGACCATGAAAATCAACTAATTTGTGTTGTGTTCACATATTTAATACTATGAAATAAAAGTATGTTGAACTCTTTCACTCATCGATAGTGCGACATTAAAACATAGTGTGGTTAAGTATGTATGTATGTGTCTTATAGATGATTTAAAACCATGGTAGAATATGGTTTTATATTGCGTACCAAATATTCACTCTACTTATAGACCCAAAACAAAAACTATCCAACCAAATGACCCAAACCTAAATCATATTTAATCCCTTAATTTAAAAAAAAAAAAAAAAAAACCCACAAGGGTTTTAGCGTCTTGATGGTGGTAGGAGGCCAATATGACGAAGGCAGCCGCCTCTTAGATTTCTCTTTCTCTCTCTTTCAAATTTTTTGTCAATCTCAAGTCTTTTATTTTGATAATATATACAATGCATTTTATTTAACAACCCACAACATTTTTGTGTTTCTATCTCTCTCCAATGCCTTATCTGGTTAGTTATTACTATTAGTTCTTAATTATTATTTTTTTGCTTTTTTTTTAAAAAATATATTAAAATGGTGGGTATGCTAAAAGACATGAAAAAGAGAGAAATGTGTGATGTAAGTTTAGGAAATTAATGAGAGATTAATGAGTTAACAATAAAATAAGTTAATATAAACTTTTGAGTAACAGTAAAAAAAACTTAATGAATGAGGTTAAAAAAAAAATGTTAAATGCAAAATTAGAGCGTTACTTGGCAAGACTTTATGCACTTCCGCATGAGATCTCTGCTTTATATATATATATATATATATATTGATGATTATTCCTTTATAACTTCTAATCACTAATTAGCATGAGTCTTAAAAAACTTTGTGATAGGACTTTATTATTCGTACAAAATAAGCATAGATTTTTTTTATCTTTATTTTTTTAAAAGGATATTGCTATTGTGTTCATCCTTATAAGAATTTAAGCACAGATTAAATTTTCATTATTTTTGACAATTTTTCTTTGATTCCTTTATAATTTATATATTGTGTTGGTTTAAATGAATTTTTTCTCAAGCTTTCAGAGGATGGACTTTAGATAAGATGTTCAACTTTTATACGCTAAGCATTAACTATAAGTCTTGTACATGGAACAAATCAAGATAAGAAATTAAGAATATGGTCCATTTTGGTCGGCCGTAGCTTAATTTGTCTTAACATCAATTCTCTCTTGCCGAAAGTTCGACTTATTTTAGGCGAAAGTTTCCTTGAATATTACTTGTATATAAAATTCCAAGATCATTAAATTGGAATAGGACCTTACTGACCTAACCAATTGGAATAGGATGAAATTTCTTCCCATCCACATTAATTTTTGTGTACACTCCAAATTTTTTCTGCATCTCATAATGATACGTTGTGAAAAGGTGTTATCCAAGTCCAACATGATTGAGAGTTGTAGTTGAGATTATGGCCCATAAGCTTTACTATTAAATATTTTGCAAGAAAATTAAACACTCATTTGATGTAACAAGAGACTATGGAATTTGACACTATATACACTGGGGTTTGTTCTTGATGTTGTGAAATTGCTGTAGGTACTAAAAACTCTAGTTTCATTAGTTGGCAAGTCATGTTATTTAAGTGTGAAAAGTTTACAATGGAAAACTTTTATGTTTCTACAATAAATGTTTTGGAGACAAAATTTTTAGTCCCCTCATCCCATTGGGACCCCCCTATTAATACAAAGGAAAAAGGGTCCAATATTCCTAAGTGTGGCTTAGTTACATGGAATTTTTGTGCAATTGTGCCTAGATTTTTTTAAAAAATTTAATTATAATTTTAAACTCTGATTAGGTGATTTTTATACAATTTTTGTGGTTTGATTTTGATTTATTAAAGACATATTAGCCAAAAGAAACGAAGGTAGAGTTATTAAAGAAATCTATACTTTCAGATTAGCAATTACCGATGGCCAATGCTACATTGTCATTTGTGGCTGTGGTATGAATAAGCGATATGTTGTTTGGGCGACTAATTGAGGCAAAGCAATTAACCATATTAAAAGGGCTTAGCAACTTTTTTTCTTTCACCTTTGCCATTTGTGATATGTATATGCCTTTTTCATTAGGATTTCCCTTAATTATGATAAACATATTAATTTTTTTAAAGGATGTTCTATATTTATTGAATGATATATATATATATATATATATATATATATATATTGTTTTCCTTGAGCTAAAGCAGTTGCGATGGAAGTGCAAAGTGGATGGTTTTTTTTTTTTTTTTAGTCCTTGAGTATTTTGGGTTGTTTCAACTGAGTAATGGCTCTTCTTAGGCTCTTAAAATTTTTGGTTTATTGATTTTGCTATCTATAACTCGATTCTTATTTACCTAATAAAGTTTGGAATTTTTGTAAGTACACTTGTTTTTCAAGAAAATGAATAGAAATCTCCCTTCATGTTCATGCTCATGTTAATGTTCATATTTGTATCTTTTGCAATACTCAATAAGTTGTTTACTCATTTTGTGAATTATCAATTGTAGTTAAAAAAAAGTATAAATACAATACTATTCAATTAAACTAACATGAAAAATTAAATCTATTAGATTAAAAAAATGGACATGAAAATGAAAATTTCACAAAAAATTTCTTAAATAGAATTAAAATAATTTTTACTCAATAATTTTTATCAAGCAATCATGTACTGACTAACAACATTCCAATAATTATGTGCATAATGGGGAGATGAAATGGTTGTTTAGTTTATTTAAGAAATGTGATCTAGCTAATAGAAATTAAAAAAATACAATAACTTTCATGCGTAGTCATGAATTATACCTTTACATATATTTTATGCATTTTATGAGTTTTATTTTATATAAATTTATTTCATAAAATTAACAAAATTTATCATAAAACCCTTCTGTATATATAATTTTTATAAATTTTTAAATCACTACATAAAAATGAAAGAAGTTTTTTCCCAAAAAAATTTCTCCAGTCATAATATTTACCAAAAAAAATCATACAAAAAACAATTGTGCAATGCATGGGCCAATAACCAATCTGTATATATAATTAAAGTCAAATTGAGAGAAAATCCAATTAGATTCTAAAATTGGATTCCAATTACTGTCTAATTTTTCACCATGTGTCCAATTTAAGGTTTTTTTTTTTTTTAAATGATTCCAAATACCGATGGACTCACCATTCCAAATATATTGCAATATACTAACTTTTTTTTATTATTTTTTTTATGAGATAGTGGCTTCTAAAAAATGGCCATATATGAGACTGTGATTTCATGAACAACATGTAATCTATATATATAATAATAAGTGAATTTGAGAGAAACTCAAATTAGAATTTCAAATTAGAGTTTCAATTTTGTGCTATGTATCTTAAATTATTTATTCTTAAAGAATTTTATTTCTTAATTTTATAATCAAATGTGGAATCACATTATAAATATTTATCCAAATAAGTTATTAAGTACCAAAATATAAAGAGCGTAGAATAAATGAATCGTAAAAAAAAAAAAAAAAAAAAAGTACTTCACAATAATAAATAAATAAATAAATAAACATTGACAACTTTAAGTGTATCCATGGATATGCATAGGGTTACAAACTAACTTTAAATAAAATGATGGTAGGTTGCTATACATATATATATTGGAGTCTAATTTTGCTCCACGTGTCTTATCTAATTTTTAAATATATGTGTCAAGTGAATTATTAGGTGCAAAAATCATAGAGTATAAATTCAATTAGATTCTAAACTGAATTTTAATTGGAGTTCAATTTTGCGCCATGTGTCCCATCTAGTTTTTTAATTTTTGTAGCAAGTGAATTATTTGGTATGAAAAACTAAAGAGTCTAGATCCAATTAGATTCTAAATCATATATATAATTGTGATTATTTTTAAATGTACATGTGCATATGCATGGGGTTATACACTACTTTTATTAAACTGATGTATCAATTTTTAAACACAAAATAGAAAAATAATTAGGAAATTGATTTATTACCTTGTTGACATGACACTAATTATATTCATTAACATGTTAGTTTTCAAGATTTTTATAATATAATTGGTAATAACTTTAACTTTTTAAAAAATTGATAATGTAAAAAATTGACATTTGGCTTCTTTTTTTTTTTTTAATAATTTTCATTTTAAAATTAGGTAAATAGTATTTTTTTTTTTTTTTTTAGATGATGTTCATGAGAACTTTAACTAAAAAGTCAAGACTTAAACCCCATTTGGTTGCTGAGAAAGTAGAGGACAAGAAAAGATTTTTTTTTTTTCTGCTAATAAAATGACATCTCATTTACTTATGGAGATGCAATTAATATATTTTCAAATATTTTATTTTATTTTCTAATTAAGGACACGTGATAATTCAAAGGATAGATTAGATGGCATAAAAATATTATTTTGATATTAATGTTAGATAAATCAATTCTTTTCATGTACCGCTTAATAATAAGGATTATTTTGACACAATACCAAAAGTTTCGATACAAATTTGACATGTTTAAGATGTTGAAAACCATTTTGTTACATTGTACAAGTGTTAAAGACTAAAACGGTAATGAAACATGTTTTTTACATATTTTTATTAAAGATTAAATTTTATAAGGATGTGGTTTAAAGCCTAAGTTTTACATCCTCTAATCCTAACATGCCACATTATCTTATCACGTATTAAAGAATAAGCATAACCACACTCAATCAATTATAATACTCATATGAAAATTTAAACAAATTGGGAGTTTATTAAGATGTTATTAATTGTGTTGTTATGTATTGAATTTTAAGTAAAAAGCTGATGTGATATTTCTTATTGGATGATGTAAAATATGAATTTTATACCCCATTCTTACCAAATTCAGACTCTTTTTATTAATGTACTAAAAAAAAAATTATTAGTTGAATTTGGAAACTAATATCCTATTTGGTTGTAAGGGAGATGAAAAAGAAAGAAGAAAGGAAAAAGTAAGGGAAGGAAAAGGGAAGAAGAGAGAGTTGTACATAGAAGGATTGCATTAATACAATTTCTTCAAAAGAAATGTCTTATTTGAAAAAATAATGGGACCGTCTGAAGGATTGTGCTAAGAAAATTTCTAGAACACA
Organism: Quercus variabilis; assembly: GCA_030445155.1. NCBI lineage: Eukaryota > Viridiplantae > Streptophyta > Magnoliopsida > Fagales > Fagaceae > Quercus > Quercus variabilis. Next base: position 55,680,746 of record CP129446.1, read on the forward strand.
AACTTTTCTCAAAATTATGGGTTGTGAGAAAAGTATGAAACTTCATCAAAAAAGAAAAAGTATGAAATATTGGCGAATTGGTCAAATTGTGTATTCTCACTTTTTAATAGAAAACTAAAAAAGTGAAAATGTTTGGGACCATCACAGCATATATTGATATAGAAAAGCTTAATGAAAGAGGTAAAAAATGCTAAATGTAAAATTAGAGCACCACTTGGCAAGACCTCATACACTCTCGTATGAGGTATCTGCTTATATATATATATATATATATTGATTGTATATTCAAATCTAGAGAGGAAAGTATAGAAACTCACTGGCACTAGGAATCAGATAAGTTGTTTAGCAAATCCATTCTTTGTTAGTTGCTTTGAAATTTTGTTGGTTGGGAACTAGTGCATTCAACTTTTACCTGCATAAATGAAGTCTAAGTCAGTTCAACATAATGTAGCAATTCTGGCAAAGCATAAGAAGAAACAAAGAGAAGCAACAAAGAAAGGGAAACAACCACTGATAGAGCATAAGAAGAAATATCAATCAAGTTCATTCATTCTACAATACCCTACCCAGTTTAATACCCTAATAGCACATCAGTCCAATAACCAACTTCCTGACTGTCTTCCCAATCTAGCTGTGTAACCATCTTGCTAGCTAAGCCATTCAACTGATCCTAACTAACTAACTACATTGTACTAATTCTAATACAATACAATGCTAATGTAGGCACACCTCCAATACAAGTATATATACACTAAAGTACAAGTACACAATGCCAGCTAAGCAATTACAACATCATCTATAGCACAGTTACATTGTACACTCTAGCAGCACTAACACAGCCCACCTTATCAGCTACACACGCATGCCCCATCAGCAACACACGCACCCCTCATCAGCAACGCACGCACACACACCTCATCAGCACCATATGCATGCTGGTTGTCCCTAATGTCTGAGCAGAGATTTGGACACCAACAATACAATCCAAAACAATCTAATGAACTGACAACAAACATATAAACCTTTGAAATGAACAAAAATGTCGGTTTCAACTATTACCAACATTCTATTCAAAGTAAGAAAATGAAAGGCGAAACTACATTGTTGGTCTCTGCAGTTTGCTTTATGTGCGCAATTAGTCCCTTAATTTTGAAGCGAGCACAATTAGTCCCTTAAATTTTAAAATTGAGTTGTATTGGTCCTTTTACTAATTGCCGTTAACTGTATTACTTACGTGACTAACGGAACAATGATTGGACAATTTTTTCAATGATGTGACATATTTTTTAATGATGTGGCATGTTTTTAATTAAAAAATTATAGAAAAGCTGTCAGATTCCAAAATATCCAGACATTAATTTCTTTGGGAGAGGCTCTCCTCTCGTTTAAAACTCTCCCATTCTCTCCCATTTTAATATAGATGAAGGACATGTGGCAGATAAACAATCTAAAGGCTAAAAATATGCCACGTCATTCTCTCAATTTTTTTTGTCTCTTTTTCCCTTCTTTTCCTCTTTCTCCTGTCAACACTCTCATGGTCTGAGCATCAGAGGTGTTCAATTCAAAACATGCTGGAAATTTTTTGTTGTAGTTTGGTTGCGTGCGACTACGAGGGACACCCCCAAGAAACTGTGGCAGTTGGGACTGATGTGGCGGTGAGTGCTATGGCTAGAGCGTTGATGCCGTCGAGGCTAGCTAGGTTCGGCAGTGGCGCATGAAACGGAGGTCCTTCAATGAGCTTGCAGTAGAGCGAAACTAAATAATTTGGTGCATTTGGTTCGACGGCAGAGGTTGGGTTTTTTTAATGTGGGTTTGGTTTCTCTAGATTTGCGAATATGGGTAGAATTGCATTGTGGGTGGTTTGATGGGTTGATAGTGCTTTTTATTTTAATAGATGGTAGTTTTGGAGAATTGGATCAGATTTGATGTGAGTTTCGGGCATGAGAATTCACAGATAAATCCCACCATCAATAAAAGTTCATGTGTTTCAATCAACGGAAAGGCAAGTCCTGCGCCCTTGCCATCGTTTCCGATTTGCTGCAAAGTCGTTGTAAGACGCATATCATCTCGAATGGCTCCATCCTGTTTGCTCAAAGTCGTTGTTCCATCCCACGTGTTACCTGCACCAATTTTCACTATAAAAACTAAAACCTTTTCAAGGCGGTCTTTCTGTACTCATTTCTCTTTGTGGTTTTTCTCTACCACCCTTTTCTTCTTTCTTCGTTCCTCACATTGCCGGTGGCTAAGATTGTCACCTGGGAATCTTGGGCTTCCCTTTATTGGTGAGACTTTGCAACTTATTTCAGCTTACAAGACTGAGAACCCAGAACCCATTATCAATGTTCCTTCAAAAAAAAAAAAAAAAAAAAGAACCCATTATCGATGAGAGGGGGAACCGGTTCGGCCCCATATTGCACACTACTATTTGGAACAATTTGAAGTATAGGTTATTTGATGTTACTATTTTGAACATGTAAATTTAGTTAGTAATTTTTTAATTAAAAACATGCCACATCATTAAAAAAAAGTGTCAAGTCATTATTCCGTTAGACACGTAAGTAACACTGTTAACACTCGTTAGTAAAAGGACCAATATAATTCAATTTTAAAACTTAAGGGACTAATTGTGCTCGCTTCAAATTTGAGGGATCAATTGCGCACATAAGGCAAATTTCAAGGACTAAAAGTGTAGTTTTGCCAAAATGAAATAAACAAAACCCAAAAAGAGAGCGCTACCCAACATTCTATTGACAATTTTTGTTAAAAAGCCAATATCCTGAGACTATTAAAATGTAAAACGAACTATATATCAGCTTGAATCTCCCAATAGCAGTAAGAGAAAAAAGCTCCACATATTCTTGTTGGAACACTGGAAAAATAATAATAATAACCTTTTCTTATAGATGTCTGAGTTTTATAGTTGAAGTGGTGTTCTAGACAATTTTATATGCTGGTAGAATCTATATAGATAAATATACTAACACATTTCATCTAAAAAGGAAAAATTGATGGTCCTTAATTGACCTGTAATGTGATCACGTATATAGCCTCTAGTACTTGGACTTGACTTAATCCGTAACTGGTTCACGCTCAATTGAATTCATGGAATATTGGAAATTCTACCATCCAAAAACAGATAAGTTTTGAATAACACTTACGTTCAGCCTATAAGTTGTGTTCTCTTTATTTATGACTGAAACCAAGTTACCTTCACAGTGAAGGTTGATAGAGAGGGGGGCACACCACTTGAATTTATGATTGAAAAGTTAGACATCAATGGGTTCAATACAGTTCAGTTTCAGGAATGGAACAGAACCAGATTTATTGCCCCATACCTATTTTGTGCACGTCTTAAGCCTGAGGATCAACCTACACCAGTGAAACTTACTACAGATGTTATTGCCTCTTTCTTTTCTTTTCTTTTTTTTTCTTTTGTCAACCTACACCAGTGAAACTATTAATCTCAATATTTTACAAACCCAACTTGTAAGGTTTACAAATGTAATTTTAGAGTGAAAGAGAAACGACACTGAACAGCAACCATATATCTTGTATTTCTTTCATATGTATACATATGATGATACTTCTTCATTAGAGCACTCACAGCAGTGGTGCTATATTGCTATATAGCAATATTTTAGCTCCTCAAACACTAAAACCAAGCTGTAGCAGTAGAGCTAAATCTATTTGTTTTAGCTCCATTGCTACAGTGCACATCTATAAATAGATGTGCACTATTCATTAGAGCTAAAAATAATAATAATTTTTTATTCCCTGCCCCATTAAAATATTACCTCTCTCTCAACTCTGATCATCTCTCAACTCTCACCTTTCTCTCTCTCAACTCTCTCAGCTCTCTCTCAACTTCCTCTCACAGCTACCAGCCCACCCCCACGCCACCGGCTCACATCACAGATCCGCTGCCGGCTTACACCGCAGACCTCGCCGTCGATCCACGCCGCAGACCCTGCCCTCCGATCCACGCCGCAGACCCCGCCCTCCGATCCACGCCGCAGACCTCGTCCTTACTTAGTTTTTTTTTTTTTTTTTTTTTTTTTGCTGTGGGCTGTGGTGTGGTGGTGGTTATGGTTGTGTGGGTAGATCGGCATCGGTGGGTGGCCGGGTTTGTCGGCATCAGTGGATTGTGGCTGGTTTCGTCGGCATCAGTGGGTGGCTCGGGTGGGTTTCATGGTGGTGGGTGTGGGTGTTGCCGCCGATCAACCTTAGACCCACACCGTCGATCGGAGTGCTTGCTCGTGGATATTGGGTACTTGACTTGGAGATTTGGTTTTTTTTTTTTTTTTTTTTTTTTTTTTGCCTGCTGTGGACTACTGCTGGTGGTGGTGGTGGTGTTAGTGGTGGTTGTGGGTGTGGTTGTGGTTATGGGTGTGGTTGATGGTAGAGGTGGTTGTGGCTGTGGATGTTTTTTTGGTAGGGAATATATTATTTTATTGTAGTGATTATATTATTTTATTGTGATGTTTATATTATTTTATTGTGTTGAAAGCTAAAATAGATCCACTGCTGTAGCATGTATGTAGGTAAAATAGATAAAGTAACTTTTGGTGGAGCTAAAAAGCTAAATTTTTAGCTCCACTGCTGTGGATGCTCAAGATCTTCAATGTTTCGATTTAGTTATTATTTTGCTTGATTTTGTTATTACATTCATGGTTTTTAGACCTAGACTGTTCATTGAACTGTAAAAGAGAGAGGTTCAAGGTTTTTAAGGTTGAACTGGGGTGAAACGTGATGACGTTATAATTAATTTAATAATTATTTAAAATACAAATTAATTAATTAAACTTAAGAGAGGAGTATTCTTATTATCTTTTTTTTTTTTTTGGTTAACTATGGACTTATTATAAAAAAAAGTGTAGGAATTTTTTGTTTTTATATTTTCAGATCAACGTGGCACTCTAATTTTTATAAAAGTAAAAAAAAAAAAAAAAAGTTGAATAGCTTAGAAATCAAAACGTGGCATTGTGTTTCTCAAAAAAAAAAAAAAAAGTGGCATTGTCACTTCTTTTAATCTTATCTGATTACCTCCGCCTTCCTCCACTTTCTTTTAATGCCCCACCTACCTCCACTTTCTTTTAATCTTATCTGATGACTTCGTTGTTCTCTACTTTTCAGTTTTCAGTCTTTTCTTTTCTCTTCATCAGTTTTTAAGTTTAACTCTACCCTTTCTTCTGCAGATACAGAAGAAGCATTAACGGCGACGCTAAGATGTAATCTACCAAAAAAATATTACATTTTGTGTTTGGGGGCATAAGTAGGATTTCTTTCTAGTAATTTACTAAGAATGTTTTTTCTCTTTGTTCCCTTAATTTTATTTCTATATATGGGTCGGTTTTGAAAATCAGCTCCGACTGTGTCATCGCACCGCGTCGGAAAGGTCATCAAGTTCCGTTCGCCGGCATTGGCTCGTTCAGTCGGCCCAAAGCTCGGTACGGTTTGGTCGGTGAGGATCCGTTTTTCTGTATTTTTTTTTTTTTTTTTTAAGTTCAGATTCAAAGGGAAGTAGGGAACCGTGAGAAGCAGTCTGATCATGGTTCTCAAAACCGTGAGGTATGACCGCGGTTCACACAGGTCCCTACTTTTTTCCTTTTGAACGGTTTTGGAGGCTAAAACAACTGCAAAATGGAGCGGTTCGAGATTTTTCCGATCGGACCATACATTTCGATTCGAGTTTTAAAACCATGATTGCATTAACTAAGCTTTGAATTAGAATTTGGAAATATTATTATTTATTAGGCATCACTAGTAGCTGACAAAATCACATTGATTTGTCAAATAGATTTTAGCTAACTGTTGTTCTTTATAAATGTATTATATCACATAGATTTTAGTAGTGCAGGTAAAGTAGTAATCATATGTGACAAGGAGAACTCACGGTGCAAAATTACTTTATCAGGAAGCTTCTTTACAAACTGCTCGGATTGGGAAATTGAGTAAGGGAAAGAGCACTGATACTGACGAGTCTTCGGACGATAAAGATTCTAAAATGAAATCATACAATTAAAGGCAGTTCAAAAAGTTTATAAAAAATGTCAATGCTAAAGGATTTGACAAAGACCGCAAGCAGTTTAACTCATCTCAGTTCAAGAGCCAAGACAAAGGGAAGAATGATGATAGGGATGACGGTCAGTATACTGTTCTCTTAGGACCTAAGTGTTTTGAATGTCAAGGCTTTGAACACATGAAATAAGAGTGCTCTACGTATCCCAAGACCATTGGAAAAAGTAAGGCACTTGCTACTACCTTGAGTGACACCGAACCTAAGGATGATTTGGAAAATGAGGATGATGGATTCTAAATACCTTCATTGCCACTATAAATCCTACTAAGGGGATTTCTGAAGATGTGGATGAAAAAGTGGACTTGGTGGAGCCTAAGTTTGAAAAGATGGATGAGCAAGATGACATCCATACAGCTTATGCAAAATTATAAAAAGTCTCGAAAAAGCATGAAAAGTTGTATAGATTAGCCATCAAGAAGCTTAGTGATGTGGAGCTTGAACGAGAAGAAATCTCCACGAAGTTTGATGGAGCCAATCAAATCATTGGAGCACTTGAAAAGAAAAAGATTAAAATCCTAGGGCAAAGAAGAGCAATACTTAAAAGTCTAAACAAAAGAAGTAGCATCTTTGTCATCACTGTGGAGTAACTAGACATACTCAACCTAATTGCTATAAGTGGTTAGCCACTCAACAAAGCAACAGTATGATCTCATCGGGAAACCAGAATCAGTTTCCATCCTCTCTTGCTCCTCTTGGAGATCTACTCAAAGCCCTTATGTTCTTTTCGAACTTGAACGGTTTCAATTCTTTCTCCTCATCGCCAGATCAAGGGTTTGCTAAATGGAAAGGTTCTTTCAAGGGGTAGAAAGAAAACGGCTCCAAGTGATTTAGTTACTTTTTCTCTCTCTCCCTTTCTTGTTTTTAAGTATGCACTACTTGTGTGTTTTTGCTTTCTTATTTTGAGTCAGTCTAGTTTTATACTTTGCTTTATTTAACATGTTTTTGTTTGTTTGTTTTTAGTTTTACTTTATTTTGTTTTTCAAAAATAAAATAAAAAAAATTGAAAAATTAGAAAAATACAAAAACAGTGTGTTTATTTACATTGGTACTTGTGTACCTTGGATAGCCATTGAAACAAAATTTTCTAAACTTTGTATTTTTTGTAGTTTAGATGAGCATCTCAATGCACAACTACGCGAGTGAGTTTTGTGACTCGTGTTTGTGATAAATAAGATTAAGTAATCTATTGTACTTAACACTTGTATCACTCTTTTTTACGGGAAGGACTAGAAAATCCTAAAAGAAATGCATAAATAACCATCTCACCACTATTGCCTGCCAATCATGAAATGACATTTGTACATTTCGGCATAGCAAAAGTACAATGCCAAAAACTTAACATTATTGGGTATCTCTTTTCTCTCTTTTATATGCCCATTCATGATATGCTTTACAAAAGAAAATATGCAAAGAAAAATAAAAGCAAAAAAAATCAAAATGCTTTATATATGATTGCAAGTGTGTCTTTTAGGAGATAAAAGAGTTATAAGATGTACCTCAAAAGTGAGAGTCCCCATAAAGTAATTATGACTGTGTGTGAGTTAAAGTGATTTTCTCATATCTCAAATTGTCATAACATGTAGATACTTATGCAATCTTGCGACATTTTTCACACACAACACGCAATATTCTTTGCTACTCTTGATACATATGCAAGTACAATGTGATTTGACCATCACAAGGAATACATGTGTTAATGTATGCTCACTAAACTTTCTTGACTTGTTTTTTAAATATAAAATTAGTTAGACTTCTTTGGGATGTGTGTGTGTGTGTGTGTGTGTGTGTGTTTTGGATCTATATGCTTGACATTATTCTTGTTAAGAGATGTTTTTGAGAGCTTAAAATATTATTTGGATCTTTGGTTGAGTAGCATGCTTGATTGCATTCATATCTGTGTTTTTCTCTGCTTTGAATCCTTTCTCAACAGCTATTATCACAATTTAGATCCATCAAAACTTTTGAGAATTTGTCTCGATAGCTCTCGACAGATTGTTGATCCATCAATAAATATTCTGTCTGTTCAATAGCTTCTCGATCCATCGAGGTCACTTTGCTATGGACACCTCTCGATAGCTCCCCGACGATTCCATCTAGTGAAAATTAAAGCTCGACACCTCTAGATCCATCGAGCTTCGTGTTTTCTATATATATATATATATCTCAGTGCAATATTTTCTCTCATTTTATCTAATCTCTCTTGACATAAAAACGTCTTTCCCTCTCCCAATCACTTCTCAATCACACTCTTCATCTTCCCCACTCAATCTTCGGCCTTAAGAAAGATTTCTTCCTCTGGTATGATCTTCCCTCTTATTTTTATCATGCATTTCATCTCTTTTGACCTAACTTTTAGGGTTTTTGAAAAATTTTGAGATTTTCCAAAATTGATGAAGTTTTTGTGAAATTTTTGGGTTGGGTTTTGTTTAATTGATCTTAAATGTTCATGCATTGCATCACATTTGCATTTTCACAATGTTTCATGCATTATAGATGTGTGTTTACTATGTTGAAATCATGTGTGTTGTAGGATTGGATTGGACTAAGTCCATAGTGTTTTTATTGTTGCATGTCACATGCTCATGTATTTGTCATGCATACATACCTTCTTTTCTCTATCTTATTGATATTGATTTATGCTTGGTACTCTTCTGTTTCTCTCTCTCTCTCTCTCTCTCTCTCTCTCTCTCTCTCTCTCTCTCTTTTAGCTAGTTTGCTCTACGGCACCTAAAAAGAGTAAGTCTACTCCGTCTCGAAACCCTTTTTATTCCGAGGTATCTTCTTCTGATTCCACCCAATCTCGCATTCGATTTTGTGATGAGAAGGCCCGAAAGGACTTCTCGGAGAACTTTTCTCGACAAGGTATTCATTCGGAACGCCAAGTCATCCGATTAAACTTTTTCAATACTGACCTTCCTACTGTCATCTACAGTAGGGATTGGGAGTCTCTTTGTGGCATCCTAATCACTTGTCCCTCCGTGATCATAGAGGAGTTTTACTCTAATATGCACGGATTTGATTACTCTGTACCTCATTTCATCACTCGTGTTCGAGGTATGCACATTGTAGTCACTTCATATCTTATATTCGAGGTGCTACATGTACTGAGGGTAAAGTTTGTTGACTACCTTGGTTGTGATCATCTTAGGACTGTGTCCAAAGACGAACTCTCGTCTCTCCTTTGTGAGACACGCTCATCTTGGGGTAACCGTCAAAACACCCCTTGCTTGGGCTTTACAAAAGGTTCGAGGTTCCTTAATATGGTGATGACATTTATTCTTTTTCCCTTGTCTCACTATAACTTTATTACTGAGCCTCGTGCTCAATTTTTGTTATTCCTACTTGAGGAACTCACTATTGATTTTCCCTCTCACTTCATAATCTCCCTTATAGATGTCTATAAGGATACAACAACCTGTGATAAGCTCATTTTCCCTTCAGCTATCATGCAGATTCTCCGTCATGCGTGTGTTTCCTATCCTGAGTCTCCACACTTCTTTGTCACGTGTGCCATAGACACAGCGACTGTTCAACGAAGCGAGGCCAAGCTTTGACCAAAGCGGCCACAGACCGAAACGATGACTACTTTGGCTTCTTTCACTCCATCCACCTCCAATCCTTCTTCTTCTGCGGGTGGAGTGACTCTCGAGGCCATCATGGCATAGCTTGTGCGCATGGATGTTCGCCTTGACACTCTCAATGATAAGTTGTGTCAGGTGAACACTCGTGTTGGTCGTATCGCACGACGACAGGCTGTCATGGGTGGTTTCACTGCATCTTCATCTCCTTTTCCATGGGCTTAAGAGGATGAGAGTGATGATGGCTCCAGTAGTGGTGATGCTAATAAAGATGATAGTGCTAGCTCTTCTAGTGACAAGGAGATGACTGCTTTTAAGTGACTTACCATTTATCATTCATGACAAAAAGATGGAGTAGTTTTGGGTATGAGAGTAGTCATATACATAGGGGGAGAGTTAGTATAAGAGATTATTTTTGTTAGGGGGAGTGTTTTTCATTTTGAGGGATGTAGTGAGGATTTTTTGTATCTTTTCTTTTCTTTCTATTTTAGATACATTGTTCCTACATTGTGATAGCAAACCTTGTACTCTTATTGATATATATATATATATATATATATTGAGGTTATTATTAGATTCTTTCACCCATCTCTTCATGTTTTGTTTCGTTTCTCTCTTTATGCACATGCTTCTTATTTAATGTATGGAATCTTTTATTTTTGTTTCATACTAAGATGCCGTAATGAGTTTTGTTTATAGTGTTTCAGATATACAAGTGGTTAAAGTCTTTCTTACCATGAGCTCTCTTCTTGCAAAGTTTTTCAAGAGTTTGTGTCAGGATTAGATTTTATTGTATTCAACAAGTGAGTATGAGTTGAATGATTTATGACTTCTCTCATATGTTCATTTGTTTGTTGTGGTTTTATCACGGATTGCCAAAAGGGGAGATAGTTAGGACATATGTAAATTATGTTAGGAACATATGTCATCTAGTATTAGTTAATCATTTGACAAAACGCATTTTACTTGTAATTGAGTAGGTCTATGATGTATCTAATAATTCAAGGAATAAGAGTTCAAGTCAAAGTGTTAAAATCATGCAAATCTGTCCAAGAATCAAGTAAAGAAGTGCTAGTTGAGGTTTAAAAGGGATCTTCAGCTCAATGCTTGACAGCTTCTCAATAGATAACCTATCTATTGAGATTTATGAAAATCAATTTTTTAGATCTAATTTCACACAAATCCGTGTATACATGTTTAGACTTTCTTTTTTTAAACCCTAAACATATATAAGGATTATTTTAAGGGCCATCATAGCTAATGCAAGTGGGTGAAACTTGATGCAAAGGTTTTTCACAAGCATATTGTGATTAGAGATATATGTCCTAGTTCATCTTTCTCTTGAATAAGCTACTGCATTTGTACGCCAAAGGGTTTTGTAACCAAGGAGTTTTGTGATCTTCATCATATTGATGAACTGAAAAACTTTGCAACTGACATCCTTCTTAAGTTGGTGGTTAGTCACGTACTTGGATCCGTGCATAGATTAGTTAGTCACGTACTGGGAGCCACATTAAAAATGAAAGATTGTCCCTATAGAACAAGTCTAATTGAGTATTAGGGTAAGGTTTCAACTGTAGGTTGGTATAAGGTACTAGAATTCCTTTACTTGTAACTGCTTGTTGTGATAATAGTGGATTCTCCAGAATGGTGACTTAAAAATCACCCGATGGGATTTTTGCCTTAGAGTTTTTCTCTATTCGTAAACAAATCATCGTGTCAACTTTATTTTCCGTTGCATATTAACTTAGTTGGTGAATTGTTTGTACTACCATGCTTATTGCATGTAATTGAATCTAATTAATTAACTTGGCTAATTAATTGGTTAATTCATCACAAGTGGTCAATACATTCTTGACCTATCAGTAATCTCCTCTCTAGTAGAGGCAATCACTTCCAGTGACGAAGTGGGAGAGGCAAGGCGCTTAGCAAGCAAATGGGCAAGAGGAGTTACCATAGGATCTTCCTTGGAAACGTTACCTATCTTTAAACGTTTCTTAGACAAAAGACCACTAACGATGCCACCCTTGGCCTTCTTCTCTTGGGCCTCAGCTAATCTCTGCTTACTGAAACTAGTCCTCATTCCTGGAAGGAAGAAGACAACATAAAAAAAAATAAAATAAAATAAATAAAAAGAAGAAGAGGAAGAAGAGAAGAAGACAGAAGCTCAAGATTTCAAGAAAGGGAAAGAAGCACTTACTATTTTTCACAACTTCCAAATTCTTCCAAACCTTAGTTGATGGTTTCGGACCCAAAAAATGAAGAAATAAAGATTGGGGAGAGACAAGCTTGTCAAAATCCTTGATGGACTCCAAATATTCCTTTACTTTTTTAGCACGACGTTGATACCTCTTCTTTAGACGAGGATGTTGGGAAACTGCAAACAAGAACACAAGTATGTTACATACCATCGTCACTCATAAAAGAAAAGAAAAACAACAAAAAGACAAGTAAGACACACTAAACACGGGAACTCCCTAACTACGAAAAAATTTGGGGGCTTCATCCAGGTCCTCACCAGGGACGAACTTCCAACCACTTCTAGAAACAAAAAGGAAGTTTGGCTTTCAATTTTGGAGAGACGATGGGTAATCGAGTATTAACCTAGAAGCCCTATCCCACGGCCTAAACTTATAATAGCTAGGGTCCTTTGATTTTCTCAGATGATAAAAATGATGGAATTCGTCCCTCCTAATGACATCGCCATCATTGGCAGACATCCACACCACCATGCAAGAGACAATGATCTGCCAAGAGTTGGGTACTAATTGTGTCGAAGTAAATGCAAATGAGAAAAAAGTTCCCTAACAAAGGAATGAACAGGAAAACGAAGACCACTAGTAAAATCAGCCTTGTAAAAACAAACTTCATCAGCATAGGAGTGACAGGCTCTCTCCTCATCACTCGGGATCCTAATCTTTACTAAATTAAGGAACTGAAACCTATCCTTGTTCCAGGCTTTATAAATGGTGGAAGGAGAAGTAGCCTCTAAAATCACACGATCATCAGGCGAGGATAACCCCGTCTCTAGGTCACTAGACCTAACCTCAGACATTTTTAACAACCTAGCTACCTTAGCAGAATGGGAAACCAGAGGGAATAATGAAGAAAGGACAAACTTGTATGGACAGTCCTCCCCCACAAAGAGATTGACCCATTTGAGACACTCTCCTTCTACAAACTTGAGTAAACAACCTAGGCGAGCAAAGAAAAAAGCTATTGAAGGGCAATCAACCTTAACAGTAGAGTAATCTACCATGGAAGAATAGGAAAAGAAGCAGGAGCACGAAAAACTTACCAAGGAACGCAGGATAGAGAAAGGAAGCTTGAAGGAGAGACAAAACCTAGAACAAATACTGAATAAGGAAAGATTGTAGAAGAAAGGAAATAGGAGGGAAAAATGCGAAATAAATGGCCAAAGCACGCGTGGGAAAATCGAGAAACGTTTGCACGTTGAACATATCCTAACCGTACACGTGGCATCCAACCACTCAAAAATCAACTCGTCATAAATTCGCAGTAATGGAATACAAAGCATTAGATGAATACGTTCTCATCTCGTCTAACAGATGAAGATTTGAACAATGGGACAACTGATGAGTCGGAAATTTACGATTGTCATTAACCAAGGGACGATGTCAGGCTTATGCTCATTGATGACAACACGTAACAGATGAAGTAACGGTCACAAAATGAGTTGTGAACTTCAGACAAAGATTTTGTAATGCATTAGCTGCTGAACATAAATGCAGCAATTCATTGCCCATTAATTAGGCACTCAACTATAAACGAGAAAGCACCAGAAACCTAAGGTACAACCAATTACATACACAAATACTCTACGAAAGCACTCTCCACTTTTTTTCTCTCAAGAATCTTTCTCCCTTACTAACTTAAGTATCGGAGATGGTTTGGCTGTCGCCACACTAACGTGTTACTCTTCCACCCAGTTCATTTTGCAGGTTTTCAATCTACAGAAATGACACCATTCGCAGCATCATCCATCCGCTACAACAAGGAGCTCAACTATTGATTTTTTGCATCATTAATATCCATACATGAAAATTTAGAAAGAAATAGCAATAGTGAGATGAGTTTATTTAATCAAAACTATCATATATAAATACATATGCGTAAGTTGCAACTTGAAAAAAACAAAAAAAAAAAACCAAAAAAAAAACAAAAACAAAAAACAAAAAAACAAAAACAAAAACGTGGGGGTGCAAGAAGGATTCTAGGGAAAGACTATTGGTGAATATATATATATATATATAAATTTTGAAATTTTGATAATAGATTTTTAGTTGGAGTAGAATTTAAATTTTTGAAACTTAGATGATAAAATTTCAGCTGAATTAATTTATAATTAAATATCATCCCTAAATTCGAGTAAATATATCCTAACAATTAATAAAATAATTTTTAAAAATTATTAATAAAACCTAAGATGAAACTTAAGGGGGAAGAAGCGTGGGGTGTTGTGTAGGATTTTGGATTTTAGTTTTTTTTTTTTTTTTTTTTTTAATATTTTCCTAGGGAAGGAAGTTAGAAAAAAAAATTATAATAAACTTTTAGTTTGAATAAATTTAAATGATGATTTTTTATGTAAATTAAACTATTGTTAATTTTATCCATTAATTTGGGAAAATATATCCTGACAATTAATAAAAAAATTAATTTAATAATTAATGAGAGTAGATGTTTATTAGGAAAAAAATTGAGAGAGAGAGAGAGAGAGAGAGTATAAATTTATCAACTCCTATGAATCTGTACAACATGTAAATCCTTCTAATGCAAATAAATATGCGTAAGTTGCAACTTGAAAAACAAAAAACAAAAATGTGAGGTGTAAGAGAGATTCTATGGAAAGATCATTGGTGAATATATATAAGTTTTGAAATTTTGATAATAGATTTTTAGTTGGAGTAGGATTTAAATTTTTGAAACTTAAATGCATGTTTTGTTAAAAAACCTTATTGTTACTTTATTTAAAAAAATTGATAAGAACAAATAAGTTATTATCTTTATCAATTGAAACATAGATGCATGTTGCATGTTTTGTTAAAACATTTATTGTTACTTTATCTAAATAAATTTATAAGAACAAGTCAGCTGTCTCTATCAACTGAAACTTGGATGCATGTTTCATGTTTTGTTAAAACACTTACTGTTATTTTATTTAAAGAAATTTATAAGAAAAAATAAGTTGTCATCACTATCCAAAAATTTTTTATCCAAAATATTGTTGTAATTTGGTGAAAACATTTGGTGCAACCACAACTTAGAAACAATTGCAGCAATTTAGTGAAGTCATTTGGCATAACCACAACTTCTAAACTCAACTTTTATTATAAAAACATTTATTGTTATATTATCTAAAATGTATGTTACATGTTTTGTTAAAACACTTATTATTGTTTCTCAACACAAAGAAACAAAACACTTAGGGCCCGTTTGGTCATAGAGTTCAAAAATTGTTGTTTAAAAAGATGTGAAAATTGTTGTTTAAAAAGTTTTGTTGAAAAACGTGTTTTTAGTGTTTATAAAACAAAAAAATGTGTTTGGTATTATGGTTTAAACAATATGTTTTAGAGTTCAAAAAACATAAAAATGTGTTTGGTGTATGTGTTTAATTTTGTAGAAAAAGCTGAGCAAAAGTACGAAATAACCATTTTTAAATCAGGAGAGAGAATAAGACATTATTCCCGTTGCTGTCTTTCCTTCATTATCCCTTCTCTTCTCTTCCCTAAGGGCAAAAAACAAAACCCACGTAGTCCTCGTCTCCATCTACGCCTCAAAAAATCCACGACTGGGCTTCACGTTCCTCAAATCTCATCTCCATTGTTAGCACTCCAAGACCCAGCAACCAATCGAGCTTTTGTAGTCGCCGGCCCATAACTCCAAGATCCAGGTTCGCATCTCACTTTCACCTTGCTTATCAATGGGTTTTTTGTGTAAGCAACTTAGTTCCTTCTTCACTCACAAATTTCTCACTTTTTATTTTTGTATTTTTTCTTTTTATTTTTTATTTTTTATTTTTTTCCTCACTAATCGGGAAAACCCATTTTTTCTATTCTTTGTTTGCTGTTGAAACAATATTTGATTTACAATCCAAACATACATGCCCTACATTCTCGAAATCTAGAAGGGTTTTCTCGAAATCTGCTGTTGAAACAATTTTTGATTTACAACCCATTCGATTTTTCATTTTTCTTAACACTCTGTGAATCATTTGTCGAGAAAGCGTCAAAAGATTAAACTAAAAAATAAATTAAAAAAAATGCTAACAAATCTTCTGAACTAATTTCTTGTGGTTTTTCCTAGGGCTTCTCAGCTACCAAAATCCAATGTTGCTTGCTTACTGTTTGAAATTTGAGGGTCTTTTGAGTGTGATTTTTAAGCTAATATGAAATTCTCCATAGCTGATTATTAGTTTCATTAGTGCATTTTTACTATTAGTTTTAGTTGATTGGGTTTAGTTTAATTATTCATGAATTTAAGCTTGGTGAATTTGATGAATTTGTGGCAGGTTTGACTGAATTTTGTTGAATTCAATTTGGATATGATGGATATAATGTGATGCTGTTGACCCCAATTCCTCAATTATAGTGATCAAAACAAAGGTTTTGTGAGGTTTAGGAGTATTTTCGGTTTTCTCTGTTCTGGTTCTGTGATCGATGGTTTTCTAATTCAAAATTTTTTGAAAGTTTGTATTAATCTCGCACCAAAATTTTGAAAACAGTTATAGGAAATTGCATTGCCATAATAGCTTCTCTTTGCCAAAGTATTAGAGCAATACTTTTTTAGGAGATTTCTTATGCATACCTTGTTTATCGATTGCCTCCTTTTAAGAACATTTCAATTGGTTATTTATGGAGAGCTATTTCCTTGAATCTTGATGTCATGGTAGATGGCAAGTAATGGCTTGTAACTATCGAAGCATAATTTATGGAGTGTGTTTAGCTCATTGCTGATTGGATTATTGCAAGTTAAGCAATGTAATTATATCCATCTTAATTCTTAG
Source organism: Quercus variabilis (assembly GCA_030445155.1). NCBI lineage: Eukaryota > Viridiplantae > Streptophyta > Magnoliopsida > Fagales > Fagaceae > Quercus > Quercus variabilis. The sequence goes on from CP129446.1 coordinate 55,697,427, forward strand.
TTGCCCCCACATTCCCGAGTCAGGTGTGTATAATAAAGGGAATCTCATGTTTAGGAGGTACAAAATTGTTTGATGCTAGGGACTTTACTTTTTTGATGCCTAAAATGAATTGGTTGAGTTTTTAGCTGATTCTCTAGTTTACTCATGTTACTCTGACTTGGCCTGGATCCATACTAAAGTTTGATTAGTCTTCTTTCTTGGAACTTTAATCAATTTTGTGTTCCCTTTAGCCACTTACTTGGTTGGCCACTCTCCTGGACCAACAATCTCTTTTTCTAAGGAGGCTTTATAGCCTAATTCTTTGGTCTTAATGCTAACCTAGTCGGCCACTGTTCTGTTTCAGCCCTTTCTATAGGGACTTTGTTAAAATTTTCCTTTACAATTTTGGTCCACCATCACTCTTAAGCCAATAAGTTTAGTGCCTACACACTTTTCACAATTGTTCTACATAGAAAATTGTGATCTTCGGATATGTATGGTGTGTCCTTTTGTAGTGTTGATTACGTTGTTAATAGTGTTGATTATGTTTTGTAATGTGTAACTGAGTAGGTTTTTGGCTTCTTCTTGCAGATGTCGAACGCAATGCATGGCAATATTGACGATGGCCTTCGGTTTCGAAATTGCAACTGTTTCTGTGGCATGAGAGCAAGTGTGAGGATTTTGGATAAGCGAAATGAGAACCAATACAGGCTTTTCCAATGTTGCCCAAAGGACTCATGTAGGTTTTTCCAATGGTGTATTCCCATGAAGACGCCATTGTCATATGCGGAGGAATTCCAACAACTACAAGAAGAGTTGTGTGTGTTGCGCAAGGAATTAAGGGTAATGCATGACAAGGTCCATCCCTTAGATCAGACAAAAAAAATAGTCAAAATTATGTTCATTGGATGGTGTTTGTTATGCACTGCGCTTGCACTACTGCTAACTATGACAATAGTGTAAGCCAAACTGTTATGATGATATGTTTGTTCTTTCTATGTACCCATATTATCTTATTATGTACTACTGACTCCTCTTGAATTTGATGTGCTCTGTACTATTTTTTGACAATCTTGAGTCATCCATTTTGCTAGTGCTAGGTATATGTATGGGGCTGACTCTTGACTCTTACAATAGTATGTTATTGACTTAATGGTACTTTAAATATAGTGATAATTTATTGGATTAATAGTCAGTACAAATATTAGATGAATGCTCCAATTGTCGTTAACATTTGATCTTCATCAAATGTCAGATTTCTCATTCCAATATATTCCTATGAAAATATATTTAAAATCACTATATTCTGTAGACATAATCATGCTAATTATGCCTTCTGGACCCACTTCACTTTACAACTATGTCCCTGCAAGTAGCTTCAGCAAAAGAAAAAGAAAATCCAAGAAAAGGAAGGAAAAGATAAAAGAAAGAACCAAAAGAGAGGATAAGAAAAGAGTGATTATAATGTGAGAAGACACAAGGATAATGAAAATACAGCATGCAATGCTTCCCATGTGATTGGAACTCAAATGTTTTAAGTTTCAACTTATGCACAATTTATTCAATTTGTCTATACTTTGCAATTGAATACTCGGTTTTTTAACTTTCCCAACCCTTAAAAACGACAAAACCAAATGGAATCACTTCAAATTTGGTTGAAAACATCTTATTGAAACTCATTTATAAATGTTTTAAGATGAATATTCTGAATTATTCTCGTAATAGAGCACGTTGATTCTAAAATTTGGCTTGTGAGTGACTCAGTTTAGCAGCTTTCTTACAATCCTTTAAGATGTGCTAGCTATTTATGACCTGTTTCAAAGATATGGAAGTTTTTGTTGGCATGTACTCTGAAAGTGATCAATGGTGGCTGCAAGTTTGCAACCTCTAATAATATAATTCATCTTATTATAAATATAATTATCTATTCAACTTAATTTGGAGGATCATTTGAAACTCTAGGCCAATAACTGAACCTCCCACAAGAGGAAAGTACATTAAAGAGAGTGGGTACAAGTCCCACAACTCCCTCTCTTTCCTTGATCTTTGGCTTTGCTGTGTAAGCTATAAGTCTATAACTAAAACAACCACAAACAAAGGACCCTTCAGTCAACAAAGTCACAAATATTTAAACTTTGTGTGCTCAATATATATACTAACAGTTTTATCCAAGATTAAACTCATATTTGTCCATTAATTTTGAGCACAAGTTCTTCAATTCGAGCTCTCCAAACTCATAAAAGCTCTAGTACATTTGTGAAAGAAAAAAAAAATGGAAGAGCCAGCTATTATAATTAAATAGGAAAAGAATAACATGGGTCTCTTCCATGCCTAGCATTCCTCTGCCACTACACCATTTTCCATGGAAAATAATACATTTGCAATTGCTATCTTTTACCAACAATTTCAGTCCAAAAAACAGTCCACATTTGCAATTGCTACACTATAAAATGAAAATGGTGTTCCCAAAGCTGAACTCATCCTAACACTCATCATAATCTACCAAACACAATAATTTAGTTTACCATCATATCAAACATGAGGGAATTACAAAAGCAAAAAGAAAAATGTTCCTAGTGATGACAACTGTTTCAAAAACCAACCAAAAAACATATGTAATTCTGTTTAGAATGTGAACTAAAAAGCAAGGAAATGAGAGGAAGCAATGTGAACAACAGTTAAAGTTCCTTGTTATCCACATTTACAATCTATTCTCAAAAAGCTCAATCACGGTTGCCTATGTAATCTGCCCACATAGCAGCAGTTATCGCATCACGATACTCCGACATTGCTCGTTGTGCATAAGAATTAAAAGCTTCTTCATTGCCCCCACTACCTACGCATGCAGCTCCTGCTGGGTTTACGTCGCTGTTACGCACAAATGATCCTTCCCACACTTGAAACATTTCATCCGCCCGGTTATACATGCAAATAAAGTTGTGAAGTGCACAGCATACGGTCACAATAAGCCGCTGTCTGGAGATGGAGAAGGAGTGCATTTCAGTTAGGATTGGGAACCTCGCCTTCAACACGCCAAAGCATCGTTCAATCACCATCCGTAATGAGGAATGCCTATAATTGAACAACTCTTGTGGGGAAGTAGGCTACCGGTTCGCACCCCGAAACTCTTGGGCATGGTAGCATACGGACTTGTGTGGGGGGAGGAATGCACTGCCTATTGCATACCCCGAGTCAACGAGGTAGTACGATCCTGCAATAAGAGTATATAACCACACAATAAGCAAGGTCTCACATGTAGTTTTTGAGAATTATCATAGACAAGAATTTCATCCTAATGCTCCATAATCCCATTTTTATGGGTTTTCCACATCTGTACTATGCTATCAAATACTTTGGATATGCCAAGTCAGTTGCAGCAAATTAATTTACTTTCTATAGAAATGGTTGATCAAAATCATGGGAGTGACATCATGGCATCTAAGGACAATGTTAATTATTCAGCTCAAATAAGGGAACCATCTCTGGTAATCCACATTTCAAATCCAACTAAATTACTTAAAATAAGTTCAAATTATAAAAGTGAATGACAAGTGGCTAAAACCCACTAAACTTTTTGGCCACATTGCTTACCAAAAATACCCAACAGATCTCAATCCCAAAGACGAAATCCAATACCAAAATGTGCTAAATTTTTTTTTTTTTTTTAACCTCTAGGCAGCCAAGGGAACTCATACTCGGCATGTCCAAGTGCATCCTACATGACTCGTGAATCATTTGCACTCACTTCCCATCCATAATACACATACGTAAACCGCAGGTCGAAGTTGCATGCACACATCACGTTTTAGGTGATGTCACTCTGTCTATCTATGAATGCGGTGGTCCTACCGGATGGGGCAGAGGCACTTATATGCGTCCCATCAATAGCCCCCACACATTTCTATTACAAAAATAGGTAGCTCTAATTAATAAATTAAACTTATGTGCAATATAGTGTGAACAATATGAAGGGAGCCAAAGTGAAGTGTAGCAAGGTACAAAAATGTATATATCCAATTATTACAGGCTGAACAGTTTTGTCCAACTAGCTAGGTCGTAGCTAGAGATATTGGAACATTCTGAACAATTCATAGCAACCAACAATCACAGTTGGACCTTTTTCTGCATTTAACATTGGAATTTTTTCAATGATTTTTGTACTCAAGGTTTTCTAGGTCAACTTTGATATGTTAACTTGTATACTTTATTTAATATTTTTCAATTAACCTTAAATTATAAAAACTATAAATACTTCAGGACTTTTTCATACTTCATATTGTTTTCTTTCTATTCTCTATCACAGATCTTTCACATTTTAATGAATCAAAATATAATTTATCTAAGAACTAAAAAAAGAAAAATCAAAGCATACCTCAAACCATGGATAATATTTCTCATTCCCTCGAAGTGAATGAGGAAGCTCAGCTGCATCAGCATCGGGCTGGATGATGAGACATCCCAAACCACAGATAGCACGCAAGGCACGCCGAAACCGCCTTTGAATGGTCTCAAGAGAATGTTGGAAGCGGTTGGCAGTTAGCCGATAGTCAGCATTGTGTCCAACAATAAATAGCACTGTTGCAACGGCCTTCTCAACTGAAACAATACCAGTGTCCTCCTCTAATAGGTGCAGCCGCTTCAACTCATTACACAAGTGCCTAAAAATGGTCTTGTCCATGCGGAATATGTCGTAACACACTTGGGGATTTCCTTCTAGTACTTCAATCACATATGACCTCCCACTCAAGATACTAGTGCACATAGGTCGCTTCATGTAGTATTTTTGCACGTACTCTATACACAGCTGAACGTAGGCTATGGCAATCTCGAGCTCTACCTCACTATCATACTCATCTGAATCGGACTCAACCATGCTTGAATCACGATCTGAATCGGTGTCGGCCATAACTGAATCACACCTGTGGGCAGCCAATAAGTTCACATCAACCACTATAAAGAAGTACACACACACACACACACACACACACACATATATATATATATATATCACTATATGTATATATATCTATATTGTTGTATGTATATATATAAGTTAGTATATATATAAATGAGTATAAATGGCTGTACGTATATATATGTGAGTACCACAAAATTTCTGCATAATAGTATTTATAATTCTCAGTAAGTAAGTATATATACAATTTAACTAGGAATTTATGAGAAATTCTCTAACCTTCTCCTATCAGCTAGACTCAACAAGATAAGAGATCAATATCCAATATTAGAGATATATGCCCAAGAGCCCAAAACTTACTGTAGGCCAAAACCTCTGTTAATCTGGGATTAATCTCAACTAGTATATAAACTTTCATTGAGTTTATTGTAACATTTTTCTTCAAAAAAGAAGAAGTTCATTGGAACATGGACACGTGAATCTTAAAGATGTACTAGTCAAATACTTTCTATTGTAGGCGTACCTCATCAAGCAAAACTACATTAAATTCTTGTTTCTACCTTTCTATTGTACAATCCTCTCACTTCTAATAAATGGGAAATGGCATGCAAATACTAGTTACTTCTGATACCCAATTTCATTGGGCATGCACTCTCTTAGTGAAGGGTAATACATGTAGGAGTTTGCCTTGCCTTGCCTAGCCTAGCATTGCGTGAAGTTTATCAAATCAGTAGCAAGAATTTCGTTGTCACCAGGTAAGGGAAGAAACTTTAACTCGATAAATCTTAATTTCTATAGCATGTTTGTGATGCTAGCATCTTTTAACTAATATGGTAAAAATAAATTTTTTTTTTCAAAAACAATTAAATTCAATTATGTATTCAATAATCAATACAACCATGCATATTCTTCTAAAAAAAAAAAAAAAAATACAACCATGCATACAGTTGAATTTAATTGAAACAACTTTAAATAATTGACCAAAAGACATTCCATAGTGATAATCAAATACTTTACCAAGTTTAGTGAGGTGCTCGGATAATATTCAGGCAAAACAAACTAGAAAAGTAGAAAAATAATAAGCAGTAACTACACCAATTAAATTCAAGCAAGTTTTAACAGAAGGTACAGACAAAAAGAAGACTGCAAAAGAAGCAAGAGCATTAACACTAGCCTATTCATTGTCCAGCTTTTTCCCCCTTTGTCAACAGTTCTTTCTCACCATTGCTTCACTACCCCATAACATCATTAAACTCACACTGAAAAGGCTAAAGCTATGCTCTCATCCTAATACAAATAATAAGTGAAAAAGGAACAAAAAGCTGATAACAGAAAGAGAGGGTGGTTGTGGAGGCATGAAGATTTAGTAATGAGAGGCAATAAACAAAAAGCCTCACCTGTAATTTCTTGGTACACTTCTTTGCTCTGAGGCCCAAAATACATCTGATTTATGCAAGCTATATAGCTTGGCTCTCTCAGACCTGTGGATTTCAAAGAATTTGCACCTTATAGGCAGAGTTGTATACAAATTTTGCAGACAATTCGTGTGCTGCTTTCAAACTATTTCTAGCAAAACTAAAAATAAGTAACAGAAGAGAAAGGATGAGCCAAATACTCCTTCCAGCCAATGTCACTTGTATGGTCAATGAAATTAAGGTTTCTTCGAATAGCTGACAATGTATGAAGCAGATATGTGACATCATAAATAAATTTGCAAAATATGGTGCATTAGCTTACTTTTTGGAAATATTAATTAAAAAAACGACAAATTAGGAATAACATGCCTAATTGAATGCACCATATCTAATGAAATATAATTACATAAGGATTCGGATAAGTTTTTCCACCTTATATAACACCAAATTGAATGCATTAATGCAGTTAAGTTATAAGCACAAACAGTAACAATAAAGTTCTTATAAATGGTCTCAAATTTGGAATTCATCAAACCAATCCTAGAAGAACCAAAAAAATTAATATATGCACCAATGAAGTCAAGCACCACCTCCCACTCCCACAAATAAAAAAAACGTAGACAATAATGAATGACCCAAACAAAAACAAAAAAACCAAAATACTCATATATTTCTGCATATATAAGTTAGTCTATATAAGTGAGTCTAACCATTGCTGGAAGCACTCTATATATATATATATATATATATATATATATAGCTGTTACTGTGTGTACCACGGAAATTCCGTAAAGAAAACATCAGATTTTTTTTTTTTTTGATAAGTAAATATATATCCATATAAATATCAAAGCATCACACATAATTTCAGATCATAAAAATTCATATGAGCAACCAGTGAAACCAGGGATCAGACTGACGTGCAAATGAATAATTTCAACATTTTTGGTGACAACCACAAATGTATACACATATACCACTAATATATACACACATATATATATGTCACCAAACAAAGAAATTCATAAAAGAGAGTGACAACCACAAAACATATTTCTTACATAAGTAGCATAGATGTCCAAAGCATTCAACATAATAAAGGAAAGCAGCATGCAAACATTGTCCTAAATATTAACATAATACAAACTTTGCCTATTCATATTAAGGCAAACTAAGAGTACTAATTAACTTCCTAGGCTATCTACACGGCGCATATCATCGATTAACTTCCTAAGCTGTCAACAACAACCACCACTACTGCAATCCACCAATAAACTCAATCCAGGCCCTTCTTCTATCAACCGTCATTGCAAAAAAAGCGGTTCTACTCTTGGGATTATGAAGCTCCTGCACAACCTTGCAATAGGTGACATGATCCACATCAGTGTGCTGGTTGAGAAGAGTTACAGCTTGTGTAATTGACTCAGAGTCAGCACCCACACCAAACTCTCCAGTGTCGGTGGACTTTTTCCCCCGACGGTTTCGCATTTCAGTAAAACTCCATATTGCCTCAGTCATGGACTCAAGGGAGTGGCCTTTCCTTCATTTTCTGCTTGAATTAGATGGTTCACATGGTCACTTTTCAGCTTGCCTTCGGCTTTGGGCTTCACTCGGTGTGGGCAGCTCCTCCACATCATCCACACCATCTGTGTTTACATTGACATGTACCCCCTCAGATAGGAAGGTTGCATCAAGTTCTCTCTCTTCATCACTGTTGGGAGCTGGTTGGGCAGATGACATTTGGAGGAAACCCGTGGCTCTATTTGAATTGAAAAGCTGGCCCATCAAATCATAGTGTCTCAACCCCTTTTTTTTGAACTCCTGGAATTTATGATTGATCTATTAACAACCATATATAATGGGTTAGATGACTTATTCATATAAAACCCAATAAAAATCAGATGGGTAATTATAATATTCCTATAATAACCATCCACTCTTATAGACCAAAAACAAAAAGAGTAACAACATGTCATCAAACTTTATACCAAAATGTCACATATATAACTGAAAATATTTCTTACACAAGAGCCTTTTTATTTGAACAATTTGTGTTCTTTGTGAGGTGCCTAATCACTTATTAATATGTTCTAAGCAACTCACTTTCCGTTTACTTGAACATAATTTCATCACCACCTCAAAGGGACAAACATTGAGAACAACAAAACACAAACACAAACATATTTGTTTGTAATAATGATCAGTACCAATAGATCCATGAGAACACACACAGAGTAATAGCCCAAAACAAAAAAAAAAAAGGGCAAGCACAAAAGCAGCTGGATAAATGAAGCCCATTTCACATTAACACCAATAGATCTAACTAAGCACAATACAACTGAGAATAATTCACAAAACTACAATAGTTATACACTTACAATATAGTGCTGGTTTCACATTTTTGTTTTTGAAGTACTTATCTTTTTTAGTTGTGAATACATTCAGTGTTTAAAAGATGGGCCATACTATAATGAACACAAGGTAGATTTCAGCGACATTTTATTTACAACTATAAACCATGCATATAGCTAATTGTAATAAATTTTTTTTGGAGTATGTTAAAGGACTTACTGCAAATGCAGCAACCCATGCTTCCTCACTGGCCGTCACAGTATTTGAAATGGGGTCCCATCCCATTCCTGTACGTGCGATGAGTTGGGAGAATGTGCGGTGTTAGGTTTTCATTCATTGATATTTTTGTGTAAGTTGTGTCTTGTTGAAACCTCTATTCGTGCATTTGTTAAACTCATTCATAACAGCTGTCCAGGTTCCATTCTTGAACTGGCCTTGGGGTATATTCCCTTTTGCGTCCTCTTCTAACAATACTTCAATGAAATGCCTCTCGACTACAGTAGGCCACAACTTCCTCTCCTCGGCATCAGTTGCTCTCTCATTCATCTAAATAAATTTTGGTATACTTACAGCTAATTGTCATTTGAAATTGTATGATACGGATTAACAAACATTTACCTACTCACTAAAAACTACCAAGCAGTAGGCATTAACTTCAAACTAAGGTCTAAATCTGGAAATTTGAAGATAGATTTTCTGAATTTTAATATAAGCAAGGCCAAGGATCATATATGATAGCAAAACCCAATAATTGAAGTGGCTGCAAGGTTGCTAACAAAGTGGATTAACAAGAATTGCACATTTGAAGAACATATAATTGTAGATCAAAGTCATAAATTACCCATTAATGGAATGAAACCTGAAGTGCAATGCACTTAAGGAACTGGATTAATAAATTCATTAAATCTTGACATGCTCGTTAAAGAAAAGAAATTAATGTGATTTTAAAATAAATCACATGCATGACATAATAAAAATAAAAGGACAAATATGATAAAGTAAATGAACTCAAGAAAAAATAAGACATTTTTATGAAAATCAATTAAATTTTTTAATCAATTTGATGCAAAAATGTTAATGGCAGGCTTAAATAAAAAGACTTAAATGATATATTTAGTACTAATTTTCTATGGAAATCACACTAAAATTTTAGCACGTGTTCCATAAAAAATTACATACTTTGTTCACAATAAAATGCAACATGGGTAATTTCATGTAATCAATGATATCTCAAACGCCCTCAAGTCTGATTTTTTTTCCCATGACCAATCAAATTACACGAACTTTCATGGTATTAAATATAACATCAAAATTAATCTAATCGCATGGTTAGATTTCAAGTTAAGCTTAATCAAAATGATAAAAATCAACAAAATTGATAAACGGCCCAATGAAGACAACGTGCATGAACTAGGTACAAAATTATTACAATAATACAAGCAACCAAATGATACAGTAGCTACGAAATGATAAAAAACCACATTTAGGCAGACCTACCAAGAAGGGAACAGGGTGAGATTTGCTGTAGGAAGCAGAGGAGGAAGCAAAGGAGGAATCAGATGCTTTGTATAGCACAACAGAGGAGGAGGAGGATGAAGATGAGGCTTCCATTTGAATGAGGATTTGGGACTAAATAAGGCCTACGTTGGGTTAATGTGAACTGATCTGAGTTAGATTGGGATGTGAAAGAAAGCTGTAACAACTAATTAATAAAAATACAAATATTTTACCTGACCAAGCCCTTCACACTGTGTGAGTTTGGTTGTTGGTTAGCATCGAAGCCCTTCGCACTGGTTGGCTTTTGGTTAGCAACCAAGATTTGTAGGTGTTAAGGACATATTTTATGTAGTTGGCTAATCCTTTGACAAAACGCACTTTATTTGTATTTGGGTAAATCTAAGGTGTTTTTAATACTTCAAGAACCAAGGTTTCAAGGTCAAGTGTTGAAACCATCAAGTCTGTCCAAGAAAAAGCAAGCTGAAGTGCAAAGTTTTTAAAGCTCGACACCTTCTCGACAGCTACCTCGACACCTGCTATCTGTCGAGATTTAAAAATTTCAGATTTCCAATCTGATTTTCTTGGGATCCGTGAATATGTTTTTGGGCCTTCTTTTCTTCTAACCCTAAACATATAAAAGGATTATTTTAAGAGCCGTTAAGTGTGACACAAGTTGCAATATCATTAAGCAATCCCTATTCAAGCAAATTATGATCAAAAGACGAAGTTCTTGACCTAGTTTATCTTCCTTCAAGAAGTTGTTGTATATTTGCACCATAGGGTTTTGTAACCAAGTATCTTCCTGCTATTCATCATAAAGGATGAACTGAAGAACTTTGCAGCCAACCTTTCTTCCTTAGTTGGTGTTCTGAAGTCGCGTACTAGGATATGCGCATTAGTTAGTCATGTACTTGGGAGCTGTGCATCAAAGGTGGGAACTGTCGCTACAGATCAAGTCCAATTGGGTATTGGGGTAAAGGTTCAACTGTAGGTTGATAAAGTACTTGGGATTCCTTTACTTGTAACTGCTTGATTTGTTAATAGTGGAGTTTCGAGAGTGGTGACCTGAAAATCACCCGATGGGGTTTTTGCTGCGAGATTTTTCCCCATTCGTAAACAAATCACCGTGTTATTTAATTTCTGTTGCATATTTAGTTTTTGGTGATTTGTTTATGCTTCCACGCAATTGCATGATAAATTGATTAATTAAAAACTTGGCTAATTAATTAATTGGTTTTATCACAAGGGGTGGTGATCGATGCCTTATTCTCTCTAAAAGAAGTTACTGCGTCTTTGCGCCTTTGGGTTTTGTAACCAAGTGCTTCTTAATCTTCATTGTTGATGAAGTGAAGAACTTTGCAGTCAACATTCTTCTTCCTCAAGTTGGTGAGTGAGTCATGTATTGGGATTCGTGTAAAGGAGTTAGTCATGTATTGGGATTCGTGCAACATCAAAGGGTGGCGTTCATATATTGAAGAGTTCAGAGGTTCTGAAGCGGTAGAAGGTTTCTGCTGTGAGTTCATCTACGGGATTGTAGAGTCTAGGGACAAAGGTTTTGTACTAGATCTGAAACTTCTCTTTACTATAGTGAATTACTTTTCGGGAAGGTTTCCCCCCAAGTTTTTTACTGTGAAACTGGTTGGTTTCATTAGTTTTCCTAGGTCATCATATCTTGTCTTATTTATTTTTTTCGCTGCATGATTTTGACATGATATTGATGTTTGTTTGTTATTAACAAGGTTTATTCATAATTAATCTAATTAACAACTTGGGCTTAAAACTTGTTAATTCTATCAACCGGGTTCTAAATTTCCCAAAAGTAGGTGAAGGTGGGATCTCTTCGTAGGATTTGGGCATGGAATTATTGCAAGTTCAGCAAGTGGACAAAATTGATTGATTGAAATGGTTGGTGATGTGGTGTATAGAGAAGAAGCGTATATGGTGGGTCGGTGAGGATTAATGGAGATGGGTTTAATGGAGCTGGGTCGGTGAAAGGAGTTATGGAGGTGGGTGAGAATTTGCTGGTTTGATTCAGTGTGTGGGTGAGATGGAGTTCTTTGGTACCAGGTGCTTGATTCAGCGTGAAGAGAGATGAGAGGAAGAGAGGAGACAGCAATTGATAAAAGGCTGATCAGGTGGGCCGTAATAGTTTTCAATTTTATTACCGAAGTGCCACTGAACATATTGTTTATTGTTTTAAAATAGCCCGGAGTATGTTTTGAAAAGCTCATGTTTTTGAACAACATTTTTCAAACTTCAACTGAATAGGGATGGGCCACCAAACGTATTTCTCTGGTTTTGGACACTACTGTTATGTGTTTTAAACACTAAAAACATGTTTTCAACTGCATGACCAACCGAGCTGTTTTTTTTTTTTTTTTTTTTTTATCTAAAAAAATCGATAAGAACAAATAAGTTGTCTTTGTCAACTGAAACTTAGATGTATATTGCATATTTTGTTAAAACACTTGTTGTTACTTTATCTAAAGAAATTGATAAGAATAAATAAGTTGTTGTCTCTATAAACTGAAACTCAGATGCATGTTGCATGTTTTAACATTTATTGTTATTTTATCTAACAAGCATGTTGCGGGTTTGTTATTACACTTATTGTTAATTTATCTAAAGAAATTTTTTTGAAAATATAAATTGTCTTTATTAATTTAAATTTAGATGCATGTTGCATGTTTTGTTAAAACACTTATTATTATCTTATTTAATGAAATTGATAAAAACAAATAAGTTTTTGTTTCTATCTAAAAATTTTTTTTATCTAAAATATTACTGTAATTTGGTAAAGTCACTTGGTGCAACTATAGTTTAGAAAAAATTGTTGCAATTTAAAGAAACTACTTTTTTTTTTTTTTTTTGAGCAAAATGTAAGCGAGATATTATTAAAAAAATAAAGTAAATCAAGTAACATCCGATTGGAATACAGCATCCAAATCACTAGGTAAATCTTCTACCCATACATCAGTATCTGCAGCTAAAGCCGCTCGTCTAGCAAGGTCATGAGCCAGCCTATTCCCATCCCGTTTAACATGCTGAAAATTACATTGCCGCAACAGACATGCTAACCGTTTTGTCTCATCTATAATGTGGCCATAGAGAGTGTGACATCGATTAGAAGCTTGCAAAGCCTGAACAATACGAAGACAGTCGCCCTCAATTAATACTTCAAAAAAACTCAACTCTCTTGCAAAAACAACTGCTCGTTTTGCAGCCAACGCCTCTGCCATCTCCACAGACTGGACCGGCCCCACTCTCTGACTCAAGGCAGCCAACACATGACCCTGAGAGTCCCTACACACCACACCTAACCCAACTTGATGAAAACCATCCAAAAGTGCTGCATCAAAATTCAGTTTATAACATGTATCCGGAGGTGGAATCCATCGCACACGAGGAAGATGATCATTGCTCGACGTCTTCTTACAGTGAACGTCCCAGAATTCTTGGACCAGTTTCAAAGCTCTAGCGCCAATTTCATGAAGCTTCCATGTGTGTTGATGAACTCTTAAGCGATTCCGACGCTCCCACAGACACCAAGCAGTCATGGCAAACTGAGCACACTGAAAACTCGAACCATCACTGAACAGAGACTCCAAGACCTCCAAAAAAGACCGATACTTCTTCTGAGTGAGAAACAAAAACCCAGGATCGGACATCCATACAGACCGAGCTTGATCACAAAGCCATAAGCAATGCAAAATAGATTCCGATTGATCATTACAACCCTCACATGTATCATCAAGTGGAATATGCCGAAGTTTCAAATTTAGCTTGGTAGGAAGTGAATCTTTCGCTGCTCGCCACAAGAAATGACAAACCTTCTTAGGAGCTTTGAGTTTCCAAATGTTCTTCCAAATCGTACGCTCAGACAGAGGAGAAGAAGAACTTGGCAAAACAGAATTCTCAGCCTCCATTAGCATACGATATGCACTACGCACACTATAATTCCCCGACGAGGATAGCGGCCAGATCAAAACATCCTCGACCTCATCTTCAGCCACATAAATCTCCTTAATCTTATCAGCCTCCCAAGGTAAAAAACATGCAGCCAACTTACCCGGATCCCAGATTCTAGAATTTGGATAAAACAACTCACTAACCCTATCCACAGCTGAACCCGCTCTAGGAGAAATAATTCTACTGTACCCCGGTTCAGGCAGCCACTGATGGTCCCAGACCTTAATTGAATTGCCATCCCCAATCCTCCAAATAGCACCCTTATTAACTACCTCTCGAGCCTGCAGGATACTTTTCCAAGCGTAAGAACTTTTTGGATGGACAGGAGCATCAAGTATAGAACCTGTAGGAAAATATTTGGCACTAAAAACTTTATACAATAAAGTATCTTTGTCATGGAGTAAGCGCCAAACCTGCTTTGCCAACATAGCATTATTAAACTTTTGAAAGTCCCGAAACCCCATACCGCCAATAGATTTTGAAGAACAAAGAGAGCTCCACTTAACCCAATGAATCTTCTTATTCTCTCCATTACCCCACCAAAACTTCCGAATCATTGCCTCAATATCCTTACATAAACCCACCGGTAATTTAAATATATTCATAGAGTAAACTGGGATGGATTGAACCACAGCTTTAATCATGACCTCCTTGCCCGCCTGAGACAACAACTTTTCCTTCCATCCTTGCATTCGAGCCCAAATTCTTTCTTTGAGCTTAGTGAAACACGCCGTCCTATTCCGACCAACAAAAGACGGTAGCCCCAAATACTTATCATAATGTCGAATAGCCGGAACCTGTAGAGCAGCTTGGATAGCAACTTGAGAGGACTCCTCAGTATTTTTACTAAAAAAGAGAGTCGTTTTCTCCTTATTAATTATTTGACCTGAAGCCACCTCATAGTAACCAAGCAACTCTTGAATTTTATGGCATTCCTCCAAGGTAGATCTGCAAAAAATCAGGCAATCATCGGCAAAAAATAAATGGGTTAATTTAGGGCCATTCCTGCAAATAGAGAACCCATGAATATCTCCCCGGACTGCTGCATCACATAACAAAGCATTTAAGCCCTCCGCACAAAACAAGAATAAATAAGGAGAAAGGGGATCTCCCTGCCGCAAACCCCTTGATGGTGTGATCATACCCTTTGGTTCACCATTAACAAGAATAGAATATGAAACTGTTGTAATGCACTCCATGATCAAGTCCACCCAAGCTTCCTGGAAACCCAATTTGAGAAGAATTTGCTCAAGAAAAACCCATTCCACCCTATCATAAGCTTTACTCATATCCAACTTCATAGCCATAAAACCTTTCTTTCCTGTACAATTAGTCTTCATATGATGTAAAGACTCAAAAGCAATCAAAATATTATCCGTAATCAGTCTATCTGCAATGAAGGCACTCTGTGTTTCAGAGATAATGGAATGAAGCAAAGGCTTAAGGCGATTAGCTAACACCTTGCTGATGATCTTATAGATCACATTACAAAGGCTTATAGGTCTAAAATCAGTAACTCTCTCCGGATTTTGAACTTTAGGGATTAATGTAATAAAAGTATGATTAATAGATTTAAGAATGGACCTTGAATTTAAGCTAGACAACACAGCCTGAGTAACATCCATACCTATGTCCGTCCAGTATGTCTGATAAAACAGCGGGGGCATCCCATCCGGTCCAGGAGCTTTAAGTGGAGCCATCTGCCTTATTGCTACGCCAACCTCCTCACTAGTATAGGGTTTATCCAGCTCTGCTCTCATCTCATCAGTAACCTTTGGTTGGACTCCATCCAAGATACGGTCTAAATCATGTGGATTAGAGGATGTGAAAAGTTTAGAATAATACTCAATAAAGATGGCCGAAACAGCCCCCTCATCCTCCTGCATTACTCCCTGATCATCCCTTATACCCTTAATGAAATTCTGCCTTTTCCTTTGTGTTGCATACCCATGGAAAAAACGAGTATTCTGATCCCCATCCTTCAGCCATTGAATACGAGACCTTTGATGCCACATCTTTTCTTCTTTATCACATAAATCATTCAACTCCTTTTTCAAGCGATCAACCTCATCACAAATACCAGATCTGACCGAATCCTCCTCAACCCTCCAAAGCCACTCCTTAGTCCGTTTAATGCTGCTTTGAACATGCCCAAAATGGTCTCTACTCCAAGCCTTCAATCTTTGTTTACACTGTTTCAATTTCACGGTTGTAGCATACATAGGAGTACCACCAGGAGAACAACTCCAAGCTTGAGAAATAGTATCTCTACACCCTGAATCCGTAGTCCACATGGCTTCAAAACGAAAAGGTTTCCGACGCCACCTATGACGCTCACCACTTGCATCCAAAGACAAAAGAATGGGGCGATGATCAGATGTAAAACAATTTAAGTGCCTTATCCTACCCGTGGGAAATTTTGTCAACCAATCATAATTTGCTACACCTCTATCCAACCTCTCCCAAATCAGCTCACCCCTTCGATTCCCTTTCCAAGTGAAATCCGGACCTGAATATCCTAAATCAGCAAAACCACAAGCATCCAAAACCTCACGAAAATTTTCCATTAAATTATGAGCTCTTGGAACCCCTCCTTTCTTATCCTGAACCTCGAGCAATTCATTAAAGTCACCAAAACAACACCATGGAAGTTTAGGCTTTGAATTCAACATACGAAGCATATTCCATCCATCACCTCTACGACTTGCCTCAGGCTCCCCATAAAACCCAGTCAAACGCCAAGCACACTCCGAATTACCATCTATTATAGAATCTATATGGTAGCCTGAAAAACTATCCACCCAAACAGCGACCCCTTGTTTCCATAGAAGGGCCAAACCTCCCCCCCTGCCATCCGTAGGAACCGTAAAACACCCATCAAAACGAATCCTATCCCGAACCGACAACATATGTTCTCTAGATGACCATGTTTCAGATAAAAACACAATCATAGGATCTTGAGCTTGTACAATATCAACAAGCTCCTGAACTGCACGACGGTTCCCAAGCCCTCGGCAGTTCCATGCTAAGAGTTTCATGGCTGTCGGCGGGGCTGATCATCAGCCTCCACTGTTAAAATATCTGAAAAAGCAACCCTCTTCCTGCATCTCTCACTTCCCTCCTCTAAAACCCCATCCTCCTCGTGTCTCGAACGTTTAGACAAAACTACTCCCAAAGGATCAAGGACCATATTGGATTTTCTAGGTATACGAGTAAACTTAGAAGTACTAGGAATAGGTGAAGATGACTTCTCTTGCGTAAACAATTTTTTAAAGAAACCAGCTGACCCCATCATCCTAGAACCCACACCTCCATGTAAAGAATCAGAGCCATCCTCCACTCTATCAAAACGAGATAACTCACCATCAATCTCATCCAATTTTGCCTGAAAAGATTGTGAAGAAGTGTACTTGGGCAGAATATTCTCACTGCCACTACCCGGTTCCATAGCATCCTCTGCCTGTACCTCTTGCACCACTACCAGATCACCCTGCTCATCTAGATTAGGCTGAATTCGCTGCTGTTCTAAAGTCTCTGTCCTCTGTTCTACGAGTACTTCAGTCCGCCCCTGCCTCTCTGTTCTCTGTTCAACAAGCACATCAGTCCGCCCCTGCCTCTCTTGTGTTGTGATAGGAGAATTTTGCTCAGCCCCCCCCCTTAAGATTCTCCTCATAACCAGCCACCCTAACAATCGTCCTCTTCGCCAAATTTGGAGAACCAGCGCGCAACCATGGACCAAACTGCTGGGTTCTCGTCGACAAAGATCCCTTCCTATTCTGCCATAAAGAACAATCCCGATCTTGATGAGTAAGACAGCCACACCAATAGCATAAGTTAGGCAAGCGCTCATATTTATAACTAACCCAACTCTCTTCCCCATTCTCAAACTCAACCTTCCTACCTCTACTCAGGGGCTTAGTAATATCAATAGAGACACGTACTCGCAAATAGTTACCCCCTTCAAACTCCTCATCGTCACCAGAACCCGGAATCACCATACCCGCCGACGATACGATATCAGAAGCGATGCCCATATTTAAACTACCTAATGGAAGATCATGAACCTGAATCCAGAAGCTAACCCTGTCAAAATTCAACCCTCTCACCTCTGCTGGTCTCGAAACTCTCTTCAGCGCAACCAGATTTTTATCAAAAGACCATGGTTCACCCGCTAAAACTTTATCTATATCAGTGTCCTCCATGAAAACAAATAACACACAGTGATTACCCATGTCTCTCACCTCAAAACCCTTCTTAACGTGCCAGAGTAACTTAAAAGTTCTAGCAATCGCTTCCATACTAAGCATTCTACCTGTGAAAAACCGAGCCGCCAAGAGATATGGGCCGTCCCCACTACTTCCACGTACCCTATACTTATCTCCTTCAGTCTCAGTTAAGGAGAAGGTTTCCCACATTGCTGAAAGATTGTCCATCGTCCTCACAGTGCAACAAACCCCGTCCTTCTGATCACAACGCTTAAAGAAAACAGAAAAACAGAAGCCTAACTCTGAAAGTAGGCACTTCTTCTACTGCCGCGTAGGGTTTCACACGAGCCCTAGGCCAGAGAAACTTAAAGAAACTACTTAACGTAACCACGACTTCTAAACTCAACTTTTATTATAAAATCACTTATTGTTATTTTATCTAAAATGCATGTTGCATGTTTTGTTAAAACACTTATATTATAAAATCGAAACTTTCAACTTTTAATTATCCTTTTAAAATTAAAATTTTGACATATCAACTTTATAAGGCTTATATATTTACAACTTATTATAATTTATTTTATTTTTTAATTTCTTTAATTAGATTGCAAAACTGACGCATGATACACAAACACGATAGGACTTAAAAAGAGTTAAGAGACATTCACATTAGGATTGCTCTCTTCCCACCTCAAAACCCTACAACTACCACAACCGCTTAGTAGCAGCAGGGAAAGTTTTTTTTTTTTTTTTTTTTTTTTTTTTTTTGAGAAATAATTACATGTTATTAATCCCGCAGATCGAACTTTGTCCCCTCTAGACCTCTAAGCATTTTACATTTTGTATATAGAGAGATGTTAATTCAGCTATAACAGAAAGCTTAATTGAAGTGGAAGCAATTGGACATGAGCTTACAGGTATTACGGTCTACCCTTGTAAAAATCCATGGATCATTTTGTGGCAAGCCCAACAAATAGATTTGCACCTTTTCAAGAATCTAACCAGAAATCAAGGCCATCCAAAATGTTTTTTAGATTGTAACCAAGAAATAAAACCTTATTATTTATGCTTTTCATTCCACTACAATGTAATTTCGAATTTCTAAAATAAAAAAATAAAAAAGAATTTCATTTACTTGTCTCATTTTTAATTTTAAGCCCTTAATTATGAACACAAGTCACAACAATTTCTACCCAAATATATAAAACCATCGGCATACCAGTCCTGATTCTTTTAGCAAAGCGGATATTTATTCAAAAAATTCAGGTACAAAGTTATCTCCACTTTTGTGTGTATGGGATCCAGTTACGTTAGCAGTTAGCTCACTTCTGATTAAAAAAACAAAAATGGTACGTGGTGCAGGTCCGGGTCCATCTGCGTTGAGATTCGCACCACTCAACAACAACACTAGCACTGTGTCTATTATTAATAATAATAATTTTAACAGTTGTTGGATTTGACCAGTGGGCAGGGTGAGGAATCTTGGTCTTGCTGCTGCTACTCAGTGCCAGAGCTTCACTTCATCATTTCCTTCTTCTCCTTCTGGCTTCATCACCATCAGGTTTTTTTGCTAGTTCCTCCTTTGGCGTTTGTTTAATACAATTACATATCAGATTAGCCAGAATATGATAAGGAAAAAAAAAAAGTAATTAAATGTGTATATACAGTACACGGTGCATACTCATATTAGTTTTGTGAATGATTGATGCATTTTTGAAGTTTTGAACTAATACACGCGCATCAATTCCACCGCATTCACTATTGGCTAAATTATATTTTTGCTCCATAAAGTTTAGATCATGAGTGATTTTAATCTCTGAAGTTTTAGGTGATCACTTTTAGTCTTGACTGAAAATTTAAAGTGATCTGGTTTATTTTAGTCCCCAACAGACTTAAGAGTGAAATTTAAACTCTAGAGACTAAAATCGATCACGGGCTAAACTTAAGGGACCAACAATGAATTTAAACCTTAAATTTTATCCTTTTGTCTATATGGGTAAAGAAAGAGTTTCTTTTATGATTGTTGGTACCTTAGCTCATGAGCGGGTTTATTCCCTGTAGTTTAAAGTGATCGCTTTTAGTTCACAATAAACAAATTTAAAATGATCGCTTTTAGTCCCAAAAAACCTGTGATATGGGGTAAATTTAAGGGACCAACCATGTATTTAAACTTTTAGTTTTCATTTTCTGTGTATATGAGTAAGGAGATAGTTTCTTATTTGATGTTTATACAAATGGTAAATATCTGAGAGTTATGAACCGTTGCCTGCTTAAATCTTTATTAATTAATGTCATCTTCAGCATTATCATCCTTTGCCGTGTTGTTTGGAAAAATAGAAATTGAGAAGAGAAAAGGGGAGAATACTAATATTACATGTTGGGGAAGGATTACTAATGCAAAATTTGGCTTGCAGAAAGAAGAGGCTTAGTAGGAAGTTGATTGGTGAGAGGTTGATATCTAAAATGGCTGACCATGAACAAAAGGCAGTCACTACAGATGTCTCCTCAGGGGATATGATTTTTCAACCTATATTGGAGGATGGAGTCTTTCGATTTGATTGTCCTCCAAGTGATAGAGATGCAGCATATCCTAGTTTATCTTTTATAAACAGCAAGGATAGGGAAACACCCATTATGAGTCACAAGGCGCCCTTATACACTCCGACATTTGAATGTCATTTTGAAAAGCAGATTGTTAAAATCGAGGTCAGTTCCTTCATTGCTTTCTTTGATTTGGTTCCCCACATTTCTTTTTATCTCTTTTCTAATGCAATTTCAAGTCTTACATTATTCCTATTAATTGATACAACAGAATTTGCTTCTAATGTAGCTTCCTTCTGGTACCTCCTTCTATGGAACTGGAGAAGTTAGTGGACAACTTGAGCGGGCTGGAAAGAGTGTAAGTCAATTTGTTTGATATTCCATCCACGAAAGCTCTATACTTGCTCTACAAATATTGAGCAGTTGCCTTTCTTTTAGGTTTTTACTTGGAACACGGATGCATATGGTTATGGTCCAGGAACTACATCCTTGTACCAGTCTCATCCTTGGGTGATAGCTGTTCTGCCCAATGGGGAGGCACTCGGGGTGCTTGCTGACACAACACAACGCTGTGAGGTACTGTGACAATTGAATATATGGAAATAAAACTTTCTGAAATCTTTATAGTTATACTTTATAGTTTTTTACATATCTATTGGTTGCGCGTATCTTTTCATAAACAGATTGACCTGAGGAAAGAATCGAGGATACAGTTTGTTGCTCCATCCTCCTATCCTGTTATTACATTTGGTCCATTTCCTTCACCCACTGCTGTCTTGATAGCTTTATCTCATGCAATTGGTAATTTCCTGATCCATCTTCGTATTATTTCTCTAGTCCTCTTTATGTATAATTTCAATTAATTTAATGTGGCCTCAATTATCAAATTGATTGCAGAAGAGCCTAAAATTCATTGGTTGAGGTGTCTTATACCACATAGTATTAGTCTACCTAGTTCTAGTGTGCTTTACTCAATGATGATATATCATTACTTGTCTTCTAATATTTGCTTTACTTCCAATTGTGAGACTCCATTAAAATTTCAACAGTGTGTCTTCTAGAAGGCAGAATATTTTTTTTTAATGTTTTTGTGTCACATTATTTTTTCTGCGAGAACTAAGATCTACTTGGATATATGTATCAAATCTTTGTATTTGTGTCTTGTTCATGAGTCATTGTTGACAGTAGCCATTTGACTACCACACAATGCAACCAGTGTCTACTGACTTGTCCTTTATTCTTAAAAATTATCATTTAGGTAGTGAGTTACATATGCTGAATAACTGATTATTTTTTCTTCAGGATCTGTATTTATGCCTCCAAAGTGGTCCCTCGGCTATCAACAATGTCGTTGGAGCTATGACTCAGACAAGAGAGTTCTTGAGGTTAGTAATTTCTAGTCTACTCAGGTTAATGCCAGCCTCTCTCCTGCCTGCATGCATTTGTATATGCATGCTTGCAGTAAATCATGTTCAAGTACAACATCAGTTCTCGTAATTTTTTAAGTTTTTTATTTCCC
Source organism: Quercus variabilis (assembly GCA_030445155.1). Classification (NCBI taxonomy): domain Eukaryota; kingdom Viridiplantae; phylum Streptophyta; class Magnoliopsida; order Fagales; family Fagaceae; genus Quercus; species Quercus variabilis. The sequence goes on from CP129446.1 coordinate 55,719,819, forward strand.
AAGTGATATATGTGAATAAGCTTGACTATACTGAGAAGAATACAGTATATTCACTATATTGTCAAAATTCTTGATTTATTCTCTAAATCTTTTCTAAGGAGAAAGCAAAATGCTCATATTGGTTAGTTCATTGTTTTACAATCATGGACTCTCTATGGACGATTCTATTTTGAACATTATTATAATTATAATTATTATTTTTTTCTTCATTATTGAACACCTTACTTTTGCAGATTGCCAGAACATTCCGGGAGAAAGGTATACCTTGTGATGTAATATGGATGGATATCGATTACATGGATGGTTTTCGGTGTTTCACCTTTGACAAGGCATGTCCTCCTTTAGTGTCTTCTGTATGACAATTCCATAGGCATAAATTATTAGCTATCTCAGTTGAATTTAGTCACATATTTTTTTGTTCCTTGGAATTGGATTGGCTGTTCTTGATTAAATCTATATCCTTTTTCTTGATGTGGAAAAATGAATCAATATGTTGCTTTTACCTTTTTTTTTTTTTTGGGTTTTGCTCCCCAACAAATTCTGAAGTTTATTGATTTTTTCTTCAGTCATTCAGCAATGGAATAATAAATCATGGTTTTTTTACTTTAGTAATCCATTGCATGTGGCTATTTCCTTTTTTGTGTCTGTTATTTACAATAATCTAATTTTACTGATAAATACATTTAGTGTTTTCATAGTAGGTTCTATCTTGTGCTACACACTACTACAAAAAGTATTTAATTACAAAAAGTAGTTTGTGTTGTGACTTCGAAATGAATTAGCTATCTTGCATAAAATCTTTCACATCATTTTTGACATGAACAATAAATCATTATGGTATCTTTCAGGAACGTTTCCCAAATCCAAAATCTTTGGTAGATGATCTTCACCAGAATGGTTTTAAAGCTATCTGGATGCTTGATCCAGGGATCAAGCACGAAGAGGGTTATTTTGTCTATGACAGCGGTTCAAAAAGTGATGTCTGGACTCAAAAAGCAGATGGAAGGCCTTTTGTTGGTATATCTTCTTCATTCACTAGTACTTAATTTTGACAGTTGATGTGTTAAAATATTCCAATCCAATTTCAGGGGAGGTGTGGCCTGGACCCTGTGTTTTTCCTGACTTTACGCAGTCAAAAGTTCGTTCCTGGTGGGCTAATTTAGTTAAAGATTTCACATCTAATGGTGTTGATGGTATATGGAATGATATGAATGAACCATCTGTTTTTAAGGTAATTCAATAATTCTTTTTAGTACTTGCCTCTTTCATTGTTATTTGATCTAATTATTTTTCTTTGCAGGCTGTAACAAAAACGATGCCTGAAAGTAATATTCATAGGGGAGATGATGAGCTTGGAGGTTGTCAAAATCACTCTTATTATCACAATGTATTACTCTGTAACCCTAGCCTTTTACTTTTTCCATGTTACATGCTTGTTAAACCTAGTTTGTATTTGATGTTGGAATGCGTTTGAAATGAATTGCTTTGGTCCCATTGGATCCTTTCTATGACCTAGACTGGCATAACAAATTATGAACTTCTCTCAGATAAGGGTTTGGCTATTACAGGTGTATGGCATGCTGATGGCAAGATCAACATATGAAGGCATGAAGTTGGCTAATGAAAATAAGCGTCCTTTTGTCCTCACCAGGGCTGGGTTTATTGGTAGCCAAAGGTATGCTGCAACATGGACAGGAGATAACCTTTCAAATTGGGAGCATCTTCATATGAGTATATCCATGGTACTTCAATTGGTAAGCAATTAGGAGTTCACACTTATTTAAAGAAAAAAAAAAAGTGATCTTTGCAGTCTGTGCTGTTTGCCTGAAGCAAAATGGGACACTTGAATTCACTTTTGTGCCTTGTTGTGTAATTTATGCTTTTGCCATTCCTGCCAACTTTCCACAAATCTTTTCTTTCATCCAGAGGTCTTGTGGAGAACTTTGGGGCTGTCTACATTGTCCTATGTCATGGGAAATCAAACTCATTGATGCAGCCATGAAAAATAATGGTCAAGTTGCTAATCTTAGGATAATTTTTGGTTTTGTCGAGTTAAATGCTTTTTTTTAATGGGACTTACATGCAATGTTGGATTGAGACAAGTCTTAAATGGTTTGAGGTTAAGTCATTAGGAGTCTAGGGCTACAACATTTTCCTAATTTGGATTATAGGTTTGGAAGTTGTAGGTGTATTTTATGAGCGGGGGAAGATCTGGCATATAATTTTACTTTTATGGTTATTGACTTGATTGTGTTTGGTCTAAGAGTATTCTAATTTTGGATTTCTAATAGTGCTAAGAACTATTCTGTTTGTTTCAATTTAGGAGTCCTGTCCAAGAAAGTTAAGGAGGAGAAAGTTTTATGAATATGCTTTTTTGAATATCTTAAATTTATTTATCCCAACTTTAATTTAGATATTTTTCCTTTTTCTTCCTTTTCTTGGTTCAGTTTTGGACACAATGATATGTTTTTCATTTCCAGATAATACTTCGGATAAGTGTATTCATGTTCAACTTTTTCTAGTATTACTCTACTCTAACTTTGGTTTTAGTTTGTTTTCAGGGACTTAGTGGGCAGCCACTTTCAGGACCTGATATTGGTGGGTTTGCTGGAAATGCAACACCCCAGCTTTTTGGAAGGTGGATGGGTGTAGGTGCTATGTTTCCTTTTTGCCGCGGGCATTCTGAAATTGACACGATTGACCATGAACCCTGGTCTTTCGGGGAAGAGGTTTGTCCTCCTTTAGCAATACAGCAATAACTTATGTTGAGTAAGTGAATGAGCCTTTTTTAACTTATTGATGATTATAGTGCATCATAGTACCACTTCATTAAATGCAGACATATATTTTTGTTAGAACAACATATGATGACTGATAAATTATCAATTGTCCCAAAAACTTAAGTTGTTTGGAGATAAAGAATTTAATCATTATGTGGGTCCAAAATCCCTGGGTTTAAACTTAGGATCACTTGCTCTTATTCCATGATAAATTATTGATTATACCAAAAGCTTAATCTGTTAGAAAATGGTGAATTTAAATTATTTAATACTTAACCATTAACTAAGAGTTTTATATTCAACATATTTATGCCTAGTTTTTCAGCTGTTTCTAATTCCTATTTTTGGGTTTGAAGGGATCATCATGCAGTACATAGAATATGAGTGAGGTTGGAGTACATTTAATGTCATTTGAGTTTTCTTTTTGGTCGTTTGGATGAGAGGTTAGCCTATTTGCTATCATCTCAAAAATGTGAGGAGGGGGTTGGGGTGGGGCCATAGGTCCCGATATTTCTAAATGGAGCCATATCTTTGTGGTATCTATATTGAATACTAATAGCTCTTGGATACTTCCTGATATATATTTTATTTCATAGACGTACCCAAAATTTTACAATGATATTTACATCTTATAAAAAATGTATACGCTATGTCTTGGATGCTCTTGGACATGTGCCAATGCAATAAACACCTCGAGTAGAATGAATCATGTGTTTTCAAGCTACAGTTTTCCACCTGAATTTTGAGTGAGTGGTATACTGCATAGCTGGAACTATTAAAGCGCATGCATTTATGTATATTGCACTAGTATACGGAGAGCTTAAGTCCAATCAGACTAAACTATTGGAATTTGGAAATGACTTTTTGAAGTCGTATATTTAGGCACTATTGATTGCCACCTATTAAATTGTTGTAAAGTTCTTTAAATTCATGTTATTCTGTTGTGGCCACAATTTAGTTCAGAACTTACTTCAGTTTTGTTCATTAGTGTGAAGAAGTTTGCCGCCTAGCTTTGAAAAGGCGTTACCGCCTTCTGCCACACATATACACTCTTTTTTTTAAGGCTCATACAATTGGTACTCCAGTGGCGATGCCTACTTTTTTTGCTGGTGGGTTCTTGTGCTGTTTAATAAGAAATTCCATTTGATGGAATTTGTGAAATTGATTACTTTATTTATGGGGTTTGATGTGTGTCAATTCCTTTTGCAGATCCAAAAGATCCCAACTTAAGGAAGCTTGAAAATTCTTTTCTTCTGGGACCAATTTTAGTCTATTCAAGGTTTTCATCTATTCCTTCATAGATAGATTATTTATTGGGTGATTGTAGACTGTATTCATATGTGTTTATATGGTTCAGTTTATTGCTCATTCTGCTACTTGGATTATTATAGTTAACATACACTTTGTTTCTTGCAGATTAACATTTATTTTTGCATCTAGTATACTTCCTATGTGCTTGATGTATTCTTTTTTGTAATAGAATTGATTACTTATATAAAAAAATAATAATAATAATTAGAACTTCTAGAATCTTTGAACCTTAATGAAAGAATTTTCTAAATATAATGCTGGGTGGCTGTCTTCAATAAGTTGGCTGGCCAAACATTGTCTTATTTCTCATTAATACATCCATCCGATGGCATACCATACACTTTTCACAATCTTTATTCCAGATACCTCATTCCTAACAAGGTCAATACCTAATTTCATTTTTACGAGATAAAACAAAGCCTTATTGTGTAGCAACAATTACAATTAGAAATTACTACTACTCACTTTTATACTTAGATTCTTGTGATATCTGTGATTCTTATCTGTTGCACATAACTTTATCCAATTTTATACGACATATATTATTTGCATTGCTGAGGAAAATAAAAACAGAAAATGTGAATGTGATGTTATGACCCTCTTGATTTTGAATATTTAATTATAAGCCTTTACCACATAAAGGTCTATTTTTTGCTTTTTGGTTTTATTGGTATACATTTTTTGTTTTCTGTTGCTGAATACCTATACATTTGACCCATACAGTTTGTACTAACATCCTTGACATCTTGATTAGCACTATGCCTGGTCAGGGTTTGGATAAATTGGACTGTACATTGCCTAAGGGAATTTGGCTGAGGTTTGACTTTGATGATTCGCATCCGGTATCTTTTACTTCGCTTCTTGCCTCCTTTCTTTTCTTTTCTTTTCTTTTCTTTTTGTGTGTGTGTGTGTGTGCAGTAAAATGTTTTGCATTGTTGGTTTCTCATTTTAATTTTTTGTGGACATGTCAGGATTTGCCAGCATTATATTTACAAGGTGGATCGGTTATACCTTTGGGTCCACCTCATCAGCATGTTGGTGAATCTAATCCTTCAGATGACTTGACACTTCTTGTGGCTTTAGATGAACATGGTGAGTTTGGTGCTTTCAATATTGTTAGGAATAATATGTAAATTGTTCACTTGTTGATTCCAGTAGTTTCAAGTTTCAACTGGCTATTCACCAATTCAGGCCATGTTCTGAAGCCTGCTTGTTTACCTGAGCTGTTTTAAGTCCGAGTTTTCTGTCCACAGTATTCAATCTTGCATGGACTGTTTAAAATGATAGATTGGCTTTAAAGACATCATTGTATGGTCTAAGGACATACTTCTTTTTTTTATTTACAGGGAAAGCTGAAGGTTTTCTTTTTGAAGACAGTGGTGATGGATATGAATTCACTAAAGGTGGATATTTGTTGACACACTATGTTGCTGAACTTCAATCATCAGTTGTTACTGTGAGAGTTTCCAAGACTGAAGGATTATGGAAGAGGCCAAAGCGTCGTATGCATGTGCAGTTATTGCTTGGTGAAGGTGCAATGGTATGTCTTCTTTGTTATTTTTTTTGAGGGACAAGGCTGTACATTCTTGAGACATGCATATGGTAGTAAACCAACATAGGTGGTCCTCTGCTTTATTTTTATTTGTTGATTTTTTCAAATCTGGGTACCTTCAACAGCTTGATACGTGGGGCATGGATGGAGAAGTGCTGCAAATTATGATGCCTTCAGAACAAGAAGTGTATAAGTTGGTTTCTACCAGTGAAAAGTATTACAAGGCTTGTTTGGGTAATACAGCTTCTGCAAGGCGGTGTGCTAGCTCACATTTTTTTGGTTACATGTGCATATTAGTCTTGCTAAATGATAACATGTTTCTGAACAATTAGTCTTTATCCGAACCTTCTGCTACAAGGAAATTTAAAATTTCGTGTTGGCTATGCATTATATATATAATGATTTCTTGTGTTTGTACATAGGCTTTCAGACATTTTTTCCTGGAGTTCTTGCTAGATATATATTATAATTTCTTGTGTCTAGATATAGGTTTTCAGACATGTTTGTCCCTCAGTTCTTGCCAATATTCTTCTCACCCACCCCCACCCTCTCTTTTTATTTTTGGGGTGCGGGGATTTGGGTGTATGAGGTGCATGATTTGCATTTTTGTCTTGCATTCTTTTTCTAAAGAGTATCTAATACTATTTGTACACTTCTTGACTCTAAAAGAATTTTTTTTAATGCAATTCGTTAATTTTTATTGGTTGTCATACTTTTTGCTGATGAAATAGGTTGTTAATTGCAGAAAATGCTAAGCGCATTCCAGATATAGAAGAGGTTTCTGGACAAAAGGGAGTAGAACTTTCAAGGACTCCTATTGAACTGAACAATGGTCATTGGATTCTAAAAGTAGTTCCATGGATTGGGGGTAGAATTATTTCCATGATGCACCTTCGCTCAGGTAATTCTTTTGAATTGGTACAAGCTCAATATTTTTGAAATTTTTCCATGATAATATTTGAGAATAATAGCTCCGATTTTAGAATCAATTGATTCAGAGCCATATTCAGGGATGGCTATACCTTGAGATAACATGATACTTGATGTTTGTTTTAAGGAATATACAGGAGGACCTTAAAAGAATTGGTATGGTACATTTTTTTTTTTTTTTTGATAAGTAAGAATGTTATATATACGAAAGACTACTCTATGCATGAAAAAACATAGAGCAAACCCAGAAAATACAAAAAGAAAAAGACTGAAAAAACAAAAAAGAAAACCAAACAACAGATTAATTACAAAAGAGCGAGAGCTAAGAAAAGAGGGGAGAGAATCACTAGTCGTGAGTCCCCATGTCCGAGACCAATCAAAAAGAGTCCCACTAAAAGAGGCAACCATCTGAACACCTGAACTATCCAAATCCTCAAAAGTCCTTCGATTCCGTTCCTTCCAAATACACCATAAGATACACAACGGAACTAAGTTCCAAATCTGAGACGAATGCTTCCCCAACCAATTCCACCAGCCAAAAAGCAAATCTGGGATCAATCTAGGCATAACCCAAGACAAACCAAAAGTTATGAAGACAAAACTCCATAACCGATAAGCCATCTCATAATGAAGAAGTAAGTGGTCTACTGTCTCTCCACAATGCTGGCACATAATGCACCAGTTTACAAAATCCAATCCCCTCAATCGTCTCAAGTTATCACCCGTTAAGATTTTATTCCAAGTTACACACCAAACAAAAAAAGAAACTCGCCTAGGAGCTTTTACTCTCCATATTCCTTTTCAAGGAAAGACAATTGAGGGAGAATCCTGCAATTTGTTATATTACGACCGGATGTCAAACTCCCTATTAGGCTTCAACTTCCATCTCATCCGGTCTCTAACATCTAATGGAGGAGTATTAGCTCCCAATATACGAAAAAAATGCAGTCCTTCATCCATCTTCCAATCATTAAATTCTCGAATAAAACGAACATCCCAAATTCTTCTATCCTCCGCCCCCTGCCTTGACAAAGAAGCTTCTACAGATGCCTCCTTATCAATGGCAATTCCATACAGCCTTGGGAAAGCCACTTGAAAAGGTTGATCCCCATACTACCCATCCTGCCAAAATCTCACTCTATTTCCCAACCCAACAACAGACTGACAATTCTTGCTAAAATCCTCCCATCCCATACGAATACCTCTCCACAAACCACACCCATGAACTCCCCTACCTAGCTTTGAGGTCCATCCCCCCAATTCCTCTCCATATTTTGACACTACCACCCTCCTCCATAACCGACCCTCTTCCTTCCCAAACCGCCACAGCCATTTCCCCAATAAGACCTTATTGAAAGTAGTAATTTTCCTTATCCCCAAACCACTATTAGCTATAGGCGCACAAACTTTATCCCATCCTACCAGATGATTCTTGCTATCACCCCATAGAAAGTCCCTTTGCAACTTTTCTATCTTATTAGCCACATAAGTAGGAATGGTGAATAAAGATAGAAAATAGGTAGGAAGGCTAGATAATGTATTCTTGAGTAACATCAATCGACCCCCTTTAGACAAATACAACTTCTTCCACTCGGCTAATTTTCGCTTAATTTTTTCCAAAATAGGATTCCAAATTGAAGGGAAGTTATGTGAAGCCCCCAATGGCATGCCAAGATAAGACATAGGCAAATTTCCAACTCTACAGCCCAAAATTTCCGCCTGGGCATGCACATCATCAACCTCCCCTATTGGAACCATTTCACTCTTGTGCACATTGACCTTCAAATCTGTTACCACCTAAAAACTGAGTAACAACAACCGAATATAAAGAATTTGCTCCACATCTGCATCACAAAATAAGATAATATCGTCTGCAAACAATAGATGTGAAACACATTCCCCACCACCCCTCCTACCCTCAACTTTAAAGCCACAGATCAAGCCAGCTCCCTCCACTCTTCTCAACGTCCTACTGAACACCTCCATCAAAATCAAAAACAACATAGGAGAAAGCGGGTCCCATTGTCTTAACCCCCTTGAACTACCAAAAAAATCAGCTGGAGACCCATTAATCAAAAAAGAGAACTGAACTGTGGAAATACAAGTACGGATCCACTTACACCACATCACTCCAAAGCCCATTCTATTCAACAAATACAACAAAGCCTCCCAATTCACATGATCGTAAGCTTTCTCAATATCAAGTTTACAAATGACTCTAGGAACCCTACTCTTCTCTTGGCTATCCACACACTCATTCGCAATAAGAACCGAGTCAAGGATTTGTCTCCCATCCACAAAGCTATTCTGAGTCTCAGAGATCAACTAATCTAAAACCACTCTCAAACAATTTGCCAAAACCTTAGCCAAAATTTTATACACACTCCCCACCAAGCTAATAGGCCGGAAATCTCTAATATTAGAGGCGTCATTCTTTTTAGGAATTGAAGCAATGAAGGTAGCATTGAAAGATTTTTCAAATTTTCAATGTTGGAAAAACTCCTCAAAGACCGTTAACACGTCTCTCTCCACTACTCTCCAACAATGATGATAAAACGCCATAGTGAACCCATCCGAGCTTGGAGCTTTGTCCCCTTCCAAGTCACTGACGACTTGAAGTATCTCCTCTCTCTCAAACTTCCTTTCAAGCCAAACTCTCTCCATATCCCCACTACAATCAAACTCCAAACCCTCCACAAAAGGCCTCCACCCCTCAGACTCCTTGTACAAATTTTTATAAAACTGGACTACCTGATTATTTACCTCTAATTCCTCCTTAAAAACCACCCCATCCACCTCCAAAGTCCTCAGATAATTATACCTTCTATGGGAGTTAGCCATTTTGTGGAAGAACTTGGTGTTATTATCCCCTTCCTTGATATGTAACATCCTAGATTTTTGTCTCCAGGAAATTTCCTCCAATGAAAGAAGATGCTCCACCTGGGACCTCAATTCTGCCCTATAACATTTTTCCCTATCAATGAGACCAAAATCCCCTTCCTTAGCGTCTAATTTTTTCAACTCCTCCAATAATTGTTTCTTTTGATGCTCCACATTACCAAACTCTCGACGATTCCATTGTACAATGTCCTCTTTCAGAGCCTTCAAATTTTTCGCAAGCACGAAACTAGGTGTACTTAAAAAAAAAAGCTGATTCCACCAAGATTGAACCCTATCCACAAACTCCGTCTTCAACCACATATTTTCAAATCTGAACGGGCTTTTCCCCTTTGCCATTCCCCCTGCCTCCAAGAGAATTGGACTATGATCTAAGATAGGACGGGGTAAAATCCTTTGAATAACATCTGGGAAATGTTCCTCTCAGTTAGGAGTGACCAAGGCTCTATCAATCCTAGACATTACTGGTTGACCAGTACCACTTGACCATGTGTAGCTACCTCTTTCCAAAGGCAAATCAATCAAGTTGAGATCCTCAATAAATTCAGAAAATTTTTCCATAGCCAGTGTCAACCTTGTCTCACCCCTGCGTTCACTAGGAAAGCGAACAATATTAAAATCCCCCAAGCAGCACCACGGTATCCTCCAATACTGCTGAATACCCACCAATTCATCCCACATGTGACCCCGCTCATTATTCTCATTTGGGCCATAAACTCCTGAACATGCCCATATAAAACCGTCCCCCAACCCTTGCCACTTTACCGAAACAGAGAATGTACCAACCATAAATTCCATCTTATCCAAGACCCTTTTATCCCACATAATCAAAATACCATCAGCTGTCCGATCAGCCTCCAAAACAGCCCAATCCACATACGGACAGCCCCACAAACTACAAACCAGCTGTCTATTAATTTTCATCTCTTTTAAACAAACAACATCACACTTCCATTCCTGTAACAAATTTTTCACCACAAGTCGTTTCTGAGGATCATTTAAATCTCGAACATTACACGAAATCATCTTTATCTTCATTACCACAAAAATATCCCCACCTACTGACACCAACACAAAACCAATCCTCTATCTCCCATCATAATTCACCGATGAGATCAAGTTTTGCAACTCTCTACGTCCCTTATGTTTGGACTTAGCCACTTTTTGGCTACCTGTTACTTTCCAGTGTAACACATTGGCTGCCTCCATCTCAGTTTCTAGCCTTTGTAAAAGAGCAATGCACAACTTCTCATGTTGGGTCATTGACAACCCAACCAATTTACTGAAACCCAGAATTCTGTGTTTCACCCACCCAGAAACATCTAACTTAGCCTCAATACTCAAGACCTCAGTGACCTCCTCCAACTCCACCAAAGTTGGCAATGCACTCAGAGCAATAATATGTAAAGGTAAGCAATCCGACAATTCTGCTGCACCAGAGCCCACAAAAAAATCAGCTGCATCCTCCACAAGCATGACCTCCGTTAGCAAACTTAAGAGTTCCTTACTAACAGAGGAATTTGCCTCCTTACCCGATACTCCAATCAATATTATGCCTTAATTGTCAGCAATTATTACAATCAATATTATGCCTTACATATTTAACTATTTGCATGGGCACTACTACCAGGGCACTCTCAGTTGTAGGATTTTACAAACTGGTGTTATCCTGGTTTAGCGCCCAATAAGTTTTCTAGTCAACTAAGCATTCTGCTATCTTTTAGGAAAAAGTTTTGGAAAATATTTCTGTGCCTTCTCTGCATTTTTTTGTTGTGAGCTTCTGTGTTGCATATAATCATGCTCAACAAATCCTCTAAGAAACTCCTTATTAGGTCTGTACTTCCAGTAAAGTAAATATTGATAGGTACAATTTGTTGCTTTATTGAATATGAATTGAGTATTAAAGAACCATTTAATTTTCCTTTCTCTAATAGCAAGTTTGTAAGATGCTAATTTTGTTTTAATTTTCCCCAAGAGTAATTTTTGTTGGTTTACATCACACCTCAATTATGAAGTCTCCCCAATCCCAACCTATTTGGCACTTTCTAATGATTAAATTAGCTTAATAAGTCTCATGTTAAATGGAGAGAACAGTACTGCTGATCAAATGGTTCATTTGATGTATATTATATCATGTCATATATATTGTAATCATGATTACTAGGTTATCTTAAGTGTGCTAATTTATATTGTTGTAATATACAGTATCCACTCTTTATGGGTAATGCTTCATCTCTCCTCCATGTAATCATGAATGTAGGAATGCAATGGCTTCACAGCAGGGTTGATATCGATGGTTATGAAGAGTATAGTGGCACTGAGTACCGGTCTGCTGGATGTTCTGAGGAATACAATGTCATTGAGTGAGTTGTTAACCTATTTTTTAGTAACAGTCTTTATAGGAGAAGCATAAGTCTAAATGATCCATATAGAATATACAAATTATGTCTATGTAATTACTTACTAAATGTAAGTAGTCACTCCAATGTTTGTCAAGGATCTGATTTATGAATTAGCTGCTAATTTTTATTATTAATGATATGTTTGCGTTAGCATGGTTGTGTTATGTGGTGAAAATAGCTTTGATATAGAATCTTTTGCTTGGATCTAGATACTCTTCTATTAGGTCCAAGATCTCCTGTTTTGATATCATTTGATGCAGTGGATGAAGCTTAGATATGGATGTGGTTCAGGAAGTTACGTTTCTTGCTAATTGACATAAACAAAAATGTTATGAAGAAATGCCCGTAGTAAAGCTGCATATTATAGCAAAGAGAGGAACAAGATTGAAGTTGAACTATAAATATAAATCTCTAGCTTTAGGGGACCAAAGAAATATTCCAAATTTGGATCGAATTCAGTTTTGGCAGGATCTCTGCAAGGAAAGCAAGTCAATTGGGTATTGGAGGTCTTGTTGGAAATCATGAGGGAATTTTTCTTTTGCTTCCTTTTTGAGATCAATGGTGATGGGTTGCACCAGCAAGGATGGACTACGTCTTTATAACTCAACTGCTGATTATCTGAGGAAAAGAAACATTATTTTAGTGAGCTGGTGTTGTTTGTGTAAATGGGTTGGGGAGACAGTTGATATTCCCCTTTTGCCAAAGAATTGTGGGATATGGTTTTGGCTCTATTTGGAGTTTAGTGGGTGATGGCTTGGGGGCTTATAGATTTACTTGATTGCTGGCAAAGCATATTTGGGAGACATCAGAATTGTGAGATTTGGAAAGCCATCCCTTATTGCTTGATGTGCTTGATGTGCTTCCTTAGGCGGGAAAGAAATGCTAGAAATTTTGAGGCTTGTGAACAAACCATTCAAAGCATAAAATTGCACTCTCAGGACTTTGTGTGAATGGATGGAAGCACCAAGAATCTTTCCTTTCTCCAACTTATTAGAATTTATAGATCATTGTACTTTTAGAGCTTACTTGTGATATAGATCTAGTATACGCCCTATGTACTTGGTTCATTCAATTTCTTTTAATAAAAACTATTCTTTATCAAAAAAAAATTTGACATATTGAGAAAGTCCATGGGACCAATGGAGATGGATTTGGAATGCTAAGGTACCTTGAAAGGTTGCTTTCTTTACTTGGGAAGCAGAATTTGGTAGAATTTTGATAGTGGGTAATCTCTGGAAGTGAAGTGTGGTAATAATGGATTGGTGCTATAGTTCAAGAATAGTGGGGAGTCAATTGAGCACCTTCTACTTCATTTTTTAATAGCTTGAGATATTTGGTCGTTTGTTTTTTTTCTTATTTGAACTAGTTTAGGTTATACCAAAGACTTCAGCAAATGCTAGAGTGTCAACGGCACAAACAATCCAAGATATGGAAAGTGGTTCCATTGTGCGTCTTGTGGATAATTTGGAGAGAAAGGAACAATAGAATTTTTTATGGTGTTGAGCAACAAAATCATTTCATTGAACAATATTTTGTGGGATTCCCTAGCTTATGTTTTTGCATGGCTGCCTCAAAAGGAGGGTTGGTATTAGTAGTATTATTGCCACAGTTCTTTTTTTTTTTTTTTCCCCTTGGAATACTTGTATAATTCCATTTATTCTTTAAGTTTTATTTCTTTGTAGGCGTAAACTTGAGCATGCAGGAGAGGAGGAATCAATTATGTTAGAAGGTGATATTGGTGGTGGATTGGCCCTTCAACGGAAAATATATATTCCAAAGAATGATCCCAAGGTTTTCCAAATTGACTCTAGCATTGTTGCCCGTAAAGTTGGTGCTGGTTCCGGTGGGTTTTCAAGGTGAAAATTACTGTCTTTTCTCTTTTCCTTTTTGGCCTGTCAAGAATTTTGGTAGTGTTTCTAACACTCTGATGGAATTGTGAATATGCATATGTTTTTCCCTATTGAATTGCTTGACATATTTATCCTCCCAAGTCACTTGGTTAATGTTTCCTGGTTGATCTTGGTGCTAAAATTTATCTAATTGCTGCAACAATATTGTCAAATTTACATGCTTTCGTGTGCACACCTTGTTTGTCTTTTAAGTTTGTTGTTATAGCCTTACAGAGCTCCTTGACTGAACTCTGCAGTCCATTGTTAGTAATGCTCCTAATCACATTGTATGCTAACATTGTATAATCAAGCACACACTAACGCCCCACCTCCCATATAGTCCCAAAATTGACCATGAAAAGGAAAATGGAAATAGAAACAGCAACGTGTATTTAATGCACTTAGGGTTTGAGTTGATCTATCATTTTGGCTCTTGAAGGTTTGGTTGCTGGATTAAGGTGTTTGACCTTAGGGATTTGCCTAGATCTTAGGGGTATAGTGTGTTAAGTATTTGATAAAGGTTCTTGGTGAGAAATATGCTAGGGTTTGTTGAAGATGAGATTAGGGTTTTGGTTATGCATGAGAATGATGAATGGGTTGTGACTCTTTCAAGAGAGTGACCTTCTCCAAGATGAGATTGCTTCTAGGGAACCTCTACCTCCAAACGAGACTACAATAGTGAGAGCAACAGCAAGTCTATTATTCCACTTGATGAATGAAATGGAAATTACAAGTCTATTTATAAATGACTAGCTTTGATCTAATTGGCCAACTTGGCTCAAGATTATTGGCTAACTAATTTAACATATGATCATTTGGATTTACTTGTGTTTAATGTGATAAATGTGCTTAAATCCTAACTCAAGCTAGTCTAGTCTATCTAGTAATAACTAACTTGTAATTAACTAACCCTAATTATGTGCGCTCAAATCACATCCATCTAAGCCCTTGATCGTCAACTCAAGGCCGAACCACTTTGCGTGGGAGTGAGGGGAAGCTGCCGTGTGAAAATGTAAGCACTCAGAGCAAGGAGTTCCAATCGGCACTTCGTGGGGGAAGAGAACTGCCGAATGGAACTCCCTGACTGCTAATCAGCATTCTAGGGTCTTCCCTAAGTGCTGATCGACAGTTAGGAACAGTTAGGATCAGAAGCTCTAAGTCTTGAGTTTCTGTTTTATTTGCGACCCAAGACCTTTTGAAAAACTTAGTGTGAGTTTGGATAGTGCATTTGTGCACTATCTGTGCAGCTGCGTTTTTTTGTGTGGGTCCTATGCACTATTCACAGGACCCAGAAGTACGGATTTTAGAAATTTTTTCTTTAAAACTGGGTCTCACGGCATTATTCACACATTTAAAAATTATTTTACTACAGTGTTTTCTATTCTCAGTTTTCAGTAATAAGCGGCATCCAAACAGACCCTTAGACTGATAATTTGCTCTTTGCTGGAGACTACCCAACCCAAAATCTTTAACTCTCAGGAAGTGATCTAACAATGTGGAACAAAATGTACACTAACAAGCTAGATCTGTCATGGTGGTCTGGTTCTAATAACCCAGTTTGTGATAGCATGTGCACAGTTTGCAGTTTGCATAGCATTTCATTGTGGATGTTGTGGTGCTGTGGTTGTTGAACAGGAATGCATGTCTCAAAGGTTTAGAATTTGAAGGTCAACTTGTTCTCCATGATTATCCACATGTTACAAGACGGAGCCTCCTAAACCTGCATAAAGCCTGCTGCTTGGTGCAATATGCCAGAGCTTCTGTTGGGCTGTATGAGCCTTTTTAAGCAGCCAATCATATAACATTAGGGGGTACAAAAGGTTAAAAGAAATTGTGATTTGATTGAAACCCCCACCCACCCCCCCCCCCCCCCAAAAAAAAAAAAAAAGAAAGAAAAGAAAAGATTACCTACAATAGGTGTATATATCCGTGGTTAGATTACATTTTTCTTTTACCCTTCATGTTTGCAAAATTTAGAAATGATCAAAGATCGATAACTATGTCATTTATTAAATATTTGAATTTCAAGTTTATGTATTTTAAAATAATGCATACAAGATGAGTTTTTGGATTAAATAATAAATCCAATTGGCACAAAATTTGGTTTGCCTGTTAAGAATATAAAGAACATGAAATATAGCGGTGTGAGATTTAAACTTTTTTTATCTATTGAAAATTTATTAGGTTGTGTAACATTACTTAAAGTTACTTCATGAGCAAGTTGATCTTGACACTTTATATATATATATATATATATAAAATAATGAATTTAATTAATTAATAAATGAAGACTCAAAATTGAGTCCATCCTACAGATTACAAACGAAGGTTTACATGGTCTCCATGACAACTAAACTTTATACAAAATATATTGATGTCAAAGAACAAATGTGAGTTGGTGGGTTTATTGATGTCAGCAGTTTGGGACTGTCAGGAAGTTGGGTTTGAACTTTGCTATGTAAACCAATTTGGAGTTTGATGGCTATCATCAGTTGTAGAAGTTTCTTTTTCTTCCTCTTCTTCTTCCTCCTCTTCTCTCTCTCTCTCTCTCTCTAATTTTTTTTTATTTTGAATGGTTGGTTGAGTGGGTAGGTCTCACCTGGTTCTCAGAGTGTTGGATGGGCTTGATAAACTTGGATGTTTGGATTTTATTATTGATGTTTGGATGTTAAGGTCTAGTTTACTAGATCAATGTTTGCTCTGATACCAAGCTATGCAACACAGAGTTGCAAAGGGCGTGTCTGACACTGTTTTTTTGGGGCCTTTAGGCAGAGTTTCAAGGATTACAACAAAGAATGAAAGATTCAATGTAATCAATTAAATTAAATTCATAAATAAAATCCAAATGAAATTAATATTACAGATCTATGAAGAAAATTAGCAACATTCTTGTTTGGCTTTTAATCAGCGTTGTCATTCAACAAAGCTCTCTTAGCTAGCAGTTTTTCTTATCCCTTTACTGCAACCAACTTTTTAGATGGAAAGATTTTGATACATTTAATTTTCATCATACTTGATGATTCTAACTTTGACTCTTCATCTTTTTTACTCTATTTCTGTCTTTGAATTCATGCATAATTCTTGGTTTTGCTTTTGTGTTGTAGACTTGTTTGCTTGAGAGTACACCCTACATTTGGTCTCTTGCACCCAACAGAATCGTTTGTGTCATTTACTTCCATTGATGGGTCCAAGCATGAAGTGTGGCCAGAATCTGGGGAGCAGTTTTATGAAGGGAATCTACTTCCTAATGGTAATTTTTTTTTTTTTTTGTGCACTTTAATATCTTTAATGCCATTATAGTGAAAACTTGAAGCTATTTTATTGTGTTGAGGGTATGAAAATTTCTCTGGGAATAAAATAAATGGAGGACATGTTTTCCTTTCAAAATCTGGTTATTTCTTTTCATATGAGAACTCAACGCTTTGATGTAAAATGTTCTGATTTTTTTCCCAATAATGTTTTTAGAATTTTTTTTTTAAAATTTTTAAAACTATTAAGTGATTCTCTAGCTTTTAATCAAACAAACAAATGCATGAGTTGATGTCTTCCATCTCCTATAAATTTTATAATGGAGTTACTTTTTGCATGGCAATGTTTGAAGCTGGGATTTCCAAACCTAAATTGAATCTTTAAGGAATTTTATTTTTCTCATAGCCAGTCCAAGTCTAGAAAAAGGATGGTTGTGGTAGGTTGAAGGCCAACATAAAAAATTGGTAACTTTTCTTATAATTGGGTCCATTTTAGATAAAAGTTGGTGTCGCTTACTAACAAAGCGTTGCATTGGACTTTGAAGTTCAGATGTAGTGAATAGTGAGCAAGAGTTAGCTAGGTCTAGCTGGGACATTCCCTGTAAGCAGCACATTACATCACGCCATGGTCTAGTGAGTGGCAAGGGTTCTTGCACTTTATGTAGGGCTGTGAACGAGTCAAGCTTTATTGAGTAATGTATGTTTAAGCTTAGCTCGTCAAGAAATTATAAAAGCTCAAGCTTGGCTCAAGTTTGTGACAAGCCTAAAAATAGTGTTTGAGCTTGAGCTCATGGGAAAGCCAAAAAGCTTGATGGCTTGGCTTGGTTTGATTAATTAGTCAAAGCCAAAGTCAAGCTTAATATCAAGCTCAAACTTGAGCTTAAGTCAAGCTTTTAAGCTAGAGATCTTTTAAAAAATTATATTATTAAATGCTTAAAATCTCTAAAATTAAAAAAAATATATATATTATACTCATTTTATCATGCATCTAGTCCTACTTATGATTTGCCATTATTCAAATTAAAAATTTATATTATTAAATTCATTCATTCATCATTCGTTGTCTATAGCTTCAGAAATTGTTCAAAATACAAATTTTACATTCACTTTAGATGGTGATGAATTAGAAAAATACTTGTTTGTAACTATTATGAATGAAAAAATAATAATATGTTTCATAATTTTACTATAAATGATTGATAAGGAAGGATTATATGTGGCCTACTTAATTAATTAATTTATTTTTAAATGTAACTATGGCCTAAAATGGTACTTGGTCAATTTAGAGGGAAAGAAAAAAAAAAAAAAATTAAGATAATGGGTAGTGGTTCTATATTGGCCATGTCATTATTAAGATATGTATAATGAGTATATTCAGCTAATGCATATAAACTTATAAATAAGCGTATGCTTGAATTGTTTTGTATCAAGCCTAATAGCTTATGAGCTTATTCATGAACAAATTTTTTTGCTTGGGCTTAGTTTGTTTACAGTGTTGTTAAAAACGCGCTTAAGCTCAAAGCTCGAAACCCTAAGGCTCCAACGCTTTTTGCCTCAAAAACTAAGCTCATTCAAAGAAGCACACTTTAGGTGCGCTTTTTTGTGCTTTTTCAAAAAGTTCAAAGTGCGCTTTTTGGAGCTTTTTTATATTTTTCAAAAAAAAAAAAAAACAAAACTAAATTAAAGCTATAGGATCTTGACATTATTGATATAAACCATTGATTTTGTATATTTTTAGTGTAAATTACTTATAAAAAAATATATATTTTGAGTATAACTTGTCCTAAAACCCAACACACAACCTCCCAGATCTTCTCTATTTTTATTTTTTCTCCTTGAAATAGTAACCCACCTAGCTCCTTGGTACCAATTACCATGTTGCAATGTCCTCATATTCTTAGCTCATTCATGAAAAAAAAAAAAAAAAAAAAAACATATGATATAATATATGTGGTAATTATTTAGTTACTTTCGTGGTTGATTTTGAACATAGCAAACTAATTCTTCTAGAGTTATAGTCATTAAGTGATTAAATTATTAACTAATATTACTAATTAGACATAGAGCATTATAGATATAGGAGATTTAAGAAAGGATATTACATGGAAATGCTAATATCTAGCTTATCCAAAAAAATAAAATGACTTGACTTGCAATTTTTGTGTTAAAATTGCAAAAGTAGGGCATATCTAAATGTTATATGAATTATATAAAAAGTTTTATTTCAATTTATATGATAATTTGATCATTTGATTGTCGCATTTCTCATTAATAATAATTTTTAAATTTTTTAAAATTATTTTTTTTAAAATGTGCACTTCACTTCAATCAGGCATGCGCTTGCACTTTGCGCTTTGCGCCCAGGTTCCAAGAGGCCTTTGCGCTTAAGTACACCCCTCGCTTTTATCAACATTGCTTGTTTATTAAACGAGCTTAAAACTAAGACTTAAGCTTGGTTTATTTATAAACAAACAAATATGAATGAGCTTTTTATCGAGATGAGTCCGAGTTATTTATAATCAACTCGGTTCATTTACAGCCCTATGTATGTGTGAGGGTAAAAGAATTTATTCATGACAATAAGATTTGTTTTGTAACTTGGAATGTAGAGTTTTTAACAGGGAAACTCATGGAAATGATAGAGACAATTTGTAGGAGAAGAATAAACACAGTGTGGTTACTGAAAACTAAGTGCGGAGGTGAGAAATCTAGAGGAATTGAACATATAGGATCTAAACAATGGTATACAATAAAAGACAAATAGAAATGGGGATAGAATTTGCAATGACACATAATCTTATATTTGCAAACACTTGCTCTAAGAAAATGGATTCACACTTAATTACTTTCAAAAGTGGGACAAACATTGGTCAAATAGATTTCATCCTTAAAAAGTTGATAGTATGTATTGTAAATAATGCAAGATGATACTATTTTTTTGATAGGTAATATGAGAACTATTATTAATGAAATAAGAAAGAAACATACAGGGTGTTCATGATGATGAACATAGAAAAGCATAAACAGTAAACAGAACAGAAGGAATCAGGAGCCTAGTCTAAGTCTCTAAGAGAAGAAAAAAATTGTAGAAGAGGAGCAATCTGTAAAACCCCAACACCGAGACCAATCAAAAAGTCTACGCTGGCACAAGTCTTTTAATTTAACCAACGTCTTCTCAAAATCTTCAAAGCAACGACAATCACGTTCCAACCAAATAGTCCACATCAAAAAGCCTGGAATTAAATTCCAAATATGTGAATTATGTTTCCCAAGCCGGTAACTCCAACAAAGTAATAACCCCCTCCACAGAGCTAGACAAGACTCACTGAATACCGAAAGCTTAAAGCATAAGGACCCATAAAGAATATGCTACAGGACAATGAATAAGGAGATGATCCACAAATTCCCAACTGCAGCTGCACATGCAATGCCAATTCGCCAAAGGGTGACCCCTAAGCATGAGATTATCCAAAGTAAGAATGCGGTCATGAGCAACCATCCACAAGAAAAAAGCCACCCTTTTGGGAACCTTTACTTTCCAAATGCCCTTCCAAGGGAAAATAAAGTTGGAGTCTTCCGTAACTCATTATAAAAAGAACGAGCATCAAACTTACCATTTCCATTAAGGCCCCAACTTAGAGTGTTGCTGCCTACTCCCTGTGGAAGACGAGCTTGAATAAAAGCAAGTAGAGAGAAAGATGCAGCTAACTCCCAGTCTTGGAATTCCCTATAAAATTTCAGGTTCCAAGTCCTAACATTTCCCCCCACCTGATGACACAACACCTTAGAGATACAAGCTTCCTTATTAACTGAAATTGCATATAACTCAGGATAACCACTCAGACTTAGATTGGTGGTACTAGATATTTGTATTAGAAGATTGAAAAGAAGAGATATTTGAAAGAGTAACACAAGAATTAGGTGGTGGGGTTTCATGGGAGAGAAACAAGTTGTGTTCAAAGATAGAATGATTAAAAGCAAGTGAGACCTAGATGAAGTTTTTGATAGGATGTGGAGTGAAATGACCAGTTGTATTAAAAGAGTGCCTAAAGATGTTATTGGAGAATATAAAGGATGTATGATATTGACCACAAAGACTTGGTGGTGAAGGTCCCAGCAGCAGAGGGAAAAGTGAGTGAACTATACAAGTCTACCTAGATGTAGAGACAATGTCGCTTATGTAAGTTTGGTAAAAGTAGAAATAAAGATGAAAAAGTTGTAAAATTGGATGGTCGAGAGATACCAAAGAGTGAGTGTTTTGATACGTTGAATTTGTAATTCATAAAGATGGACAGATTGAAGGAAATGTGAATCATAGGATAAGGGTACGGTGGACGAAGTGGGGAAATGTATTTGGAGTATTGTGTGATAGTCGGGTAAAGAGAGAGAAAGTTCTAAACTAATGTTGTTAGAAGTAGTAGAAAGGGCCTGTTAATTAAATGGTGATGCAAAATATGATGTTGAATGGGATAGAATGACAAAGAAGAATAAATGTCGCCAACACTGATTAGTTTGTTGAGTATCTATAGTTGATCCAAGGTTTTAGGGCTAAAGCTTTGTTGTTGTTAAGTTTCTGATTAAAGCTGTGTTGCCAGAAATATTAGACTAATAACTTGAAGAAAGGATGTCAGTTGTAGTTTTTATCCGCCTCCATTGTGGACAAGAGTCATCAAATTAGGTGCAGGTGCTTGGATCTGGATGAAGAAATCAAAATATGAATTTCAAGTCTTAGAAAGAGCTTAGAGCTTGAAGAAGGTACAGCACGTTGGCTGCTTTGTTCAGTTGTAGGCTTGAGTCATTAGAGGGTCTTGAAGTAAGGATGCCTCAGTTATGCAGATCTAGACAAAGTTTGGTATTTGCAAACCTAAAGCCTTTTATTTTTCTTATATAAAAAAGAAAACCCTAAGAGTTAGGACTTATTCTCAGGAATATCGTTACACTTAGTAACACTTATAATTATTATGTCAGAAATTGATAATGCATGGTTTGAAAATATTAGCTATGCTCTATGCTTACCACGGTAGAAACTCATTACTCAGTTGATGGAACTGAGACAAGATATGCACTTTGTTTCCAAGTGTTATAATTATATGTCCCACGATTAATCCTAGATTACATGCCCAAAAATATCTAAGATTACAGTGGATGAACAGCGACGAATTTGATCCACTCAACAATAGAGAAGAAACTGAGACAAGATATGCACTTTGTTTCCAAGTGTTATAATTATATGTCCCACGATTAATCCTAGATTACATGCCCAAAAATATCTAAGATTACAGTGGATGAACAGCGACGAATTTGATCCACTCAACAATAGAGAAGAAACTGGTATAAAATGAGCATAAACTACATCTTCATTGAATATCAGTAAATCATACTGGGTATTGTAGATATCCTTCTATATAAATGCTCTTTACACATTTTAAGGTATGACCAATTCAATCTGTAGTTAGTGACTGCCATTACTGCCATATATCCAAAGATTGCTGATACAGGTTTTATAAGTTATTGCTTTCTCTTCTCTGAAATATATTTTCTCAGTTCATATTTTTAATAAGAAGCTGCAACTACCTTTAAAAGCTATCCTAGGACTTCTTCTCAAAAGCCACCAAAAAAGTCTAAGCCACTTCACAAAATTGGCAGAAAGCTAAAGCACTGTTCAGCTTTTTAAAGGCTGATGCAACCCTTAAGAAACTGTGAAAGACCCCATTATTGGGCCTGACTTGTATATTAGTTAACTCAGTTTGTAGAAATTTTTTTCCTATCACATTGATCAGAAGTTGGTTTCTAACTTTCTATTGCCGCTGTTGTTTCAGGTGAATGGATACTTACTGATAAATGTCTGGGCTTGGGGCTTGTCAATCGGTTTAATGTCAAAGAGGTTTTCAAGTGTCTCATCCATTGGGGAACTGGGACAGTTAATTTGGAGTTGTGGTCAGAAGATAGACCTGTTTCAAGTCAATCACCTCTCAGGATCTCCCATGAGTACGAGGTGATAGAAATCCCAAAATTGTGATCCAACATATAGATTATAGAGTTGCTATCAGAAGATTCTGTATAATAAAACTTTTTAAGTATGTCTTGTATGAGGATCAAGTGATAGCCCAGCGATAATTACATTTTGTTATCTGCCTATTTCAAAAAAAAAATTATGACTTTTGTAACGAGCTTGAAATCAAACTAATATTCACTATAAAATGTGTCTTATGGTTATTAAAAAAAAAAAAAATGGTCTTACAATTACTGCCCCTGGCTACCGTTCCCTTTCAACATTTTTTTCACATCACACCTGACGTCATAATGGGGGCTACTATATGAACTCTCTTAATTTCACCGGTTACATGCATCCATGATCAATCCCTATAATCGTTGAACAGGTGCTGCCTCTTACATGATGAGTGAACCATCTCAAGTCTTGCCTAACTTTGATCAATTAATAGTTCCAATCTGACGTGGGATAGAATATGAGGTTTAATTTTTATGAATAATACTAAAGATACAAATTTTTTATAAAAAATTATACAAATTGTTGATGTGGTGGGTGGTTATTGGTAAATGAAAAAGTGATATTAATGTTAGGCTTAGATGAAAACCAATAAGATGTTGGCTCATCAACATTTTGTAAAAATGTTGTAAAATAGTTTATAACTATAGCATTACTCAATTTTTGTTATTTGTCAATTTTTAAACTTTTTTTTTTGTTTTTGTAGTTTTTGTTATTTTAGGATTAAGCATTTTATTTTCTTGATTTTAGGTGTTTTTAAAGGCTTTTCTAGTCAAATTAGAATCCTATTATGGTCAATTTGGATTTTTTCCAAATAAAACAATATATATATATATATATATATTGTGTGTGTGGATTCTAGGTTTTCCTTGTGGAATCAATGAATCCCTTATGGACTTAAGGGTTTTGTTGTGCTAGAACAAGATCTAGTCCTTTCACACTTACTATTTTGAGTCAATTTGTATAAGAATTTGTTAGTATCTTGAAATAGTGAAAGGCAACAGTGAAAGTGTAAGCCTTCTGGATGGCGATTCAAACTAATGGTGAGAAGATGACTTGTGAACTCAATGAGAGTTGAGACATTATCTTCAAGTTAGATTTGAATTGAATAACAAGAAGGATAACAATCACGAAATATGACTCACAATCAACTTATTGGTAATCACAATTCCTTTCATGAAATTTATAAGGATTATAGTTTTTTTTTTTTTTTTTTTGGGGGGGGGGAAGAATTGTAAAATTTAATGTCTATTTTTAATAAGAAGAATTCCTTAAGACTTGATTTAGAGGATTTTTTTTTATTATAAGGATAATCCTAAGGAGAGAAAGGTTAAATTTTCTTTGTATAAACTTAGTTGATTTGCCCTAGATTGGTGAGAATGAGCACAATATCATATAATCTAATTAGGTAAAGACAAAATTTGTTCATTGTCAAAGATGCTTACAATTGAGTTTTTCCCTCTCTCTTTTTATGATGTAATTGTGTCATATACAAAGCAAAATTATAGGTTAATAAGTTCAAACTCAAATTATATTGATGAATTTTGCATTCAACAATTGAGGGAACATATAAAATTGGGAAAGTAAAGCCTGGGAGATCCTTGACTCTAGGAAAGTAAAGCTTGGGAGATCCTTGATCCCAACAAAGCTAAGGAGATTCTTTATTCCAACAAGACTGAGTACACCCTCGATTTCAACAAAGTTTAGGAGATCCTCGACTCCAGGAATGTAAAGTTGGAGATCCTAGATTCCAGTATATATATATATACATATATATAAAACTAAGTAGTTCCCTAGGGCTAGACATGAATCCAACAAAAATAGAGTACCTCCTTAATTTCAAAGAAGCTGAGTAGTTCCTTGGTTCCTACTATGGTTCTAGCAAAATGGAATAGTTTTCTAATTATGGTAAAGTGGAACAGTTCCTTGGTTCCAACAAAGTTAAAGTACTTCCATGGATCCAGCAAAGTAAAATAGTTATAAAAAAAAATGGAGGCAACAAAAAATTTGATAGAAGTTCCACAATAGCATCAAGAGAAGGTGGATCAAGCATGATTCAACAACTGCCTCATGTCCTGGGGGCTAAAGCCTATTGTGCGATGGGCCTTGAATATATTTTGAAGAAAATCAATAGAAACAATATATTGTAAGTCAATAGCAAAATCAACATTATTGAAAGCTCAACAACTATAAAGTGCATCTATCATTTATTGCAGCGGCTAACCCATGAAAATAACAAGATTTGGAGAAGCTATAAAGTCCACTGAAGGACACATACAACTAGCTCTAAAGGCCGACCATGGTATCACAAGTATCACCTGATCCTTTCAATGTACCATTGATATGTGAAATAGGGACCGAATAGGAAGCCCACAAAAATTGCTACCAATCCTAGTCCTTTCATCTAGCACGAAGTAAACTTTGTGGAAAACATATTCTATGATGAGTCGGCTCCAACTGAAGAATATCCTATTGTTAGGATCCCGGGGGCTCCTATCCCAAAGGAGGAAGAAACTTGGAGGGAAGGCAGAAAATTGCTTATGAAGGCACGCAGGACCTGAATGTAGCCTACAAGAGGATCCTGGACCACCATCTTACATGATAGCCGAGGAAGAGATCCTAAAGGAACCTAGGGATACGATGAGTTAGAATATCCCATCTCTAGGATCTCGGGGGGCTCCTATCCCAAAAGAAAAAGAAACCTAGAAGGAAGGCTAATGTATTGCTTGTGAAGATCTCGGAGAAAATTATGGATATGGAAAAGAAGTTATAAATGCTATTGTAGGGACTGGATTTGAGCACTTCTGCTATTGGATGAGTGAACTCAGGCCCAACTAGCCCAATACAATAAATTTATAGAGAATGGGTTTAAGAACTAGGCCTTAGTGAAGGTTACAACAACTAGACACAGTTATGGGTTGATTTGAATAACAAGGATGTGAACTAAAGTATGAAATTTTGTCCTCAGCCCTCATCTGAGGAGCTTGTAGTTCTTATTATCTCTTCAGTGCCCTGTTGCAAAGGTTTCAAAGATGATACAAATAGCTACCTTGTTTTCTGTTTCTAATTCCCGATGCCCTTTTCCTAGAGGATCTCTTACATTACATATCCCTTTTCAGTTGATCTTGGCGCTTCATTTGTTGACCATGCAGGTCACTACTCGAGTGCTTGTCCCATCAGCCGCCTTCCCAAACCTTTTGTGAGTTGCAACAACTAATGTAACACTGTTCAGGGGTCATTTCCTCATTAATGTGGCCAGAATGTTAGTTATGGACATTTAATGCGGAGGTGATAGTTTCTCCTTGAATTGCTCCTCTATCGTGCTCCTATGGTTGGCCCATTGTACTTGTCATTTTTCTTGGGATGCTCTAGGAGGTTACCTTTGATGGCATGCCGCTCTTTCCTTCTATGATCTTAGTTGGCCGAGAACAGGATTGTCCTCGGCGATGTTTATTGGCAATTTGAACTTTCTTCGTTCGTCCTCGGACATTTCTTCCTCCTCGGCATGAGCCTTGGGCTTTGTATAAAATGGGCTAGGGTTGCCAAATTCTTTGATCTCACACCTGTCAAAGGAAAAACTAGAAAAGGTGAACTTGGGGGCTGACCCAAGGAACCTGGGGCCTATCCTAATCAGCAGTTAGTTATCGGTACCCAAAAAAAAAAAAAAAAAACAACTGGTGGAGCTATTGGAAAAATATCAAGATTTATTGGCGTGAACTCCTTCAAATTAAATAAGGCACGTCCAAAGGATAAATTTCCTTTACCTAACATTGATCTCTTCATAGATCCAACTAAGGCAACAATAATATCAACCATGAAGAGGCATACCACGATTAAGGAACTCAAGAGCTTCTTAGAAAGAGTTCCGTACATTAGGAAGTTCACACCAAGACCAGCCTTGGTCATTAGTGGACTATCCAAACTATTGAAAAAGGGGAATGTTTTCATATAGGGAGCTGAGCAACCAAATGTCTTTCATAGAACTTCAACAAATCAGAGTCATTTGCTACCTTATGGGTACTAGTCCATGGCAAAATCACTATTGTTGTATCTAGGATCTCGATTCCAAAGCATACAGAGTATTCAAAGACATCAAAATGAGGTATCCCAACATAGAAATGGTGCGTTTGGTGGTCATGCATCTCAACAACTGAATCATTACTTTTCATACCACCAAATCCTATTGGTGATGAGCTCTTATCTAATAAAAGCCCTCCTTCATTAGCCCTTGTGATCTTGAAGAATGGCTTAGTGGCTAATATAAATTTCCCAATACAACATAGGTTTGAAGGATCCCCAAAGCTGTCAAGAGCTAAGCAAACTTACTGGTCCAGTTCCCTGAAGAAGAGGAGTACCTATTGAGTGAGAAGATCTCTAAAAAAGTAGTAGCGGTAGAGATCCTTGTAAAGAAACAAACTATGAGATTTGTGAAGATAGCCTCTAACA
The DNA here is from genome assembly GCA_030445155.1 of Quercus variabilis. Lineage (NCBI taxonomy): Eukaryota > Viridiplantae > Streptophyta > Magnoliopsida > Fagales > Fagaceae > Quercus > Quercus variabilis. The sequence continues at coordinate 55,747,282 of CP129446.1, forward strand.
AGCATGCTTAGAGAAAACCTTCCTTTTCTAGGATCCCTGTAAAAGGATCCCCCACCTAAAGAAAACACCATGACAGAATCATCTTGGTGGAGCTCCTTTTAGCCACCAGTTCACTAGTAAGAGTAACCTTAGATAACTCGTAAAAGAAGAGTATTTCCATGAAGTATTTGTTCACAGCCAAAAGAGAATATTTTAGAAGATCCTTGGAGAAGGAAACAAATCCTTAACCATTTGGAGAAAAGAAAAGAAATCAGCTCAATGACCCAACTTGAGAATGGAAGGCTACAAAGGAACCTTTTCTAGAGATTGAAAAATTCAATGGCCATGAACAAATTTTCCGAGTGGCATGGCCTAGGACTTGGGAAAGGGAAAATTTTTCATGTACCTAGCCCAGGACCTTATCAGAACAGAAATTTTCTAAGTGACATGGCCTAGGACTTGGGAAGAACAAACTTTCCATATATATATATATAGGGTTATAATTAATTGAGTTTAATGTATTATGAATATTTTAAAAAAAATAATTAACTAAAGTAAATCAACAATCAAAAAGAACAAAACAACTTAAAATATAGAATTATATCGCATCAATCAAAAATAGAATTCTAAATACAAAAATTTATCAGCCGAAAGCAAAGATGCAAGAAAATTACAAAATCAACCAAAAAGTTGAGAGAGAGAGAGAGAGAGAGAGAGAGAATTAACCTTTTTTTTTAGAGAAAACTATGCAAAGAATGAAAGAGAGAATAACATATTTATAGCAAAAGAGGGTGAATAAGAAGAGACGAAATAATGGAAGATGAAAGGAAAGATGATGAGTGATATTAAAGTAGGAGGTAGTAGGGAGATGAAAATGTAAAGGAGAGGAAGAAAGGTTAGAAAAAGTGTAAATATTAAAAAAAAAATTACAAAAAAATTGAAAAGAAATAGGATAATGACGTGGAAGCTGATATGGCTCAATTGGAGCGTAGCAACAATAAATAATACGCTTCAACTTTTAGATATATATATAGATTAGGAAACAAAGCAATGTAAATTACTTTCTTAGATTGTATCTAGGACAAAAAAAAGGATTGTAAATTTTTGTTACAAAATTGATATAAATTGTCATATATAATAATACAACAGAAGCATTTTTTATAGAGAAGGTTTTCTTATTTTTCCATTTAAATTAAATAAGAGGCGACTCCATGTAAAACCCTCAATATAGGGAAGAGTACATTTTATAGTGAATTTGACATTTTAAGCATCACGATCCCACCCATTCGCATAATATAGGCCCATTTTGAGAAAAAAAATTGGCGGGTCGAGGTTGCGGTCGCTCACAGTATTAAGTTCTAAGCTTTTCTTTTTATTTCTTGCTTTATTTATGTTTTAATCTTTTTTCTTTTCTTGTTATATGTTTTAATATGTTTATGTAGTTTTTATGTTTTAAAGCATGTTAGGCTTCTAAATTTATTGTTTTGAAGTCTTGCTGTGCTAGGTTTATATAGTTTTTTTTTTTTTTTTTTGAAAAGAATAACAAAAAAAACCTATCATGAAATGCATGAATGTTATGCAATACAAATCCTAAAGACAAAAAAAAAAAAAAAAAAAAAAAAAAAAAAAAAAAAAAAAAAACAACAACAACAACAACAATGAAAAATGGTCACAAAGAATAGAGAGATGAAGCACAAGGACCATGTCAGAACGACTCAATTAGATTGAGCCTTTTGCATCTAAAACCTTTTAAATGCTACTCTAGCGTTGGAGTTAGTATTCATATTAAAATGATGAACAATTCCAAGATTGGAATAAAGGTTTAATGCGTTTACCAACTCACCAATAAAGTACCATAGGATCTTGTGCTTGAAGCATAAATATTTTTGGTTTATTTGCTTACTTAATAGCTTGCAACTTAAAATAGTTTGGACGAATATGCTTAGTTTTTCCACAAAAATGACAAACCCATAAAGGTCTATCATGCAACTTATCCTTAGGGAGAGTAGGATTCTTAGGCTTAAACTCTTTGAGATCAACCCTAATCTTCCTAGGAAGTGTAACTTCTACTAGTTTGATTATCTCAGTTACAGGGGGCTTAGAAGAAGAAATAAAGTTTGTGGAATGAGTTTTAGACACAAAGATGCTATCTACAAAACCTAGACTAGTTTTGTCTAAGAGAGACTTCTGAACACTCAACATATGATCAAGTTTATAACTAACAGACCTATTTGTTTGTTCTCTAGCAACAAATAATTCTAGTTCCAAGTTCTTAACTTTATCAAGTAACAATATGTTTTTAGTCTTCACCTTATCAATCAATTCATTAGCATCAAACAATTTCAACAACAAATTTTTCTTATCAAGTTCAAGAGAAGCAATTTTCTTTAAACCTAAGTCAATATTCATAGCATCTTTTGTAGCAACCTTGCTAAGCTTATTATATGCTTCTTGCAAATCCGTATTTTCAAAGAGTTCCCCATCAGAAGAGTTTTCATCAACCGCAACACTTTCATCAACTATAGCAGTAGTTGTGAAAACAATGAAATTTCCATACTCATTATTACCAGACTCATGATCAGAAACTTTATCATCACTAAGGGTTACAGCTATAACTTTACCTTTTGATCTTAAGAATGTAGGACATTTTGATTTCACATGACCATACCCTTAACAACCAAAACATTGTTGTCTCAAAGAATTATTAGAGATTTGACCTACTTTCTCTTTAGATTTATCAATATTGTTCACTTTAGTGGATTCATTCCTCTTAAAATTCCTAAGTTCAATATTGTTTTTACCTCTTGCCCTTTTGTTATTGTTTCTAAGAAAGTTTCTAAAGTTATTGGCAAGATATGTAATCTTTGTAGAAGAGAGTTCATCATCAAATCCATTCCCATCAACATCATCAACTGACTTAAGAGCCATTGATTTTGATTTATTTGTCTTGGGTAGGTCTAGCTCATAGAACTAGAAAGATCCTACAAGCTCATCAACAGGGATGGAGTTCACATCCTTACTTTCAGTAATGGCAGTCACTTTGGGTCTAAAATTCTCAGTAAAAAATCTAAAAATATTCCTAACAATCTTAGGTTAATCATAAATTTCACCCAAATTGTAAGCAGAATTAACAATATCATTAGGCTTAGCATAGAATTCATCAAAACTTTCATCATCAGATATCCTAATGCTTTCAAATCTAGTTGTTAATTGCTACAACTTACTGATCTTAATTACCTTTGTGCTTTCATGCACAGTTTGGAGAATATTCCATGCAGTATGAGCTACCTCAAAATTTGAGATCCTTTTGAATTCCTCCATAAAAACAGTATTAAAAATAGCATTCATGACTTTTCTATTAAAAGCGATTGTTTCTTTCTGAGAAATTTGTCACTCGCTTACAGGAGTAGTCGATTTCTCCCATCCGTATTCAACGAAATTCCAAACTCTCTCATCAATTGATTTCAAGAATATTTCATCCTTACTTTCCAGTAGGCATAGTTGTTCTCATCAAAGTGAGGTGAGATTACAAGCGAGTGACCGTGTCCCATAACAACAGGGGTCAAGGATCAACTCTTAGATCAAAGGATCTAAATACTAAAGCTAACCCACTCTGATACCACTTGTACATCTCTTAAACACAAGTTGTTTAACCTAATATTAAGCCAAATTAATTAACAAGTTCATTAATAAGATCTAGGTTAAACACATTCAAATCATATCATGAAAATAGTGTGGAAATATAAAGAACACATAATATGATAACCCAAAAAAACCAAACTGGTAAAAAAATCGGAGAGGATTTAACCTAGCTATCTTCAAGGTAAAACAGATCCACTATGAGAGAATTGAAGTTTTTACAATAAGACTTAGACCACTAACATCCTATTGTTAGCTCAAGTAGAAAATTTATTACCACGACTATGTGATAGCTCTGAGTCCACGGACTACTTCTTTCTTTGATCCATAGCAACCACAAGTTCTCTTATTTGTGTTTTTCTTTACGCTCTTTGAAACAGCAATTGAAAAGAGTACCAAGTTCTTGATATCAATCTTGATCTTGATAACCTTAAGTGTGTATGAAGGTAAATACCTCTAGATCTCACAAAAGATTCACACACATAGCATATCAACAACCTATAAAACGTGGCTAGGGTTTTTCCTTTTATACTTGAAGCAAAACATAAAACCTTACACGTCATATGGGCTTGGGCTAAGTTGGAAATTCTGCACCAAAAAAAAAAAAATTGCACAAGGTTCGATTAATCAAGTCTAATTTTCAATCGATCGAGCCTTGCAGATTTAGTCCAATAAATTCTGCAATAACTCGATTCTAACTTTACACATAAACACACTTTAAGCAGCCTAGATATAGGCTCTAAGTTTTGATCATGGTTTGCCAACACATTACACATTGAAGTTCTAATACATTTAGTTCCTAAAGTCTTAGAACCTAACAACATGTGTGTCATCCGTAATCCAATCCAATGGATCTAAGGACACCAAATGTAAACCTACATTTGTCACATTTTCTCTTTGTTTGTTTGATTGATAGCATGCTTCCTTCGCTTTGTGTTTGTTCACATGTTCTCTCTGTTTATTAGCATGCTTGTTGTCTTTGTGTGTCTACTAGCATGCTTGTTGTGTGTCTACTAGCATGCTTGTTCCCTTTGTGTGTTTGTTAGTGTGCTTGCCCCTTTGTGTGTTTGTTTGTTGGAATGTTTCCTTCCTTAGCTTGCTTGCTCTATTTGCATATTTTGTGCTTTCTTTCTTTGTTTATTGCTCCTAAGCTTATTTGTTGGCTTCTTTATTTATTTGTTGCATGTGATGGATGGATCATGTGCACAACTTATAAGTGCAAGCAAAAGGGCAATGATCAGTAGATTAGGGGATTTAGCTCCTACGTGAGGTCCGTTCTTTCCTAGCCTTTCCATTTAGAACCATGTCTATTCTTTTTTTTTTATTATTAGGTTTTTCTTTCCTGTACCTTGCTTAGGCCACACCCTTTGGATGTGGATATGTCTACATTTCCGCTCTGTGTGTTAATATATTGTGCATGCAATGTACGTTGTAAAGGTAGTCATGCGCTTCATATGATGGACATACATGGTTAGGAAGGTAACCCCTCCCTAACCATGGATACTCTTAACCTTGGCGTGTGGGTATGCATTCAAGGCTTATGCTGTAGATGCATATTCATGCTTCATTGGGTACATGACCTACCACGTGTGTGATTGCCCCTATTTTTGTTGATATTGGTTTCTCTGTGTATGTGATACACATCATGTGTTCGATACTTTGGGGAGCCTTGACATGCCTTAGTTTTAACATATTGATGCATAATGTATACACATGAATGAAACCTTGCTGGTGTGCCATAATGCACCAAATGCGAAACTCTACCAAATTTTCTCTGGGAAAATGTGGCATTTTCTTATCATATTCTCACTATGAAAGCTTGGTGAGAATAGTGTTTTGTGTGCTACGACACATCTGACCCGAAATGCTGCCGAATTTTTGTTGTGGAAATTTGGTAACAATTCTAATGTGCTAGAAAAATATTGATAAAGACCACACACCTTTCCCAAATCAAACCTTAAAGCCCAATTTCTTTATAACCTCAAAAGCTAATGCCAACAACTTGTTTTTATATGCCAATGACTGAAAATTAAGACTTTACCAAACAAAAGATCGTCTCACGATAGGCATTGTGAGGTGCCTAACACATTTTTCACACATAACCAAACTTCTGAATCCAAGAATCAAGATTTTTTATCATCCATTTAGATTAGGAAAAATGACATTTTTCTTAGCCTTTGATTGGTAATAAAATTAAATAGAGTCAGGTGACCAGTCACAACCTAAAAAAACCAATGATTAGTAGCGACTTCACAACCTTTGGTAAAACCCAACTAAAAATGACTTTACTAGTCAGTCACAAGGTTCCGCACCCAAGCCGTGCACCACCCTCTGAGGATAGGCGCGTGTTGCCATTTTAGGGTGGTTGACAATTGCGAGGTATCGACACAGCACATGAAAGACATGTTTTGAACTAGATTTTTCATAGTAATAGTCAATTGAAAAAAAAAATCTACAAACTAAATACATAGAATAACCAAAACACATAAAAGAGTTCAAAGGTTGAGAAATAAAATTTAAAAAAAAAAAAATCTAAAAGAAACTAAGAACTTAAAAGAGTGTCCCTTGTTTTGCTTCTTTGTAGTAGACTTCATTTGACATAATATCCATACATGAAAATTTAGAAACAAAGAACAATAATAAGACGAGTTTATTTAATCAAAACTATCATACTCTTATGAGAGAGAGAGAGAGAGAGAGAGAGAGAGAGTATAAATTTATCAACTCCTATGAATCTATACAACATGTAAATCTTTCTAATACAAATACATATGCGTAAGTTGCAACTTGAAAAACAAAAAACAAAAATGTGAGGTGTAGGAGAGATTCTATGGAAAGATCATTGGTGAATATATATAAGTTTTGAAATTTTGATAATAGATTTTTAGTTAGAGTAGGATTTAAATTTTTTGAAACTTAGATGCATGTTGCATGTTTTGTTAAAACACTCATTGTCACTTTATTTTTTTTTTTAAATGATAAGAACAAATAAGTTGTTATTTCTATTAACTGAAACATAGATGTATGTTGCATGTTTTATTAAAGCACTTACTATTATTTTATTTAAAGAAATTTATAAGAAAAAAATAAGTTGTTGTCACTATCTAATTTTTTTTTTTAATCCAAAATATTGTTGTAATTTAGTGAAGCCATTTGACACAACCATAACTTAGAAAAAATTGTAGCAATTTAGTGAAGCCATTTGACGTAACCACAACTTCGAAGCTCAACTTTTATTATAAAAATATTTATTGTTATTTTATCTAAAATGCATGTTTCATGTTTTGTTAAAACATTTATTATTGTTTCTCAACACAAAGAAACAAAACACTTATTATTTCTTTATCTAAAACAATCTATAAGAACAAATAAGTTGTCTCTGTCAACTAAAATTTAGTTGCATGTTATATATTTTGTTAAAACACTTATTGTTACTTTATCTAAAGAAATTGATAAGAATAAATAAGTTGTTGTCTCTATAAACTAAATCTTCGATGCATGTTGCATGTTTTGTTAAAACACTTATTGTTATTTTATCTGACATGCATGTTGCGGGTTTGTTATAACATTTATTGTTACTTTATCTAAAGAAATTTATAAGAAAAAAATAAGTTGTCTCTATCAACTGAAATTTAGATGCATGTTACATGTTTTGTTAAAACAATTTTAGTTATCTTATTTAATGAAATTGATGAAAACAAAACAAAGAAGTCGTTGTTTCTATTTAAAAATTGTTTTTATCCAAAATATTGTTGTAATTTGGTAAAGCCACTTGGCTCAACCATAGTTCAGAAAAAATTGCTGCAATTTAATGAAACCACTTGACGCAACCACAACTTCTAAACTCAACTTTTATTATAAAATCACTTATTGTTATTTTATCTAAAATGCATGTTGCGTGTTTTGTTAAAACACTTATTATTACTTTATTTAAAGAAATTGATAAGAACAAATAAAGTTGTGTCTATCAACTAAAACTTATATGGATATTGTATATTTTGTTAAAACACTTATGTTATAAAATCGAAACTTTCAACTTTTTGTTATCCTTTAAAGTTAAAATTTTGACACATCAGCTTTACAAACCTTGTAAATTTACCCTTCATTATAATATATTTTATTTTTTAATTTCATTAATTAAATTGCAAAACTGTCGCATGATACATAATGTGTGTTTGCCTAGCACTGCATTTTTTGGTTGGTCTCATAACACTATTTATGGACCAGTCAAAACATAAAAATGTGTAAATAATGCTTGTGAAGAGTATTTTGCCTTTAAATAAATATTTTGTTATAGTATTTTTAATAATAAGATTTTAGTTTTTTTGCAAATAAGTGGAATCCAAGCAATCTGTTTACATGGGACTCATAAAATGAGTTATAGACTTTCGCATTAGGATTGCTCTCTTCTCACCTCAAAACCCTACAACCACCACAACCGCTTAGTAATGGCAGAGAAAACTTAATTGAAGTGGAGGCAATTGGACATGAGCTTACGGGATTTTTAAGAAAATAACCATCAATCCCAAACAATATTATTAGTTAGGCAAACTTTCAAACTAATTTCATTTATAACAATTCGAGTGAACTAGAGTCGATTTTACTGTGCTTGTTCCCAGAATCGCGAGTAGCTGAAGCATAAATCGACCCCAGAGGAGACGATTTCCATACATAGAAATCGTCTCCGGAGGAGTCGATTTCTATACACAGAAATCGTCTCCTCTGGAGTCGATTTCTTTGTACACAAAAATCCCCAACACTCAAGCTGCGAACGAACGAACCTGCAACACCGACGAATGAAGAACGAACCTGCGAACGAAGAACGAAGAACGACGAATGAAGAAGAAGAACGAACCTGCGAACGAAGAACGAAGAACGAAGAAGAACGAAGTCTGAACGAAGAACGAAGAAGAAGAACGAACCTGCGAACGAAGAACGAAGAACGAAGAAGAACGAAGAGGAAGAACGAACCTGCGAACGAACCCAGGCGAATGAAGAACGAAGAACGATTCCCAAGCGCCGATTCTGACCGACGAACCCAGCAACACCGACGAACCCAGGCGAATGAATGAAACCCAGGAAGTGGAGAAACCCAGGCGCGGAGGAAAGGAAGAACACAAAAAAGCTTGAGACAAAGAAATCGAAGAAATCGACTTCAGTGAAGTCTTTTTCTACGCAAAGAAATCGACTTCAGTGAAGTTGATTTCTTTGTATAGAAGACGAATCCAACGAAGTCGGTTTCTGTGTAAAAAAATCACAAAGTCGAATGGTTAGAAATGCAATATGTTTCAAACGTTGGCTAACTAATAATATTGTTTGGGTTTTGTAGTTATTTTTTTAAAAATCCCTGAGCTTACAGGTATTACGGTCTACCCTTGTCAAAATCCATGGATCATTTTGTGGCAAGCCCAACAAATAGATTTGCACCTTTTCAAGAATCTAACCAGAAATCAAGGCCATACAAAATGTTTTTTAGATTGTAACCAAGAAATAAAACCTTATGATTTATGTTTTTCATTCCACTACAATGTAATTTCGAATTTCTAAAAAAAAAAAAAAAACGGTGAATTTCATTTACTTTTCTCATTTTTCTTATTTTTAATTTTAAGCCCTTAATTATAAACACAAGTCACAACAATTTCTACCCAAATATATAAAACCATCGGCATACCAGTCCTGATTCTTTTAACACAGTGGAAATTCTAATTATTCATAAATAAATAAATAAAAATGAATATACAAAAAATTCAGGTACAAAGTTCTCTCCACTTTTTGTGTATGGGATTCAGTTACGTTGGCAGTTAGATCACTTCATTAAAAAAAAAAAAAATGGTACGTTGTGCAGGTGCGGGTCCAGCCGCATTGAGATTCGCACCACTCAACAACAACACTAGCACTAGCAGTGTGTCACTGTCAATTAATAATAATAATTTTAACTGTTGTTGGAGTCGACCAGTGGTCAGGTTGAGGAATCTTGGTCTTGCTGCTGCTACTCAGGGCCAGATCTTCACTTCATCATTTCCTTCTTCTCCGTCTGGCTTCATCACCATCAGGTTCTTTTACTAGTTCCTCCTTTGGCCTTTGTTTAATACAATTACATATCAGATTAGCCAGAATATGATTAGGGTAAAAAAAAAGTAACTAAATGTGTATATACACGGTGCATGCATACTCATATTAGTTTTGTGAATGATTGATGCATTTTTGAAGTTTTGAACTAATACACGCGCATTAATTCCACCGGATTCACTATTGGCTAAATTATATTTTTGTTCCATAAAGTTTAGATCATGAGTGATTTTAATCTCTGAAGTTTTAGGTGATCACTTTTAGTCTTGACTGAAAATTTAAAGTGATCTGGTTTATTTTAGTCCTTAACAGACTTAGAGTGAAATTTAAATTTTAGAGACTAAAATCGATCACGGGCTAAACTTAAGGAACCAACAATGGATTTAAACCTTAAATTTTATCCTTTTGTCAATATGGGTATAGAAAGAGTTTCTCATATGATTGTTGGTCCCTTAGCTCATGAGCGGGTTTATTCCCTGAAGAGTGATTGCTTTTAGTTCATAACAAACAAATTTAAAGTGATCGCTTTTAGTCCCAAAAAGCTGTGATCGGGGCTAAATTTAAGGGACCGACCATGTATTTAAACTTGTACTTTTCATTTTCTGTGTATATGGGTAAGGAGATAGTTTCTTATATGATGTTTATACAAATGGTAAATATCTGAGAGTGATGAACCGTTGCCTGCTTAAATCTTTATTAATTAATGTCATCTTCAGCATTATCATCCTCTGCTGTGTTGTTTGGAAAAATAGAAATTGAGAAGAGAACAGGGGAGAATACTAATACTACATGTCGGGGAAGGATTACTAATGCAAAATTTGGCTTGCAGAAAGAAGAGGCTTAGTAGGAAGTTGATTGGTGAGAGGTTGATATCTAAAATGGCTGACCATGAACCAAAGACAGTCACTGCAGATATCTTCTCAGGGGATATGATTTTTCAACCTATATTGGAGGATGGAGTCTTTCAATTTGATTGTCCTCCAAGTGATAGAGATGCAGCATATCCTAGTTTATCTTTTATAAACAGCAAGGATAGGGAAACACCCATTATGAGTCACAAGGCGCCCTTATACACTCCGACATTTGAATGTCATTTTGAAAAGCAGATTGTTAAAATCGAGGTCAGTTCCTTCATTGCTTTCTTTGATTTGGTTCTCCACATTTCTTTTTATCTCTTTTCTAATGCAATTTCAAGTCTTACATTATTCCTATTAATTGATACAATGGAATTTGCTTCTAATGTAGCTTCCTTCTGGTACCTCCTTCTATGGAACTGGAGAAGCTAGTGGACAACTTGAGCGGACTGGAAAGAGAGTAAGTCAATTTGTTTGATATTCCATCCACGAAAGCTCTATACTTGCTCTACAAATATTGAGCAGTTGCCTTTCTTTTAGGTTTTTACTTGGAACACGGATGCATGGGGTTATGGTCCAGGAACTACATCCTTGTACCAGTCTCATCCTTGGGTGATAGCTGTTCTGCCCAATGGGGAGGCACTCGGGGTGCTTGCTGACACAACCCAACGCTGTGAGGTACTGTGACAATTGAATATATGGAAATAAAACTTTCTGAAATCTTTATAGTTACAGTTTTTTACGTATCTATTGGTTGCATGTATCTTTTCATAAACAGATTGACCTGAGGAAAGAATCGAGGATACAGTTTGTTGCTCCATCCTCATATCCTGTTATTACATTTGGTCCATTTCCTTCACCTACTGCTGTCTTGATAGCTTTATCTCATGCAATTGGTAATTTCCTGATCCATCTTAGTATTATTTCTTTAGTCCTCTTTATGTATAATTTCAATTAATTTAATGTGGCCACAATTATCAAATTGATTACAAAAGAGCCTAAAATTCATTGGTTGAGGTGTCTTATACCACACAGTATTAGTCTACCTAGTTCTAGTGTGCTTTACTCAATGATCATATATCATCACTTGTCTTCTAATATTTGCTTTACTTCTAATTGTGAGACTCCATTAAAATTTCAACAGTGTGAGTCTTCTAGAAGGCAGATTTTTTTTTTAATGTTTTTGTGTCACATTATTTTTTGGGCGAGAACTAAGATCTACTTGGATATATGTATCAAATCTTTGTATTTGTGTCTTGCTCATGAAGAAACAAAATTACGTTGTTAACAGTAACCATTTGACTGCCACACAATGCAACCAGTATCTACTGACTTGTCCTTTATTCTTAAAAATTATCATTTAGGTAGTGAGTTATATATGCTGAATAACTGATTATTTTTTCTTCAGGATCTGTATTTATGCCTCCAAAGTGGTCCCTTGGCTATCAACAATGTCGTTGGAGCTATGACTCAGACAAGAGAGTTCTTGAGGTTAGTAATTTCTAGTTTATTCAGGTTAATGCCAGCCTCTCTCCTTCCTGCATGCATTTGTACATGCATGCTTGCAGTAAATCATGTTCAAGTACAACATCAGTTCTCTTAATTTTTTAAGTTTTTTATTTCCCAAGTGATATATGTGAATAAGCTTGACTATACTGTGAAGAATACAGTATATTCACTATAATGTCAAAATTCTTGATTTATTCTCTAAATCTTTTCTAAGGAGAAAGCAAAATGCTCATATTGGTTAGTTCATTGTTTTACAATCATGGACCCTCTACGGATGATTCTATTTTGAACATTATTATGATTATTATTTTTTTTTTCTTCATTGTTGAACACCTTACTTTTGCAGATTGCCAAAACATTCCGGGAGAAAGGTATACCTTGTGACGTAATATGGATGGATATTGATTACATGGATGGTTTTCGGTGTTTCACCTTTGACAAGGCATGTCCTCCTTTAGTGTCTCCTGTATGACAATTCCATAGGCATAAATTATTAGCTATCTCAGTTGAATTTAGTCACATATTTTTTTGTTCCTTGGAATTGGATTGGCTGTTCTTGATTAAATCTATATCCTTTTTCTTGATGTGGAAAAATGAATCAATATGTTGCTTTTACCTTTTTTTTTGGGGTTTTGCTCCCCAACGAATTCTGAAGTTTATCCATTTTTTCTTCAGTCATTCAGTAATGGAATAATAAATCATGGTTTTTTTTACTTGAGTAATCCATTGCATGTGGCTATTTCCTTTCTTGTGTTTGTTATTTACAATAATCTAATTTTACTGATAAATAGATTTAGTGTTTTCATAGTAGGTTCTATCTTGTGCTACACACTACTACAAAAAGTATTTAATTACAAAAAGTAGTTTGTGTTGTGACTTGGAAATGAATTAGCTATCTTGCATAAAATGTTTCACATCACTTTTGACATGAACAATAATCATTATGGTATCTTTCAGGACCGTTTCCCAAATCCAAAATCTTTGGTAGATGATCTTCACCAGAATGGTTTTAAAGCTATTTGGATGCTTGATCCAGGGATCAAGCATGAAGAGGGTTATTTTGTCTATGACAGCGGTTCAAAAAGTGATGTCTGGACTCAAAAAGCTGATGGAAGGCCTTTTGTTGGTATATCTTCTTCATTCACTAGTACTTAATTTTGACAGTTGATTTGTTAAAATATTCCAATCCAATTTCAGGGGAGGTGTGGCCTGGACCCTGCGTTTTTCCTGACTTTACGCAGTCAAAAGTTCGTTCCTGGTGGGCTAGTTTAGTTAAAGATTTCACATCTAATGGTGTTGATGGTATATGGAATGATATGAATGAACCAGCTGTTTTTAAGGTAATTCAATAATTCATTTTAGTACTAGCCTCTTTCATTGTTGTTTTATCTTTTTTTTTTTTTTTTTTTGCAGGCTGTAACAAAAACGATGCCTGAAAGTAATATTCATAGGGGAGATGATGATCTTGGAGGTTGTCAAAATCACTCTTATTATCACAATGTATTACTCTGTAACCCTAGCCTTTTGCTTTTTCCATGTTACATGCTTGTTAAACCTAGTTTGTATTTGCTGTCGGAATGCATTTGAAATGAATTGCTTTGGTCCCATTGGATCCTTTCTATGACCTAGACTGGCATAACAAATTATGAACTTCTCTCAGATAAGGGTTTGGCTATTACAGGTGTATGGCATGCTGATGGCAAGATCAACATATGAAGGCATGAAGTTGGCTAATGAAAATAAGCGTCCTTTTGTCCTCACCAGGGCTGGGTTTATTGGTAGCCAAAGGTATGCTGCAACATGGACAGGAGATAACCTTTCAAATTGGGAGCATCTTCATATGAGTATATCCATGGTACTTCAATTGGTAAGCAATTAGGAGTTCACACTTATTTAAGGAAAGAAAAAAAAATGATCTTTGCAGTCTGTGCTGTTTGCCTGAAGCAAAATGGGACACTTGAATTCACTTTTGTGCCTTCTTGTGTAATTTATGCTTTTGCCATTCCTGCCAACTTTCCACAAATCTTTTCTTTCATCCAGTGGCCTTGTGGAGAACTTTGGGGCTGTCTACATTGTCGTATGTCATGGGAAATCAAACTCATTGATGCAGCCATGAAAAATAAGGGTCAAGTTGCTAATCTTAGGATAATTTTTGGTTTTGTCGAGTTAAATGCTTTTTATTTATGGCACTTACATGCAATGTTGGAATGGGAGTCTTAAATTGTTTGAAGTTAAGTCATTAGGAGTCTAGGGCTACAACATTTTCCTAATTTGGATTACAGGTTTGGAAGTTGTTGGTGTATTTTATGAGCAGGGGAAGATCTGGCATATAATTTTACTTTTATGGTTATTGACTTGATTGTGTTTGGTCTAAGAGTATTCTAATTTTGGATTTCTAATAGTGCTAAGAACTATTCTGTTTGTTTCAATTTAGGAGTCCTGTCCAAGAAAGTTAAGGAAGAGAAAGTTTTATGAATGTGCTTTTTTGAATATCTTAAATTTATTTATCCCAACTTTAATTTAGATATTTTTCCTTTTTCTCCTTTTCTTGGTTCAGTTTTGGACACAAGGAAATGTTTTTCATTTCCAGATAATACTTCGGATAAGTGTATTCATGTTCAACTTTTTCTAGTATTACTCTACTCTAACTTTGGTTTTAGTTTGTTTTCAGGGACTTAGTGGTCAGCCACTTTCAGGACCTGATATTGGTGGGTTTGCTGGAAATGCAACACCCCAGCTTTTTGGAAGGTGGATGGGTGTAGGTGCTATGTTTCCTTTTTGCCGCGGGCATTCTGAAATTGACACGATTGACCATGAACCCTGGTCTTTCGGGGAAGAGGTTTGTCCTCCTTTAGCAATACAGCAATAACTTATGTTGAGAATGTGAATGAGCCTTTTTAACTTATTGATGATCAGAGTGCATCATAGTACCGCTTCATTAAATGCAGATATATTTTTGTTAGAACAACATATGATGACTAATAAATTATTAATTGTCCCAAAAACTTAAGTTTTTAGGAAATAAAGAATTTAATCATTATGTAGGCACAAAATCCCTAGGTTTGAACTCAAAATCACTTGCTCTAATTCCATGATAAATTATTGATTATACCAAAAGCTTAATCTGTTACTAGTTTTTCAGCTGTTTCTAATTCCTATTTTTGGGTTTGAAGGGATCATCATGCAGTACATAGAATATGAGTGAGGTTAGAGTACGTTTAATGTCATTTGAGTTTTATTTCTGGTCGTTTGGATGAGAGGTTAGCCTATTTGCTATCATCTCAAAAATGTGAGGAGGGGGTTGGGGTGGGGCCATAGGTCCCGATATTGCTAAATGGAGCCGTATCTTTGTGGTATCTATATTGAATACTAATAGCTCTTGGATACTTCCTGATATATTTTTTTTTTCATAGACATACCCAAAATTTTACAATGATATTAAAATGTATACGCTATGTCTTGGATGCTTTTGGACATGTGCCAATGCAATAAACACCTTGAGTAGAATGAATCATGTGTTTTCAAGCTTCACTTTTCCACCTAAATTTTGAGTGAGTGGTATACTGCATAGTTGGAACTATTAAAGCGCACGCATTTATGCATATTGCACTAGTATATGCAGAGCTTAAATCCAATCAGACTAAACTATTGGAATTTGGAAATGACTTTTTGAAGTCGTATATTTAGGCACTATTGATTGCCACCTATTAAATTGTTGTAAAGTTCTTTAAATTCATGTTATTTTGTTGTGGCCACAATTTAGTTCAGAACTTACTTCAGTTTTGTTCATTAGTGTGAAGAAGTTTGCCGCCTAGCTTTGAAAAGGCGTTACCGCCTTCTGCCACACATATACACTCTTTTTTTTAAGGCTCATACAATTGGTACTCCAGTGGCGATGCCTACTTTTTTTGCTGGTGAGTTTTTGTGCTGTTTAAGAAGAAATTCCATTTGATGGAATTAGTGAAATTGATTACTTTATTTATGGGGTTTGATGTGTGTCAATTCCTGTTGCAGATCCAAAAGATCCCAACTTAAGGAAGCTTGAAAATTCTTTTCTTCTGGGACCAATTTTAGTCTATGCAAGGTTTTCATCTATTCCTTCACAGATAGATTATTTATTGGGTGATTGTAGACTGTATTCATACGTGTTTATATGGTTCAGTTTCTTGCTCATTCTGCTACTTGGATTATTATAGTTAACATACTCTTTGTTTCTTGCAGATTAAGATTTAACTTTGCGTCTAGTATACTGATTATGTACTTGACGTATTCTTTTTTATAATAGAATTGATTACTTATAAAAATAATAATAATAATAATTAGAACTTCTAGAATCTTGGAACCTTAATGAAAGAATTTTCTAAATATAATGCTGGGTGGCTGTCTTCAATAAGTTGGCTGGCCAAACATTGTCTTATTTCTCATTAATACATCCATCCCATGGCATACCATACTCTTTTCACAATCTTTATTCCAGATACCTCATTCCTAACAAGGTCAATACCTAATTTCATTTTTAGGAGATAAAGCCTTATTGTGTAGCAACCATTACAATTAGAAATTACTACTACTCACTTTTATACTTAGATTCTTGTGATATCTGTGATTCTTATCTGTTGCACATAACTTTATCCAATTTTATACGACATATATTATTTGCATTGCTGAGGAAAATAAAAACAGAAAATGTGAATGTGATGTTATGACCTTATTGATTTTGAATATTTAATTATAAGTCTTTACCACATAAAGGTCTATTTTGTGCTTTCTGGTTTTATTGGTGTATTTTTTGTTTTCTGTTGCTGAATACCTATACATTTGACCCAGT
Source organism: Quercus variabilis (assembly GCA_030445155.1). NCBI lineage: Eukaryota > Viridiplantae > Streptophyta > Magnoliopsida > Fagales > Fagaceae > Quercus > Quercus variabilis. The sequence goes on from CP129446.1 coordinate 55,764,160, forward strand.
TTGTACTAACATCCTTGACATCTTGATTAGCACTATGCCTGGTCAGGGTTTGGATAAATTGGACTGTACATTGCCTAAGGGAATTTGGCTGAGGTTTGACTTTGATGATTCACATCCGGTATCTTTTACTTCACTTCTTGCCTCCTTCCTTTTTTTCTTTTTTCTTTTTGTGTGTGTGTGTGCACGCACGCGCGGGGTAAAATGTTTTGCATTGTTGGTTTCTCATTTTGATTTTTTGTGGACATGTCAGGATTTGCCAGCATTATATTTACAAGGTGGATCGGTTATACCTTTGGGTCCACCTCATCAACATGTTGGTGAATCTAATCCTTCGGATGACTTGACACTTCTTGTGGCTTTAGATGAACATGGTAAGTTTGGTGCTTTCAATATTGTTAGGGATAATATGTAAATTGTTCACTTGTTGATTCCAGTATTTTCAAGTTTCAACTGGCTATTCACCAATTCAGGCCATGTTCTGAATCCTGCTTGTTTACCTGAGCTGTTTTAAGTCCGAGTTTTCTGTCTACAGTATTCAATCTTGCGTGGACTGTTTAAAATGATAGATTGGTTTTAAAGACATCATTGTTTGGTCTAAGGACATACTTCTCTTTTTATTTACAGGGAAAGCTGAAGGTTTTCTGTTTGAAGACGATGGTGATGGATATGAATTCACTAAAGGTGGATATTTGTTGACACACTATGTTGCTGAACTTCAATCATCAGTTGTTACAGTGAGAGTTTCCAAGACTGAAGGATTATGGAAGAGGCCAAAGCGTCGTATGCATGTGCAGTTATTGCTTGGTGAAGGTGCAATGGTATGTCTTCTTTTTTTGGAGGGACAAGGCTGTACATTCTTGAGACATGCATATGGTAGTAAACCAACATAGGTGGTCCTCTGCTTTATTTTTATTTGTTGATTTTTTTCAAATCTGGGTACCTTCAACAGCTTGATACGTGGGGCATGGATGGAGAAGTGCTGCAAATTATGATGCCTTCAGAACAAGAAGTGTATAAGTTGGTTTCTACCAGTGAAAAGTATTACAAGACTTGTTTGGGTAATACAGCTTCTGCAAGGCAGTGTGCTAGCTCACATTTTTTTGGTTACATGTGCATATTAGTCTTGCTAAATGATAATATGTTTCTGAACAATTAGTCTTTATCCGAACCTTCTGCTACGAGGAAATTTAAAATTTCAGGTTGGCTATGCATTATATATATAATGATTTCTTGTGTTTGTACATAGGCTTTCAGACATTTTTTCCTATAGTTCTTGCTAGATATATATTATAATTTCTTGTGTCTAGATATAGGTTTTCAGACATGTTTGTCCCTCAGTTCTTGCCAATATTCTTCTCACCCACCCCCACCCCCACCCTCTCTTTTTATTTTTGGGTGCGGGGATTTGGGTGCATAAGGTGCATGATTTGCATATTTGTCTTGCATTCTTTTTCTAAGGAGTATCTAATACTATTTGTACACTTCTTGTCACTAAAAGAATTTTTTTAATGCAATTCGTTAATTTTTATTGGTTGTCATACTTTTTGCTGATGAAATAGGTTGTTAATTGCAGAAAATGCTAAGTGCATTCCAGATATAGAAGAGGCTTCTGGACAAAAGGGAGTAGAACTTTCAAGGACTCCTATTGAACTGAACAATGGTTATTGGATTCTAAAAGTAGTTCCATGGATTGGGGGTAGAATTATTTCCATGATGCACCTTCCCTCAGGTAATTCTTTTGAATTGGTACAAGCTCAATATTTTTGAATTTGTTCCATGATAATATTTGAGAATAATAGCCCCGATTTTAGAATCAATTGATTCAAGGCCATATTCAGGGATGGCTGTACCTTGAGATAACATGATACTTGATGTTTGTATTAAGGAATATACAGGATTACCTTAAAAGAATTGGTATGGTACATTTTGGAGGTAGATAATAGATTATGATTTGTCAGCAATTATTACAATCAATATTATGCCTTACATATTTAACTATTTGCATGGGCACTACTACCAAGGCATTCTCAGTTGTAGGATTTTACAAACTGGTGTTATCCTGGTTTAGTGCCCAATAAGTTTTCTCGTCAACTAAACATTCTGCTGTTTTTTAGGAAAAAGTTTTGGAAAATATTTCTGTGCCTTTTCTGCATTTTTTTCTTGTGAGCTTCTGTGTTGCATATAATCATGCTCAACAAATCCTCTAAGAAACTCCTTATTAGGTCTGTACTTCCAGTAAAGTAAATATTGATAGGTACAATTTGTTGTTTTATTGAATATGAATTGAGTATTAAAGAACCATGTAATTTTCCTTTCTCTAATAGCAAGTTTGTAAGATGATAATTTTGTTTTAATTTTTCCCAAGAGTAATTTTTGTCGGTTTGCATCACACCTCAATTATGAAGTCTCCCCAATCTCAACCTATTTGGCACTTTCTAATGATTAAATTAGCTTAATAAGTCTCATGTTAAATGGAGAGAACAGTCACTGCTGATCAAATGGTTCATTTGACATATATTATATCATGTCATATATATTGTAATCATGATTACTAGGTCATCTTAAGTATGCTAATTTATATTGTTGTAATATACAGTATCCACTCTTTATGGGTAATGCTTCATCTCTCCTCCATGTGATCATGAATGTAGGAATGCAATGGCTTCACAGCAGGGTTGATATCGATGGTTATGAAGAGTATAGTGGCACTGAGTACCGGTCTGCTGGATGTTCTGAGGAATACAATGTCATTGAGTGAGTTGCTAACCTATTTTTTAGTAACGGTCTTTATAGGAGAAGCATAAGTCTAAATGATCCATATAGAATATACAAATTATGTCTATGTAATTACTTACTAAATGTAAGTAGTCACTCCAATGTTTGTCAAGGATCTGATTTATGAATAAGCTGCTAATTTTTATTATTAATGATATGTTTGCATTAGCATGGTTGTGTTATGTGGTGAAAATAGCTTTGATATAGAATCTTTCGCTTAGACCTAGATACTCTTCTATTAGGTCCAAGATCTCCTGCTTTGATATCATTTGATGCAGTGGATGAAGCTTAGATATGGATGTGGTTCAGGAAGTTACGTTTCTTGCTAATTGACATTAACAAAAATGTCATGAAGAAATGCTAGTAGTAAAGCTGCATATTATAACAAAGAGAGGAACAAGATTGAAGTTGAACCATAGATATAAATCTCTAGCTTTAGGGGACCAAAGAAATATTCCAAATTTGGATCGAATTCAGTTTTGGCGGGTGCAAGGAAAGCAAGTCAATTGGATATTGGAGGTCTTGTTAGAAATCATGAGGGAATTTTTCTTTTGCTTCCTTTTTGAGATCAAAGGTGATGGGTTGCACCAGCAAGGATGGACAACATCTTTAGAACTCAACTGCTGATTTTCTGAGGAAAAGAAACATTATTTTAGTGAGTTGGTGTTGTTTGTGGAAATGGGTTGGGGAGGCAGTTGATATTCCCCTTTTGCCAAAGAATTGTGGGATATGGTTTTGGCTCTATCTGGAGTTCAGTGGGTGATGGCTTGGGGGCTTATAGATTTACTTGATTGCAGGCAAAGCATATTTGGGAGACATCAGAATTGTGAGATTTGGAAAGCCATCCCTTGTTGCTTGATGTGTTTGATGTGCTTCCTTTGGCGGGAAAGAAATGCTAGAAATTTTGAGGCTTGTGAACAAACCATTCAGAGCATAAAATTGCACTCTCAGGACTTTGTGTGAATGGATGGAAGCACCAAGAATCTTTCCTTTCTCCAACTTATTAGAATTTATAGATCATTGTACTTTTAGAGCTTACTTGTGATATAGATCTAGTATACGCCCTATGTACTTGGTTCATTCAATTTCTTTTAATAAAAACCATTTTTTATCAAAAAAAAAAAATTTGACATTTTGAGAGAGTCCATGGGACCAATGGAGATGGATTAGGAATGCTAAGGTACCTTGAAAGGTTGCTTTCTTTACTTGGGAAGCAGAATTTGGTAAAATTTTGATAGTGGGTAATCTCTGGAAGTGAAGTATGGTAATAATAGATTGGTGCTATAGTTCAAGAACAGTGGGGAGTCAGTTGAGCACCTTCTACTTCATTTTTCAATAGCTTGAGATATTTGGTCGTTTGTTTTTTTTCTTATTTGAAGTAGTTTGGGTTATACCAAAGACTGCAGCAAATGCTAGAGTGTCAACAGCACAAACAATCCAAGATATGGAAAGCGGTTCCATTGTGTGTCTTGTGGATAATTTGGAGAGAAAGGAACAATAGAATTTTTTATGGTGTTGAACAATGCAATCATTTCATTGAACAATATTTTGTGGGATTCCCTCGCTTGTGTTTTTGCATGGCTGCCTCAAAAGGAGGGTTGGTATTAGTAGCATTATTGCCACAGTTCTTCTCCCCCCCACCCCCCGCGGAATACTTGTATAATTCCATTTATTCTTTAAGTTTTATTTCTTTGTAGGCGTAAACTTGAGCATGCAGGAGAGGAGGAATCAATTATGTTAGAAGGTGATATTGGTGGTGGATTGGCCCTTCAACGGAAAATATATATTCCAAAGAATGATCCCAAGGTTTTCCGAATTGACTCTAGCATTGTTGCCCGTAAAGTTGGTGCTGGTTCCGGTGGGTTTTCAAGGTGAAAATTACTGTCTTTTCTCTTTTCTTTTTTGGCCTGTCAAGAATTTTGGTAGTGTTTCTAACACTCCGATGGAATTGTGAATATGCATATGTTTTTCCCTATTGAATTGCTTGACATATATATCCTCCCAAGTCACTTGGTTAATGTTTCCTGGTTGGTCTTGGTGATAAAATTTATCTAATTGCTGCAACAATATTGTCAAATTTACATGCTTTCGTGTGCACACCTTGTTTGTCTATTAAGTTTGTTGTTATAGCCTTACAGAGCTCCTTGACTGAACTCTGCAGTCCATTGTTAGTAATGCTCCTAATCACGTTGTATGCTAACATTGTACAATCAAGCACACACTAACGCCCCACCTAATATAGTCCCAAAATTGACCATGAAAAGGAAAATGTAAATAGAAACAACAACAATGTGTATGGAATGCACTTAGGGTTATTTTGGCTCTTGAAGGTTTGGTTGCTGGATTAAGGTGTTTGGCCTTAGGGATTAGCCTAGATCTTAGGGGTATAGTGTGTTAAGTATTTGATAAAGGTTCTTGGTGAGAAATACGCTAGGGTTTGTTGAAGTTGAGATTAGGGTTTTGGCTATGCATGAGAATGATGAATGGGTTGTGACTCTTTCAAGAGAGTTACCTTCTCCAAGATGAGATTGCTTCTAGGGAATCTCTACCTCCAAGCAAGACTACAATAGTGAGAGCAACAGCAAGTCTATTATTCCACTTGATGAATGAAATGGAAATTACAAGTCTATTTATAAATGACTAGCTTTGATCTAATTGGCCGACTTGGCTCAAGATTATTGGCTAACTAATTTAACATATGATCATTTGGATTTACTTGTGTTTAATGTGATAAATGTGCTTAAATCCTAACTAACTCAAGTTAGTCTAGTCTATCCAGTAATAACTAACTTGTAATTAACTAACCCTAATTATGTGCACTCAAATCACATCCATCTAAGCCCTTGATTGTCAACTCAAGGCTGAACCACTTGCATGGGAGTGAGGGGAAGCTGCTGTGTGAAAATGTAAGCACTCAGAGCAAGGAGTTCCAATTGGCACTTCGTGGGGGAAGAGAACTGCCGAATAGAACCCCTTGACTGCTGATCGGCATTCTAGGGTCTTTCCTAAGTACAGATTTTAGCAAATTTTTCTTTAAAACTGGGTCCCACAGCACTATTCACAAATTTAAAATTTATTTTGTTACAGTATTTTCAGTTTTCAGTTTCCAGCAATAAGCAGTATCCAAACTGACCCTCAAACTAATAATTTGCTCTTTGCTAGAGACTATCAAACCCAAAAGCTTTAACTGTCAGGAAGTGATCTAACAATGTGGAACAAAGTGTACACTAACAAGCTAGATCTGTCATGGTGGTCTGGTTCTAATAACCCAGTTTGTGATAGCATGTGTACAGTTTGCAGTTTGCATAGCATTTCATTGTGGATGTTGTGGTGCTGTGGTTGTTGAACAGGAATGCATGTCTCAAAGGTTTAGAATTTGAAGCTCAACTTGTTCTCCATGATTATCTATATTTTACAAGACAGAGCCTGCTAAACCTGCATAATGCCTGCTGCTTGGTGCAATATGCCAGAGCTTCTGTTGGGCTGTATAAGCCTTTTTAAGCAGCCAATCATATAACATTAGGGGGTACAAAAGGTTAAAGAAATGGTGGTTTGATTGAACCCCCAAAACCCCCCCCCCCCCCCCCCCCCCCCCCCGCGGGCACACAAAAAAAAAAAAAAACAAAAATAGAAAAGATTACCTACAATAGGTGTATATATCCATGGTTAGATTACATTTTTCTTTTACCCTTCATGTTTGCAAAATTTAGAAATGATCAAAGATCGATAACTATGTCATTTATTAAATGTTTAAATTTCAAGTTTTTGTATTTTAAAATAATGCATAAAAGATGAGTTTCTGGATTAAATAATAAATAACATCCAATTGGCACAAAATTTGGTTTGCGTGTTAAGAATATAGAGAACATGTAATATAGCGGTATGAGATTTAAACTTTTTTTATCCATTGAAAATTTATTAGGTTGTGTAACATTACTTAAAGTTACTTCATGAGCAAGTTGATCTTGACCCTTTATATATATATATATATATATATATATATATGTATATAATAACGAATTTAATTAATTAATAAATGAAGACTCAAAATTGAGTCCATCCTACAGATTACAATCAAAGGTTTACATGGTCCATGACAACTAAACTTTATACAAATATATCGATGTCGAAGAACAAGTGTGAGTTGGTGGGTTTATTTATGTCAGCAGTTTGGGCCTGTCAAGAAGTCGGGTTTGAACTTTGCTATGTAAACCAATTTGGAGCTTGATGGCTATCATCAGTTGTAGAAGTTTCTTCTTATTCTTCTTCTTCTTCCTCCTCCTCTTCTTCTTCTTCTTCTTCTTCTTCTTCTCTCTCTCTCTCTCTCTCTCTCTAATTTTTTTTATTTTGAACGGTTGGTTGAGTGGGTAGGTCTCACCTGGTTCTCAGTGTGTTGGATGGGCTTGACAAACTTGGATGTTTGGATTTTATTATTGATGGTTGCGGCTTGAGCTTGTGGTGTTCAGATTGTGTGATTTGAGGCTTCTGATGACTGAGGTAACAAATAACAATGGGTGGCTTGTTGGATTGTTGATTGTCATAGGTGGTGGGTTTGTGGTGGTTTCGTGGGTTTGGGGTCAAGGGTTATGGTGGATTGGATGTTAAGGCCTAGTTTACTAAATCAATGTTTGCTTTGATACCAAGCTATGCAACACAGAGTTGCAAAGGGCGTGTCTGACACTGTTTTTTTGGGGCCTTTAGGTAGAGTTTCAAGGATTACAACAAAGAATGAAAGATACGATGGAATCAATTAAATTAAATTCATAAATAAAATCCAAATGAAATTAATATTACAGATCTATGAAGAAAATTAGCAACATTCTTGTTTGGCTTTTAATCAGCGTTCTCATTCAACAAAGCTCTCTTAGCTAGCAGTTTGTCTTATTCCTTTACTGTAACCAACTTTTTAGATGGAAAGATTTTGATACATTTAATTTTCATCATACTTGATGATTCTAACTTTGACTCTTCATCTTTTTGACTCTATTTCTGTCTTTGAATTCATGCATAATTCTTGGTTTTGCTTTTGTGTTGTAGACTTGTTTGCTTGAGAGTACACCCTACATTTGGTCTCTTGCACCCAACAGAATCGTTTGTGTCATTTATTTCCATTGATGGGTCCAAGCATGAAGTGTGGCCAGAATCTGGAGAGCAGTTTTATGAAGGGAATCTACTTCCTGATGGTAATTTTTTTTTTTTTTTTGGGTGCACTTTAATATCTTTAATGCCATTATAGTGAAAACTTTAAGCTATTTTATTGTGTTGAGGGTATGAAAATTTCTCTGGTAATAAAATAAATGGAGGACATGTTTTCCTTTCAAAATCTGGTTATTTCTTTTCATATGAGAACTCAACGCTTTGATGTAAATTTTTCTGATTTTTTTTCCCAATAATGTTTTTAGAATTTTTTTTTTTAATTTTTTAAAACTATTAAGTGATTCTATAGCTTTTAATCAAACAAACAAATGCATGAGTTGATGTCTTCTAGCTCCTATAAATTTTATACTGGAGCTACTTTTTGCATGGCAACGTTTGAAGCTGGGATTTCCAAACCTAAATTGAATCTTTAAGGAATTTTATTTTTCTCATAGCCAGTCCAAGTCTAGAAAAAGGACGGTTGTGGCAGGTTGAAGGCCAACATAAAAAAATTGGCAACTTTTCTTATAATTGGGTCCATTTTAGATAAAAGTTGGTGTCCCTTACTAACAAAGCGTTGCATTGGACTTTGAAGTTCAGATGTAGTGAAAAGTGAGCAAGAGTTAGCTAGGTCTAGCTGGGGCATTCCCTGTAAGCAGCACATTAAGCCGTAAACAAGTCGAGCTTTATCAAGTAGTGCATGTTTAAGCTTAGCTTGTCAAGAAATTACAAAAGCTCAAGCTTGGCTCAAGTTCGTGACAAGCCTAAAAATAGTGTTTGAGCTTGAGCTCATGGGAAAGCCAAAAAGCTTGAACTTGGCTTGGCTTGGTTTGATTAATTAGTCAAAGCCAAAGTCAAGTTTAATATCAAGCTCAAACTTAAGCTTAAGTCAAGCTTTTAAGCTAGAGATCTTAAAAAAAAAAAATTACATTATTAAATGCTTAAATCGCTAAAATTAAGAAAAAAAAAATAGTATACTCATTTTATCATGCATCTAGTCCTACTTATGATTAGCCATTATTCAAATTAAAAATTTACATAATTAAATTCATTCATTCATCATTCGTTGTCTATAGCTTCAAAAATTGTTCAAAATACAATTTTTACATTCACATTAGATGGTGATGAATTGGAAAAATACTTATTTGTAACTATAGTCTAAAATAGTTCTTGGTCAATTTAGAGGGAAAGAAAAAAATTAAGGTAATAGGTAGTGGTTCTATGTTGGCCATGTCATTATTAAGATATGTATAATAAGTATATTCTGTTAATGCATATAAGCTTATAAATGAGCTTATACTTGAATTGTTTTGTGTCAAGCTTAATAGCTCATGAGCTCGTTCATGAACAAATTTTTTTGCTTGGGCTTGGCTTGTTTATTAAACGAGCCTAAAACTAAGACTTAAACTTGACTTATTTATAAACAAACAAATATGAACGAGCTTTTTATCGAGTCGAGTCCGAGTTGTTCATGATCAACTTGATTCATTTACAACCCTATGTATGGGTGAGGGTAAAAGAATTTAGTTCAAGACAATAAGATTTGTTTTGTAACTTGGAATATAGAGTTTTTAACAGGGAAACTCATGAAAATGATAGAGAATTTGTAGGAGAAGAATAAGCATAGTGTGGCTACTGAAAACTAAGTGCGTAGGTGAGAAATCTAGAGGAATTGAACATACAGGATCTAAACAATGGTATACAATAAAAGAAAAATAGAAATGGGGATAGAATTTGCAATGACATATAATCTTATATTTGCAAGCACTTGCTTTAAGAAAATGGATTCGCACTTAATTACTTTCAAAAGTGGGACAAACATTGGTCAAATAGATTTCATCCTTAAAAAGTTGATAGTATGTATTGTAAATAATGCAAGATGATACTATTTTTTTTGATAGGTAATATGAGAACTATTATTAATGAAATAAGAAAGAAACATACCAGGTGTTCATGATGATGACCTTAGAAAAGCATAAACAGTATAGAGAACAGAAGGAATCAGGAGCCTAGTCTAAGAGAAGAAAAAAACTGTAGAAGAGAAGAGCAATCTGTAAAACCCCAACACCAAGACCAATCAAAAAGTCTACGTTGGCACAAGTCTTTTAACTTAACCAACGTCTTCTCAAAATCTTCAAAGCAACGACGATTACGTTACAACCAAATAGTCCACATCAAAAAGCCTGGAATTAAATTCCAAATATCTGAATTATGTTTCCCAAGCCAGTAACTCCAACAAAGTAATAACCCCTCCACAGAGCCAGGCAAGACCCACTGAATACCGAAAGCTTGAAGCATAAGGACCCATAAAGAGTATACTACAGGACAATGAATAAGGAGATGATCCACAAATTCTCAACTGCAGCCGCACAGGCAATGCCGATTCACCAAAGGATGACCCCTAAGCATGAGATTATCCAAAGTAAGAATGCGGTCATGAGCAACCGTCCACAAGAAAAAAGCCACCCTTTTGGGAACCTTTTCTTTCCAAATGCCCTTCCAAGGGAAAATAAAGTTAGGAGTCTTCCGTAACTCGTTATAAAAAGAACGAGCATCAAACTTACCGTTTCAATTAAGGCCCCAACTCAGAGTGTCGCTGCCTACTCCCTGTGGAAGACGAGCTTGAATAAAAGCAAGTAGAGAGAACCATGCAGCTAACTCCCAGTATTGGAATTCCCTATAAAATCTCAGGTTCCAGGTTCTAACATTTGCCCCCACCTAATGACACAACACCTCAGAGATACAAGCTTCCTTATTAACTGAAATTGCACATAACTCAGGATAACCACTCAGACTTAGATTGGTGGTACTAGATATTTGTATTAGAAGATTGAAAAGAAGAGATATTAGAAAGAGTAACTCAAGAATTAGGTGGTGTGGTTTGAAGGGAGAGAAACAAGTCGTGTTTAAAGATAGAATGATTGAAAGCAAGTGAGACCTAGATGAAGTTTTTGATAGGATGTGGAATGAAATGACCAGTTGTATTAAAAGAGTGCCTAAAGAAGTTATTGGAGAATATAAAGGATGTATGGTCAATGGTGGAGGTCCCAACAGCAGAGGGAAAAGTGAGTGAACTATACAAGTCTACCTAGATGTAGAGACAATGTCGCTTATGTAAGTTTGGTAAAAGTAGAAATAAAGATGAAAAAGTTGTAAAATTGGATGGTCAAGAGATACCAAAGAGTGAGTGTTTTGATATGTTGAATTTGTAATTCATAAAGATGGACAGATTGAAGGAAATGTGAATCACAGTATAAGGGCACGGTGGATGAAGTGGGGAAATGTATTTGGAGTATTGTGTGATAATAAAATTCCCACTAAATTAAGTACAAAGTTTTTAAGAGTGTTATAAGATCAATTAAGCCCTGTGGTATTGAATATAGAACTATTAAGAAGTAATAGGTTACTTATAAAAAAAAAGTTGATAAATAAGAAGTAACAGGTCATGTCATCAAATAAAAGTACCTGAAATGAGAATGTTAAGATATTGGAAATATAAAGAAACATAGGATACGAAGTGAAGAAATTCATTTAAAGAAAGTGATCGCTCTTATTGATGAAAAGATGAGGGACAGTCGCTAGAGATTGTTTGGTCATGTGCAAAAGAGATTGATTAATGCACCAATGTGAAAGAGTCTTGATTTAAGTCGGGTAAAGAGGAAGAGAAAGTTCTAAACTAATGTTGTTAGAAGTAGTAGAAAGGACCTGTTAATTAAATGGTGATGGAAAATATGATGTTGAATGGGATAGAATGACAAAGAAGAATACATGTCGCCAACACTGATTAGTTTGTTTAGTATCGATAGTTGATCCAAGGTTTTGGGGCTAAAGCTTTGTTGTTGTTAAGTTTCTGAATAAAGCTGTGTTGCCAGAAATATTAGACTAATAACTTGAAGAAAGGATGTCAGTTGTAGTTTTTATCACTGTCCATTGTGGACAAGAGTCATCAAATTAGGTGCGGATGCTTGGATCTGGATGAAGAAATCAAAATACGAATTTCAAGTCTTAGAATGAGCTTAGAGCTTGAAGAAGGAACAGCACGTTGGCTGCTTTTTTCAGCTGTAGGCTTGAGTCATTAGAGGGTCTTGAAGTAAGGATGACTCAGTTATGCAGATCTAGACAAAGTTTGGTATTTACAAACCTAAAGCCTTTTATTTTTCTTATACAAAAAAGAAAACCCTAAGAGTTAGGACTTATTCTCAGGAATATCGTTACACTTAGTAACACGTATGATTATTATGTCAGAAATTGATAATGCTTGGTTTGAAAATATTAGCTATGCTCTATGCTTACCACGGTAGAAACTCATTACTCAGTTGATGGAACTGAGGCAAGATATGCACTTTGTTTCCAAGTGTTATAATTATGTGCCCCACGATTAATCCTAGATTACATGCCCAAAAATATCTAAGATTACAGTGGATGAACAGCAACGGATTTGATCCACTCAACAATAGAGAAGAAACTGGTATAAAATGAGCATGAACTACATATTCATTGAATATCTGTAAATCATACTGGGTATTGTAGATATCCTTCTATATAAATGCTCTTTACACATTTTAAGGTATGACCAATTCAATCTGTGAGTTAGTGACTGCCATTACTGCCATATATCCAAAGATTGCTGATACAAGTTTTATAAGTTATTGCTTTCTCTTCTCTGAAATATATTTTCTCAGTTCACATTTTTTATAAGAAGCTGCAACTACTTTTAAAAGCTATCCTAGGACTTATTCTCAAAAGCCACCAAAAAAGTCTAAGCCACTTCACAAAATTGGCAGAAAGCTAAAGAACTGTTCAGCTTTTTAAAGGCTGATGCAACCTTTAAGAAACTCTGAAAAACCCCATTATTGGGCCTGACTTGTTTATTAGTTAACTCAGTCTGTAGAAATTTTTTTTCCTATCACATTGATCAGAAGTTGGTTTCTAACTTTCTATTGCCGCTGTTGTTTCAGGTGAATGGATACTTACTGATAAATGTCTCGGCTTGGGGCTAGTCAATCGGTTTAATGTCAAAGAGGTTTTCAAGTGTCTCATCCATTGGGGAACTGGGACAGTTAATTTGGAGTTGTGGTCAGAAGTTAGACCTGTTTCAAATCAATCACCTCTCAGGATCTCCCATGAGTACGAGGTGATAGAAATCCCAAAATTGTGATCCATCATATAGATTATAGAGTTGCTATCAGAAGATTCTGAATAATAAAACTTTTTAAGTATGTCTTGTATGAGGATCAAGTGATAGCCCAACAATAATTACATTTTGTTATCTGCCTATTTAAAAAAAAAAAAAAAAAAATTATGACTTTTGTAATGAGCTTGAAATCAAACTTATGTTCACTTTAAAATGTGTCTTACATTTGGTTATTTAAAAAAAAAAATATATATCTTACAATTACTGCCCCGGGCTACCGTTCCCTTTTAACATTTTTTTTTTAATACAAGATAGAGTTCTACTCTAACCTAATTTAAGTGTATATGTGTGTAAAACTTCTTCCTAGAGCCTTGAACTCCGGTCCTTACCCCCCACATTCCACAAGCATTTATACTTGTAGAGTAATCATCACACTAAGGGTATGCAGTTGTCCTTTCAACATTTTTTTGACACCACACCTGACATCATAATGGGGGCCCACTATATGAACTCTCTTAATTTCACCAATTACATGTATCCATGATCAATCCCTATAATCCTTTAACAGGTGCTGCCTCTTACATGATGAGTGAACCATCTCGAGTCTCACCTAACTTTGATCAATTAATAGTGCCAATCTGACGTAAGATAGAATATGAGGTTTAATTTTTATGAATAATGCTAGAGATACAAATTATTTTATAAAAAATTATACAAATTGTTGATGTGATGGGTGAGTAATGGTAAATGAAAATTAGATATTTATGGTGGGTTTAGGTAAAAACCAATAAGACGTTGGTTCATCAACATTTTGTAAAAATGTTGTGAAATAATTTGTGACTGTAGCATTACTCAATTTTTATTATTTGTTAATTTTTAAACTTATTTTTTTGTAGTTTTTGTTATTTTAGGATTTAGCATTTTATTTTCTTGATTTTAGTTGTTTTTAAAGGCTTTTCTAGTCAAATTAGAATCCTATTATGGTTAATTAAGATTATTTCCAAATAAAACAATATATATATATATATATTACGTGTGTGTGGATTCTAGGTTTTCCTTGTGGAATCAATGAATCCCTTATGGACTTAAAGGGTTCCATTGTGCTAGAACAAGATCTAGTCCTTTCATGCTTACTATTCTAAGTCAATTTGTATAAGAATTTGTTAGTATCTTGAAATAGCGAAAGGCAATCGTGAAAGTGTAAGCTTTTTGGAAGGCAATTCAAACTAATGGTGAGAAGATGACTCATGAACTCAATGAGAGTTGAGACAAGCTCTTCAAGTTAGATTTGAATTGAATAACAAGAAGGATAACAATCACGAAATATGACTCACAATCAACTTATTGGTAATCACAATTCCTTTCATGAAATTTATAAGGATTATAGTTTTTTTTTTTTTTTTTTTTTTTTTGAAGAATTGAAAATTTAAAGTCTGTTTTTATAAAGAAGAATTCCTTAAGACTTGATTTAGAGGATTTTTTTTTTTTTTTTTTTTTGATTATATGGATAATTCTAAGGAGAGAGGTTAAATTTTCTTTGTATAAACTTAGTTGATATGCCCTAGATTGGTGAGAATGAATACAATATCATAGAATCTGATTAGGTAGAGACAAAATTTGTTCATTGTCAAAGATGCTTACAACCGAATTTTTCCCTCTCTTTTTTTATGATGTAATTGTGTCATATACAAAGCAAAATTATAGGTCAATAAGTTCAGACTCGAATTATATTGATGAATTTTGCATTCAACAATCGAGAGAAGATATAAAATTGGGAATCAACAATATAGAACGAAGCTTTGAAGAAAAATATTAAGTGGTTGAAAAAAATTCAAGTCTTACAACAATTTGACAAATTGAAACTTGAAGATAATTCTTCTCAAGAAATTGATGGGGGTGGTTAAAGAGAAGAAAATGGAGCTAATTTAGGAGATTGCTGAAAATCATAAAATGGAGAATATTGTGGAAGACCAATTAAAGCCGAATGTGATGGTGAGCCCAAAATTCCCAAAATCCAATTGATTTCCTAAAGACCATTGCTACACCATCTATTAATTTTTCTGGAGTTGAAAAGTTTATAAGTTTCTTTAGAGATTAAATTTTGTAAGAATGTGGTGTAAAACCTATGTTTTATTCCTCTAATCCTAACATGCCACATCATCTTATTATATATCTAAAAATAAACACAACCACACCTAATCAATTCTAATACCATATATAAATCCAACCAAATTAAAAGTTTATTGAGATATTATTAGTTGTGGTAAGATGTATTTAAATTTAAGTAAAATGTTAATGTAACAATTTCTTATTAAATGGTGTAAAACTTGACTTTTACACCTCATTCTTACCAAATTTGAACTTTTTTCTTTAATCATTTATTGGTTACATTGCAAACCAGTTGAAGGGTGAAAACAAGCAATTCTAAATTAATAATTGTTGCAAATAATTAGAAGAAATTCTAAAGAATGATTGTGGGAAATAATTCTAACCAAATTTTGAAGATAATCAAGTATTTAAAATATCTTTTTATTTGGAGCGGAAGATTTCAATTTCCAGACAAAAACTCGAGGTCAAGTTTTAATTTTCATTATTTTAGGATTTCATTCTTGAGTAATTCTACAGACTCAAACTATTTTACAAACTTTTTTTATAAACTGTTAACGTGAAAAATTCTTACTAGTTTTCATTTGGATCTACCACTAACATCATATTTTTACTTACTAATAATCACCTACCACATCGGTAATTTGTAAAAAAAAAAATTGTATTTGTAGCATTATTTTTTTTTTCTTTGATTTTTCGTGTTTTTGCATTGACAACAATTTCAATAAAGTGCAGTCATATTCACCGAAATTTTATCACTACAATAACATAACAACGCAAACTATTCGTTCTTAATCATATAAAAGCAAGTATGATTTAAGCGCGGATAAACTACCTTCACATTTGTGTTTCTATTTCAAGCTACTCTATTTCACACATTTACACTATTACTACAAATCGCAATAAATTAAGAGAATAATATCCCATATTTGGTTTTGCAAGCATTGTAGTGTATTCTTTAAATGAAAAACAAGCAGACTCAATACTGAGTAAATACAAAAATCACATTGTTTGGATAATACCCACATTAACTGGCAAATTAGACCTGAAACCAGCTCCCTAGGTTAAAACATGACCATAAAGGTGGCCTCCCCAAATCTCAGATTGGTCTTTATACTGTAACCAGAAAAGAATAATTTTCTCACATGTATCAGAACTCAAAGTCTACATAACAGTCAAAGCCAACAATAACAACATCCACGTCTGCAGTTTTAAATTACCCCTCAGACCAAGGTTACATGCGCTAGAGCTCCGTTTAAGACCGTAAGATGTTGAACATTCAGGGGACACATCAAAAGGAATAAAACTTGAGACAACATTACAAGAAATCTTCAAATTGGCAATCCTAAGGGGTAACACAATTTACTTGGGGCCAAAACTCACTTATCAAAAAAGAAGGAAAAAAAAAAAAAAAGATAAAGAACTTTTCAATTTGGCTTGAATTCAATGCTCAAAGAAAGTGTTAGGATTCTCCTCATTGCACCAACAAACCTTTTAGACAAGACCCGGAGAAAATGCCTGACATTCTCCATCAAAGATAGCAGCTCCAATATCTCTAAAAAAATCAATCAATAATAAAGTCATTGTGGTTATTATGATTAGATGGGCATCAAATAAGTACTAAAGTAAATGCAATCTTACCAAGAACAAGCCTTAACTGAAGATAACTAACATTTGTCTTCAATCTGGATAATGCAACTTTTACACCATAGTCTGAAGCACAACAAAAAATAATAACAGAAACAAATAAGAGTTAATCGTATGACATAAAAAAGACTATGCTTGCAAACTTTTGGTCCAGCCATATGGTTTAAAAGGCCCACAGGATTTTAAAAAAATTTCTGGCTTAGCCTAATTTCCTAACTGTTAAGTAATACATTAGTGAGAGGTGCATACTGTTTTAAGAATCTACAAAACACATTTATGCGTGTATATTATGTTCACATCTTGGGCCTAGGGGGTGATAACCAGAATATTCGGGTCCAATACGTTGTTGTAGACCTGTGGATATTTCTCTTTCTAATCATACAATTACTAGTACACCTATTGTGATTCCTAATACAAAGTCAAAATAGGGACAAGCACCCATATAATTCCATAGACCCCTTTTAAAGATTCCACTTTGTAAAAACTTGCTCCTAGATCTTTTAAGTGTAATTTTCTTAGGTTTTTTCATATTCAGAAGGGATACAATCATACAAGTGATATTACCCTACTCTTTGCCTTCAATTTGTTTGTGTTGATGTCACCCTAGAATGCATAGATGCTTCATTTTTGCTCACATACCCATATCCGATACGCATCATACCAGATAGTCTTTTTTTTCTTTTTTTTTTCTTTTTGTTTGGGCCAATACGTCCAGGATACGCCTATAATACAGCTTGGATACCGTTGTAACCCAACCCCCAATAATGAGAGATACTCCAAACTTGTAAGAATATTTATTTATATTTAAATTGATATATGATAAACAATATATAAAAAATAAATGCTTAAAAATATATAAAACTATGTATATAAATAAATAAATAAGTAATTAATACATGTATCCCCAACATATCACACCCTAGGCTTTTCAAGAAATATTGTATCCATGTATCGTACCCATACCCGTACCCATATCAATATTTATGCATTCATTGGCCATCACCTCCCACTGACTCCTTGTCTTGAGATCCACTCCCGCACTTAATTCTCTTCCCATTGCTTTACATAGGGTAAGCATACTTGTACTTCTCATCCTATTTCCAAGTTTGTATTGTATGACAAATTTATCTCCATCTGTTAGCGCTTTTACCATTTCCATGTCTTCTATGGCTATTCTCCAGTCTATTTAGGAGGCTCCGTCTATTCCAGACTTAAGGACAGCCATGGAAGAAGAGATGTCAGCACTCCATTAGACTGATACTTGGGATTTAGCTACTCTTCCATCAAGAAAATCTATTATTAGTTGTTGATGGGTATAAACTGTGAAGTACTTATCAGATGGATCTATTGAGCATTTGAAAGCTTGACGGGTTGCAAAAGGAATACCTAGAGACATTTTCTCCTATTGCTGAAATTCTTGTGTATGAATTTTCATATCGTTAGCTAGTAATCTTGGTTGGCCATTGTTTCATTTAGATAAAAGAAAAAGAAGAAGAAGAAGAAGCAATTGTACAGGGTGAATTACATGAAGAAGTCTATATGGAACAACCACCAGGGTTTGTTGTTTAGGGGGAGTTTGGTAAGGTGTGTCAACTGCATAGAGCCATTTATGTCCTTACTCCTTAGGCAATCTCCTGAAACTTAATTTGTTAAATTCAGTGGAGCAGTAGTCAGGTTTGAACTGTGTCATTAATTTGATTACATTGTATTCTCTCATACCTCTAAGAGAGGAAAGATCATATGAATAGTTTTATGTTGATGACATAATTATTACAAAAATGCTTGATGATTGATAATTTGCTTTCTTTGTAGAGTAGCTTTCTTTGTATGGTCTGCTGCCTTAGGGAAATGCTTCACAATTGATAATTTGCGAAAAAGGAAGGTGTGGATTTTGGATTGGTGCTACATGTGCAAGAGCAATGGTGAATCGGTTGACCATCACTTCCTTCACTATCCTGTTGCTATGGATCTATGGTCTATGGTTTTGGGTTTATTTGGAGTATCTTGGGTTATGCCTCATACTGTTTTGGGGCTGTTAGGGTGTTGGCAAGGCAGCTTTGGTCATTATCGAAATGGTTATATATGGTCCATCGTTCCTCATGGCTTAATGTGGTGTCTTTGGAGGGAGAGAAATAGTCATTATTTTGAAGATATTGAGAGATCTATTCCGGACCTCAAGCAATTCTTTTTTAGAACTTTGTTGGATTGGTTGTTTGCTTTGCAAAACATATCTTTCCCTTCTTTTATTGATTTCCTAGATTCTTGCAAATTTTTTTTCTATTTGCTCTCTCCTTGTTTGCTCCCTGTGTACTAGGGTGTTTCCCTTTTGATATCAATATATTTTACTTATCAAAAAAAAATAATAATAATTATTACGGGTGATGATAGGAAGGGAATTAATGTGTTGAAGGCATTTTTCCAAAACTTGTTTTGAACTAAGAATTTGGGTAAGTTAAGATATTTCTTGAGTATTGAGGTAGCACAAAGGAGGAATTAATTTGTCATAAAGGAAATATTTGGATATTTTGAAAGAAACATGTGTTAAGTTCTGAATTTGTAGAGACTCCTATGGATCCCAATGTCAACTTGTACATGGATTAGAGGGAGTTGTTATCTAATCCAAGGAAATATTGTCGTGGCAAGCTAAACTATCTCCCCATCACTCAACTAGAAAGATAGTTTACTGTTAGCATTGTGAGTCAGTATGTGACAACTCCTAGTTTTTGTTGTTTTTTTTATTATTATTATATATGACAGCTCCTAGTCTCTTTGCATTGTGAAGTATCTTAAAGCATATTCTGGTCGTGGACTTTTATATAGAGCTATATGGTCATTTAAGGGTAGAAGCATTTACAGATTCAGATTGAGCAAGGTCATCCTCAGGCAGATGATCTACTGCTGGATATTGTACTTTGTAGAGGGAAACCTGACCACTTGGAAAAGCAAGAAGTAGGGTATTGTGTCCCAACCTAACGTAAGATGAGTATTGGGCCATGCCTCATACATTGTGTGAACTTATGTTGATTTTTCTGGAGGAAATATGGCCATGTGTAGTGATAATCAGGCAATGATCCATATTGCTTCTAATCCTGTATTACATAAGCAAACATGCATATAGAGGTAAATCATAATCTTGTCCAAGAAAAACGGCAAAGTGGTGTAATTGCTACCTCATTTGGATTTGTTTACTAAACCCTTGTGTGAAGCTCATTTGAATTTGTTATGTAATAAACTGGGATTAGATAATATATTGTCCCAGCTTGAAGGGCAGTGTTACAAGTAATGCATTAGTAATAGAGGCAAGCTAGTAATTTGTACTGTAATTAATTAATTAAAAAAAAAAAAAAAACCTAAAACACATTTTTCATTACAGAACAGTAACTTCTAGTTGCTGAGCACACTATCCTGCAGCAGATTTCAGTACTGAGCAAATTTCCCTTTCTATCTATATGTTGTATTTCCAAATATTATAAGAAATCAGTTCCTTGTTAATAAGCCAATCTTTTTCTCAAAACTAGGTTTCCAATTTTATTTCTGAGCAAGGCCTCATTGATATTCTGCTTCAAGGGGGAGTTTTCACTTGGTCTAATACTCGTGAAGTTACGTCGAAGGCTAGGCTAGACGGATTCTTGTTTTCTGCAGATTGGGAGGATAAGTTTCCATCTGTCTCTCAACAACGCTTGCCTAGGCTGTTATCGGATCACTTCCCGATTGTTCTTGAGGGTGGTCCCTTTCAGAGAGGTAGGAGGCCGTTTAGATTTGAGAATATATGGCTTAAAGATGAGGGTTTCGTGGAAAGGGTGTGATCTTGGTGGGAATCTTATAATGTCCAAGGAGCTCCAAGTTTTGTTTTGGCCAATAAATTGAAGCTTTTGAAAAATGATTTGAAGAAATGGAATGTAGAGGTTTTTGGAAATGTTGAAGATCGGGTGAGAAAATTGTGGCAAGAGCTTAGTAATTTAGAGATGATTGAGGATAGTCGAGCTTTATTGGAGGAGGAAAGGCTGGAGTTGGAGAGAGTTAAAGGTGAATTAGAAAAAGTTACTTTGATGGAGGAAATCTCTTGGAGGCAAAAGTCTAGAGTCCTTTGTATTAGAGAAGGAGACAAGAATACCAGATTCTTTCACTGTATAACTAACTCTCACAAAAAATTTAATTCCATTGATAGGCTTATGGTGGATGGTGAATTGTCTTCAAATCCGGAGGCTATAACTGGTTGTATTTCTCATTTCTATAGGTAGCTAAATGCTAAAACTGTGGCTCATAGACCGTTATTAGATGATGTGGAGTTTTCTTGTATCTCGGAGGAAGATGCACTTTGGCTAGATAGGCCATTTGATGAGGAAGAGGTGTTTGGGGTGATTAGTGATTTTAAGGGTGATAAGGCTCCTGGCCCAAATGGATTTTCTATGGCGTTCTTTCAGTCTTGCTGATGTATTTTGAAGGCTGAAATTATGACAGTGTTTCAAAATTTTCATACTCAGGCTGTGTTTGAGAAGAGCTTTAATGCTTCTTTCCTTGCTCTTATTCCCAAAAAGGTAGATGCTGTGGAGATTAGGGATTTTCGGCCAATTAGCTTAATTGGTGGGATTTATAAGATTATTTCTAGGGTGTTGGCCAATTATCTTAGAAGGGTGGCACATAGGCTTATTTCAAATTCTCAAAATGCATTTGTGAAAGGTAGACAGATATTGGACTCTTTTTTAATTGCTTCAAAATGTGTTGATAGTAGATTGAAGTCAGGTGTTCCAGGAGTGTTGTGTAAGTTGG
This sequence comes from Quercus variabilis, assembly GCA_030445155.1. Lineage (NCBI taxonomy): Eukaryota > Viridiplantae > Streptophyta > Magnoliopsida > Fagales > Fagaceae > Quercus > Quercus variabilis. The sequence goes on from CP129446.1 coordinate 55,785,728, forward strand.
ATGTGGAGAAGGCATATGACCATGTGAGTTGGGGTTTTTTAATGTATATGCTTCAACGCTGTGGGTTTTCAGAAAAATAGAGAAAAAGGATAATGTGTTGCATCTCTACTGTTAAATTCTCCATTCTGATCAATGGAAGTCCTTTTGATTTTTTTGGTAGTTCTAGGGGGATTCGACAAGGGGACCCCTTGTCTCCGTTGCTATTTGATATTGTTATGGAGGGTTTGAATCGTATGTTGGATGCGGCTACTACTACTAGTCAGTTCTCAAGCTTCTCTGTAGGTAATACGGCTAGTAACTCGGTAATGGTTTCTCATCTTTTATTTGCTGATGACACTCTTATTTTTTGTGATGCTGATCCTACTCAAATAGCTAGTTTGAGAGCAATTCTGGCTAGATTTGAGGAGGTCTTAGGTTTAAGGATTAACTTAGGGAAATCTGAGTTGGTTCCTATAGGGGTGGTGCACAATATGGATGTCCTGGTGGGGATGTTGGGTTGTAGGCAATCTTCTCTTCCATTAAGATATTTAGGACTACCGTTAGGAGCTAAATTTAAGGAATTGTCAATTTGGAACCCTATTTTGGAGAAGATAGAAAGGAGATTAGCAGGGTGGAAGAGGTTGTATCTATCTAAGGGGGGTAAGGTAACTCTTATTAAAAGTACTCTTTCCTCCTTACCTACATACTACCTTTCCCTCTGCCTTTACTTGGGAAGGTGGCAAATCGTATGGAGAAGTTATAACGAGATTTTTTGTGGAGTGGTATTAATAGTGATTCTAAATTATACTTAGTCAGTTAGGCTCAAGTTTGTAAGTCGCTGCAGGTTGGAGGGTTGGGTATTAGACGATTGAGGAGTTTTAATTCTGCCTTGTTAGGAAAATGGTTATGGAGGTATGGCATGGAGACCGATGCTCTATGGAGAAAGGTTATTAAGGTGAAATATGGGAATGATTGGGGTGGTTGGTGCACGAAAAAGGTGACCAGTGCCTATGGTGCTAGTTTGTAGAGACATATTAGGAGTGGTTGGATGAGTTTTTCTAAACTACTTTTGTATGATGTGGGGGATGGTACTAGAGTGAAGTTTTAGAAGCATCTGTAGTGTGGAGATCGTACTCTTCTAGAGGCGTTTCCGGAACTTTATTGTATTAGTAGAAAAAAAGATTCTTTAGTAGCGGAGGTGATGTGTTGGTCTGGTGGGATGATTTATTGGGATGCTAAATTTCATCGCCCTCCACAAGATTGGGAACAAGAATCCTTTGATCTATTTATGGATATGGTCTACTCTTCTACGATACGGGGATTGGGTCCAAATAGGGTGTGTTGGAAGCCAGTAAGGAATAGAGGTTTTGAGGTTAAAGGATTCTATCTTTCTTTCTACCCTCCTACCATCTTATCCTTCCCTTGGAAAATGATTTGAAAATTGAAAGTTCCTCCAAGGGTAGCTTTCTTTTTCATGGTTTGCTTCCTTAGGTAAGATTTTAACAACAAATAACCTTCGCAAGCGACGTGTGCTAGTTCTTGATTGGTGCTATATGTGTAAGAAGTGTTGGGAGTCAATGGATCATCTTCTTCTTCATTGCCCCATTGCTTGTGAGTTGTGGTCGTTGGTGTTTTGTTTGTTTGGAATTCATTGGGTTATGCCTCAGAAGGTTATTGAGTTGCTTAAGTCTTGGCAGGGTAAGCTTGGTCGACATAAAAATATAGAGTTGTGGAGAATTGTGCCTCATTGCTTGGTATAGTGTATTTAGCACAAAAGGAAAGCTAGAATCTTTGAAGGATGTGAACACTCTATGTTAGAGATTAAGTCTTTTTTTTAACACACGCTCCTCGATTGGAGTGTGGTCTTTTGTCGTTTTTCTTGTTCTTCCCTTCCTGTTTTATTTGATCGTTGTAATCTTGGTTTTTGATTTAGGCCCCCATAGTACATTCCCAATGTACTCGGGTTGGCTGGTTTTAGTTTTTTAATAAAATTTTTGTTACTTATAAAAAAAGAAAGAAAAAAGAAACAGAAAAAAAAAAGAAGTTCAAGATTAGAATTGTGCATTTTGTAAGCTTACCAGATTGAGGCTTCAACTTTGGAGAAAGACCATACAATGCATATTTGGCATAGGCTAGCAACCTAACCCGTTGTGAAGCACCCAACCTGCTAATGATAGATCTCAGTAGCCCACTGAAAGAAAGAACAAACGATGTGGAAACTATCAGTCAGCATTTTTCTTTCTTTATTTCATCATTTCCCCTTTATCCCTCTTCTTTGCTAGAAATTAGTTAGCATCTTATATAATTACTCAGCCCTTCTTACTCTGTACGCAATATTCTGGAAAATTCTGGAGGCAGAGATTCCATAAATGAAGATATGTCCTCCACCTTCAGAGACTTCAACTCGTGCTTTAAATTCCTTTTCTCTTCAATAGACATTCCCCCCAAAAGAGTTGATTTACTGTCAAGCCACAAAAGTTACATGAGATAGCTGTTGTAACTGTTTAAAGGACCACTAAAGGACAAATGAGATATCCAGCAAGAAAAAGGAAAAAGGACTGAAAAGAGGAGTTCCAGAACATTTCCATTAGTAGAAAGAAAGGGGGCAAAATAGAAAGAAAGTATAGATTACTGTATCTAGGGAAAAATTTATGATGGTAGTTTCCACGAGGTCACCAAAAAACAGATTATCAATTTGAATTTCAAGAATTTGTACGTGAAAGAAAAGTATACGGGGCAATTAAGCCAACATCTGTCTCTAACTAAGAACCAAAAATATTGTATTGAGAAAAGGCTACTAATAAAAAGTATTTTGTGTAATATTGTCTCTTTATCCACTGTCTCAATCTCAGTGACTAGATGATTGGAATGTTGTAGCAGGATTGCTTCTTTTTTCTTTTCCTTTTTTTTTTTTGGGGAGAAGGGGGGGGGGGGGGGGGTTGGGGCTGGGAAGCAGGATTTTTTTGATGGAGATGAATTCAACCATCTAGTATAATAGAATATGGTATGTTCTGTACAAGTTGGTGGCTTGGGTATTCACAAGTTGGGAACTTTTAATCAAACCTTATTATGAAAAAGGAAATGGCGTTATGAGGAGGTACGTGATCATCTTTGGAGACAGGTTATCAAAGGCACGCTGGAGTTCCTCCTGAGACTCATCTGTTTTAAGCTAGGAGACAATAGTGGGTTTCAACTCTAGTATGGCGTGGTGTGGTGGTAAGGCTTTAAAGGATAGGATTCTGAACTTCTTAGAGAGAGCTATGGATAAATAAGGTCCAATTGCCTTGCCTATTGGAGTGATTAGAGTAGGGGATCAGCTTGGAATACCGGGTCTTTGAGACAGTTTCATGATTGAGTGCTACTTTAATCTTCCATTGAGTTGTGATGTTGATAGTATCTGTTGCAGGCTCCCTAAAAATTTGAAGGTTACAATTTGTTTGTTTTATGAGGTAATTAGAATGCCTAGAATGCTAGGATTTCTCTGGAAGAGTAGTTGGTCTGCAAAGGTACCATGGGAAGTTGCTTTTAGTGGATTGACTGCCTTCGGGTAGATTTCTGACAGTTGATAATCTTTGTGTTATGTGGATTGGCGAGAGATAAATGATCACAAATTTAACGCCACAAAGGCTCAATAGAAACTCTTTAAAGTCCATTTGTATACAATGTTTATACGACTGAATGTAGATTATAGGCAGTTTTCTTTATGATTCATTTTGGACTTTACTGGTTTCTTGAATTTTTGGTTGTAATTTGTTCAGGGGATTACGTGTTTCACAATTTGTATTTATACTTTTAATTTTCTCAAAAAAAGTTACATTACTTGTAAAACATAATACAAACAGATTAGAACTAAACATTTTTGAAGAAGAGGCAAGTTGGTCATGATAAATTTTGTACGTGTCCAGAATCTTAATATAAAGTTCGATATAGCTGACATGCTTGATAAGGTTGACAAATGAATTACATTATGGTGAATCCTGACATTTTGGTCATCGTAGGTTTTAAACTATCAAGAGCACTTGAATACCACTATTTTATTCTGTAAATATTTAATCTAACTTCCTCCCTGGTATTAATTGTTTTTATTTAATTGATTTTACTTAGTTTTTTTACACTTTGCAAGGCAATCTATGAATCATCATCACAAATCATTACCTGAGGTGTAGAACTGAGTGATGTCAAAAGACACACCTTTCATCAAGACTCTAATTGACTAGTAAAATACTCTTGGAACGAACTAAAAGGACAATAAATAATCACCTGTCAATAGTTCTTCCAGTGAAAATGAGAGGCAAGTATTTAAAGTACTTTCCAACACCAAATCGTTCACCTAGCTGTTGTATTTTATTTTCGTCCAGAAGAATTAAAGCCTTCCAAAGTTCACAATAGTCAATTCTAAATCCTTCATCCAGTTGTCTGTAGATTCCATGATCTAAAAGAACTGTACCATTTATGTATGACAAAGAGAATGATAAGAAATCTCATACACAACATTTTTTTATCTCAGCTAAAATTAATAGATATTTAATCATCAATCAGGACATACCCAAACAAAAGCCATTCCGACCTTCTGGAGAAACTAATATATTACCAGGGTGAGGATCTCCATGAATGAAACCATGGATGAATATCATTTCAGCAAATACTTCCATCAATGCTTTTGCAACCTACAATAGGTGAACCATTTCATTTATCCAAGACTTACGTAGCAGAGAAGTTTGCATAACTGCCCTAGGATGAGCTATGAAGGCCCTCTCAACTCAATTATAAAAGGATAATTAAGTTACAACTCATACACTTAAAAGCATTCCGCACCCTGCCAATGTTTCATCGTTAATGAAAGATTTGATTGGTCAATATCATGCTTGGACATAGGATTATATATTCAGGACAAAAAGAGAGACTTCATATGGCTGAAATGAGCCAAGCTTCAAGCAAGTAGCTTGTGCTCAGCATACCTTGACTAATCTTTTGCTAGCAAACCAAGCCTGGGTTCACTTTCAAGCTTGTTAAGAAAACGACATGGGCTCAGTTCATTAGGCTTGTGAGCCAAAGCTTTATGAGTTAGGCTATGTTTGATATCTCTACATGGAATGCATTCTGCAAGTTTCAAAACATAGGAAAGAAAATAAAAATAACTCTTCTTTTTATTTTTTGGTTAAGTAAGAAATCCAGTCCCAAAAGCCACCTAATTATCATACTTTCAGGCAAACATAATGAAGAGGACTTTATGTTCACAATGATGAACACAGTATCATAAAAAGTTGCAAAATACAAAAAATGTCAAATGGAAGATCTAAGAGAATTTTGGAACTCTAAAATAGAAGAACAGTGTGTTAAAACCCAAACCCAAGACCAATCAAATAGAGTATGAGCTTGGAAAAATGGAAGGAAAGAAATGGTAATTTGTGTCAATTACAATTATACCCCTATGATATAAGAATGTTTTTAAATTATTTTCCAGAGCACTTCAAGTTTGATTACAATAACATACTGTATTAACAAATGAATATTAGAATAGAATCAATAGATGCTCAAAATTCATTATGGGCTAACCATTTTTTTAAAACAAAAATTATGAGTATAGCATTGTGCAAATAAATAGAATTTTTTAATAATTACTTTAACAATTAACTAAAATACAAATAAATAGAATAAATTTGAAAAAAATGGCAATGTTGAATAAAAAATATCTATAAAAAAATTAAACAGATTTTTACAGACTTATATAAGCAAAAAAGAAAACAATAAAGCATAAGCAAACAAAGTAATATTAAAATCATAACTAATCCTATAAGGACAAATCATAATTGCATAAAAACAAAAAAGTAATTCCAATTTTCAAATTGTAAATAATAATAATAATAATAACCACTCAAAAATAATGTGTGGGGAGTGGGGACCAAGTAGAGAAAAAAATCCCATGCCTCTTTCCATTCCATTTTCTTCAATATCAAACAGATGAAATTCTTGCTCTCCCCTATCTTTTCCTCTTTCTATCCTCCCAAAATTGTACCAACCAAACACATCATTAGTTTCTTGGAGAAAAGTGAGATGGAGAGTGAAAGAAATTATTATTTTTCTAAAAAAGTAGTTAAAGAAGTAGCTTGCGACCTCTCAACCCACATTGATTTGAGTAATTGGCGCAAACCCATTGGCATGAATAAGCTTCAAAGCAATGCTGGCAATGAACTTAAGTTTCTGAGCATCTATACCATGCTCAAACTTGTGTTCTTTTCTCAGCTGAGCTATGGAAAAGCTTGAACATCTATAAAATCTCACTAAGTCAAGCATGGGCAGCCATTTGCAGCCGTAGAACATATAACATCACAATAGCAGAAAATGATTACAAAGACATCCTGTAGCTATGTAAGAAAACCAACCTTGATTGGATTGATTCCCATCTCCTTGAAAAATTCCACATCATCAACCTGAAATTTAAGGAACTTCCTGTTAACAGCACATAACATTTAAAGTCAAAAAGCATCCCCAGAACGCTGCCTGTGTACATGGGGAGTATTCTCATTTTAAATTTCAATAAAAATCTTCAATTTCCTATAATAATAAAAAAATAATAACATCCAAAGCTAAAAGCATAATATAACAACAATAGCATAAGAGAGTCCTTGGAAATCATTGAATATATCCATGCATGTAATCTCAAATATCTTGTAATTCTTTAACACATGAAATAATATTCTTTCATATATAAATAAATGGAATTATAATAGATCACAAGACATCCATAAACTCTTGATATCATGAGTTCATTGTTCAAAGCCACCACAAGAAGCCAAAAATGTCAATTCAATACCAATTGAAGGATAATGATAATAACTACATGTCCAATAGTGCCAAAATAATTGTCATCACAGTTTCTTTTTAATTTTTAATTTTTTGGTTGATTTCACAATCTCATTATTTCTTTATTTACATTTCTCTTTGATCATACAATGATATTTTAAGTTTCAATCTTCAAAAATTTATCTTATCTTTTCTCTCAACACATTCTTATATTAGATACAGTAAGTTCCCCACAGGCTTAAGCCATGATTGAATTCAAAGTCTAATTAGGGTTTTCAACTAACTGGTCTAACTTTGATCAGATAATATGTTTATTGACTCTGTTGCACTCTGTACATGGTGGTGTCTGCTAGCAAGCAATGGGCCAATCTGCCAAAGCCATGTGTCCAAGATCGAATAAAAGAATAATTATATTACTTATCAAAAAATAAAAAGTAAATAAAAGAATAATTATAAAAGGGATAAAGCAATAGAAAGCAAAAGGGATTCAACTCACTAAGTTAACTCACACAATGGCTAATTCATAGAGGATATCCTAGTCAACATAAAGTTCAAGCAATAAAGTCAAAATCCAAGAGCTTCATTCTGAAACTTGAGGACAAGTTTTCCTTTCAGAGGGGCAGTATGATACAGGAGTCTAATGCATTACATGGACAACGATGATGTGGCATGGTGATGTAGCATGAGGGACTGACATGGCACAATGCCAGCCAAGCCTAAGGGCTCAATTTTACGTGCCATATGGTTAATGTTGCTAAATCCACATGTGACAAGTTTTTTGTAATATTTGAAAATTGGAGAGAAAATTAGTTAGTGGCACATGTTAGATTTTAGGAAGTTGTTAGAAGTAAGAGTCATGTGTCTTATTAAATCTAGTGTTTGCTTTTTCTAGTTTTTATTGTTAAGTATAGTTATGATTTTTTTTTCATCCAATCTGTCTAACAATAGCTGGTCCAATATCTGCTTCAGTGGCTGCATGTTACAATTATATTCAAGCATGTGGAAAATGTGAATTAGTGATGGATGATGTCATCACCAATAACTAGCTCCTAGGCTATAATTATCCATGTACATGCATTGTATAGATTTAATTTATAAGTAAGTAATTATTTTTTATTGAGAACCAAGTAAAAGCTTATGTTCATGATGATGAACACAGGGAAAATAAGTACCAAAAAAAAAAAAAAAACTCAAAAGGCAAATCTAAGGTAAACTTGAAATTCTAAAATAGAAGAACATTGTGTAAAACCCCAAACCCAAGACCAATCAAAGAGAGTACAAGCAAACAAAGCTTTCAATTGATCCAAAGAACTTTCCATGTCTTCAAAAGTATGGCTATTCCTCTACTTCCAAACAAGCCAGCACCATATTCCAAATATCTGAACCAAACTTACCAAGCCAGTTTCTCCAGCTAAATAGCATAGAAACAACATTCCCCGACAAACCCACTGAATCCCAAACATTTGAAGCGCAACTCCCCACAAAGGGGAAGCAATGTCACAATGAATTAAAAGATGATCCACAGATTCCCCATTGTTGTGGCACATACAACCAATGCCTGACCACAAAAAGAACAACCACCCTCTTAGGAACCTTAACAAACCAAATACTTTTCCAAGGGAAAAGAACTTAAGTGGTGCCCCGAATCTCTCTATAAAAGGACCTGGTATTAAAAATTCCATTTCCCTTAACATTCCATTTCATCCTATCCACCCCCTCCCCCTAGGCACTAGAGAATAAATAAGATTGAAGAAAGAGAGAAAATCACCCAACTCCCAATCATGAAAATTCCGGTGAAAGCTCAGGTTCCAGCTCCTTGCTTCCCCATTCTGTTGAGAGCCCAACACATCAGAAATGAAGACATCCTTGTCCACTGTATAGATAGATAGATTATAGTGAATTTCAGTTTTGAGTTTAGATTGAGGTGTGAATTCCCTCTCTTTCTCTACTTCCCTCTCTCTAGAATCTTTCTCTATCCAGAAAATGTAAGCATTAAATTTCTTGCATCATGTTGTCAGCCCATTTGCTATCACAAGACTACCCTTTTATTTATTATGTTTTGTTCATTATTATGCCTTTAGCATTTTAAAAGGTCATGTGACTACAATGTGACTTTTAATAAAATTAAATTGTTAGGACTTAATTGCTATATGGAAGCTGAAGGGCTAGAAGTTACTAAAGACTATTATAAATAGCCTCTTTTAAGTCATTACAAGCAGCCTTTTCTTATCTTATTTATGAAATTTTCAGCTCTAGATATGTCTCAAGCTCTTTCAACCTTGAAATTGATACTATATTGTTTCAACTTCAATCTTGTTATCTTCTCTTCACTGTTCTATTACTGGAATTTCTTCTTAAACACTTCATGAGCGTCAATTTGCTTGAATTATCTTTGGCAGATTCATATCAGATCTACACTAGATTAAGTTTTCCTCACTGCATCACTTCACCCTCCATATCCCCCCCAAGGAAAGTTCAAAGCAGAATCCCCCCTCAATGCCTCATAGTACCTAAGAAGAACAGAGAATTGATTATTTCTATATAGTCTCCAATCAATCTGTCATCCGCCTCAGGCTGAATACACCACAATACAGCAATCAAAAGGCGCATAACAGCTTTAACTCCCAAACCTAACGAGGACCCAAGAATTCCTACAAGTGAAAACATATGCCCATGAGAAAAACAGTCAACACACAGGACCAAAACAGTAAAAGAGGGGGGAAAAAACCTTCAACTTTTCCAAATGGGAATTTGGTGCATAGCAAACTCTTTTTGAAATTTTATTTTTCTTTCTTTTTCTAGCTTCAAATGTTTGAAAGAGTTCTTAAAGTTGTCCTGATGATTCTACACTAGCCATTTCACTTCTTACAGGCTTTAGACAAATATTAGAAGTTTAAAACAGTCTAAAGAACCCAAATACAAACACAAACACACATAAGTCGAAGGTATCTAAGTATCATACCTTATGACCCCGACAAAACTCCATTGTCAGAACCTGGGTTGTTGTCAACTCCTGGATCCATTTATACGGTGGTCAGGTAGACAAAACATGTCGATATATTTATCATCAAATTCATGTATTTATGAAGTACTGAAGATGACATTTTGATAGAGAATGAATTAAAATTTAGAGGTAAAAAAATTGTAAGTAAAATAATATTATTCTAAAGGAAGAAGTGCTTAAATACACAGGGTGTGCAGCAGACCACTCCTAAATTTAAACAATCTATGATTCTAAAAACGAGCAAGAATGGATAATGCCAAAAACAGCCACCCCGTCTTACAAACTTCTTAGAATAAATTGTTTAATGAATTAAAAATGAGAGGGAAAACTCAATTACCATACCCAAAATACGTGAGGAACGCGGACCATGTCATTGTTTTTGAAGTTTTTGGCAGTTCTCTCAGAATTTCTTGCTTCCTGAATAAAATCTGCAGAACAATAAAAGAGGGAAAAAAGCTATTGTTGCAATGATCTTAGATAATGATTCAAAAGTACCGATATTAAAAGTCATACTTGTCTAAATTAACAAGCAATATGTAAGGCATCATCTGATAGAAATGCCTCTCAACCATGGTCATAAGCATTGATGTCAGGCTATATTTAGATGCACTTTTAGACAACTCATTACCAGTTAATAATCAGAAATTAAAATTTTAAAAAATAAATAAATAAGCAGAAAATGATTGAAATGTGGAAAACAATTACATATGTTCCAACACCAAAATAGCAAAATGGCAAAACTGTATTACAAATTATGTGACCACACATTAACTAAATGTACTTCATATGATAGAGGCCTTAGTATAGATATTTTTTATGTTTCTAGAAGTGCTTTTGATCAATATGTTAAACTGAAATCTAATTCTATTTTATACTTTGGTTCCAAATTTGACCAAATTGAAGTTGGCAAAAACAACATTTTAAATTTGATCCTGTTGTGCTTGATATGGTCTATTTGGAGGAAGCAAAATAGTTGTACTTTTGAGGATGTGGAGAGTTCAGATAATCAGCTGCTTGCATCCTTTGTTGGCACCTTTTTGATTGGTCTCAAGTTTGAGGACTCACATCTAGTGAATCTCTTCCGATATTTGTAGATTCGCTTCTCTTTTGTATATAGCTGTTTGTGTTTTAGTTTTTTTTTTTTTTTTTTTTTTTTTTTTTTGGTGTGGAAATCTTTGGCTGCTTTATGTTTTTTGCATAAATTAGTCCTTCTTTAATGATACTTTTTCTTACCTATCAAAAAAAAAAAAAAAAAAATTACCAACTTGAATTTAACACCCAGGCCAAAAGGCTGTATAGCCTGCAAAACTAATGGGGATTGATGCTTTCCAATTAGTAAGTTTATGAATAGTACCAAGGAGAGAATAAACTATTAAGAGGATTTCGCCACTGTGGGTAGTGCAAGGTTTTTATGTTAGGATGCTTGGCAAACTGCCGACAGAGTTAAGGGACATAATTAATTTCCTATTTTTATTAACACAACCGCAAAATCTAAATACACCTAATACAAGCATAGTAAATAGCATAGTGCTTTGTCTAATGTTGTAATTAGTTTAGTTGATGCCTCACAAAACCATCCTTCAAAATCAAGAACTTCCATAACGACTTTCTTCATCATGTCACCAGCAGTTGTATCATATGATTCATGTTTCTTTCTTTCTATTGGATCTTCTGACACTCATTGAGCATGATAACCCCTAGTATTGTGCCTTTGATGAGTATCGACAACCTGGTTTGCCAATTGGTCTGCTTAATTCTTACTATTCTCACCATCATTATTAACATTATTGGTTCCAAATGTTTCCCCATCTTCAATGGAAGGCTAAATCTGTTGTGTTGTGCGAAACTTTGAATAAGAACAGCATCTTGCTCACTATCAGCCCCTTTCCCCCTAAATGACCTTCCTAAATGGGAAGGCATGATGCAAAACATAGCTCTAATACCAATTGTCATATGGCAAAGGGTAACAAAACCAAATCTGATATAGAAGTTTTGGGGAGTAACTTTTAACAGAGATTATTGAAGCACTGGGATAAGGGTTTGGAGGGAAAAGGTTGGAAAATATTATGGAATGTATGGGTTTTAAAAGACTAAGGAAAGGGTAGGATTTCGAGAATAAACAAAGGGGAATCACTTGAAGATTTTGGCGCTGTTCCAGTGCTGAGAGCAGTTCCATGAATAGTATTTTGGTGTGTTTAGGATTTTGGATTGCAATTTGACATATGAGTGATTTAGGGTTTCAGACGTTAGAATTTAGGGAATGATTAGATGAAAAAATAGATCTAATCTTAGCTTAAATTTGATCAAAGTTCACTAGAAATTTCAATAGAAAATAGAAAGATGAACATATCCAAGCATCAGACCATGGGAAGGATTTGTATCACCCAATTGCTGAATTTTTCATAAATGTGGTATTATTTCAATAGAAATCCTTACATCCATGTATAGAAGCAGCAAGCACCTAATCCTAGTGGAACGATGGACTTCTTAAATCCTAATAAGACTTTGACTCCTTGGGCCTTTACTACTCAGCCCAAACTAATGATTAAACTCACAAATCAAAATCTCATTACTAAATAAAACCAAAATTAGGACACAAGAGACCACTACTAAAGGCCATATCCAGAAACCAAAAATTACAAAATTGCCACTGACACTAAAGAAAAAAATGAAACTAAAGAGTTCTGACAAGGAATTTTTTTTTATTATAAATAATTCTGACCAGAAAATAATTCATCTCAAAAAACATAATAAATAAATACTCATGATCAGCTGGCAAGATTATTCAAGTTCCCAAGTAGCCTTAGCATCATCTGGCATGTGTCAAAATATGCTTGGATAATAGAAATAGCTTTTAGCCTTTAATATGTCCTCAATGGTTGCTGGCATAGTCCTCCATCGGTTTCATTGTCCACTAAATTTTCATTCAAAACATTTCAATCACTACTTAATTCATTACCTAAACTGAGTCATAGGTACTCAATATCATGGTCAATAATTAATCAATATGTTGAGGCATGCATTCATTAATTTAAAGATATTTTTCTTATAAAAGATAGTTTGGATGTCTATTAGCACTGCCTTATTGGGTAAGTGGTTATGGCAGTTTGCTGTGGAGACGAATGCTATGTGGAGAGTTGTGATAGCTAACAAGTATGGCTGTGTTAGGTGGTTTGTGTTTTGAAATATCCAATGAGCCTCATGGGGTTTCATTGTGGAAGCACATTAGAGGTGGTTCGGGGAAATTTTCTCAAAATCTTCGGTATGAGGTGGGGAGGGGATTTCAGATTTGTTTTTGGAATGACATATGGTGTGGGGAGCTACCTCTTAAAGAAGGCATTCTTGCTGTTGTATCACATTGCAAGGAATAAGGATCCATTTGTGAAAAGCATTTGTGTCAGCAAAATGGGATTGCATGTCCTGTTTATTAGACTGATACAAGACTGGGACTTCAAGAGCTTGGATTCTTTCTTTACTCTTCTTTATTCTACTGAGGTGGGTCAGAGTGAGGAAGATAAAGTGGTATGGTTAGCCACCCAGAGTGGTTCCATTGAAGTTAAGTCGTATTATAAAATTTTAACAGGTAGCAGTAGCAATTTCTTCCCTTGGACAAGTATCTGGAAGTTGAAAGCTCCTTCTAAAGTCTTTCTTCACTTAGACAGCTGCTAAGGGGAAGATTATCACATTGGACAATTTGAGGAAGAGGAATATTTGTATTGTTAACAGGTGTTGCATGTGTAAGAGTGATGGGGAATTGGTGGATCACCTACTCCTTCATTGCTCTTATGCCTACAACCTGTGGTCATTTGTGCTCAGCTTGTTTGGTACTTTGGTATATCTTGGGTTATGCCTAAACGAGTGGTTGAGTTGCTAGCTCGTTGGCAGAGGTGTTGGGCAACATAGAGCAGCTTCTTTTTGGGGTTCAATTCCACAATGTATTATGTGGACTATATGGAGGGAGCAAAACAACCGAACTTCCGAAGGGGAGGAGCATTCTATCATTGAGTTGAAGTGCATTTTCATTTTATATTTGTTTGAGTAGATAACTGCTTTGAGTGGTTTTCCCATACCTTCTTTGCTAGATTTTCTAGATTTATGTAGTTTTGTATACCATTTTCTTTCCTTTTGTACACTCCCTGTGTAGCAGGGAAACTGTTTTTGCTGTACCTCTCTTTTTTATTTTTCAGTAAAGTTTTTCTTTACTGATCCAAAAAAAAAAGTATGGATGTCTATTAGTCACACGCCAACTCTGTCATCTAGTACCATCAAATGGCGAAGACAAGGAAGAGGACACACAATTATGAAGCAATTCAAAGAAGACTTTTGTTGAAATATCAATTTCATATTTTTCTATACCACATTCCAAACAATTTATCTAAGGTTCTTGAGGTGAAACACAAAAGTTAAATAAGAGGATACAGTAAATGACAATAAAGCAAGAACTATCAGATCTCAAGATTCTGCTCAACAATAACCAATACCCAGTACAACTACCAAAAACATTCTATAACTCACCAAGTTCTAAAGAAATAGCTTCCACAAATTCTGACACTAGCCACTGAAACCTGTATTCAGGGAGAAGCTGTGGAAAAAAAGAAGAAGAATGAAAAGAAAAAACTGATCAAGCAAGTGAAAAACATTGAGCAATAAGAATATAAATTATAACAGCAAAAAAAAAAAAAATAAATAAATATGAAAAGGAACAAGGAAAAATTGAGTTCCTCAACAGATCCTCAGCCAAAAATAATACAAAAGAACATAGAACTTTTAGATTCTCAAATCCCATAGAAGTTTAAGTCAAAATACTTATTATTATACACATCTTCTCTCTCTCTCTCTCTAGAAAGTAAGAAAGTGGATATTGAAACAAAATTATTATATACAGATTACTAAAGTGTAAGGGAGACATGGAATAAATTTCACAGATGCGAGTCATTTCAGCTAACCAAAATACAGAATGATTTTGAAACAATAACACAAAAAAGGGTACTAATTGACACCACAAGGCTTGTAAAATAAAGCAAGAGCCACTAATGCACAAAGATAAGCATAATGGTCCATTCGTTCCTGGAATCTTGAGAAGATTCCTATACACTTTCTGGGAATTTTACAGATTCCCTTTGATTAGTTCGCAGCTTTGACTCAAGATTCTGGCAATCTGAAATTGTTACTGGCTTCACATTCCCATGTCTCGTACCCAACTTGGTAACGAGATTTCCCACCTGGTGGGAATGATGGGTAATGTGTGTAGTGTGTAGAATACCTGAACTATCTTTTTCAATAAAGTTACATTATTTATAAAAAAAATAAAAGGAGGTTTAATGGTTGATCACATGAACATGTCTAATGGTCAATTGCATTGGGACACCAATTTCATGAGAACTATGCAGGATTGGGAGCTAGAACCTTTATCTTCATTTCTTTGTCTTCTTTATTCCAATATATTAAGGAGGGATGGAGAAGATTGAATTTGCTTCATCCCATCCAAAAGCCATGCATTTGAGGTTAAAATGTATCATAAATTTCTGGGGTGGTAGGCAAATTAAAAAATGTAATATAAATTTTTGATAAATTTGTGATCTCTAATGACAGACCCCCTTTCCCTTGGAAGAGTATTTAGAAGACCAAGGCCCCCTTGAGAGTCACATTCTTTACATAGACTGTAGCAGTAAGTAAAATTCTAACGATGGATAATTTTAGAAAGCAACACATCATAATGGTGGATTGGTGTTGTATTTATAGAAAGAGCGGGGTAACCACAGATCACTTACTCCTCCATTTTGAAGTAGCCAAGGAAATTTGTGATCTGATCTTATGTTTGTTTCAGGTGCAATGGGTCAGGACTGGACGGGTGGTGGATTTACTCACTTGTAAAATAGGATGATTTGATAGGAACCATAATGAAAGCATATGGAATGCCATTCTTTACACATCATGTGGTGTTATTGGTGTATTAGAGAAAATGAAACATGCGTAGTTTTGAAGATTGTAAGACAACAATTTCTGAGTTGACACTTCTATACCCTTCATGATTGGATAGCTTTTTCTCTCAAACTTGACGAATTTCTTGATCTTTTTTGTTTTTTCATGATTTCTTGGTGTATCTCTTGTATACTTCCCATGTATATTGGTTGCACCTTTTTGCGCTGTTAATAAATTTTGTTCACCTATAAATAAAAAAAATCATAGTATCAAGAAATTCAATACATACCCATACAATGGATTTCGAAAGGAAAGACATTGTACTTGTGTCTAGTTTCATCAGGCCCTCTAACCCGGGATATTGCACCTACAATCCACCAAAATATAAAATCAACAAGAACTACTTGATGAACAAGATGCAACAAATGTAAGGTATAAGCAAAAAGGACAAGGGAAAGACATGATTAAATGCTTCCTAAGATGATTAAGAACAAATAGCAGGATAAAAAAGGCAGATAATTACTTCTTTTCCTAGGAAATTATTTATTACTAGCAAATTGACCATTATAAATGCTGTAAACTTCAAAGACACAATGAGATGACAATACAAACTATGATGATGCAAGTTAATTCCAGCATTGGCATGCATCCTTACATGTAAATTCTATGAATGTCCTCACCATCTTGTGTACATGAGCTAGACTCCTGTTATTGGCATCTTTCATGCACTATTATTCAGGGGGAAAAAAAAAAGTTCCATTGCGTCCAATGTACCATTTTTACGGGGTCTTGGAGAGGTGGTTAGAAAGAAACCTTACTCTCAATTTTGGATAGGTTAATTCCTTGAGGGTCTATTTTCTAGTGCAAAAACTAGGTGTTAGGCTGTTAAGCACTGCCACAGGTGATCAGAAAAACCATACTGTGGGATTCTAGCAATCTGACCATTAAGAATGCAGTAAAGTTCATAGACCAATGGAGTGACAAGTTGAAAACACAAACTATAATAACTTATGTTACTTTCAGCATAAGTTAATATCCTAAGCACCACTTTTGATTTTTTATTGAAATTTTTTTACTTATATTAAAAGAAGGAGAAGAAGAAAAATTCTATATCCAAAGCAATATCATGGATGTAAATCATCTATGAATGTCATCTTCTTTTATTTTCTATCTGTAAACTACACACATTCATTGAGTCTTGAACCCAAGACCTCACCGACAATCAAATTCTTTATGAACACAGAAAGTGGCATTTAATACATACATACATACATTTTATGATCCCATGGAGTGCCACTATATAATTATCAACTATAATAATTTTTTTATAGGGATTATCAACGATAATAATAAAAATATCAAATAGAATTCAGTTTTCTATACAAAATCAGACATGGTTGGTGCTTTAAGTGGAGATGGGAGGAAAGATCTCAGTATATTTAAATCAACGATATGTGTGCGCGCATGCACACACACACATACATGCATGTAGGTAGATAGATACACACACACACAAGCACACATACGAAAGTAGAAACACAGATGGATAGACAAATTTGTATAAGTTCTTCTTTTTTTAAGTACATATGAAAAAATCTTTTTTTGTAAAGGAACTAGGCTCCCATTATTGGCGCCATTCATGCACTATTATTATTAAAGACCCCAAAAAAAATGTTGCTACCAAAACAGGGATATTGTCTGGTACAAGTGTAAAGTCTTGGGCTGCTAGGTGTATGCACATGGATTCGAGTTTTGAGAATAGCCACTTCATGCCAGAAAAACTGAAAGTAGAACAGTGTCTAAGCACCCCTCCGAAGGCCCAGTTAAATGGAACTAACACTAGGTAATGACCCTAAGATCACTATTATAATATGTAAAAAAATGAGCACAATTGATGAATAAGAGAAGAAAAGACAGCTACGCAAAAAAAAATTTATGGCATGTTCATACAAGATGAAGATATTGGACGACATATAGATTTGCTAGATCATTATTCATATTGAAGAAACATTATTGGTTCATTCAACAAGTATGTAATATGAAGACCAAAATTATATCAAAATCACTTAAACTGACATTACTTTTTTACCAAAAAACACCAACCTTAATTGCTACTTCTTTGTGGTCTTTCAAGATCCCATGGTGCACTTGAGCAATAGAGGCAGCAGCTATTGGATGTTCATCAAGTGACAGAAATCTGAAGCGTACATTCTAAAGTCAAGAAAAAGGTTCCAATCTTTCAAGTACAAAATTTTACTTGTTTATTTTACATTTTTGAAAGAAGGGTGGGAGCAGAGTAAGTCAAAAAGCATATTTTAAGGAATGTATTACTAACTTGGAAAATGCCGGGGGTGCAATGCATGCTGCAAGAGAGAGAGAGAGAGAGAGAGAGAGAGAGAGAGAGGAAATTCTTGCAGAAGAAAAGTTGTGCTGCGGTGGACATAGAGAATTAAGAGAGCTTAAGACGTGGATGAAGAACTTACTAACTTAATCTAAAAGCCGCAGGGAGACGGATTTTTTTTTTTTTTTTCTCTTGGTGGGGAGGGAGAGGATATGATGACTATCCTGCAATGGTGTTGCAGGGAGATGGATATGGAGTTTTAAAAAATGAAGAAGAAGAAATCACAAAATAGATGGAAGACCTTATTAAATTCTTTTAAATAGAGAGAGAGGAAGGAAAGAAAGAAGAAGAAACTAAGCAAACTCTTGTCCCAAATTCAAGCTGCCAAGTACCCTTGGCATCATCCAAAATATGTCAATTTAATGCTTGGGTTTTGGAACACTTTTATATGTCTTTAATGGTTGTTCCCAAGGTCCTCCATCAACCTAGTAACACCAAATACTCATCCAAGGAAAGACCACACTACCTGACCCTCACATTGCCTCATGATAAACAAACAACAAACTTTCATTACTATTCAACCTCCACTTCATAATGATGATAACCCTAATCCCTTTGGATATTGGAATAAATAGCGTCAAACAATGAGTATACAAATTTTAAGTCCCAATCATTTAAAGCCCGTACCAACCTGATGTTCCAACCTTTCCCTCCTCCAACTGAAGTCTCCACATGCGAATGAGCCAAAGCATCCTTATTCACTACAATGGAGAACAATTTTGGATACACTTCTTTCAAAGCATGATTCCCATACCATCTGTCATAGCAAAATCCCACTCTTTGACCATCTCCAACCTCTTCCAAATGCAAAAAGTTTGTGAATCACTCCAACCATCCGTCATAGCAATATCCCACGCCTTAAGACTTCGCCAAAGACTGCAACCATGTGTTCTTCTAACTATCTCCAATGTCCATTGACTCCTAGCTTCCTTGTATTTCATACCTACTACCCATCCCCAAAGGTTATTGCCTAACTCCCTAAAGCACTAGAGTCATTACCCAACAAAGCTTGTTAAAAGTAATGAGTTTTCTCACCCCTAGTCCCCTTGTAGGAGACACAAGAAGATTTTTATTTAATATTATTTATGTTTGCAAGTCAATGTTATAGGCCCTAGTAGTTTATTAGGCTATTAGTATTTTAATATTTGGAAACAAGGTTATTTTTGTAATAAGGCAAGTAGGGTTTCCTTCGCCAATTAGAACCAGGTTTAGCAATCCTTTATAAGCAAACTATTGTACTCTTTTCAAGGC
This sequence comes from Quercus variabilis, assembly GCA_030445155.1. Classification (NCBI taxonomy): domain Eukaryota; kingdom Viridiplantae; phylum Streptophyta; class Magnoliopsida; order Fagales; family Fagaceae; genus Quercus; species Quercus variabilis. Next base: position 55,805,089 of record CP129446.1, read on the forward strand.
AAGTTATGATTTGATGAATAAAAAAAAATGGTCTTTTGGTTTATTTGGTCTACTGTTGACTCCAGCTCCACCCTAGGTGTTGACTCCTAGTGGTTTTCCCGCTTGGTTTTAACTCTTACGTCATATCCCTTCATTTTCATGTCTTTTAATTTTACTGTTTAATTGTTTTGGTTGTCCTACATCACCCACATGTTTATGTTGGGGGGCATACTGTATTCCACTCCACCAGGTGAAATTTAAACTCATCCCCCAATCCACCCACAAGAAGTTTCGTACAGCTTTTTCAAACAATTAGTCACATAGGTAGCAATACTAAAGCTAGAAGGAGAATCCTCAAAATTGAGATTCTCACTCTGTGTTCACATTAATGGGATTGATTGTAAGGGTTTGGAGGAAAAGGAGGAAGAAATTTTCTGTTGAACAGTGGAAGCATTTGGGCCTTGTGTTTTTTTTTTTCTTTTTTTTCTTTTTTTGAGAATGGGAATTTTCTGTTGCTGTTGAGAATGGAGTTTTTTTTTTAACCTCATATCAGTGCTTCCTTGCAACTTTGAAAGACCAAGTATTCATGTAACTTCATCGAATAAAATTCTATGGTAAGTAGTTAAAGCTATGAAATTAAATGATATATCAGATATGGTTAATAAAGAACAATATGTTAAAGATGCATGATGCTAAATAAAGACATTCTCAGACGAAGACCCCACCCCTCACATATGTTCCATTGAAACTGATGGTAATCACATTTCCACTCACAAAAGATAGACATGTAACAAGTTCTCCACAGGAGAGTATTCTAAAAGTCAAACCCCAAATCTGCATAAAGTGAATGAGTTATTCCATATGGAAAACAGGACAGCAAAGAATTGGTAATACCCAAACATACATAAAGGTTGCAACAGTCATCATAACATAAACATAGAAAAAATGACAAGTAGATAAATTGATTTGGAAAACTGACTTACATCTCAGACAAATCCTGTCCCAGGTTGCTGATTAGAACTTGTTTTATAGCCTTGAAATGACAAGGAACTGCCTAAGGCATAAGCGACCACAGAATGAGCATAAGAACCAATCAGATGCATTCCTTTTCCCTACCTACTTAAATAAGTGCAGATTTTTATAAAAAAATAAATTTAAAATAAATAAATAAATGAATATAAATAAACATATGTATTAATTCAGACCTGATCCTGTAATGAAGAAAGAGTTGATGAGTATTCTTTTGGAACCTGCCGCAGGGCAGCAACAAACTGACCAGCTTTGACATAGAAACCTTTATTTGCTTCACATAATTTCAGGATTCTTTTGGCCGAGCGTAGGTGGACCTAAATGCAATGGTAAGATCAAATTCCCTTTAGAACTAAAGCCCACTGATACGCTACTTATTAGAATAATGATTAAATGATTAAATTCAGCCTTTTCAAACAGCTTAAGTTTTTAGGACAATTGGTAATTTATCATAGTATTAAAGTAGGTGGTCTTGAGTTCGAACCCTATCTCCACTCTACTCTCATTTAAAAGGTTAAAATTTCACATGTTGAGCCCACTTATTAAGGGAGAGTATGAGCTCACATGTGAAGGAGTGTTAGAATATAGTTAAATAATTAAATTCACAATTTTCTAACATCTTAAGCTTTTGGAACAATTAGTAACTATATGCAAATAAGGAATCCCACTTATTTATTTATTTATTTATAATATGATAGTTACAATGGGGGAAGGGGATTTGAACATAAACATATCTGTTGGAAATACGAGGAGGTGCTACTTGAGCTACAGGGCTCTTGGAACAGGAATTCACTACTCAAAAGCTAAACATTAAAAGCCCTAAAGAAATACATGCATTTTATAGATTAATCAAATGCTTTTGATTGATTCTGAAAAACCTAGCAACATGTTTGAAACCTAAGTTACAGAATCAGATCTGAACCCAAAGGAGCTCTGTTGCATATATTACAAAACTGTCGGTTTCCTTATTTCATTAAGCTATTTTCTTAAACGCATGTGTTCTGACAATTATGGAGTAAGAAACAAAATTTGTTATTGAAAGAGCAATTTCAAACATGTGAAACTTCTAATTGCATACTAACAAACATGTGCTCGAGCGGTGACAAACTCTGGTTTGGCAATATTCTTTTAAGTAAAAAATTCAATGAAAAGTAACAAAGAAGGAAGCAACCCTAGCAGTCAGTAAGTATAAAAGAGAAACCAACATTCTAGTTTTCCTAAGGGCCATCAGAAAAGATTATAAAAAGCAAATTGCCACTCGAAAAGCAATCTTAGGGGAAAAATACTACAACTGCATCACTAAACAAGGAAGAAAGAGCAAAAAACAATCTCATTATATATACATATATATATGCACAACTAAGCTGAACCAGTTCAAACACCAAATCAGTCCCATTGAAGGTTTTGCATTCTTACTTCTAGTATAGCGTGCAATCTAACAATTTTATAAAAATTTAAATATCTTTGCATTCTCTTCTTCGGCTTTTTCACGGCATCCAAACACAGCTTTCAAATTTGTGGTAAAATTGTTTTCTTATCACCAAAATAGGAAAAATTTTATTTTTATTTAAGATTCTAATTTGAAAGACTCACTTTAGCTACTACATTCCCCAAAACAACAATATTTAAAAACACACTAAATAAATAAATTTAAAAAACCCAAAAACTTTTCATATATGTATTCAATTCCAACCATTTCTCAGAAACCAAACAGAAATCAAGCAATGACACAAAAAGCGAGAGAGAGAGAGAGAGAGGATTTAAAAAAAGAAAAGAAAAGAAAACCTCAGATAAAACGCGAAGGTAGTCATCGGAATCCAGAGGCAGGCCATGTAAAGAATACTTGTAGTCAACAACAGTGCAGGCAATCTGCAATACAAAATTAAGATTAAGATTAACATCATTCGTTCCTCTAAGAAATATTGCATTTATTAGAGAGAGAGAGAGAGAGAGAGAGAGATGGGAGAGACGGTGGAGATTGCACGAGACGAGCGAAGGACGCCATGGAAGAGAGTGGTAAATTTGGAGGAGGAAGTGAGGAAAGAATCGGCTGAATTTGGGCTGAATTGCAAGCCCACGCCAGTGGCTGTGTTGGCAATGAGAAGGTATACGCCGCTCTTCGCGGGAAACTTTAATATTTTACTCATTAATTTTTGCGGGGGTTCGCTCTTTACTCATTTATTCATTCTTCTATATACTGAAACAGGAAGACGCAGACTTATAATATATGCTGTAGTATATATGTAGCAGTAAGGACTAGTCTAGTCTAGTCTAGTCTAGGACTACTGCTGGGGGATTCGGACTGTATCTAAAGGCATGCTACACCTAAATCTAACAAAATAGCAGCTTAAACCCATGGTGGTTTTAAAAACGTGAATGGTCATCAGATAACCGAAAAAAGATCCGGTTTCCGGTTGGTCGGTGTGGTTTTAAACCCTGCTTAAACCCAAACCACAAAATGAAGGTAAAAAACTAAAAAAGAGATGATATGCACACAATATTTTTATAATAAATTACAGGTGGTTAGTTGTTATTGGTTCAAATTTGAAACTAACACTACGATTACTTTTTTTTCCTCAACAATAACAAACAGTAACAACTTATCGCTTAGGATTTATTATAAAAATGTTATGAAAATATTGTTGACATATCATTTCTCAAACTAAAAATATCCCTTTGGTCCTATATTTCGAGACCACTATCAATTTGGTCCTATATTTTGGTAGTAGCATCCTTATTATTAACTCACTAATGGAATAAAAATTGGCTGCATGTTGAACATAACAAAATAAAAAATAAAATCTAACAAAGAGCTGAACATGTACGAAGACATTCATGATCCCTAATTTACTATCAAATTTTATATATATAAGCACTTGTTCAAGGCAAGAGTTTTAAGTACGCGTAGCAACGGGTTAAAACTTATTCCATTCTTATTTTGGCTACAACCTTATGGACTACTTCTTAGTATTATGTGTATTTGGTGCATTACTTAATAAAAAAAATCGTATGTAATTTAAGGAAATTATTTCAATAATATAATTAAAATTCAATACTAAAATATATAATAAAAATTACTTTAAACTACAAAAGAAATGCATATAGTATTAAATCAGGTTTTAATCAAAAACCAAAGACTATAAGAGAATATAAATAATACAAAGGAAATAAAGAAACTCCTATTAAATTTTTTGAAAGTTTTAAAAATTGAGTTTTATTTTTTTTTATTTTTTTTTTTTTGGGTATTAGAGTTTCATTTAAAGTAAACTCAGTTAATTTTTGAAGTACATATAATGAGCAATGAAATTGTCTTATAATTTGAATGATTACATAAAGCCACATAATATAAACACAATTTTTATTATTTTAACAAACAATTACGATGTATTTTTATTAGTTGTATATGATTTAGAGACACGGTTCTGTTTGGAGGTTATGTATCTACTGAATCTGTGTCAATCTCTAAAAACTCTTAAATGCAGGAATGCCAGAGCTCTTGAAGAAGCAAAGACAGATTTAATCCGACAAAACTCTTTGCTGCCATACCATAATTTACAGAAGTATAGAATGGTCACCGGAGCCTGGTAATGCTAGTTAAAATGCACTAGAACAGATACAAGAGATTAGGGAGTTGCTTTTGTAGCTAAATCAAGGAGTAGGCAGGGGAAGGCGTTTTTGCAAACTCCTTCAGTAAGGAGATACAATTGCTTTGGTGTCACGCTCTAAAGTCATTTTCTGCTTAGCAACAAATCAACAATGAGATTAGAGACATGCATAAAAAGAAACACAAGTTTTTTTTCTTGATTTTAGATAAAACTCTGCTCTAGTCTAATCTAAGTGTTTATATGTAAAGTGTACACCATCAATGGTGGGTGTTGGTAGAAAGTGTTGTTGGAAAGGCAGTTAAAGTAGCAAATAATGCCCTGGAGATAGATATTAGAATGCTCAATGCTAGGGTACAACTTTTTAATAATTTTTGGGTTCACGGCCATATGAACCTAGGCACCTAGAAACCTTAGCTTCTTCTTATGTAAATATTTTTTGGCCTTACATCTCAGAACTTCCTAGTTCTATTGATGTCAAAAAAACTGTGGGAGATTAAATGATTAATTCACTTTAATAACTTTGTTGGTTCCCCCACAATAATTTGATAATGCCTACACACACGCTGGCTATATCCATAAATTATATTGAATCAAGCATTTAAAGCACCAATAGTCTAATATGAAAATGGGATTACAGATAATCAAAGGATGAGAGCTGTCTGTTAGAGCAATCAGAATTAGCCCCCCCACATCAATACACCAAAAACGTTCAAACTCAACCCCCCGATTTCTTTATTGCTCCTCTATCATATGAAGTTTAACAAAAAGACTTCCATTCTTCAGGTCGCCTACCCATTCCTGCAACACAAACCAAAAGTCTATTTACTACACATTTTCAACATTTTTGGCTCAAAATGAAATCTAAAATTCAGAAGGAGAAAAAAAAAAAAAAAAAAAAAAAACAAAAAACTAACAAACAAACAAACAAACAAAAAAAACAAGGTCCAAAAGACACAGTTTAGCTCCAAACCAGTATGGAGCTATTTCCTCTAACACATTACATGGTAATTTATAAAACTATCTGTGTGTACATTTAGACAAGGCATTTGACTCATTAAATGGTATCTTCAATCACCACATAGTAGATTAGAGGAAGATAGCTAAACTTTTTCCAATAAGAAACTGCAGTATAAGAACACAATTCTAGGGTTTAGAATAAAATTGGGGAGTGTTTACTTACATCTATGCCTAGGCAGAAAGTCTTGCTTTAAGTTCTGTTGCAACAGCATCAATGAACTCTTCAGTATTCAGATACTGCTCCCTAGTAACCCTGCACCACGCATGAGGTAAGTCACAAACACGAAAAATTGTAGTAATGTTGAATAGAACATCTACCTAACTCTACACACACTTACTTAGATCCATGGATAAGAAGCGCAAGATCCTTGGTCATCTTCCCAGATTCCACGGTTCCAACACAAGCTGCTTCTAGTTTCTCAGTGAAATCCAATAGCCTAGCATTGTCATCCAGCTTTGCCCTTTCAACCAAAACATAGTTAGATACTCATACAATATCTGTTTTCTAAATAAATGATACATTTTCATTCAATTTTTCCCCCTAAAACTCAAAAAATACATGACAAAATAAGTATCTAGTGCAGAGCCAAACTGTGCCAATCAAGAAATCTCTATCATATACCTGTGTGACAGCCCTCGGGACCAAGCAAAGATTGAGGCTATGCTGTTCGTGCTGGTTTCACCTCCTTTCTGATGAACTCTATAATGCCGTGTAACAGTACCATGTGCAGCTTCTGCTTCTATGGTCTTTCCATCTGGACAAACCTGAAAGTAATCCATAACAATATTAAGTCAAAATACCTACATAAAGGAACAAAAATGGAGTAAAGATGCTAGTGTATCATTTCATTTTTGCAACTATCCCTGCTCTATTGTATTTCTACATTCTATATATTTGTCTTCACCCCAATCTGTAAGCCCCCCTCCCAATTTCATCCCACATTATCCATAACTCATGTATCCTCACCCAAACTCTTACTCTATAAAGGCAAAAAACACCTTGAGATCAAGAATAACCATAGTATATATGACAGAATTTGGCTATCCGATCATATATACTCTACAAAGCTGTAATCCAAAATAAATCAGTTTGACACTCCTATATAAAATAAATATTGGTGAACACAATAATGTCTGAGGCAGTTTAGTCTTATGTCACCACCAAAAATGTTGAAGTTGCAAACATTTTATCAAATGAAGAGCTCATTGGTTCTGCATATGTGCAAGGTATGATGGTATACCGAGTAAACAATGTGGATGGTATTACAGCTATATTTACAAGATAATTGTGGCTAGAAAATGAGGGCAGACACATACAATTTGGTAAATCTAGGATTTAAAGCAAATCAATAACAGGCTTGAGTAGCAAATAGAGTCTACAGAGGAGCAGAGGGAGATGTATAACAAAGCTAGCACAAGAGAACCAAGATGCGAACCATAATATTATTACATAAAATTAGTTTATAATAGAAACTATTAAACACAAAACGCACCAGTACTGATGTCATCAATCCAAGAGATCCAAAACCTGTAACCATGCATTAGAAGATTGTGATTAAAACAATGCAGATACAACATTCAAGATTGTAATACTAATACAGTAAAAACATGTCTAAGGACCCAGAGCAGAATACAGTCTTAACTCTGAATCCTTAAAATTGGTAGTGGCTTGTTGCACAAACCTTGAGCTAAGAAATCACTCTGAACATCACCATCATAGTTCTTGCATGCCCAGACATAACCTCCTTCACTCTTGACAGCATAAGCAACCATATCATCGATAAGACGGTGTTCATACCTTCCAATTCAATCAAATAAGTAATCAAATAAACAAAAGTATAACCTGCATACATAATCTTTTAAAACACACACACACACAAAAAAAAAACCCCAGAACACTCACCATATGCCGGCAGCTTCATACTTTGATTTCCAGTTTGCCTCGTAGACTTCTTGAAATATGTCCTTGAATCTTCATTGAATGAACATATATGACCAGACATATATTGAAGGAACAAGATGCCAAGAAGGGGTTTAACAAAATTATGAAAAGATCAAATTGTAAAAGAACATCATCAAATTTCTTTAATAAGAAAGTGACAAAACATTTAAATAAAAAGGAAAAAAAAAATTGAAGTAACATGCCAAACAGCGCTGCCTACCTTCCATCATACTTCTTAAGAATAGTATTCTTCGTGCTTAGATACAGTGGCCACTTTTTCTGATAGGCAGTGTTCATGGAAGCCTCAGCAAAAGCACGGATGGACTGAATTCCCATGTCAAATATAAAGAGAAATAATTAGTAACTTCAAGAAATCAAGATATTGGCTTTGACTGTACCACCAAGGAGTTCCCAGAATCAAACCTCATCAGTGTTATACATTGCTATTGCCACTCCTCCAGCACCTGTAAAGTTGTAAACCTCTAACTCTGTCTTCTCATCTTTTCCTTCTGGTACTGCAAGTATTTTTTGTATAATTTAAATATAAATATCAAAATAGGAGAAGCAAAAAAAAAAAAAAAAAAAAAAAAGAAACAAAATAAAAATATATATTTGCATCCAATTGTGCAGCAAATCATAAATATAAATAATTTGACTTCTCAAAAAACCTCAAGCAAAGTAAATGGTTTACCAAACACCAGTTTCAGTTTCCCAGCTCCCTTAATTACAGTATCAGTTGCGCGATATTGATCACCAAAAGCATGCCTTCCAATGCATATAGGCTTGGTCCAGCCTGACAACAGCCACAATCATTAGAATCTGACACATCACCAAAAGAATGTAAATGCAATATCATCATTCGTACCTGGGACAAGGCGAGGAACATTTTTGCAAATAATTGGTTCTCTGAAGACAGTACCTGTAAAAAAATCCAACCACAACAACCCATCATTAAAAAATAGGCAAAAAATTGCAACCAAGATGTATTATAACCACAAATGCATATCCACTGACCATTCAGAATATTCCTAATTGTCCCATTTGGACTCTTCCACATCTGCTTCAAGCCAAACTCCTTCACACGAGCTTCATCTGTCAACCACCCAGCAAAATAATGAAACTTTTGTTCATGTTTAGTGTATCCATTCATAATAGAGTGACTTAATTTTGTTCATGTCCAGTATGGAACAAAAAATAACTACGATAGTAAGGATCAATACAGTTCATATTTTTAACAAGTAAAATGAATTATCCAAATTCAACCATTAGTACCTGGAGTAATAGTTGCACACTTGATTGCTACATTGTACCTATAAGGTAATACAGGTTTATCAATGTACAACAAAAATAAAGGCTTCCAATTAAAAAGCAAGTCTATGGTGCCATAAAGAAGAACACACATGTCACGTTTCATAACTAGGTCATAACATGGTCGGATATATATATATATATATATATTATGATTACCGCAAAACATAAATAAAATCACATGTAAAGTACATGCCATAATAACAAATGAGTACTGGCACTTTTAAAAACCACAAAAAGCAATATTTTCTTTCTGATTATTAAGGGCTGAATATTATTCACTAGAAGCTTCGAAAAAAGAGGAAAAAAAATTAAAATTCATGTAGAAGTTTTCCAATCATTAAGCGCTGAATATTATTCGCTACAAGCTTTGGAAAGAGAGAAATAAATGAATAAATTTTAATTTTCATGCAGAAGTTGAAACATTGTAGCTGCATTAACTGCTAATATAAAACTTATGTTCATTTAATTAAAAAAAGAGAAAGACATCCCTTTTAGGAAAAAAAAAAAATTAACACATACTTAAGAGTAGCTTCGGCACTTTCAATTGTAACTTTATCATCAGTGGCATCACGATAAGGAAGGCCAAGGTCAAAGTACTTAATGTCCAAGTCCAGAAAGGGGAAAATAAGCTGCAGACACAACAAAGAAATGACACATATAAGCATCAAGAATATAACCAGAAAAATGTGTATATGACGCATAATGTAGATGAGCCAAAATAATATTAAATCACCTTATCCTTTATTGATTTCCAGAAAACTCTGGTCATTTCATCTCCTGCGTTATAGAATCAAAGATGCATAGATGAGAAACACAATAAGAGAAATATGCTCAATTGCATAAATAAATTTTTTAAGCATTGAAAATTGCAAAATATAATGTGATGTCTAGTCAAGTTTATAGTGTCCCAATGCTTTGTGGCTACACCCTCACGAAGGCATGCCTTCTTCCAACAATGAACAACTTGAAATCGATTATGTTGTTTCCAAACTAGCAGAAAATGTTTTTTGTCGGGTATCTTTGTTTCTATTTGGCATTGCAATCATAAAGAACTAGGATATAAGACAGTAGGACAATGCTACTAATACATCATTAAAATGCTGCGTATGTAGATAATTATGGCAAAGTTTTTCAAATATTTTAAGTATGAAATGAGGACATCAACAAGATAGTAGCTGACAGATTTGCACATCTAAACAACATATGAACTAACTACAGCTCCACATCTATGGTCAGACATCTCCACACAAACACAAAAAAGTACGAGGGTGTTTTTATTTTTATTTTTTCATTTTTAACCCCATGAGATAATGTCATGATCACATGCTAAAGCAACCATTTAATAAATTTTCATACTGTAAGCAAATATTAAAAACAATATTTTCACATAATCATAACCATCATGTTATACACAACAGAACAGGTCAGGTATTTGGCACACCAAACTTTTAAAAATACAGGGCAGACACTTCCAAAACTAGTGTTTACTGTTTTCCCTATTCCTTTCAAGCCTCATTTACCCCCACCCACACCCCCCCCCCCCCTTTTTAATTGATAAATCATTTGAAGCTTGATATTGTAATACTTGCTCATATATGTTGCACAAATGGTCGGTTCAGAGAAGTGATTTCCTTCGAAAAGGGACTCCTTCGGCATTGTAGATAACAAGAGACAGCAATTTCAAACCAGTATATAATAATTTTCCTTGGGGAACAACCTAAGTACAATTCCTAAGCTGTTGTACCTTAGATTCCCCAATTGAATCCAATCACATTATTTTATTGACCAATACAACAAAAATAGTATTATCTTTTCCACTGACAATTAAATTCAATCATGTGGTAGTTAGCTAATGCAATCACATGGTTGAATTTAATTGGGGAACCTAAGATGCAAAACCTAAAGAATTGTACATAAGTTTTACCCTTTTTCAATATTCTTTAGGTCATGAATATGAAGAAAGGCATCCTTGACGTCTCTTTCCTTTCCAGAAGTTCATAACTCAAAATATATATATATATATATATAAGATCAAGTTACACCTTTAAGTTTAGTAGTTTGAAAATCCCACATTTGGATTACATATTTTCTATGTTCTTAACACACATGCCAAATTTCACACGGAAATTGAATGTTATTTATTTACTGTGCAATCCATAGACTTATTTTTTTATGCATAATTTCATAATACAAAAACTTAGAATTTAAATATTTATAGATGAGATGGTTAGCGATCTCAGATTTAGTCGTGTAATGTTACTTAAAAATACCCAAAGTGTAACTTATATATATAATGTAAACGTCTTTCTACAGCTTAATCTCCCCCAATGATTTAAAACATTAATTAAAAATGGCCCATATGCTCAAAGACTGTTTTCCTTTGTAGAATCACTTGCTAGTATCTTAACCTGGTTATATAAATTTCAGATGATCTTTTAGAGGTACAAATACAACACCATAGTTTTATCTCAAAGAAAGAAAAAATTTAGATAAAGTAATTAGAAAAAGTTGTGGATCGGAATATTCGTGAACAACTTTTTGACGATCAGTAACAAGGAATGACTACCAGTACATACAGATCTTATCTACAACAAAATAATAATAATAATAATAATAATTAAAAATATATATCTATATAGATCCGCCTTATGTAAATAGCAGGAAAGTTGTGTTTGATTTAAATTAATAATTTAATTAATTCCATTTGCAAAAGAAAAAGAAAAAAAGAACAAAAAAACATTACGTAGATATTAATATTATTAACAAGGTAATGGTAGTTTACACTTTATATACGCAATCAGAGGTTTATGTTTAGTGTGTATTGATTATTACATAATAATCAACAACAACCAAAAAAAAACTAGAACAAACAGATCTGCGAGTCGAAAGAGAGAGTGAGAGAAATGAGATCTGACCGTCCATCTCAACGATGGGGTTCGACACCTTGATCTTCTCGAACGCCATTTTTTTGAAGAGAGAACGAGAGTGAGTGAGAGAGACAAAGAGGGGTTGGTAGTGTACGACAATGTTAGAAGGCGAGATGGGCAGCTGCAGAGGACTCTTTTTATACTGATGAATCGTCTATCGCTGTTTTGCTGTGCAAAATGGGAAATGGGGCACCCTATACTATTCAAAGAAAATTTTTATAAGAAATAAAATATATATATATATATATATATTATTTCACTTCTTTGCCCATCTATTCCTTCTTTATTACTCATTGCCATTCTATTCCCCATCTAATTATATATTCGCTAAGAGATGGGGAGAAAGACAGAATTTATCGGTCTAAAGAGAGAGAGTGCACGAATATTTCAATGAATCTAGTTTACGAGCATTGAGTCGTTAACCAAATGACACTCTTATGTCTTACCCAAACCCATGGTACCGCCATCAGGAAAATTGCCACAACCTTACACCATTGACACGACGTGGTATCTCATTCTCATATACCAACTATATGCAGCATCCTTTTTCACATTGTGTGGGTCATGGAGGTGGATGAATTCCGCACAATATAAGAGAGGTGTTGCACATAGCTGATACATAAGATTAGAGCAAATCCTATGGCAATTAGAGACTCCAAAACTGCACCAAGACCAAAACTCATTCAAAGAAAGAAAGCACCTTTTCCTCTTCCCTAATATCCATCCAATTACTTCCATTAGATTAGGTTATCGGGTAGGTTCATCCATTTGTACATCAATCTTGTTGGTCTTACCTCCCTTTCATTTCTTTCCATTCTTCATCACTTCAAAATTGTTTTCTCTATTTTTTTTTTTTCATTGTCACTTGCTTCTTTTTCTTTTTCTTTTTCTTATTGTCCATGTGCTTTCAATATTATCACAATCTTTTTTAAAAAAATTTCTTATATATATTTATTTGTGTGTGTTTCGGATTTGGACATTTGGAATAGAAAAAAAAAAATTTATTTAGAAGATTTTAGATAAGAAATGACAGCATTAAATGGAGATTATGCTTCGTGGAAGGATTTATGAGTTTATAATTCACAATTGGTTATCTTATGTATTGAATTTTAATTTCGTTGTTGTACTTGTAAGTAGAGAAACCACACTCATTCACAATGAATTTTGATTTCATTGTGTTCTTATGTATCAAAGTATAATGGTGTACTTGGCTTTTCATGCTCATCTCTAGGGCTGTCCACGACCCACCCGGACCCGACAAACCGTTCGGAACCCGACCACTTTCACCCGAAACTACCCAATCAAAGCTGGGTTTCGGTCAAACGCAGGTCACTGGTGCAAGGACCTGAGCCCATCGGTTTGAGTTTCGGGTTAGCTGTCTGAGAAACCGACGAACTCGACCCGCCCGATGAGCTCTTCTTCCTCGTTGGAAATTAAGAGTTTCAGCCCAAAACCGGTAAGTTCAAACTCTTCGTCCGACGATATAAGTATATATCACCCAGATCCATCAAGATCTCGGCCCGATCTTTATAGATATAGGAAATATCGGCCTGATCTTGTTAGATCCGATGAGATCCGGCAATATTTCGGCCAAATTTCTCTCCTCTTCAGCGAACCCAAAACCGACCGAAATGGACCCGAAACTGATACGACCCGAACCAAAAGACCCGAAACTTTGGCCGGGTCAGTTACAGGTCAAAATTTTGTCCACCTAATGCAGTCGAGTCGAGTCCGGGTTGGGCACAAACCCGACCCGGCCCGACTCGTGGACTGCCCTACTCATCTCTACAATATTTTGGTACTATTTTTTTTTTTTTAAATTTCATTGTAGGAGGTTAAAAATTTAAAAGGTTAAAATTTTGTTTCGTTGCCAAGCAAGTGAAAGAAAAGAAAATATTGTAGACTGAGTTTTTTTTTTTTTTTTTAATCCATTTAATTTTATTTTTTAAGATTTAGAAATGAAAATTTTGTTGTTTAATTTTTTTTTATATGGATTTTTTTTTCCATTAACATGCTGATGAGGTTTTTTTAATGCCAATTAAATATTATTTTAATTATTTTGTTAGGACACGTTTGGTACACTGAATGTGGATTACAGCATGAATGGTAAATTTTATTACTATGAATAAAATGTATTGTAATAGAATAACGAAACTTATTCATATGTTTGGTTGTTTTTAAATTTGAGAGAGAATAATTATTTTTGATGATTTTTTATTTTTATAATTGCCACATGCATATGATTTGTTTGTTTGGAAATATATTAATTTTTAAAATTATTACACTTACTAAGGAATAGCTATTACAACAATTTTAGATGAGAATAATTATTCCTCATTTTAAGAAATGACTATTCAATGTAATAAAAACATAATTAAACTACTATATAGCTAAATCATAGAAATAACTATTACATTACAGACATATCAAAAAACTATTGCATTGCAATATCTATTACAGTTTACCTAATAAACCCTTAGTTATAACATTTGTAAGTGTGCCATGACAGTCTTCCATTAGGCGTTAGCCACATCATCAAGTTTTGCCCCTAAAATGACGAGAAGGACCAAAACACCCCCAAAATATAGGATCAAAATTGTTTTTTTTCCCCCTTTACTTGTTCATATATTTCCTTTAATACTCACCAGTAGCTTTATTTATCGGCAAAAGTATAAATTGCAAACACTAATTTTCAATTCAATCATATTAATTTGATTTTTTTTTTTTAGTCTTTTTAACTTTCATTTGTTGTAAATCCAGTACTTTCGTCCACTTTCTTTAGATGGGTTTCTCTTAAGTATCCCAAAACAATGTAGCTTTATACAATTTTGTCTAAGTTTGATTCAAGTCTTAACTGTTAATTATGTTTGATATGAAATGCATTACTTCCGATATGATTTGGTGTTTAGTTTACTTAGGCTTCGACTTGTTTTTTGCTTAGTACTGTATAGGAATTGAATTGTTCTACTTGCTTGGATATTTAGTGTAATCATGAAATACATAATTTCTTGGAAGTTGGAACTCATTTGTGTTCAATTAAAATACTCGTAAAAAAACACATATACCAATATATTTAAAAAAAATACTATGTCCACAATATTTTCATAGCAAATCTTATATGGTAGGTTATTATGAATTGTTATTGGTGAGGTAGAAAAGTAATTTCAATGGTAAGTTCAATTTAGAACCAATAACAACTAATCACCTATGATTTGTTGTAAAAATATTGTGAAAGTAGAATTTCTCTATATTCAAACCTTCATTTGTGTACAATTTCTTCCATAGTTATACCATAAGATGTAGGAGTACATGAATTATACACTATAGTCGATTGATTGAGTAGTTTTTATGGTTATGAAGAATTTTTTTTTTTTAGTTACATAATTGAGAGAGTAGGTGAATGAACACTAGCATTAAGGGTGTAAAAACCCCTCATTTGCTATTTTGGCAACCAACAACCCAAAATCTAGCCACATCAGAGGGTGGGTTTCTTTTTTCTTTTCTTTTTTTAACTAATGATTCACAAGGATGTAAAAAATATATACTATTTTAATGATGAAAGAGAGACAACAGGTAGAGAGGAAAGAGAGAGATAGGAGAGAAAAGAGAGAATTGATTTGTTCATATTATTTGTTGGTATAGTTTATATTATTTTAATGAATTGTATATAAAAATAAAAATTGAGATATTAGGTAAGTTATAAAATAAAATGGTAAAATAGATAAAATAAATTTTGAAGATGTAAAATAAACATTTTTTTTTTATATTCTCTGACGCTAATTAAAGGTGTAAGCTCCAAGCCCACCTTTAAAAAGGTACTTTATTTTATCTATTGCAATCCATGATTATTTTAATTTTAATTTTTGTTATATAATATATTATAAATCCGATTTAAAGAGGGCGTTTAGATTGCGCGTTGCGCGTCCACGTTTCCTCTCATCCGCATTTTTCCTTTTTTTTTTTTTTTTGGCCGCATAGTTTGACTCTGAGAAACAAAAAACACTGTTGTGAACAGTGTGTGCACTGTTTATATAATAAAAAAATATTAAAAATAGGTCCCACGACACTATTCACACATTTAAAAATTATTTTGCTACAATATTTTCAGTTTTCAGTTTCAGTAACAATAAGTTCAATCCAAACGGATCCAAAATATTAATATTATTATTTTTGTGTGTGTTCTAATAAGTATTACTTTTTACTTAAAAAAAAAAAAAAAAAAAAGATTATTTTGATTTTGGTGCAGATAGCATCCGAACCGAATTTCCTTGTATAAGGAGTTTAGCTAATTGAACCCACTAATGCTTAGTTGCTTACTGTTTACTCATCAGCTTAATGATCAAAAAGTGATCATGTTTGTGGGCGGACTTCACGTGGGACCTATGTTGATCTGATACAGCCCTTGCACGCATGAACAGTACCCTGGGTCTATATTTAATTGTGGGGATCTTTTTATATTGGAATAATTGTGATTGAAAGGATCTTATCAACAAAAACAAAATTGTCATTGAAAGGAAAACAATTGAATATTTAAATCGGATGTCTTGAATCTTGACCGAACTAATAGTCTAAAACCATCGTCATCATGAAATGAATTAATTCAAATCCTGTAATTTATTAAAAAATTAAAAAAAGAAAGAAAGAAATAATATATCCATATAAAGCAAAAACATTGAAAACAGAAGAAGCAGAAGCGTGTTGGACCTTCCAATCCACCAAGGCGTTTGGTGCTTGGGGCTAGCTGGAGATGGTGTAAGTGTCGACTGTCTGTTGCCTTGGACGGTTAGGGTGAAATATATTTAAGCCAAACATTGTCTTTTCCTAAATAATCTAGGTTATGAAGTCCACTTATTATTATTACTTTGGCTAAATTTCACTACCATTCATTTCAGTCTTTTAAGTTTGTTACCTGTCATTTAAGTCCTCTAAATTTCAAAACACTCCAATTTAGATTTTAGTTATTTTGTCATCTACTCTTGCCGTTAAATTACCAAAACTACGTCATTTTGCCATTAATTAAAAATTGAATTATTTACTTCCTAAAAAAATTAATTAAAAAAATCCAACAACTAAAAAGATAAAACCCACTATCCGGGCTACCACAATCATATTTCAAGGTATTTGGCAACTCAATGACTGGTTTTGACTTCTGAGGGCTCTGCAATGGCAGAAGAACAACATTCATAATTTTCAGCACATGGATTAGATGGTTGGAAGGCAATTGAAACCCTTCACTTGTATTGTTTTTGTTTCCAATTTTTGTTTTGTTTTGTTTTTTTGTTTTTTTGTTTTGGTTTTGTTTTGTTTTTGTTTATTTGTTTTTTTTTTTTTTTTTTTTTTTTTTTTTTTTTTTGTTTTAAATGGAAATGGGAGGTCATATTTATATAAGATAAAGTTTATACATCACCAACCTCTAATCCTCGGCACATAGTCTATTAACCCTAAGGCCGGCCAAATCCCTTACATAGTATAAATATACAAAACTGGGACAGTTACTATATACAGACAAAAGGTTTTGTTGGTGAGTTCCCCGCTTCGCCAGAGCGTCCACACTTTCATTAGCTTCACGATAAATATGCTGCACTTGCACCTCCTAGACCTGATCCATGAGACTCCTGCAATCACAAATTAAAGGCATCATATTAGTAGGGTAACTCGCGTTGTTATTTGTTAACCATGTTAGAACTACTTTAGAGTTAAGTTCAAGCTGTATAAACTTAAAACCCATATTTCATGCCATTGCTAGGCCCCTGTCGGATAACTGCCAACTCAGCCATATTATTTGTTTAGAGTCAAGTTCAAGCTGTATAAACTTAAAACCCAATTTGAGAGGACTCATTTTTCGAAGGTCTGAGAAGTGTAACTTGAATTGTGAATAACACGCACAATTTTTGTTATATGATTGAATGACACAAGAAAAAGTAAATTAAATTTACCTTCTAATTGAAAATCTAGATTCTTTGTGGATACCAATCTGTGGTGAAGGAAATATTAGATCTTCAATAAACAGTCCATTGCCTTGCTGCTTGGGCTCTTTTAGTAATTGTCCCGGTGCCATCGCCATCTCCTCTCTCCCCATCAGTTGTGTTGCAAGTAGAGAAGGCAAATGGTTGTGGCTCCGGGTATTTTCCTTAACAATTTTAGTATTACTCAGCAAAATAAATAAATAAAAAAGAAGAAGAAAGAAAGGCTGTCCAATTAACCATTGTTTTATCATTCTAATATAACTTAAAACTATATGCATATAGTGCCAGTTTAATTAAGAGTTTTTTAGGCCAAAATCACGTTGGCAGTTTGAAAATGTGACCATGGGTCGTGTTTTTTAGTCTTATAAACATGAAAAAATGTGTTTCTGTGTTGTATCTCCTGAGTAGCAATTGCAATTTGTCATTTTTTTTTTCTTTCAAAAAGCTCAAAAACAAGAGGCTGAACCAAACTTAGCTTGTCTCCCTAAAGAAGGCGTTATAGGTCCAAATTATCATAATGTTTATGCAATATTTTCCCTCAAGAATATTCTTCTTTTTACGTTCTTTCTCAATCTTGAAAAATATTTTAATTTGGAACTTCCTTTGCACGATTATTTTTTAAGTTGTTCTAGGACCTCATTTACACACGGCTAGGTTGTTCAGTTTCTGATAATAATAAGAAAATATACCCTGCAGGAACCATAGTAGAGACCAATGGCTGAGAACTATAGTTCGGATTGGCTCTTCATTATTTTAATACTTATTAAAGAAATAGGTATCGTATATAAATATTTTTCTTTGTTGAATTTTCTCGTGCATTACATAATTCATATATATATATATATATATATATTTATATATATAGAAAATTTTTTGGTTAATTCATTTTTATGTTGTCATGTAAACTTTTGGCGCAACTCGCCACGAGGCAAGTTGTAGCACAAAGTTGTACATTTTTATGTGTCCATAGCATTACTCAAACTTTTAAGATCTCAAATATTTTTCACATCATCATGAGAATGTATATTAATTTATTTTTATGATATACCAATTAGAACTCATTAGTTTAATGTAATAAAGCAACAAAACATAAGCTAAATAAACTATGATTAAATGACCTTTGATCTTTTGTAAATAAATTCAAATTTAATTACATTGTGTGTGTGCGTGTGCGCGCACACACTCACTGGCCTCATCACACATGCGATGAGGCTCTTCTTTGTTTTTGTGTGTGGAGCAATTAGGGAAAGAGAGACAAAAAGAAAGATAAGGGGAAAGAGAAAACAATATAATGAGATTTATTAAAAACAAATGGTATGTTCATACCTTCTTAATTGAGTTATGAGGGATTGTCTTCGTTTGAAATTAGTGGGAATGTGGGAATAGATGTGCATGGTTGGATTTGTTTTTTAAAATTTAAAGAAGAAGGAGAAAATATGATAAAGATGGAGAGACATGTAGAATGAAGTAATTGCTCGTTATTGGAAGTATATAGTTAGTGGAAATGTGGGAGTAGATATGTTCAAGAGAACAAAGGGAAAAAAAAGTGCTCGTAACTTTTTTAAAAAGAAAAACCATTTGTTGGTAAATTGTTTTTTATTTATTTTATTTATCTAAAATTTAGGAATTTTAAATTTAATAATTTTACATGTCTAACCCTATTATTTAAACTTTCTAAATAGGTGAATTTAAAGGTACTTTGGGCATACAAAAGTAAGAGTCCAAATAGGGGAAACTCCTTAAATAGTATGTCCAATCAAAGAAAGAGAGACAAAGAGAAAAACAAAGGGAAAGAGAAAGCAATATAATGAAATTTATTTAAAAAAATGGTATGTTCATGTCTTCTTAATTGAGTTTTGAGTGATTGTCTTCCTTTGAAATTAGTGAGAACGTGGGAATAGATGTGCATGATTGGATTTGTTTCTTAAAATTTGGAAAAGAAAGAGAAAATATGATAAAGATGGAGAGATATGTAGAATGAAATGACTGCTTATTATTGGGAGTATAAATTTAGGGGGAACATGGGAGTAGATATGTTTAAGAGAACAAAGGAAATAAAAGAAAAACATGAATGTAACTTTTTTTTTTTTAAAGAAAAACCATTTGTTGGTAAATTGTTTTTTTAAATTTATCTAAAATTTAGGTGTTTTAAAATTAGTTATTTTACATGTCTAACCCTACTATTTAAACTTTCTAAACAAGTGAATTTAAGGATATTTTCAACTTTGGAGATACAAAAGTAGGAGTCCAAATAGAGGAATCCCCTTAAATAGTGGTGTGTATACATACATACATACATACATACATATATATATATATATATAGTAATTCATCTACCATTTCCATGTATAACTGAAACCCCCATTCCCAATCATTCAAAACCATAACTTCTTTTATATTAATGAATCACTTTTGATTCATCAAGAACCTTTAAACCTAAGTATGCAATGGAGAAGTTAGAAAAATTTTTCAAGGGGCCAAGCTAGACCGTGTATTCAAGCCATTGTTCTTGAAGGTGACTCAAAAACTACTATTGATGCTCTGTTGAGTGAGGAGGTGTCATTGGCAGACATTGGGCATCTGATTGACGAGGCAAAGCAATATGGGGACTATAGTCATGTCCAAAGACAAGGAATTAAGGTAGCCCACAACAGTGCTAGACATGCAAGACATGCATGTTAGCGAGTTCTCAGCGTGGATGGAGGATGTTTCTCCACACCTCACTACTGTAATTCAAGCCTATTCGGCTTTCATTTAATTAATTAATATTACAGTGCTACTTCTCAAAAAAGAAAAAAAAAAAAAAAGAAGAAGCTAAATACATAATTAAAAAAATTAAACCCAAAAAATAACACACACACACACATATAATATTTATTTATTACTTTTTTTTGGAGAAAAATATTTACTTATTGCTTAAACATGGAATGTTTATAATTTTGATTTAACATATGATATTTTCTTACCTAAAAAAAATATTTACATCAAATAAGCCTTTGCATCTCTGCACAAAAAAAAAAAAAGAAAAAAAAAAGTTAGTCTTGACATGTCTAAAAATATTTAATAAAAATAAAATATAATTAATTTAATGAGTTATGTATGTAAGAGTAATTAGAGGGAATAAAAAATGCATTAGTCAACTATATAAATGCGTTACATGTTTTTAAGAAAAAACTAAGAAGCCATTATTGAAATTTATGTCCAAAATTATTGTTTTTTACCAAAAATAGAAGAGGAAATGAGGATTTTTGAAAAGTCAAGGGGGCCATGCCCCCTACGTTTGTTAGTAAACCTTTTTTTTTTTTTTTTTTTCTATTTTTTTATAAATATTTAAATTTATCTAAAATTTAGGAGTTTTGAAATTAATAATTTTTCATGTTTAACTATATTATTTAAACTTTCTAAACATATGAATTTAATGGTACTTTTGGCATACAAAAGTAAGAGTTCAAATAGGAGAAACCCCTTAAATAATATGTTCAATCAGAGAAAGAGAGACAAAGAGAAAGCAATATAATGGAATTTATTAAAAAAAATGGTATGTTCATATCTTCTTAAAAGTCTATTGTCAAAAATTTTAGAACTTCTTTTATATATATATATATATATATATTCAGCCATCACTTTTTGATCCAATCCCTCTTAACCAACAAGTTATCCCTATAATTAAATCTCACATAATACACCCCATGTTGTTGTATTTTTTTCACTTTTTTTTTCCCAAGATGCAACTTATCCTTATATTTTAATCTAATAAATTTATCTTACTTATTATTCTTTGATTTTGAATTTGTGTGCAAGATTTATTATAAAGAAACAAAACAATGTTCACCCATTTAAGTTATTGGTTCTGTGGGGGGAAAGACCCAATCTAACGTAGTGGGCCTAGGGCCCCATTTGAGAATTACTGTGCGTCCGAAGAGAAGGAAGTGGTATGGGCAAGATCTATCGGGAAGAAGGATACCCGAAAAAGAAAGATGGGTATAATCCGAAGAAGTCGCCATCGGTCCGAAAAGATTCTATTTCTCGGACGCGAATAGTATTGATTAATCGAATGTGTAGAAGGTCTGAATGATCTTCTGTGCATTCCTACTGATCAAGATAAGCTTTAAGTACATCTGGAGACGATAAGAATGAGGAAATATCTAAGGAAAAAGCTGCTACCACCGTATTAGATGCATTGCAGCAACTTTTCTAGTCGCATTTATGTGGAGAAGACCCCTGAACAGGGTAGCCTCATTTATCACCACTCACAAAAAACTGAAGAAGATATATGATATGACATGCACTCAAGTAGGAGCTTAAATAAAGAACAAGTGGACAATGGAGATGGGAGAGGAGGATGTTATATAAAGAAGAAGGGCTCCTAAAAGAAAAGGAGGTCGATTTGTAACCCTAAGAACTGTAACCTGTATTCAATTTATTAGAAGTCTCTTCGGACTCGAACTCACTTAGTTTTTACGTATACTTTTATGCTGGTTTATACTTGCATGCCATAATCAATCGTTGTTAGCTCCATAGTTAATCTAGTTTTATCACCCACGCTCTACAAATTCATTGTTTTTGGGCCACAAATCCTGACCCTATAGGTTCTCTTATGTAAGTTTTTAAAAATTTTTAAAAACAATTTGAACTCTTTTGTGTATGTTTTGATTTTGAGTTTTGGTTATTGTATTTAATTTATGAGTGTGTTGATTTTTTTTTTTTTTAATTAAACTATCATTAGGAAAAATTCAATATTGAGGAACTATTTTATTTATTATTGTTTGTGCTAACTAGGACATAGATTAAACATAACCCAAATAAAAATGATCAAACGCATCTCATATCTCATATTAAGAAATTAACACAAATTACAAAGAGAATTTGAAATATAAAAATAAACAAACACATAAAGTCATCAACATTTATCATCATATAACTTAAAGTAATTTTTAATTAAAATTATTTACTTATTTTATAATTTATTATTACTATTTATTTAATAATTTAGTTTTAATTAGTTTTTAAAATTTTTTTAGCTTATATATGAATCTTCTTCGAGCCGTGCATCACACAGAAATAGTACTAGTGAAAAATTATTTTTCATTACTCAAGTTCTTTTACTTGACACTAGGAGTCAATGTAACTTAGTGACATTGCCAACTCTCCTTACTGAGGAGATTAGGATTCGAATCTCCCTTCTTTGTTGTAATTATTAAATTATATATATATATATATATATATATATATATATATATATATATATATAAAATAAAGAAAAAGTTATTTATTTGACTTTTATAAGTAATTATTAAGTACTTTAGGAGCAATGCCCCATTCTCTCATATAATAATAGATTCTAAAAATTAAATTTATTGTGAGAAGTATGATTCAAATAAGAGGAAGTATTTCTCTAAAGTATTGAATAAATTTTTTGATGTTTACCATTTTTTTTTTCTTCTAACTATTCTTTCAGGTGTATGCAGTTCTTTTGTCTTATACGCACCAGGTTATTACAAGGAGGAATCCTATAAGGGTGACCCCAAGATGTTGGCAATACCATTTTTTTTCTTGATTCTACAATAATTAGACCTTTGAGAATCATTCTATTTTAAATGCAATGTTATAACATGGTGTGATTTAGTGGGTTTTAGTTAGCTCAATTAGCAAAATCTTTGATAGTTGAATAAGAGATATGAGATTCAATTTCCGTCTATACTAAAAAACCGACTGATGTATTGGTCTGATAATAAAGAGATATCATCAATAGCGGACGCCATAGGTTGAAATTTTCTAAAAAAATATTTATGGTGTGATTTAACCATAAGGATCATGGTAACGGGTGCTCTTAGGGCAATGGTTAATAACTCATTTTAGAAAAGTTTTGACACCACTTTTATGAAAAATGGAAAAAACTATCAAAATATTGATTTTTTTTTTCTCATAAAAACTTTCTTTAAATAGATTATTAACTATTACCCTAAGGACATCGATTAACATTTCTCTAACTATAAAAAAAAATGTGAAAGTTATTACAAATTGTATTATTTTATAATGATATATTAATTTAAGAGTTTTATGTAGTAAAATTTTATTATTCCAATATTTCGTATATTTGTAAACAAAAAATTAGAAGAAAAAGTTGCGGCTCAATGGCAGCACTGCAAATAGAATTGAACTGCAGGGCAATGGCTTAATTAAGCTTCGAATTGTTTTTTTAAGCTACTAATTTTCTAGTTATCATTGTCAGCCGTGATGTCATATGAGTTTCACCAACCCCAATAACCTAATCTCATCCAATAAAAATCTGTAGCCAAATCACAATATATTGAATAATATAGGACCGCAATTTTTTTTGAAGGGATTGCTAACGTATGTTCATGGCATACGTTAATAACGTATGTTTATGTTTATAGTATACATAAATCATTTTAAGAAACTTTTATTGGAAAATAAAAAAATGATGGGTAAGTTAAAATTTTGGTTTTTATCATTTATAACATATGTTAATTTGATTTTTTATTTTTTAGTTATGTCAATTTAACCTTTAACTTTTTCAGTATCTTGTTAATTTAGTTTCTGCCATTATATTTTGAATGAATAAAATTAATATGTCAAATCAAATTATAAAAAATTACTTTATATGCCACGTCAACTGCAAACGGTATTGCCAATTCCTATTGAATTACTTTATATGTCGCTGTTGTTGGATTTTTTACAATAATCATCATCATCACCACCATTATTCATTACTCACAATCATAATTCACAATAATGTGTAGGGCAGATATGAGATACTACACACACTCAAAGATGCCTCTCTGCCTTTTATTTTTTTCTCCTCACAAATTCAGAATTGAAAATAACTTTCTTTTTTCTTCTTTAATAATGGTCTATGCTACGGAGTTGCCGGCTGCAAAACACAGACAAAATGAAGTCAATATATATATATATATATATATATATATATCCATCTCTTCTTCTTCATCCTCACGCGAACTACTAGAATCAAGATATGAAGTTGCAGACGGCGGAGTGGACGGCGGCGGCTATAGGTTCGTTTCTCTCTCTCGTCTCTCTCTTCGGCGGCGCGTTTTCTCTCTCTAGTGGGTTACGGGTTGTGGGTCGTTGCTCTCGTTGAACGAGAACCTGAATAGCTTGTTGGTGCTACCATGCCGCTTGATTTTTTTGTAGGTCACAGTCTTGATCGCCATCAGATCCGTCCTCGATGACCACGGCGGAGGAGCTTGATTTTGACACGTATTCGACCCGTTTGCCCTTGTCATCGCCTCCATCAAAAGAAGTCTTTTCGGAAGAGCAACCTTCAGATTAATCGTCTCTTTGTTGATTAGGCGAGTCATTTAGATCCCACATTTTTTGTTTCAGTCTGTGAAAGACATGTTTGTTATTTTAGGGGGAAGATGAGCCTTTAGTGTTTTGTTGTGGTACAAATTCTGATCATTAGTCATTTCTTTAGTTTCACTCTCATATAAACACCAGAATATATGTTTGTCTTTGGTACAAAAATTTATTAAAAAAAAGAAGATCTTTGTTTCTGGATAAATAAGAGGAGATGTGTAAGGAAGACAATAGTGAAGTGAAGTGTGAAGAGGGTAAGACGATTACATTCAACAAAAAAAAAAAAAAAAAAGTAAGACAATTACGAAAAAGAAGGAAAGACGACTTGCCTGTGTGAACATTTTAATTTATGTTTTTTTTTTTTTAAATACGATGTGGCAATACTGTTGGTAGACGACGGGGCTTAGAAAGTAATTTTATATTATTCTGTTTGACACGTCAGTTTTTTTCATTTAAGGAATAATGGAATGGACTAAATTGACACAGTATTAAAAAATTTAGGAACCAGATTGACACAATTAAAAGGTTAAGGACCAAATTGACATATGATGTAAAGGATGGAGATCAAATATGTAGTTTATCCAAAAATAATTTACTATTTTGATAACTTTTTCAATCCTCTATAAAATTTTTTCCAAAATAGATGATTAATGCAATACCCTAACAGTGAAAAGGGTACATTAACTTGACCTTTTTTTTTTTTTTTTTTTTTGGTATTATAACTTTGCAAGAAAAAATGAAGAGTAAAGTGAAAGTGGCAAGACAACTAATTACAAATTTGCCACATAAAATAGTTGTAAAAAAAGATTAATACTAATATATATATATATATATATATATATATATATATATATTCGAGAGTTTCAACATATTATGTCCATTTCTGATGATAGACACTAATCGGTTTTTTTGTGTCTGTGGGAATTGAACCCTAGATATTTTATTCAACTATCAGAAATTTTACCAGTTGAACTAATTAAAACTCACATTGATATTAATATAACTCACATTTAGTTTATATTTGAGCACTTATAAGCTATCTTATTTTTCTTTTTCTTTTTTTATCAAATTTAAAGTTATCTATTTATTTTATTTAACTTCTACTTACCATTTTTTAAAGATTTTATTTAATTTTAACTTTTTATTAATTTTAATCAATTTTTAATATTTAATCAATTTAAAATTTTTTGTTCTCATTCATGAAAGTGGGCCCCTTACTAAGAGAAATGACTACTCATCATGGACCAGCAAAAATTGGAAACTAATTTCATTTTCCAAACAATATAATTAGTAGGCCACTTTTTCAAACTATATTACTTACTAACATCTTGGGCCTAAGAGGCTCGATTTTGGGCTTATAAACTAAGCCTTTGAGGCTCGGTTTTCATGTTCTGAGGGAGTCTGATCTGGCCATTTTCCACATGAAAATTGAGTCTCACTTGATTTTCATACTGACCTTTAGAAGCTTGATTTTTGTGGTATAAGATTCCATGTAGACGCCACATGGAAATCAAGCCTTAGAGGCTTGGTTTGCTAAAAGTGAAACCGAGTATCAGAAACTCGATTTTTAAATTGTAGTGAAAAATTACTCCACGTGGCAATCATGTTTGGGTCCCTATATCAGATTTGGTTTTTTTTGTTTGGGTCTTTCAGCTCATACACATTCAGTAGGTCTTCCCCCTCTCTCACTCCCTCTCTCTCTCATACAATCCCAACACTCATTGTATTCTTTCCCTCTCTCACTCCCCCTCTCACTCATACAATCTCAGCACATTTGCACATCCTCATGTCAAGTAAGGGTTTGTTGGTTGTTTAGTGTATATAGTGTTAGTGGATTTTGCTAGTGTTAGTATATATAGTGTTTAGATATATTTGTATCATGGGTATGTATCATGACTTCTGTTGTTTGGTTTTGATATTTGTCTTTAGTTTTTTTTTTTTGGCTTGAGTATGAAATGATGATTGATATATTTAAGATGTATTCTTGGTATATTTGTATTGTTAGGTTTCTAATGATTGTATTGTTGTTTGGTTTGATATTATTATTTATATTTTTGTTAGAGCTGATTTGAAATTTTGTAATGGGGGTGAGTTTTGTCTTTAGATTTTTTTTGTTTAAGTATGAAATGATAATGATTGTGTGTTTGTATGTGATGTGGGGCGAGTATATGCTAATGTGGGGTGACAAGTTGTAATTTTTAAACTTTAAGTAGATAGAAAAGGTTTTGCAATTGATGTTAAACGATAGAGATAAAATATGTCACTAACATATTACACTTGACTCTAATAGGTTCACAATCTATGAAGAATATTGATATAAATGTATTCTACGGTAGACCTCTTGTCAATCCTGGAAAGATTGACGGATTCCCATTTAAAGGGCCGGGTATCGAATGCTACTACATGATAATACATCGTAAGTTGAAGACGTTGAATGATTTGAAGAAGAAAATAATGGAAGAATTGAATTTGAATCCTACTTGTTATGACATAAAGATTATTTATCGTTACTCACAAGAAGTCCTTTATGAACGGATATATTACGAGTATATGGTGATCAAAGAAGACAAACATGTAAAGATCATGTTTAATCGGATCCATGAAATGCCCCAAGTAAATGCTGCTGAGTTGTACATAAGTTCGGAGTCGCTTGCAGAAGTTAATACTAAGGAGATGCAACAAACAACTACATTTTTACAATTTACAGTCCTAGATAATGGATGCACTACAATAGGAGGCTATACAATGGGAAGTTATATGCTTCCATCTCAAGATCATGCTGCCAATACTGGGGAAACACTCCAACCTCAAGAGACACATTTAGGGGAGGAAGACGAAGACGAAGATCATGCTGTGAATAATGGTGAAAATCTTGATGATATGGATGAGTACGAAGAGAGAATTGAGTGAAATGACTTTGACCGGGATGTGGATGACCATGAACTCGTTCCCAATTTTGAAGAGGAAAATATGGAGTACCATAATGAAGGTGATGCGGACGATGATATTGGCATCCAGCATGATACAAATACAACCACTGCCTACACACCTCCTGCTAAGTCATTCTACGCAAATACTTGGGAAAATATGGTTGATCCTTCACGTCTTCAGATACCATTTGTTTCTACTTGGAAAGATCGGATGCATTTTAGTAAAGGGTTGACTTTTGCAAATAAAGAGGTGGTGAAGCGTGCATTGATAATATACGCAGCAAAGGATAATAGAAATTTTATTATCCAGAGGTCGACTAAAACTAAACTGCGCTGCATGCATTGACACCAATTGTAAGTGGTATGTTGGGGCATTCATGAAGGCTAAATTTAATGGTCTGTGGATGGTTACGTCTTATGTAGGTCCACACAGTTGTATACCTTTTGGCTTGCGAAGAGATAGTAAAATGATGGATTCTAATTTTGTTGCATTAGAAATTGTGGGAAAATTGCGACAAAGTCACATTGCTTGTATTGATGAGCTCTGGGAGATCATACATACTATGTATAATCATGAGCTTTTTTACTATAAGGTATGAGACGCAAAACAAAAGGCAATTGCTAAGATATTTAGGGATTGGAAGAAGTCTTACCAAAAGTTACGAAAGTTGTTGATGACATACTTGGATTAGGATTCGGGTACCAAGTACAACTATTTCACCACACCTAAGGGCATAGATGGTATTACGTTACTGCGCTATGTATTTTGGACATTCGCTCCATGCATTGCTACATTTAGATATTGCAGACCAGTGATTAGTATTGATGGAACTCATTTGTATGGTAAATATCGAGAGGTGTTGATGATTGCAATGGCAACCGATGCTAATCAAAAGGTTTTGCTTCTCACCTTTGCTATTGTGGACAAGGAGTTAGGGCTTAGTTAGGAGTGGTTTTTAGAGTGTCTTAGGATTTTGATACGGCATGTAATACCTGACGAGGGCATTTGCTTTATTTCTGACCGACATAAAGATATCAAATGCGCCATTGCAGAGAGGCCTAGAGGTTATGACGGAAGCTAACGGGTATTTCACCGATATTGCCTTTGACATGTTGCTAGCAACTTCAACACACTTTGATGACCCGACTCTAAAGGCATTGGCCTTGAAAGCTGGATATGAGACTCATGAAGCTAAATTTGAGTCTATAATGCAAACCATTAAGAATGTCGAGATTAATGCACTAAGGGGTGTAGAACCTGATGATCCCCATATTGCATGCTATATGCCATACACATATCTAATGAGTGAGGATCTAGACAAATGGACCTAGTCACATGATGGTTGAAGATGTTATGAGGCAATGATAACCAATATCTCTGAGTGCTTTAATCGGGTACTTAAAGGTGCCTACAGTTTGCCCATTGCTGCAATGGTTGAGATCACTTGGTGCAAACTTGTTGCATATTTCCACAATCGACATAAAGAAATTACTTCTGATCTCTCTCAAGGTAAGGTGTGGAGTGATTATGCAATGGGGATCTATACCAAAAATGCGTCGAAAATTTTAGGACAATCTTTGAGGAATTTTAATCATGAAATTGGTGTATATCAAGTGGTTACCTAGTACAACAACCATAGAGGTGGAAGGGGAAACTACATTCATGAAGTGGATGTATTTGCTAGAACATGTAGTTGTGGAAAGTGGCAAAACATTAAGATCCCTTGTTCACATGCAATTAAAGTTTTTCTAGGTCTACACCTCGATGTGACCAGCTATATTGACCCATGTTACGGTTTGGACAATGCCATTCATACATATACACATCAATTTGTGGTGCCAAAGTCAGAGCCATTGTGGAGGGACATTCGCGGATCAATTCCAAGCTGGAGATGTGATGGCTGAGGTGGCTGGATCAATACCTTTCTTTTCATTGCCCAAAAACAGATGTGATGGCTGGGGTGGCTGAAGCTATTTTCTGTCTGAGCTGCAAGAGCCAATTTGAATGGAAAAAACAATGTCAATGAAAATGGAAAACAAGACTACAAACATTGCCTTGGAATTAGTATGGAGAACTAGTTTAAAAAATTCTTCTGAATTCTAAGAAATGCTTACATTTACCAATCCAATCCAATAAAGTACAAATAATCAAGCAAGGACCATTAGGTAGCCATGATTACTGACTGTCTTACACCTTGGAAATATTTTTTAAAAGCCCTGTTTTATCCTATACCAATCTGAAATAGGTCGAAACAGGAAAACAAGCCAAAAGATTCAAAACAACGTGGTATTTATAGTACATTCCAAAGGGTTACCATACCCATATGGTGATTCAGTACAACATATTTCAGTCATACCAGGCAGTACAGTCTGAAATATGTGATTTCAGGACAAGTTATACGCATGCCATCCCAATAACCCCAATGCCATTGATATTGCCATCAACAACCCCCCCACCCCCTACTCTCATCTTTTCTCTCTTCCTCAACATGCTTTGATGATTATAGTAAATAATTTTTTTCTAAAAATTTACTAAGAAGAACTTATTCAGGTTCTTATATGGAGGAAAAATGTCCAAGAAATAAGTACCAATACCAATTTCTTCACTTTTTTAGCATTGATGTTTAACTGCACACCAATAATGCAAATCAATTATGAAACCTTAGATCAAACAATTAGTTACTTCTTTTCATGCGAATGTACTAATATATCAAATTTCAAGCTTCAATATTTATGTCAAGATACCTGCATGATATCACACATGCATCTTATTCCATATTTTAAATTTCTATATCTACGTGACAACCTTAGTTATAAGGTTGCAACTAATTTACAAATACTTCATGTACTAAGGATAAAATGTCACCTCGAAGATAGCTTCAGCTTCACAATCAAATGCTTTGCAAAGAATTTCATAAGACTTCTCATCTCCTATCTGCACAAAAAGGTAAAACTATTAAAAGATCAACTAAACAAATCTTGGTCTATTAATTCAATTATGCATTACAAGGCTCAATAGCAAATTCAGATATATATATATATATATATGTATGCATGTATGTATTGATGGCAATGGCCTTTGAAATTTGAAGGGGTGTGGTCTAACACAAAATTTACAGGTTTTTCAGCAAGTTATACAATTTCTTGTATAAACCAAACACTTATGATCATAAAACAACAAAATTTACAATAAATCAAAGCTGAGCCAGGACTTTCTATATATAGCAATATTCCCAAGTTCATGACTTATTTTCAGAAGTTCCTAAAATGCATTAGCATTTAAAGTACAAACCATGTTATCCAGAAATAGGGCAGTCTGAAGTGCATTTGGATACTCCTCAAATTTTACATAAATCATGTAGGCAGTATCTAGAACCAACATGTCATCAGGTCCAGGGAGGTATCTGCACTATGTTGCAATGTGAAATGTCATCAAGGGGGGAGAGAGAAAGAGAAGTGAAATAAACAACCCGAGTCAAAAGATTGTAGGGGTTGGTTTTAAACCTAGGATTTGCACCTTCATTAACTTTTCCTATTCATTTTCTATCATGGTTCATAGGGGTTGGTTATCTTGCACAAATTGTTTTCATGTAGATTTGTGAAATACTCCTAACCAACTCTCTGGTGTCACAAATAGCAGCTTGTATTTACAGTAATCAGAGCATAGCTCTCTAACAATCTCCTGCTGTTCTGTCCATTCCATATTAGCACTTAAGTAAGCAGCAGGTATGTTTGCCTAAGTGCAACTCAAAGAGGAAAAAAAAATGAATATCGTTCAATAAGCAGCACATAAATAGTCCAGATGGTATTGAAGGCTGCAGACGTCAGTGATAAAGCAAACATTACCTGCAATAGATGCATTATCTGATATTGAATAAGTGACACGAGGGCAGACATTACCAATGTTATACCTGGACAGACGAGAAGGGAGCTGCAAGGACAGTTTTAACAAACAAACAAGCCATAAGATTTATATAAGGACCAAATTGTCCCAACCAAAGAGTAATCAGCAAGGGCTGGAAAGATAAATACCTTAGGGTTTGATATGCAAAGGAGACCAAGAGCCAAAGGAACAGCACGGTGAATATTCTGCTATCCATACTGCAAAAGATGCTCTAATGAACAAAGTGCCATCTGACGCCCCAATTAATAAATTATATAATTTACTACCAAAAAAAAAAAAATAAAAGTAATTTACACATGCCCAATTATCTAGAACCCACGACCTGAAGCTCCACCCATTTTGAGGAAAAGCCTTTTCAGTAAAAGCTCAGTGGCAATGGACTATAAAAATTTACAAATGGTATCGTTAAATTGCCTTTAAAAGAATACCTTAAGAACATTCCCTGCTCCAGCATAGGCAGAGGAAAGTAATGTCATATCACAGTATTTTCTGATTTTTTCATTAGAAGTCTTAGAAACTTCAGCTGTTGCCTCCACATGCATCCTGGCAAACACCAGAGACAAATTGAAAGATAACCAAAGGGTTAGAGTCCTAAATTGCCACAAATTGAATCTTGTTGTCTTACACTAAATGAAATCTAATTTTGATCCCCCTATTCATAAAATAAGCTCTAAGCTATCATCAGAATCAGTTTGTTTTTAGCACTATTATCTTCTGCTTCTTTTATTTATTTTTATCCTTTTTAAAGGACAGTTTTCTCCCAACCAGCTTTTACACGAGCATGCTTCAACCTTGAAAATTGTATGATTGCAATCAGAAGTTTGTACAAATTTCTTAATAACATAATTTCTCAATGTCAACTGAAAATATATATCATTATTCAAAAAGTGAGTGTTAAACTTAAGAACCTTGGTAGCATGGACTATGTGGACAAGTGGTGTTGACATCTGTATCTGATACCTCCCAGTAAACTGGTGGCTTGACTAAGTTAACCCTATCCAAATCCAACACAACCTCTCCACGAGCTTTATCATAAGGTTGATCAAATGCTCTCTCCCACAATATCTTTGTCTCTTTCATTTCCTTTTCCTTCACACTTTCCCGCACAGTTACTTCCTTCCCCATATCACCCTCCGTCTCCTTCAAGTCTTCTGCATATACTGTTGGGTAGCTCAAATTTATTCCACCCCACAAAATCAAAATTGTACTCCTATTAGAGATACTTATTTTGACTTCGAAAAAAAAAGGTGCATTGAGTAATAGAAAGCAACAACTCATGATAGTACAAAAAGAATTAACACATACTAAAATGAATAATCTAATAAAAGCAAATAAAGTTAATCCAGCAAAAATGAGATAGCATTTTTCTTATTGTGTTTTCTTTTTCTTTATGGAGTAATACTATTACTAAGAATTTATTTTGCATAGTTTTAAAAAATAAAAATCAGCTTTAAAATTATAAAACAAGGTTCATAATTGTCAATTTGTACAATCATCCCAACACCCCCCCCCCCGGGTGAGCGGGACCCTCAACCCTACTCTCTCCTCTTGCTCAAAAAAAATTCCAAACACACTGTAAATTAGTTAACCACTCAGTTGTATAATCTCACACATAACATGCTGAAGCAAAATTTAAGAATTGGCTCTTATTTTAATGGAACAGGACAATGTAATCCTATATTTGAAGCTACTATAAATGTCAAGACAATGTTTCTTGTGATCTCTACAATGACTAACCTAAAATTAGCATACAATAGACAAATTCTACTTCAAAAAGTTTTTTGTCATTACAATCCTTAGGTATAACATTCACTAAAACTAGTTTTTCTTGTTTCCTGCTCACTCACTCTCACATCAGTCTAAGACCATGTACCTTCGACATTGAGCAACCAATCATAGGTCTTTCAAATTTAGACATCTCATTTGAGCATTTCAAGGCAAAGGGTGGTTTTGAATGCTTCTAAAAATGGTAGAAGCCATCATGGCACTAATTCAATCAATCTATCAAACACTACAAAGGCTGTGTCTGCAGAGCATTAAATAAACAAAGGCATTGGTAAGCTATAAAGATATTCAAAAGGAAATAACTTAAAAATTAAGAACCAAAATCATTTAGAAGGACTCCAACTGTTGAATATCTAGATAAAATTTGATGCGCATGCTCAGAACTTGAAAATCAGTTGAAGTCACACAAATAACAAATTCTGGGATATGCAAGGAATCAGGTTTTTGCAAAAATGGTAGTGAACAGAAGCAATAACCAGTTCATTACTAGCACCAAATCTTAGAACCCCATAATCTATAAGGACACTTTCATGAAAGTGTATAAATAGCCTCCCCAAGGTCACACAATTTTTCGATATGGCACTCCCAAATGACATATTTTCATTTTACCTTTGTTCCATACTAAATATTACTACCCCCCATTAAAGGCATGAATTATGATGCAGCCATGAAATAGTAATACTACCTAAATCTTCTACCAAAAAATAAAATAAAATTACCGCTTATGATGCTTTAGGAAAAAATACCAGACCTGATCAGCTGCTGCTTGGAAGGTAATATGGCCCCCCCACTCACCAGATCTACATAATTCAATATATCAGAAACTGAAGATAGACATCTTCTCTACCAGCGAGCATCAAGAAAATTTTTTGAACTTAAAGATTCCAACTTTACCATTCACACTGAAAATCACCCATTTTTTCAGGAATCAAAACCTTTATTCTTCACAAGCTGGTGCTCAAAGAAAATAGGTAGCAGCCCC
Source organism: Quercus variabilis (assembly GCA_030445155.1). Classification (NCBI taxonomy): domain Eukaryota; kingdom Viridiplantae; phylum Streptophyta; class Magnoliopsida; order Fagales; family Fagaceae; genus Quercus; species Quercus variabilis. The sequence continues at coordinate 55,839,807 of CP129446.1, forward strand.
AATGGTTAGATAAGCTAGAAATTGCAATTATGGCTCTAAAAGATTCTTTTTTTAATGTTGAGAAAAAAACCCAGTTGGCACTTCCAGTGAATCTGAAAAGTGAAAACCCAGAAACTGATTTCCACAAGGACTTGGCTGTAGCAATGCATAAGCAAGGAAGCGGGAATTAACCTTGTATTCCTTAATAACAAAAGAACCATAGATAACCACAAACACATGAATATCTACCTCCAAGATAACGGCAGCAACAATATCCTTGTTGGAATAGCTACCTCCAGCTAATGTCCCAATTGTATCATTCACCTAGTTCCAATAATGTACGTTAAAACCATATTGAAAACAAAAATAATATTATGAAGTTTTCAACACCAGATTGAAATGTCCAGTTAAAGGAATAATGTATCATTTGAGTTACCTTTTTTTGAACCTTACGCTGTCTCATAATGAGGAGGAGGTCTTGCATGTCCTTCATTAGATGCCTCGGTCCTAGTTTTGTGTCCATGTTTGTGCCTCCCGTCCCCCAAGGAGGTGCCTTTGATATGCGTTTTGGCTGACCTTTTGCCACTATAGGTAATCCAACAGCCTGTTCAGCTTGAACATGTGGTGGGTTGATGCTCAAAGAAGGACCAGTAGACGTATTGTGGGAGGGCGGCTCTTGCTGTATGTCAGGAGGGGTTGGACCAATACCCAGGTCAAAGGATGGAATGAGTGACAGCTTAGGAAATGACCATTGGGTGGGTGGACAGATGTTAGAGTCAAGGCATAGATGTGGGGTGGGTGGAGGGATGGAGGGGCTATGGGATGGATGTGGGGTGGGTGAAGGGATGGTGGGATTAGGGGATGGATGTGGGGTGGGTGGAGAGGGATCCGGGGTAGGGACAACCCGAGGGGTAGCAATAGGCAGACGTCTGATAGGAGCTGTGCTCGTGCTTGGGCTCTTAGTAGTGCTTGGCCTTTGAGTAGTTGCTGTCGCAGGAGTAGTTGCGTCCTCATTCGGGGCCTCAGGGTTCGAAGGTTGTCCATGGCCAATCTCCTGCATTGCATTCAGCACATCAGTAATGTCCTTGTGGTCCTCCGTGCCCACTAGGTGACAGCTTAACAAACGGAGGTATCCTTCAATCTGCACATGGAAAGACCAAGTATATTAGTACTGCAATACCAAATCAACAATGCCAATGAATAATAAAATAAATTTTGGTTCTAAATTGGTTATGCTAGCAATTATTGCAAATTATAGAGAGACCAAGTGTTACCTTTGACTAAATTTAAATTATCTTTTCTATTAAAGATGTAGCTAGCGGACAACGTAGACAGAAATGCTAATTAAAAATTCAAATAAGCAAAAAATTAAAAATGATAAAAATGGGAAGAAGAATGTATACCATAACTCTAAAGGCTGAAATAGGAAATATGACCTTAGAGCATCTCAAATTAGATTTTTAAATCAACAAAGTTTTCTATAAGGAATCTTAAGCAGACAGCAGCTTTAAAAGGGAGGTTTGATGCTAAGCATACATTGGACCACATATATCATGTTCTCTAAATAGTGGTTTCATGCGAAGAAGTACGGTAAGATGTAGAAGACATGGAGAAGTTATCATTAGAGTCAATCTAGCACCAGGGACATTGATGGACCTCCGAGTTACCCTTTTCAACTAGTCGAAGTACTCATGCTGTGGAGGCATATCACCAAGCACTGCTTCACAACGCCGTTGAAGGCGATTACCCCACTCCATGATATGCATAGCATGTTTTCGCATCTAATCAACACTGACCTTCCCCTTTAAATCAATGGCATGGAGCACAGTGTCAGTGTCAACATCGCAGGAAATTTCTTGGATTATCCTAAATTGACGAACGACATGATCCGGTGTATGTTTCTCTACTAGGTGGAAACATACAAGCGGCATCATTGCCATCCACACGGCCTTCCCTGCAACTCACCACGGTGGAAGGTCCTCTAATTCGGCTTCATATGGCTGCCACACCATCTACTATAGCCAAAAACAAGTACGCAACACATTAGGCAACTATGTTTATATTTCAAAGTTCACCAAACGTATATCTTGTTCCTAAACATGTTAAATAAGACATTTTCATACCTGGCCTAGTAACATTGAAGCTATTTGCTGGTGATACCTGTCCCTGAAGATGTGGGTAGGCTTGTTTTTCTTGTTTGGGACTCACAACCACCTACAACAATCAAGAACAAGGGATTAGTATTCAGAACTTTCCTACTAAGATAATGTTATGACTAAAACTATAATGTAATCACATATAACTACTAAGATAATCTTATAGATATTTACTCAATTAATAATATCACTAGAATAAGAAACAGTCCTTATAAGGTAGAGACTTACTTCAGGTACAGTGGACCACGCTTTGGAGGACCATAAGCACCCACTGGCGGGCCATGCTTAACTGTCGGGTACAAATAGGGGAACCTGGCCCATGCCCAATATTGGACTAACAGTAAGCACCCACCAATCTGATTGGCATTCTTATCGCTTGCTCTGCATAACTCTCTGTACAACCATGCAAGGCAAGCACTTCTCCAACTGTACCTTCGTGGGTTGCGAAGGTCTTCCAACTGTTGCACCCACATTAGATGCACCCTGTCGCCAGATTTGTCTATGAATATTGTGTCCCCCAGTAGCGCTAGGATGTAGCATCGTGCGTACTTACACAGCTGATCCTCTTCAGCATTAGGCAGCCATGGATTAGCAACTTGCTCCAAAAGCCGTTTGATGAGAATCCTCTGACCAGTAAGTTGCTTATGCTCTTGATTTATAGGTCGAAAGCCAAGGAACTCTCGGCACACATTCACCCAATCTTTTTGTGTGCTCCTTGTTATAGCATCACCATCAATAGGAAGCCCAAGCAGAACCTCCACATCTTGCAATGTGATGGTGATCTCACCATGTGGCATGTGGAAGGTGTGAGTCTCAGGTCGCCATCACTCCACTAAGGTTGTTATTAGGCCATGGTCAATCTCTCTACTTGGGGTCCTGAGGAGTCCCTCCAAACCAAGTGCTGTAATGATGTCAACGACTTGGTCGTCCACCATTGGCTCTCGGTTGGAGAACTCTTTAGTACGGCTACGGTAGGTAAGGGACCTTGGATCTTGCATAAAACGAAACCATGGATTAACATATGATAGCAAGTGCATGTACATTGTATAAATTTAAATGCGTGTACATTTGTTAAATCTTTAGTGCTATGTTGTACCTGCCCATTCCAAATGGCTTCTGACCGATGGGTGGGCTGCAACTTCAACACTGATGTGTCAACAGGCTAGGCTACATATGGTCAATCCGTCCAGCATGTGCAACAGCCATATTGCACAAGAATGATAAGCAATTAGCACGTAATAGACATGATTGAAAAAAAAAAAAAATCAATCTAAGAAATATTCTCGAAAAACAAAAAACCGTGTTGTATCCAATGGTTATCAGAGTAGAGACAATTGATGGCAAAATGAGGCAAAATTTATTCAAAAGCATGTTGGTAGTTAATCTTTCGAACATGATAAAATTCCAAAAGATAATCATTCTGGGATTCCTTTCTAATTTAAATAAGAATTTGTTCTTGGAAATCTAAGTGTCAAGAGTTTTATTACAAATTTACAAGGCTAAAAAAGACATTTCAATAAGACTTTGCAAATCATAAATTTACTGCCAATTTTTGAAGCACTCTCAATGGATCCAAGTACATGATCATGGCTAATTAGTAAATTATGCTAATTACAATCTGCCATTGGATTCTCCTTTGCAAGAAAGCTAGCGTTTCAAAGTAAGGAGTATAAAGGCAAAAACACCGCAGCTCTCTTTTGTCAAAAATGTACATTTTATGATCCAAGAGTGCAACTGAGATTAGTACAAATGACATTGAGGCCAAAATTTGAACAATTGTCAACCACAGGTCAGAATACTTTTTAAAGACCTTAAAACTAAGAAAGCCAAATCTGTATAGTTGTACTACAAATTAAGTTCACTTTTTTTTTTTTTTTAGTTTTTTGTTCAGCTGAACATGACATGATTTACATTCATGTTAGACAATACTGATTTTAGAGAGAAAGTATATATATTACTAACATCTCTAAAATCACTAAATCAAAGTATATTTTCTCCAACAAAGGACTAAAATTAAATCCTCAGTAACCTAGCAGGCCAATGTTACTGTAATTGTTTTTTAAAAAAAAAAAAAAAAACAAAACAGGAAACCAAAGCACACAGGCAGTGTACAAAGGGATTAAAAAAAAAAACAGAAAAAACTATAAAGTAAAGAAATTACAACTATTTAACAAAGAAATTACAACTATTATAAAACTTTTGTTTGCTATTCATAATATATCCACTTTGGATTTGGACGTTTGGGAAGAAAATAAGATTAAAATAAGTTTCAAATCAGTGTAATGGACTAGGGGATAAGTTTATTTATTATGACATATATATAAACCTTCTTGAAGGAATTTCTTGACTAAATAATTTCTAAGCAAGCTTTCATTGCCACCACCCTAGTTTATATTTTGCTATATCCTCTCATAATGATTGAGAGAGAAGAACAGTTTTGATAATTGATATATGATCCGACCACCTAAAAGGCATAATATTTTGAGACATAAGAGCCAACACATATTGACAATCTTCTTTTTTTCTCATTTGCTACGCGTTTATTAAGCACATGAGTAGCACATTCTGCAGAGAGACATCTACTTCAAAACATGATTCATCTTCTCTTTGCTGCTTGTTGCATGACATCTCCACATTACTCCCACACCACGTAATCCTATGTTCAGCAATTCCTACTGAAATTTTCAGTATTCTAAACCTCCTTTTGCACTCTTAGTCTTTCTCTCACACTTGCACTCTTTCTCAAGAACCAAGCATACCAACCATTCAAATTCAAGAGGTAAGACACAAATCTGAAAGTTTGCATGATCTTCTTGTATCTCAGCATAGTGTATTAAGTTTGCATGTTTTTATTTTTATTTCCTTGGTTAAGTAAATTGTTTAAAAGTTGTTTCTCTTAGTTGAGAACTTGTATGCCATGTTGGTTGAGTAGAAAAGTACGTGAATGTTGAAGGAAAACTATCTTTTTGCTCTATTTCGGATTCTAAACACAGTTGGGCATGCTATTTGGTTGTCTAATATAATAAAAATTTGTGGATCTTATACTTGGTATTATTCAATGATGAGTGTAGTGTGTGTGTAATGGAGTTCCATGTTGAAAGAACTCCATTTGAGCATGTTTTACAAATTTACAAGACTAATGTGCACTGTTGTTTCCTATACAGATTATGTACAGCTTGTGATTAAAAATAATGTTAATTTCTATAGACTAAATTTTGAGACCTAGTTTGAATTGTATGAAATATTACATCCATTTGTTTCAAATGAATCAAGTATCAAAGAAATTGGACTAGTATTGAATGTTTTATGAGTTTTTCATTCTGACTCTTAATCTATCTTTGACGGAATTGAGTTTAATGGCTTGTACAAATTTTAATTAATCATTGAGAAATGAGACTGAACTGAAATTTATAGAGTATGAACTAATCATATGCATGGTTGTTCATATTAAGTTTTATGCCAATTGGAGACTTTTAAGTATGTTAAATTAAGTTCACAAGCAGACTGATTTACATTAACTTGAATCTGTAAGAGTAATGAAATACTAAGAAATTAGAGACTTAAAGCTTGGTTTTGGATTATTATATTAGATTTTCATTTGTGTCACTGTCCATTGATATGTATTTTAATACTTGAGCAAATTTATTATGGCTTGATTCAATGGTTTAATACCTAAAAGAAACACATGTACTTCAGTATCCCAACAAGTATATAAATATATATATATATATCTCCAATTTCTCCATTCTCAGTAACAATTTACCATAACTAACCAAATCAAACTTAGATCAAAGTAAATTTTGATCAACAAAGCACTAAAATTAAATCCTTAGCAAATAAAAACAAATCCAGAAACAGAATCCGACTCCACAGCAAATATAAACAAACCCAGAAACCTAGAATCATAATCCGATCCCAAAAAAAAAAAAATAATGTTTCGATATTTTTTAACAGTTCTATTAGAAATTCAAAACATAAACCAAAATAGAAAAAAATGAATTGAAACCAAAGTTTCTTTGATTTTTCCCACTGTTTCTCGGCAACCAAACGGTGAAATACACTTTGAAGCGACTCACCTTTTTTTTAGTTTTGAGAGACCGAGTAGACTGAAGGAACTCAAAGCTCTGTGAGTGAGAATGGAGACTGAGAGTGGAGACTTTATCAAAGCTCTGTACACCTTGCTGTGGCTTTATCAAATCTTTCGGCGAAGGTGATGAATGTGAAATAGATTGAGTGAGAGTGGAGAGGGTGAGTGAGAGAGGCGCTTAGAGGTTCTGTGTGAGAATGAGAGGGTGAGTGAGAGTGTGAGACTGGTTTGTGTGAGAGAGAGGGTGAGTGAGAGTGGAGAGTTAGAGTGAGAGGTGTTAATTTTGAAAAAACCCCTATTTGAAATCGAGTCTTAGAGACTCAGTTTGTAGGTCTTCCACGTGGTTCAACCACGCCATGTGGACTACATGTGGAAATCGGGTCTTAGAGACTCGATTTTCAGGTGGATGCCACGTGGGATAAAAGCCACATCAAATCTGATCACATCATGAAAACCGAGCCTCAAAGACTCAGTTTATAAGGCCAAAATTGAGTCTTTTAGATTCGAGATGTTAGTAAATAATATACTTTTAGAACCATGCCTACTAAATAAACAATTGGGAAATCATGGTTAAATTCCAATTTTGGCCTCATGGACCACCCTTCTCTTTTTGCCCGACTAAGCCGTAACTACACAAAAAGCAATGGCGGTTCTGCATGCAAATCTTGTAAAAAAAAGTATATATATACTTATCAAAAAAATATTATATGCTAAACTAACTTATTATAACTATCCTAATAAAAATTTGTCTGATGATAAAGAGTTATTATTAGGAGTAGACGCCATAAGTTGAAACTCTCTCATAAAAAAAAATTTTGAACACCCTGACTTGAGAATTATAAAAGTTTGGGTTCAACAAAAATAAGAGTAGTGCTACTACATTCACAAAATTTTCATAATAATTTTACAACAAATCTAATGTAGTAAGCTATTATTGATTCTAATTTGGGCCAAATACTAATATTATTTTTTTACTTACCAATAACAGCTTTTTGCATAAGATTTATTGTAAAAATATTGTGAACGTATTATTACTCCAAAATTAATTTTGTTCAAAACATAATTTTTAATCCCTGTTTCTTTTAAAGCTTAAATAACAACAATAAATATTAGCTCAAATAACAACAAACATAAACTAAACAAAAACAAAACAAGACCAAACAACAATAAGTGAAGAAATTATTCAACAAAAATCCTATTATAAAACAAAAAGATAAAATTTGTAACTCATTCAACCTATTTGATAAAAATAATATCTAATTTCAATTTTCTTTAAAAAATAGTACCAATAAAAATATTGTGGTAATTTAAATTTCTTAGTAACCACCCTAAAAAAAATTCCTCACCGTTGACAAAAAGAGAGAGCTCTCACTAGTACCACAAAACAAATCATCTCTGAGGCCTTAACAGTTAACTCTCTACCTCCATAAGTTCATGTTAGTTTTCTCATCTTCTCCCCCTTGGATGCACCCAATCATTCATTCAACAGACTCTGTGAATACATCACTGCATGCATTCAGAGTGCTACATTAAATCAATTTATTCCACTTTCTGAATAAATTGTATGCAATTTGGCTTTCTTGTTTCATCACCAAAATACTTGGTAAGACTGCCTTTCCATGTTTTATCCTAGAGACTTATACTGGCATATGGCGCCCACAAGGTAAGATCTTTTTGCCTGATTTATATAGTACATTCGGTTTCTTTTTCGTTCACTTTTCTCTAGAACCCCATTACCTCAAAGCTTCAGAAAATGGTCCTTGGTACATGGGTATTGGGAAATTTAGACCCCAATTGATTTTAATTAGCCAAGTTGATTAATTAAATCAATCATGCAATGATAACGTTAGGCAAAGTAATTAATTTATTAACAGGTCACATGGCAAAATAGGGAGAACTCATGTGAAAAGTAATGACTATGTTGATGCATAGATGGAATTAAAAATAAAGGTTAATATTTTTATTTTTATTGTTTTTTTATACAAGATAGAAATTTTATTCTAGCCTAATCTAAGTATATATGTGTGTGAAGCTCTCTCTTGAAAATTTGAACCCGACCCTTGCCCCCCCACCTCTCAAGTACTTATACTTGTAGAATAACTTCTGCACTAAGGGTACCAAGGGTGGGCGGTGGTAAAGATTAAGATTAAAAGCCTAAGAAAGGGACAAGTAGCATTGGTCTAAGGTAGTTCTATGAGATCGTGGGTAGTTATCTCAAAAAAAATACAAGCAGTTATCTCAAGTGGTTAATGAAGTGTAGACATAAAGACACAAGTTAAGTAATCAATGATGGCAAGACAATTGTTGCCTCCGGCTAGCAACGAGACACTTAGCGGTGGATATCAATCAAAGAGTAACACGTAGAAAAGGAACTAGACACAATCGTCAAAACCTAAAGAATAAATAGAGGCTAACTCTAAAAGAAAATTAGGACACCAAACACAATCGAGAACAAATTAGAGTACTTCTGAGATTATATGTACTTGGATACTTAAGAGATCTAGTAGTTATTAGAAAAATCAATTAGTCCTTAGGCTTTGTAGAAGGCTTTATGCTTGTAAGTTGCTTCCTTTGTACTTATACTATTATTCAATTAAGTATTGGCAGAGTTTGACACAATATTTAAATATTTGTTTATGTTTGACATGAATTCCTGCTTGGTTTGAATCAATTTGATGTTAGAATAACCACTTAGGCTTTAACTTGTTGTAGTTGCTACAATTTACTTCAAGACGATCTGATCTGGATTAGTTCACTTTGAGATGATTTTGCTTTAAAGCAGTTTACTTTGAGATAATGCACCTCGAATCAATTAAGTTTATTCCGAATCAAAGCACTTGAACTTAGTTCATTTAGGAAATTACTTGGAGTCAATTCAATTTAATTTGAATCAATGGCTATAGTGACAACTTAGGCTCAATAATTCAATGTAGTCATTCAGGGACTTAGTAATTTGATATTTCTTTTTATTATCATTGTTAACTCATGCATTTCTCAAAAATTCCTCTTAAAGTTTAAAGTTAGAAATTTTACTTTGAGCTAGCAATACCATTTTAATTTTCACTTTGATAACTTGCAAACATTAATAAGAGACCAAGGTTAATTAAAAATTAGTTTATATTTAAACAGGAATTCAATTATGTGTATAGTGGGCATAACCACAATATACTAAATAAGAGATTTGACACAACAATATGTTTATGAAGGAAAATTGTGATGGAAAAAACTCTCTGGAGGTTTATTGACCACTACCTAACAAAAGAATTCACTAAGATAAAATAGAAGTTTAAAATACAAGAATATACCCACCCAAGAATAAAAACAATTAAGAGTCAGCACTTAAGGGTAAACTTGGAGTCAGCACCAGACCAAAATGCCATTTTTTTTTTCATTCATTAAAATATCAACTATCTCAAAAACGAGACAGTAGGTTGCTTATATAGGGAAAACTAAACCCTAATTCTAATTGGCATAGGAAATTCTAATTACCTTATTACAAAAATAACCTTGCTTCCAAATATTAAAATCCTAATAGCCTAATAAACTACTAGGACCTAAAATATAAAAATACAATTGACTTGAAAACATAATATACTAAATAAAAATCTTCTTGTGTCTCTCACATCATTTTCTTTTGGTTGGAGAAAACTTGACCTCAAGTTTTAAAGAGTTAAAGGATTAAGATGCTGACAAGTAAAACTTGCTTCAAGTCTAGAATCAACTTAGAGTGCACAAAGAAACAAAAAACATTGCATTCCACCACGTCAAACTCTTCTAAAATCATAAGTGTCAATGTGTGGAATCAGCACAATCTCATTTTGAACCATTGGAAGCATTGTGTCATCAATCTTTTCAACTTCACTAAGTTGTAGAACTTCAAGCACGAGGGAGAGTTGATCAATAGCACATTCAACAACTTCAACTTTCACATAATTTGCATCCTTTAACATTTTATTTTTGTGTGGAATCTTCTCTTTATCTTGCTGCTTTTTAGTAGGATCATCTTGTTGCACACATGTTAAAGCAACACTTGGTGCTTGTTCTTCATTATCAACATTGGATTCTAGAGTTGCTTGATGTTTCACATAAGTTTGAGTCTTTACTTGCTTCACCTGAGAAACCAAGTCTTGAACACATTTCATGAGTTTTTTTAAATAATTCTTTTAGTTCTATGAAGTCTTGACGAAAGGTAAATTGTTCATGAGTGCATTGAGGTCATGACATGTGACGAGAATTCATACTATTTTCTTCAAAGCATGCAATTGGCTAGCGATTGTGAAAGCTCGAAAATATGTTGAAAATACAAGAGCTGTTTAGACCCCCTAATTAAAATTATGGCTCGATATATTTTACACAACTTTAATACAAAGTGCGGAATAGTGTAAAAGTGAGTGGATGAACAAGTAAGCTACTCTAATCCATAAACTAAGCAACACAGCAGTATAATGGAATTAAACAAGAGTAGGGAAGAAGGATGCAAACACAGAAAACACCGAGATGTGTTCTCGAAGAGGAAACCGAAGAACTCGGCGAAAAACCTCTCCGCCACCCTCCAAGCGGAAATCGATCCACTAGACAATCAGTTGGGATACATGGGTTAGCAAGAGACCTTCCAAGCCTAATCTACCCGATGTACCTAAGCTCTCCAAGCTCCTACTCCAACAAGGCTTCTTGGAACCGTGTCTTGTCTAGCACCCCGGATCCCACAACAAGCTCCATGTTGCATCTGCCATTCCAGGCTTCTTCCAATGCTTCCCAGCAGCACCAAAACGTCACTCAACACTTTCAAAGGGTGTAGTAAGTGTTTGGGCTATCAATCTCTCAATAGTGTGGAAATGGAGAGGGAAGGGTTGAGGAGATACCACAAGCAATTGTATAGAGAAAGGTGGGGATGACAATCTCTAATTCCCAATGTGTTTGGCTAGGGTTTTATCTCTGAAGCATTCCTTAACATTTGTGGGTAATGAGGGTATATATAGGATAGGTGCAAAATGTGTGAGTCATTCAGTACAGACTGGTAGAACAGCTTGTCTTGCGGGTGTCTCGCGGGAAGGCCTTACCCGCGAGATACTCGCGAGAGATAGCTGTCTCCACCTGGCCTGAATTTTCGCATTCTAGCACGTGCAGGGCACATGCTTCACTTCACGGGAAGCTAGGTCGCGACATACCCGTGAGAATCCTTCAGTCTCCAAATTGCTTGAGTCTTCACACACTCTCTATCACACAACCCTTACAACAAATCCCCCAACAAATACAGGGTATAAACGATTGAAAATAATTACAATCAAATTTGGCACGGAATAAAAGCCAACAAAATATATAGTTGTAAATAACAACTTTACAATCTCCCCTTTTGGCTATTCCGTGACAAAACCCTAAAAACAGACTATAGACTTAAATGTGAGTTTGGGAACAAAGGCAAAACTCACTCACACCTATTTCTAGATTCTGATGAGCTCTTGAAACATATGAACAAGTAACTCCTGAAACACAACAACAAACTAATATCATTGTCTGCAGAAAACTTGAAAAGCATATGGGGCAATAAAAGCATGATCAAGCAAAATGAAATAGAAACACTAGATCATGGCAAGATCAAACAAGTAATCACTATACACAAGCAATTACTATGCTCATTCGCTCAAGAAATGAACATTCAGATATGCAAGATGATAAACTCATTTGAAGAGTACCATTTGCAAATCCAACACTCAACCAATGCAAAATACTCGAAGTATTTGCATCTAGGAACAATCCTACTAGGGCACAAGAGTGTTCATCACTCAACCAATGCATAGAACGTATATGCATCTAGGAACAATCCTACACGGGCATAAGAGTGATGTACTGAAGTAAAATGTATGACATGAAACTTCAATAACACATGCAAGGCTGCATAAACAATGTACTGCATATGCATGGCACAAACCATAAAAGCCTACAAACCATTAAGCAATGAAACAAACTCTTAAAGCTTATAAAAGCAACATGGGTACATGCAAATTATGCTACAAAGCATAGAGAATATCAAAAAAGAAACAACTGAAATAATACTTCAATAAAACATAGTATCAAAGCTCTAAAACATAATCAGTAAGCATAAAACATCAAACATAAGAACTGTTGACTTCTTCTCCCCCTATCACCATACTCCCCCTATCAATGACATCATCTCCCCCTTTTTGTCATGGAATAGCTAGTCATTCTCTTCTAGCTTCCGTTGAATTTCATCCAGCTGAGTTTGGAGTGATGTGAACTGTGAATCAAGACGTCGGTGGTGAGTGTACATGATAGTCGCCAGTCCGGACATCTTTGTACTCATCTCTTGAAGAGCAGTGAAGATATTGTTGAACTGTTCATCATAGGTACGAGTTGCAGAACTCGAGGTTCCCGATGGTGTATGACTTTCTTGCTTGGTGTTCTTCTTGGTGGGCTCATACTCGCATGGAGAGAACGAATGTTAATTGGACTTGGCCTTGGATATGGATGTTCATCTTCCAATGGACGGACACCTTTAAGCTTCAAAATCTTTGAAATAAGGCGAGAGAAAGGAATACAATTCCTTGAAGTAGTCCGGTCAACTGTTTTTGCCAAAATGTGAAAAATATGAGAGCACACATTAATCTGTACATCCGTGATCAGATCATTCAAAAACAATGCTCAACCAAGATTCATATATCTAGTGTTGGACAAGGGATAGAGATTGCTACACATGATCATTGAGGGAAGTCATAATTCGGAAGAGAGGGATGCCACATTGATTAACTTCTTATTGGAGGAGAATTCCAAATTGGCTCCTAAAGACTGTTTGAGATACTCTTCATCTGGGTTCAGCTCATCATATACCGGTGGTATGGGGAGTATTGGCCGGTTAATGTGTAGAATTTCCGCCAAGTACATTGGTGTGACAGAAAAACTGTTTCCTCGAACCCAAAATTTAATCTCTTCTCCGACGACACTGACATTGGCATAGAATTCCTTAACCATGTTCTCGTATGTATCCTCGAAAGTTGAAAGCAGATAGTTCCAATCTTTCATGGCAAACCAAATGGGTATTTTTGTGTCCCTGAGTGATGGCTGATCAAACCCCCTTTCAACTATCAAAGGAGCACCTTGAAAGTGGTTCTTGTAGGATTCAAAAGCAGCATAAGATTTAAACAGGTGAGGATCAAAAACTCCTGTTGAGCGGCGAGCTCTCTTTGGTTTAGGTGAATCAGCATCAACATCAATGATCGGCTCTTTCCCTTTGTTGCGGCCTCCTTTCACAGCTGAAGTCTTGAATGGAGACATCTGTGCAACAGAGCGCACAAAAAAAAAAAAAAAAAAAAGGAGACAAGTGCACAACACACAGAACATAGAACCCAGAATTTGATTAGATTCAAGTTAGGTCAAAACAGAAGTAATACTGCATAGAACAAGACATAATCAACTCCAAGCAATATGTTGAATGCATAGACACAATGCATGGAACTAAGCAAATGTGCATGTGTGTGTATATGTGTGCATGTGCTACTGTGTGTGTGGCATGAGATGCATGAGGGGTGCCTAAGTATGCTTAAATGTGTGCCAAGAGTATGCAACTTGAGCAAAGTGTATGAAACACACAATCAATGACCAAACGGAGTGAAAATTGGTCAAACAAGTGAAAACACATAGATTGAAATCACTTGATTTCAATTTGGCACAAAAATGTCATTTGGACATTTTGACAAACACCTAGCATGCACAAATGCAAATATAACATGAATAATGCATGAACATGGGAAAATCTACCCTCAATACATGATAAAATGCCACAAGGGGCCAACAGAGATGTAGAAACAACAAATGGGATACAGCCCAATCAAAATATTTGAGAAAAATTCACCCAATTTTGAAAACTAACCCAAAGTTTCGAAAATCCCCACTTATCAAAACCCTAACAAAAATTCTGCATAATCTAAGCAAAAACTTAAAAAGAATTGATTATCAAACATACCTTGAAGAAGAAAATGCAGAAAAAATGCTTGGATTGAAGGGGTTTGAATGGAATAGTGATTTGGGTTGAAAAGGTTCGAGAGAGGTTGAGTGAGGGAAGTTTTTGTGTTTTGAAAAACTGTCACATCAGCAATATGAAAATTGAAAACACGCGTTTTTCGCGGGTTAGGGAGTGGCGACATAGTTGTAAGACAGTCGTGAGAAGAGCCACTGAAGCACAAAACTTTCGCGAGAAGCACTAAGTCGCGAGACAGTAGCGAGACAGTCGCGGTAACTTCTGTCTGAAATTGGAAAAGTCCAATTTTTAGCCAAACAACTTTTCGGGAGAAGCTGTTGGTTGTGAGACAATCGCGATACAGTCGCGGAAGTTTCTGTGTGACAAGAAGAAAAAATTATTTCCCTCAACCCTGTTTCGCGGGAAGCTCTAAGTCGTGAGCTTCTCGCGAAATAACCCCTGAACCTGTGTTTTGAAGAAATACACAAAAATGCATTTTAACCAAAAACACAAGACAAGAAAGTATAAAATCACTTTCAAAAACAAATAAAACACTCAAAAATCTTTTTGGGTTTGATCAAACAAAGATTGAGCATGTGAAAACACATTTAATCAAGTATAATCACACAGATGAATATGACATTCATTGAACATAGACTTGTGTGTTGTGTGTGGATATAAAAAATGAGATAGTCCTTAGTCCAGTGTGAAACTTCAATGATCAATTCAATCAAGGCATACACACTAGCACTAGATTATGTGACCTATCTCAATTATAGAAACATGCATATATGACCTCCCACACATACTTGATAACAATTCATTGAAGCTTTTCATTTGGCTCCATATCCAACATATCATTTGCAACTTTTGAGCAAAGAAAATCTCATTTAGAGATAGATGCCTGAAATTTTTGATATTTCAATTGATGAGTTAGCCTTTGGCTTTTTGGGCATCATACATTTTATTTTGGTCGCTTTCTCTTTTTCTTAGTCGAATACTAGTTTGTGCGACAGGCTTTTGCAGCTCTATATATCTTTTCATTTAGAGATTTACATTTAGAGAGCTCTTTTAAGCAAAAAAAATAAAAGTGGGAAGATATATAGGCATGAGTCTATGCATGTCTCAAGATCAACAAAACCATTCATTAATCATTCATGACAAGGTTGAAGATCTATTTATAATAGTCACATAGAATTCAAAATTTCTTCCACAATGATATGAGTGCATGAGAGACAAGGTAAACTCGTTAAATGCACAAAGTCATAAGTACAAAGGTACAAGACAAAACATGCTTTGAGACAAAACTCAACAAAGTGATCAAACTTTTTGGATTTTCTATTTTTATGTGTTTTTTGAACACACCTAAAATAGAACAAGGAAAGAAAGATCAACAAAAACAACTGGTACAAACCAACCATACAAAAAAAACAACAGTAAAAAGAAAGCAATGCATGAAAAGATGTAACAGCAAATGTCCCTAAACATTGAAAGAATTTATGCGTAGACATGTTATAATGCTTATGTATGAGTATCCCTCTTCACCTACACGTTACGTGCGTTTGGGGTGATATTCTTAACGGATTGGGTACGAGAATTTGGACTGTCAAACCTTCTGGTGAAACTCTCCAAGCAAGTGGTGAAGGCACCAATCATTTTCATTACGTCCATCATACCGGGATCACGGTTTTGACTTCTTGGTTGTTCACCACCCCAAGACCTCATGTTATTTCTCCTTCCTCGTGACTGAGGTGCATTTGCATTGTTGTCTGATCTCAGCTTTTGACAGTTGGGTCTGGTATGTCCTTGCAGTCCACAGTAATGACACACATAATCCGTTCTAGGACCCCGTTGTGATCTTGGGAGAGATCTTCCTCTGGTTTCATGTTTAACCACAGATTGATTTCGGGGCTTATTCACCAATCGTTGCTCAACCACATTCTTTTTCTTTACGTCCTCAACTTTCTCAAGAATGGGCTCTTCTACAACCATCTTGTTTGCCTTCACAAACTTTACTTCTTTGGTGACTTTGACTGATAAGCTGCTTCCTCCGGTGTATCCCAACCCGGACTTGTCTGAAGAAGGTTTTTGAGATGAGATAACATCATCTAACTTCTGGAAGGAGACTCTCTCTATCTTGGCATGAGCTTGCAC
This sequence comes from Quercus variabilis, assembly GCA_030445155.1. Classification (NCBI taxonomy): domain Eukaryota; kingdom Viridiplantae; phylum Streptophyta; class Magnoliopsida; order Fagales; family Fagaceae; genus Quercus; species Quercus variabilis. The sequence continues at coordinate 55,856,155 of CP129446.1, forward strand.
TACCTCTTGCTCAAGAAACCTCACTTTCGTATAGGCTTCAGACAACTCGCCATTTAGTGTCTCAATCTCACACTTAGCCTCTTTATATCTGACCAAGAGACTTCTGTAATCTTCCTCAGTTTTCTTCATTTTCCTTACAGCTGCCTTAGCTACTCTAGTATACTCTCCCGACTTCTCAAGTAGTAAGGAGTAATTTTCTTGAAGATTAGCTGTATTCTCTTCTTTTTTAGCATCTGATTCTTCCATAATCCCAATAGACTCTGAATCAGAATGCTTACCAAGCTCCTTCACAAGTGCACCCAAATCCTCTGATGACTCCACATGAGCAACGGTTATGAAGGCGAAGTAGTTTCCCTCTCCGTCACAGCTCTCTTTCGAGTTAGAATCAGAGGAGTTTGAATTACTAAGCGTCGTGGCATAAGCTTTGCCTTTTCCCCTCAGAAAATTTGGATACTCCTTCTTTAGATGTCAATGGCCATTGCACTCATAGCATACAATGTCTGAAGAAGGTTGAAACTCCCTCCCTTCTTTCCTTGTAAACTCTTTCCTATCACCTCTTGAAGATGAAAATTTTCCTCTGTTGAATGGTTTTCCATTGTTCTTCATCTTCAGAAATTTTCAGAAGTTTTTCGCAAGGTACACTACTTCCTTCTCCACTCCATCTTCTTCGGAAGGATCATCCATTCTTTCGGTGATGGTTTTAAGGGCAAGCGATTTGCTCGTTTTGTGGGAAGGCAGTCCAAGCTCATACGTTTGGAGTGATCCAACGAGCTCTTGGATCTTAATTTCATCCAAATCCTTGCTTTCCTCTATGGCTGTGACTTTTGCCCGAAAGCTCTCCGGTAAGGACCTCAAAATTTTTCTCACCACCTTAGTCTTTTCAATCTTCTCCCCAAGATTAAATTTAGCAATTACAATTTCATTGAGCTTCCCATAGAATGAATCAAACGGTTCATCATCCCCCATCTTGAGCTCTTTAAATTTGGTGGTAAGCATCTGAAGCTTTGTGCCCTTAACTTTTTTCGTACCCTTATATGTTGTCTCTAAAATCTTCCAAGCTTCCTTGGCTACCGTCATATGAGAGATCCTATAGAATTCATCAGGAGACACATAACAGAAAATAGCATTTAAAGCTCTACTATTAGCATTTGCGGCTGCGAGAGCTGCCTTATCCCAAGTGGACTTAGGATCCTCCAACTTAGTCCAGCCTATCTCAACCGCATCCCACACGGTATCATCCATAGAACATAAAAATGCTCTCATTCTGACTTTCCAGAATGCATAATTGTTCCCATCAAAAAATGGTGGAACATTAAGCGATTGAGACCGATCTATCTCAAATAGGGTCAAGGATTGCACTAAGCTATTTAAACCACAACAAGTGTACCCGCTCTGATACCAATTGAAATCTCGAAAATGTGTTGAAAATACAAGAGCTGTTTAGACCCCACAATTAAAATTACGGCTCAATATATTTTACACAACTTTAATACAAAGTGCGGAATAGTGTAAAAGCAAGCGGATGAACAAGTAAGCTACTTTAATCCATAAACTAAGCAACACAGTAGTATAATGGAATTAAACAAGAGTAGGGAAGAAGGATGCAAACATAGAAAACACTGAGACGTGTTCTCGAAGAGGAAACTGAAGAACTCGGCGAAAAACCTCTCCGTCGCCTTCCAAGCGGAAATCGATCCACTAGACAATCAGTTGGGATACATGGGTTAGCAAGAGACCCTCCAAGCCTAATCTACCCGATGTACCTAAGTCCTCTAAGCTCCCACTCCAACAAGGCTTCTCGGAACCATGTCTTGTCTAGCACCCCAGATCCTGCAACAAGCTCCATGTTGCATCTACCATTCCAGGCTTCTTCCAATGCTTCCCAGCAGCACTAAAACGTCACTTAACACTCTTAAAGGGTGTGGTAAGTGTTTGGGCTATCAACCTCTCAATGGTGTGGAAATGGAGAGGGAAGGGTTGAGGAGATATCACAAGCAATTGTATAAAGAAATGTGGGGATGATAATCTCTAATTCCCAATGTGTTTGGTTAGGGTTTTCTCTCTGAAGCATTCCTCAACATTTGTGGGTAATGAGGGTATATATAAGATAGGTGCAAAATGTGTGAGTAATTCAGTACAGGCTGGCAGAACAGCTTGTCTCGCGGGTGTCTCGCGGGAAGGCCTTACCCGCGAGATACTCGTGAGAGACAGCTGTCTCCACTTGACCTAACTCTTCGCATTCCAGCATGTGCAGGGCACATGCTTCACTTCGCGGGAAGCTAGGTCGCGACATACCCGCGAGAATCCTTTAGCCTCCAAATTGCTTGAGTCTTCACACACTCTCTATCACACAACCCTTACAACAAATCTCACAATAAATACAGGGTATAAACGATTGAAAATAATTACAATAAAATTTGGCACGGAATAAAAGCCAACAAAATACATAGTTGTAAATAACAACTTTACAGATTGCATTTCCTTATACTATCACTTCAATCTTGAAAATTACCACACTAAGATTGTGGTAGATACTTAGTTCAAAAGTATAATAACAAATATTCATTATAAAGCTTTACTTTGGTATCATGTCATGCAACAATGGGAGATTCGGGTGTGTTTGGTTTAAACCTAACTCAAAACTCGGTTTCATTTTCTCATTTCTCAAGACTCACTATTCTTATAACTCATATCTCTATTACTACTTTTCCTTTTAACCCCAATAGATTTGTGTTTGGTTCTTGTTCTCGGGTGCATATCTCACTTCTTAAACTCAAATTTTTTATAAATTGGTGGAGCCCACACAATGTGGCCAGTCAAAATGGTAAACCCTTTCTTTGTGTGCTTCTTTTGTCTCATATATCACTTCATTTTTAGCTCTACTTTATTTTCAACTCTACTGATTAACTAATGTTAAACATTAGTAAATAGCCACTACCCACATAGTACGGATACATTACTGCATAGTTCAAACATAAAGTAGTGTACCCACATAAAAATTGTAGAGCAACAACTCTTACTCCACAAATACAAATACACCAAAAAAAAAAAAAAAAAAACTTACAAAAAAAAAAGGAAAATAAAATTTGCACAGAGCATATTTTTTCTTCCCCACAACCAATTTTTTCTCTCTTCCCCACTCCAAATCTCAGATTTTTTTCTTTTTACCCACAGCCCAAATTTTCTCTCTTCTCCACTCCAAATCTCAGATTTTTTTCATTTTTCTCTCTTCACTCCAAATTTCAAATTATTTTTTCCCTCTTATCCACAGCCTAAAAACCACAGATGTAAACCCTCTTAAACATACAAATATAAAACCATAGATACCCAAATCAAATTTCCATTTTCCAAACCCTCAAACCTAAATCAACCAAATCTCTAAACCCACAAAATTGAAATCACCATTAAAATGAAGCAAGTCCAAATCATGAGAAGCCGTCACTGTTATCAGACCCCAACAGCAGCCACCCACATCTTAGATCCAAACTCAACACAGCCATACCACAAATTCGAACCCCACACCCATACCCACATCTCAAAACTCCAAACCCCACAACCACATCTCAAATCCGAACTCCACACCCACAAGAGAGAGAGAGAGAGAGAGAGAGAGAGAGAGCTCTGTAGATTCCACCTTATGTGCTGCCGAGATGACAGACCCATAATCTGAAACCACGACACCCCATTGGGAGACCACTATTAAGACGAAGACGGAGACCGAGCACAAGGAAGACTTGAGCTTCAGGTGGAGTGGCAAATCGGGATGGAGAGAGTAATGGGTTGTGATAATGGCAGATGGTTATGGAGAGAAGAGAGCGACTTTGGACAAGAAGAGGAAGAAAGAAAACAAAGAACAAAGAAAAAAGGTAATCTAGTATGAGAGAGGAGAGAGCCATTGGGGGTAGTAACGTGGGCTGGCAAGGAAAAGACAAGACACGGATTGTGGGCCCCACATCATGAATACACTTACAAAATTGACACCATAACTCTATTTTCATCCCCTGAAATCACTGAAATCTTGTTTTCATTTCACTCACTCAACATTCATTTTGTTGAGTTACGAGTGATGAGAACTAAAAATGGAAATTTGGCCAATCACATTTTTTAGGTGTAGGACTCACTAAGAGCATTCTCATCAAGAATTCTATAAATTTTAACATTTAACATCTCAAAAATTTACTTTATCAATTATACCACTCCATTTTAAGATTCATCAAACATCAAAGTTTCTATATTTTTTACAATTTCATTTAAATAATATAAACTACTTATTAAAATAATAATAAAACAATTACATAGATAACAAGAGCAACCACCTCCTCCATCGCTCCACTTGCCATCACCACCATTGTTGCAACCACAACCCACAATAGTCGCCACCACCACAAAGCACCACCATGGCAACCACAACCACTTGCAGGAAGAAAAGAAAAAGAAAAAACCCAAAGTATAACCACAACCATCCACCAAAATCACAACCAACCACCACCTAACCACCACAAAAACAACCAGACACTGCAAAAACAAAATCTCAGCCAAGCACTCACTGGTGGCTGTTCTAACCCATTGTAGGAAGAAAAAAAAAAAAAAAAAAGAAGCAAAACCACAACCATCTAGCAAAAACAACCAGCCATCAAAACAAAATTGTAACCCAAAGATTCAACCCATGCACTCATCGATCTCACCACCGTGCCTCCAAATTAAACCCACAAATCACCGCCACCATGACCCACCATCGAAACCCACTGAAAAAAAAATTGGAAGGGAAGTAGCTTCATTGGTTCTAATCCAAGTCGTGAGATAGCTTCAAGCGGGGAGCCATAGGGAGATCAATTCTAGAGAGCGAGAGAAGAAAGAAGAAGGAAAAAAAAAAAAAAAGAAGGAAGAGAGGAACGGCAGGTCTGAACAGAGAAGAAGGAAAAAATAAAAAAAGATAGAAATAAAATACTTTTTTAAAGAGAAGAAGAGAGAGAAAGTTTTAAAATAATATTTTTTATTTTACAATACAGCTACAGTGCACTCTAAAAAATGAGAGCGCACTGTAGCAGTATTGCAAAATTTTTAAGATACACCATCTTTGATGGAGCAAGCTTTTGGCTTATAAATGCTAAAAAAAAAGCATCTTAGAGCATATACAATGCTTGATAAGAACGCTCTAAAAGTGGGTAATGAGTGATGAAAATTGGTAAAATCAAATAGACTCATATTTTATAAAGCACATATATTTGAGATCCTCTCAGAACATTTGTGCTCCTTCTCTTAACTTTAACTTTGCAAACCAAAATTTTGTGTTATTTACAAAACTTTGACGTTTAAACAATTATTGCTCCATCTCCTTTAACCAATCAACGAGAATCCATGGGTTTTGTGAATGAACACTTTTTTTTTTGGGTGTGATTTTCTTTGGTTCTAGATCTCCAAAATAAAATAAATAAAAAATAACTTTTTTTTTTTTTATCAAAATATCAATTATCTCTAAAAAGAGTACAAAAGGTTGTTTATATATAGAAAAAACTAAATTTTTTATTTTTGACATCATATATATATATTTTTTTTTTCTCATTTTAAAAAATATGGTGTGTGATTAGGAATTGTTGAAGAAAGTTTTGCCTTTTTACTTTTTGTCTTAGATTTTTACCAAATAATCTATTTTTTGTTTTGTTTTGTTTTGTTGAAATAAACCAGCTTTTAACTTTTTGTAACATATTTAACATAAAAATTACCAAAAACTATATATTTTAATAAATACTAAGCACCAAAAAAAAAAAAAAAGAAGAAGCAATTCCCAAATGTATGACATCAGTTTAGTTTGCATACAATGTCATGTACTTAATGTTCTTGTCTCCAGTTTGCAACTCCCTTAGTGTGGTGGTCACTTCACAAGTATAAGTGCTTGTGGGGTGTGGGGGCCAAGGGCCGGGGTTCAAGTCTCTAGGAGGGAACATCACATACATTTACACTTAGATTAGGGTAGAGTAGAAATTCTATCTTGTATTAAAAAAAAAAAAAGGTTCTTGTAGTTGTCTTTGGTTTCAAATATTGATTGTTTTCACTCAACGGAAAAGAGATAATTTGAATCCTAAATATTTCTGTTTGAAAAACCAAAATATGCTAGTCGAGTTACAAGATGTTTGACTCATAGAAACTATAATAACTACTTGCAACCAAAAAAAAAAAAAAAATCATTACTGCAAATTTGTTAGATCTTTATAATTCATTACTACAAATGTTTTGTGAAAAAAATTATTTTTTATCTTTGAGGGCAAATTACAACTTACTCACATGTGGTTTGGTTGAAATTTAAGTTGCTTACCTGTGGTTTAAAATTTGACACTTTGCCCACTTGAAGTTTGATCGAAATTTAAGTTGCCTACCTATGGTTTGAAATCCCATGATGCAAGTATTCCGCTAGATTTTTTTTAATCTTACTTGATATTGTATTTTTATGTTTTTTTTTTTTTTTTTGTGTTTTTGGAGGAGAAAAATATAAAAGTGAAGCAAAATCACATATTTAGCCATGTTTTTAACCGTGGTGGATTAAGAAAATCCAACTAAACTTACCTCGGTAGGTATGATGGCAAATTTCAAATCATATGTAAGCAACTTAAATTTCAGCCAAACAATAGGTGAGTAAATTGTAATTTGCCCTATTTTAAATTTACTTCAATAAAGACCAATCTCATTTTCAACTTTATAAAAACTCGTGATTTTTCTTAAAACATGAAATCCTATGAACTCTTGAGTGTAATATTTAACCATTTTGTGGGTTTTTTTTTAAAAATTTTATTTTTTAAATATAACACAAAATCCTAATGCAGTACTATATATGTTTTATGTGAAAATAATATAGACATGGGTTATATGAATAATTCATTATTTGTTTTTATAGATGGTTATGTATTGCATTCAAAACTTCAAGAGTTTCATATTTTACAGAAAAACAACAGGGACTAAAAAATAGAAAAAGAAAAAGAAAAGAAAAGAGAAGAACTAAACAAAATCAAACGAAACAAAAGCACAAAAATAAAAAATTTGGGGAGGGAAAAATTAGAAAGACAAAAGAAGGAGAAAATTTCCAATACCTGTTACCAAGAAGCTAATATAGTTTTATAATGAGCTCTTCTTCATCCTCAGTAATGTTACCTCTCTTGATACCTGGCTTCAGATAATTCAACCAATGAAGACGACAACTCTTCCCACATCGCTTCAGCCCTACAAAAATGAGAACTAAAAGTGTCAGTGTGAGTAAACAACAAAAGAGAGAACCAATAGAGAGAATTAATTGTGCATATTGTTAGAAGTTAGAACTAGCTCTTTGAGGCAAGTCTATCTAGTTCCCTCCGCCATGGGTTTTAGCGTAGTTTTTAAGGATGTTATCTTCCCAGGCAGATCATTGTCCTGTTATTACACCTTTCGCACAGCATGGCCTCCTTCCCATTTTTGCTCTCTCACAACACTTGCTAGGAACCCTTTTTTTATTTTATTTATTTTTTATTTTTTATTTTTATTTTTTATAGGTTTGCTTACACTGATTGACAGGTAGGTAGTAGGTACAAACCTTCTTACATAAGAATAAGTTTACTTGGTAAATTTAGTGGTTCCAATTAGCTTAAATGATAAATTCTCTGATGGTTGATTAAGAAATTTGGGGTTCAATTTCCACTAACACCAAAAATCAATTGATGTCTTGGTCTATTGATAAAGAAAATTTTATCTAGAGTGGATGTCATAGGTTGAAACTCTCTTAATTGTGTGGCTGCTCCAAGGATGCAAGGCCGTAGAGTCTCAAGGAGAATTAGGTGGGAGCGTCCTATGCAAGGGTGGAAGAAATTGAACACTAATGGGTCATGCAGTGAGCTTCACGGCCTGGCTGGTTGTGGGGGTGTGGTGAGGAATGAGGATTGATAGTGGGTAGCTAGGTTCACTAAGCAGATTGTGGTCACCAATAGCTTTGCCGTTGAGTTGTGGGGGTTGCGTGAGGACCTTAAACTGTGCTACAATTTGAATATTCATTGTCTTGTAGTTGAGATGGATGCAAACGCTATCGTTGATGTGTTACGGAATGCAGATTATGCTAACAACCTTATATCACCTATTTTGGATGATTGCAGGCAGCTACTTACCCGCTTCCATTAAGTACATATTAATCATTGCTTCCGACAAGCCAATCAATGTGCTGATGGTTTAGCTAGGATGTCTACTGATTTTCTTATTTATGATAGTCCGCCTGTGGGCATTTTAGATGTTTTGGAGGGTGACCTCAATGGGATGTATTTTAACAGGATATGTCCTGAACTTTGTACTGGTGCTTAGTTTTAATATTATCATCTTTTCATTTAAAAAAAAAAAAACTCTCTTAAAAAAAAATACACTTAAATTTAACACTAAAATTTGTAACTTTATAAAATTGATAGAAATACAAATGGCATAAATTCACTTTTAGTCCCTATATATATGGGGTGTTTTTATTACGTATGACTAAAACATAGTACACAAAAAACAAGTTTAGTAAAAGTTAAAAAAATAAATAAAAATGAAGAGGTGGTAAGTGTTGATGGTCAAAAGATACTAAAAGGCGAGTCAATATCTTGGATCAATAATTTTAAGAGATTGAAGATGAAGCAAATCATAGGATAAGAGCATGGTTAATGGTGTAAAGAAAGTGCTTTAAAAGTATTATGTGATCATAGAATACTTGTCAAGTTAAAGGGAGAATTTTATCAAACTAGTTATGCTATGTGGTATCAAATCTTGGATGGTTTAAAAGTAATATATTAATAAAATGAGTGTAATTGAAATGAGAATATTAAGATGGATAAATGAAAATACGCATAAAGATTTGATTCAAAATGATGAAATTCTCTTAAGGATAGGGGTGGCTCATATTGATGAAAAGATGAAGGAGAGTTACTTGAGATGATTTGATCGTGTTTAGAGGAAAACGATTAATGAATCAATTATTGGATTGTGCGACTGAATAGCCCTCAATGTGTGCAATGATTAAAAGACAAATAGGTTCAAATCTTGCCTCTCCCACTAGTTTGTTGTAGACTTTAGAGAAGAGAAATGAGGCATTCATTAGTGTAGGAAGGCCCATTGAGTGAAGCTCTTTCTTTTTTTGGCCGTGCCATGAAGTGAAATTGTATTGTATGTAGGTTAGAGAGGTTGGTGTACTACTATGATCTATAGACCCCCCATCTATATCCAATCCCAACAAGAATAGAAGTGAGTCAACTCTTTAACAACATGAAAAATCATTGTTCAACTCTTTGACAACATGAAAAAAATCAAAGGCCTTTTGCCCTTTCATCCTTTGGAAAGATAGAGATTTTATATAAACCTTACACAATATTGTACTGTAAGAGATTGCGTCCTCAGTGTATGTTCCGTGATCCATACCCCTTTTGTTACACATCGGTATGTCAATTCCTTCTTGAGAAGGCGGGGTGCTTGATACTTACTTTCTCTAAAAGCGGTTTTAGACTCAAAGTCATCACAAACCTAGGAGTTGCAAAGCGTCTTAAAAATATATAGAGGTGTCACCACCTAGTTATAGGTTTAGGAACCAAAAACAGGACTCCATGAAGGTCTAACTACCCAACTAGGTCCAGAGTTGAGGAAAAGGATGGGAAGAGGTTAGACACCCTAACCTACCTAGTTGTAATTAGCCTTCATATATGTTACTGGATAGTGATCGAATAGGGTCATGCCTAATGGACCTATGTGAATGCGCACATACATTTATGCCCTAGAATTTGTCTATGGGTTATGTGAACAGATAAACTAGAAAGCAAAAAAAAAAAAAAAAAAAAAAAAAAAAAAAGATCAGGCAGAAGACAACTAACTTAAAGGTTAAAAGAATGTATAAACTTATGTACATTTGTTCATGTGAGCACAGAAGAGTGCGAATATGTGAACATACGAACATCTAAGTATGTGAACAACAAAACATATATGTAAATATGGAAGCATCTAGATATTTGATTAGGTGAGCATGCAAGCAAGTGAGCACGTAAGCATTTGAAAATCAATACAGGTGAGCATGTGAGCATGTGAGCATGTGAACATGAGAGTATCTAAACATGTGAGCATGTGAACATGTAAGCATCAAAACATGTGAGCATATGAGCATCCAAGTATATAAGCATATAAGTGTCTAAACATGTGATCATGTGAGCATGCAAGCATGTGAGCACGTGAGCATGTGAACATCAATACATGTAAGCATGTGAGCATACAAGTACGTGAACATAGGAGTATCTAAACATGTGAGCATGTGAGTGTGGGTGCAAGCGCCTGCGACGGGCTTTTGGATTTCCCCAACTCCTTGGGAAGTACACCTTGGCCTAGGGTGGACCATGGTGGAGGGTGTAAATGGAATCACCACTTAGTTTAGGTCTAGGAACCATAAATATAGTGCCCTTTTGTGGAAGGAATGATCTTTACCAGAGTACATGTTTGGAGTTTAGGTATAGGGATGGGAAGGTGTTAGGAACCCAACCCCACTCAAACTGTAGGTCAACCTCCACTTATTGTATTCCAAATCCTAATCCCATTAAAGGGTCTACTAATATGTTATTCTAAACTCACACACACTAACAAGCATCTAACATCCAAAACATGGCATATGTCCCACACTCATCCATAGCCTAAAAACCCTACCATTTATCTAGCAATATCTATCCAAGGGCAGCAAGCACATCATAAAACAACAACATCAGCAAGGCATTAACATCAAGTATATCCCAAACATCCAAGCATAGCATCATGGAATCAACCAAGTATATTAATCATGTTCAAAAACCATATCATGCTCATCATCCAAATCAAATGCATGCTCAGGTAATTATGCATGACTTACCTCACTTACCTCGCAGCACCATAGCACCTATGCATCAATGCATGTTCATGTTCATATTGTTCATTCAAGATATAAACCCTAATCATCAATCTACAAATCAAAGCATGTGAAATATGTTATTGTATTAACCCTAATGCTAAACAAGTGAAAACTAGATTCAACAAGACCTAAACATATGATTAAAACAAAGAAAAACAAATAAAATAGCAAAATCCCTAAATCTACATTTTTGGGCATGAGTATGTGTGCACATACATGAAGTACGCATACGCATGCCTTGAGTATGTGTATGCTTAAATAAAGCATGTGCATGCATACATGCCTATAAACACAGTTTTAAAGCACAACCAAACAACAATAAAACAAAACCTAGCATGCTTCAAATATCTAAATCAACCCTTCATTCAAAACATGGTAAAACACAACAAAAAAAAAATCAAACAAAGAAAAAAAATATTTCTAAGCATGTATAACAAATAAATTAAATTAAGAACAATAAGAACACAAGTTATAAAAATTCAAATTAAGGAAAAGCTATAAAAAGAGACTCACCTTGCTTATCGAACACAGCTTGGTTGATATTTGACCGGCCCTTTAGTGCCTACATAACAAGATTTAATGAGATTTAAAGGCAGATAGAAGATTTCAATAGTTCTTAGTCATCACAACTCAAAATAAAAATGATTTTTGAAAAGGTTTTGATTTAATGATTTGAAAAACTTAGTTTTTGCTTGAAAGAGCACTAGAGAGAGATTTTGAAAAACGTGCTCATGGCTGTGTGTTTAGAGGGTAAAAGAAAGAAAGAGTTTTTCTAAAATTGTAGGTCAAAAATCAACTCTCTCTAGCTAGGGTTTGAGTTTGGAGGCATAAGATTGTTATTATATGTTAAAACTAGGGTTTTCGGGGCCTTCTAGACATCTTTAGTCGTTCCCAAGGGTTTAGGGCCCAACCTACATCAAAGAATGATGTCTTGTGCCCCCAAAACTAAAGTTCTAGAACCTATAAAAATGGCCTATGTACACATGTTTGGGGCATGCGTATGTATGCATGATTCATGTGTACGCATGCTCCTTAAAAACTCTAATTTCAAGGCCCAAATTTAAACAGTCATAACTTACTCAATATAAGTCCAAATTAGGGAAAAAATTGTTTAAATTGAAGACCAGAATGTCTAGTTTCTAATGAAACAAACGTTACTAAAAAATTCATTGTGGATCAAAAGTTATGGCTAGAATAGTGAGGAAAGGTCATTTTCCAACATTGTTTTCAAAGCAATTTGAATATTTTTGAGTTGTGATTATTTCTAAACTATCAAAATAACTTCAATTACCTTTTGTAGACATTTAAAGCTCATTATTAGGACCGGGGACTAAAGTTTATTAACTGGGTACAAAATGAGGTGCCTACAGTGAGCGTTCGAGCATTTAAGCATGTGAATATCAAAACATGTGAGCATACAAGCATGTGAACATAGGAGCATCTAAACATGTGAGCATGTGATCATTTGAGTATGTGAGCATGTGAGCATACAAGCATGTGAAAATACAAGCATATGAGCATACAAGCATGTAAGAATACAAGCATGTGAGCATAAAAGCTTGTAAGAATATGTGTGCATGAGAGCATCCAAGTATGTAAGAGCATCATTTTCAAACTTTTCCAAACTAGTTTTCAAAAGTCCAAAATAAAATGAAAACAAAAAAGAAACAAAATAGAAAAAAACAGAAGAAAAGAAAAAAAATTGTACTAAAGCATTTTTAGGAACTCGATGGTTCCTAGTAGAGGTGGATGGAAATTTTATGGTTTTGGCTAAATTTGACATAGACACCCTCCAAACAATTATTAAGAGAGAAAGACATAAACAGATTAAGAGTGAAAAAATCACTAAACAACAATTTTGTTTATTCATTTAATGCTTAGTTGTGAAGTACAATTATTTATTTGTGGGAAGCTATCTCTAATCTAATTGTCTCACATGGTTCAAGATAATTGACTAACAAATCTCTCATGCAGGTTTACTACTAACACATGTTTATAAGCAATACACATGATAACTATGATTAGTGTGCAAGACTACTAACCAACACACTCTTACTTCTCCAGTTATAACTAACTATCAACTAAGTTATTCCTAATTTAATTTAACCTTTGAGATCTCATTCATCTAAGCTATATGGAAATGGGTGTGAATTAAAAAGAATTTGACTTGATTTGAGGTAGCCACTTTCCAAAGAATTAAAGATAAGAAAGAGATAAAAAGATCAAGAGAAAGAGAAATACACTAAGCAACAATTTGGTTATTCATTCAATGCTTAATTGTGAACTACAATCATATATATAGACACACACAAAACCAAAGTTGGGAGAAAATCCAATTAGATTCAAATTTGGATTTCAATTGAGCTCTAATTTTGTGACATGTGCCAATTCAAATTCTTAATTTTGGTGAAGACATTTAATACTCATCTCAAAAATAAAAAAGTTTGTTTATTTTTATATTAAAGGTAACACCATATTCAAGAAGAGTTATTTCTTTTTATAGCAATTTCTTAATTTTGGTGAAGGTATTTACTACTATTTGCAATAATTGAGTAGTTTGTTAATTTTATATTAAAAGTATTTTTACAAACTTTTTTTAAGAGTTAACAAAATATAAGAACGACCATCAAGGCATCAATAGTATGAAAAAGTGACACTTAATTGGAGTGGAGTCTTCACTAAGTTTTAAATGTCTTTCATTTATTAAACTCAAAATCAATTATTATTGGCTTGTTTGGAAGTTTAGAGAGGGAGGAGAGTAGAGGGGAGTAGAGGGAAGGGGAGTAGTGGGGATGAGAGTAGAGGAGAATGATTTACCTCCACCTTATTTGGATGTTTTTAAAATTAGTAAGGGGGAAGGGAGTAATTAGCCCTTCCCCTTGTGTACTTTTGTTAATATAATAAGGATAAATTAGGTAATTTACTTGGTCAATAGTTTATGTACTCTACTCCCCCTCCAAATCTCTCCAATTTGGGGGAATTAAAATTGGGGGGCTAGAGGGAGTTCAAACCCTTCCAAACTCCTCCAAACCCCTCCCCCTCATTCTTTAAAAAACTTCCAAACAAAGTAATTGCATTACTCTCCCTCCCTCTACTCTACTCCCCCTCATTTTTTAAGCATCCAAACATGCCATAAGGGTGTGTTTGGATACTGCTTATTGCTAAAAACTGAAAACTGAAAACACTGTAGCAAAATAATTTTTAAATGTGTGAATAGTACCGTGGGAACCATTTTTGAAGTTGTTTTTGGTGAAAAAGGTACTGCGGCTCTTGTGAACAGTGCACGTGACCCACCATAATTCAGCCAAACGCAGATGCATAGGATAAAAAACGCAATCCAAACGGATACTAAATATGCTTTTCAATCAATTGATTTTTATTACTTTAGATAGTAAATTGATTTGAATTCAAATATCCAAGTCTTTTTGGAATGATCATCATAATAATTTCTTTGTCATTTCATAATTAACTTTTAAATTTAAATTCAAATATCTTCAATCAATTAGGCAATATAATCTCTTGATTGTCAACCATTAATGTTTATTTATGTTAACTATTTTTAAATTAAAAATCTTAAGCCTTTTTGGAAATATTAGCATTTAATACCTCATTAATCACCTATCTTTTCCTTAATTGATTTTTAGGTTTAAATTCAAATTAGTCATCTTCTGTCATTAAAGCTTGATTGTCACCAACTTGGAAATATTTTATTCTTGAATTAGAATTTTATATTTTAAGGAAATATCTTCCAATTAATGCTTGATTACCTTCTATGATTATAAACTTTAGATTAACCTTAAAAATTAATGAGGATTTTATTAAAAAATAGAAAGCATATTAACTACACAATTTCAAAATTTTTTGATATTTTTAGTTTTATTACATGTGATACAAAAGGAAACAAAACAAGACAAAAGATATGCAATTAAAGCAGATTAAACAAATAAGGAGAGATAATAAAACATGTCATTAAATACTAATAAAGCAAAAAAAGGAAAAAGAAAACAAGAAATCAGCATATGCCATAAGAAGAATGCATACACATCTGGGCTTTAAGCCAGAATCCCAAAAAACAAACCAAAAGATAAACCCTAGCTGTTCAAAGAGTGCATATGCATGGACATGGATGCATATGCATTGTATCGATGTGTACATGCCCTGAGGCAGATTAGGATTTTAACAAGTTTAGCAAAACAAAAGAAATAAATCAAACAAAAGGCATAGAAGAGATTATTATGTATAGATCAACATATTGAAAGATTAAAAACAACAAAAAATCATAAAGGAAACAAGAATCAAGGAGGAGAGTGTGGATCATGGGAAAGATCCACATCTCCTCCTCATGGCACTTACAATGATGTTTGATGATGCAAAAATTCAACAGTTGAGCTCCTTGTCATAGTGGGCGGACGAAGCTGTGATTGTGGTCATCTCTATTGGAGGAGAACTTACAAAATGAACTGGGTGGAAGAGCAACACGTCGGTGTGGCGTTAGCCAAACCATCTCTAATGCTTAAGTTAGTAAGGGAGAAAGATTTTAAAGAGAAATAGACTGGAAAGTGATTCTCTTAGAGTATTTGTGTGTACCTTTTACTTCTATTGCTTTTTCTTTTATAGTTGTGTGCCTTATTAATGGGCAATGAATCACTATATTTATGCTTAATGGCTAGTGCATTACAAAATCTTTGTCTGAAGTTTACAGCTCATTTTGTGATCGTTGCTCCATTTGTTACACTTTGTCATCAATGAGCGTAATAAATGCGTAACATCGTCTCTTGGTTAATGACAGTTCCAGCTTAGTGACGATTGTAAATTTCTGACTCATCAACTGCCCCCTTGTTCGAATTTTTATATGTTAGACGAGATGAGAACATATTCGTTTGATGCTTCTTATTCTGTGTACTGCGCATTTATGACGAGTTGATGTTTGACCCGTTGAGTGCCACGTGTACGGTCAAGATGTGTTCGACGTGTAGATTTTTCTCGGTTTTCCCATGCATGTTTTGGCCTTTTATTTTGCATTTTTCCCTCCTATTTCCTTTCTTCTGTAATCTTTCCTTTTTTATTTTTCATTTTAGGGTTTGTTTCTTCTTCAAGTTTCCCTTTTCTATTTTGCATTCCCTAGTAAGTTCTTCGTGCTCCTGTTTCTTTTTCTGTTCTTCCATGGTAGATTACTCTTCTGTTAGGGTTGATTGTCCTTCAATAGCTTTTCTTTTCGCTTGCCTAGGTTGTTTACTTGAGACTGTAGAGGGGGAGTGTCTCAAGTGGGTCAGTCTCTTCGTGGGGGAGGACTGTCCACACAAATTTGTCCTTCTTTATTCCCTCTGGTTTCTCATTTTGCTAGGGTTGCTAGATCACTAAAGATGTTTGGGGAGATTAGGTCTAGTGAGTTGGATAAGGGGTTATCCTTGTCTGATGATTGTGTAATTCCTGAGGTTAATTCCCTTCCACTCCTTATAAAGCTTGGCACATCCCATGTGCCCTTTTGGAAAAGGATGAGAAGCAGATTAGGGATAGGTTTTAGTTCCCTAATTTGGTTGAGATCAGGATTCCGAGTGATGAGGATAGGACCTGTCACTCTTATTCTGGTGAAGTCTATTTCTACGAGGTAAACTTTACTAGTGGGCTTCGTTTTCCCGTTCATCCTTTTGTTAGGGAACTTTTTGTATATTTTCATCTTACTCCATCACAGTTAGTGCCCAATTCTTGGTATATAATCATTTCTTGTATAGTGGCGAGGATGTCTACCAATGATGGAGATTTCATCAAGAAGGATGAATTCCTTCAATTTTATCATCTGAGAAAATCAAAAGACCTCGGCTACTATGAATTTAAGTCGTGGGAGAGGGCTTCTAGGCTAATACTTGATTATCCATCATCTCTTTGAAATTAGAAACCAAATTTCTTTTTTGTTTCTGGAAATGGTTAGGAGTTCGTCCCTAGTGAGGACCTAGACGATGCCCCCAAGTTTTTTCGTAGTTAGGGAATCCCTGTGTCTGGTGCGTCTTTCTTATTTGTTCTTTCTGTCATTTTTTTCTCTTTGTAAGTGACAATGAGGAGTAATATACCATAGACTTATTTTTTGCAGTTCCTCAATGTCCTCGTTTGAAGAAGAGGTACCAATATCGAGTTGAAAAGGTAAAGGAATATTTGAAGGCCGTCAAGGACTTTGACGAGCTCGTCTCTCCCCAATCGCTATTCCTTCATTTCCTGGGTCCGGAACTGTTAATTGAGGCTCGGAGAAATCTTGACGTGTTGAAGAAGAGTGAGTGTTCCATTTTCTTTTTCTTTCCTTCTTCTCTCTTTTTTATTTTTATTTTTATTTTGTATGTAGTTTCTCCTTTCTTTCAAGAATGACGACTAGATTCAGTAAGCAAAAGTTGGCCGAAACTCAAGAGAAGAAAGCAAAGGGTGGCCTCGTTAGTGGCCTTCTTTCACAGAAGTGTTAAAAAATGGGCAACATTTCCAAGGATGATCCCGTGATAACTCCTTCTTTTGCCCATTCACTTGCTAAGCGTCTTGCCTCTCCGACCTTGTCTCTAGAGGTAATTGCCTCTGTTGGGAAGGAGACTAAGAAGAAGAAGAAGGTTGGTGGCAAGTCTTTTCTTCCTTCTTTTTGGGGCGATGCTGATGCTGTTGCTTTGAAGGCTTATGAAGTGATTTCTGTGGATGACCTGAATCATTTGATGGCGAAGTTGTCCAACGAAGTGATGTCGTCTCACATTCAAAAACTTGTGCAGGTATACATTGATAATGTAGGTAGTCTTTTCTTTTTCTTATTTCTTTACTTTGTTTTTGCTAAGAGAGATTTCTTGTGTGCTTTGGGGGAGTTCTTGTTCATTTTTTGGAAACTTGTTTATTTTGGAGAAGAGGGTGGCCACGTTTGAGCCTATGATCAAATCCCTTTCTACTGAGAATGAGACACTTAAGAACAAGGTTGCCATTTTTACTGTCAAAGCTGAAAACGACAAAGAACGTGTGGTAGCCTTTGAGAAGAGCCTACAAGTGGAGAAGGAATTTTGCAAGCTAAAGGGCAAGCAGATTGGTGATTTGGAGTTAAAGTTGCAAAAAGTTGGGGTCACGGCAGTGTAGGAATTTAAGGACTTTGACGAGTACTCAGACGAGTTGTGTGGATACTATGTGGAAGGCTTCGATCTTCTCAGGAAATGGATGGCGAAGGATCACCCTGACTTGGACCTTTTTGGTCTTGTTATTGGTGATGTTACAAAGGAGCTCCTATCTGATCGTCCTTCTGAGGCTACGACGGAGAATGTAATGGAAGAAGCCACAATTGTAGCTGAGGTGATTGAAGAGGCCGTGCCTATAACTCCTACAGATCCCGTTTTGGATGAATAGTAATTTACCTTTTTTTTTTTTAGTATTTTTTTGTAAGATGAAAACAATATCTTTTTATGGGCTCATTTTTTTAAGCATCTTAACTGAATAATCTCTTTGGGCCCATATGTTTTGGGCATAGATTCTCTTTTTGACAATGGCAAGTAAATTTATGAACTGTTGACATGAAAACTTTTTTAGAAGTACATCTTTGCTGTGTTTAGATGACGAATTTCTTCATGCTTGGTTGTGTTTGGACAACCTTTTATGACAATATTAGTTGTGTTTAAAAATTTTTTTACGTTTAGCTTGTGTTTGAACAACTTTTCTTACTGTATCATATTTGAATGATGATGCAATTGAACTATGTTTAAACAGTTTTTCTTGCTGAGTCATATTTGAATGATGGTGTTAGTTATGTTTTAACAAATTTTTATATTTAGCTGCATTTGACCGGCTTATTTATTGAGTCATGTTTGAATGATGATGTTTGTTGTGTAGGATTAACTTTTTTTTTTTTTTCTTTGAATGACGATTTTAGTCGTGTTTGAACAATTTATCATTTTTAACTATGTTTGAATAGCTTTTTATCGAGTCATATTTGAATGATGATTTTAGTTGTGTTTGAACAACTTATCATTTTTAATTGCGTCTGAATAGTTTTTTATTGAGTCATGGTTGAATGATGATATTAGTTGTGTTTGAACAACTTATCATTTTTAGCTGCGTTTGAATAGCTTTTTATTGAGTCATGTTTGAATGACGATGTTAGTTGTGTTTGAACAGTTTTTTATTTTTATTGAGTCATGTTTGAACAACTTTGTTTGAACAGCTTTTTATTGAGTCATGTTTGAATGACGTTGTCACGTTGTACTCGTGAATTAGAGTCGTAATATTGGAGTCTTTAGGTTAACCTTTTTTTTTTTTTTTTTCATGCTTGAATGATGGCCATATTAATTGTGTTTAAACAACTTTTGAATTAATCAATTTTGGTAGTTGTGTATTAGCGACTTTGGTGGCTATGACTCTGTTGGTTGTGTATGAATAGCTTTTGATTTGAAATTTTAGTGACGGAGATTCTTGGGACGTCTCCCAAGAATAACTCCTAAGTGTTGCACATATTTTTATTGACAAATAATTCATGGATAGTCATTGATAAATACGTATGAATAATGCTTTCATGTATTATTAATCTATGAATGACAAAAGTAATAACAACCGTACATACTTGATATGAAGACTAGGCAACTTGAAATGTAAAGTATTTCTTACTGGTAGTATTTCTTCAAGTGTTCTATGTTCCATGGTTGAGGCAATTCCTTGTTGTCTAAAGACTTTAGGTAGTAGGAGCCTTCCTTGGGATGGGTCCTTTGTTGCCTGTGGTACCTTCCTAAGGATGAGGTCTCCTGTGTTGAACCTTCTTACTTTAACCTTTTCGTTGTAGTATCTGGCCATTGCTTCCTTGTGTTTGGCCATTCGCTTCATAGCTTCTTCTCTGACTTCATCAATTAAGTCCAAGTTGTTGTTAAGCTCCTGCTAGTTCTTCTGGTGTTCATAAGTTTTGACTCTGAAGCTCGTCAGTCCCACTTCCATTGGTATGACGGCCTTAGTGCCAAATGTTAGTTGTATGGTGTTTCCCCAGTTATAACTCTTGTGGTCGTCCTATATGCCCAAAGGACATTTGGTAGTTCTTCAAGCCATGCCCCTTTGCCCTTTCAAGCCAAGTTTTGATAATTTTGAGCAAGCTTTTATTTGTCACTTCTGTCTGCCTGTTGGCCCGAGGGTGTCTTGGAGATGAGTAGTGGTTCTTGACTCCTAAGTCTTGGCAAAATTTTCAAAATTTGGGATTGTCGAATTGCTTTCCATTATCTGATATTATGACTTGTGGGACTCCAAACCTGCAGATGATGTTCTTCCATACAAAGCTTGCGACTTTGGCCTCTATTATTGTTGTCACTGGTTTTGCTTCTACCCATTTTGTAAAGTAATCAATTGTAATGATTAGAAATCTGAGTTGCTTTTTCCCTAAAGGGAATGGGCCCATAATGTCAATCCCTCATTGGGTGAAGGACCATGGCGAGGATATGAGTGTCATCGTCTCTCCTAGTCTCGTCTGGACATTTACGAAGTGTTGACACTTATCGCATGCCCTGACAATGTCGTGTGCATCCTTTTGTAAGGTCTACCAATAGTATCCTGCTCTGAGTGCCTTTCCTATTAAAAATCTTGCCCCAGCATGATTTCCATAAATTCCCTCGTGCATCTCGCAGAGCACATAATCTA
This sequence comes from Quercus variabilis, assembly GCA_030445155.1. Lineage (NCBI taxonomy): Eukaryota > Viridiplantae > Streptophyta > Magnoliopsida > Fagales > Fagaceae > Quercus > Quercus variabilis. The sequence goes on from CP129446.1 coordinate 55,876,673, forward strand.
CTTCTTCTGAGCTGGTGCATCTTAGATATAGGAGTGAATACCCTCATCTGTATAGCACATCATCAATAATGACGAAGGAGGCTGCTCTGATCTATATCTTCCTTGCTTCCATTTTATCTTTTGGGAGCCATCCTTCTTTCAAGTAATAGACGATGAGATTCATCCACTCGTCTTGTTCTTTTATCTTCAGAACTTGCTCACCTTTTTTGTGCTTGGTTGCCCGCTTATCTCTATACATAGTTTGTAGGTTGCATTGTAATCGTCTAACGAGGCCAATCTTGCTAGGAAGTTAGCTTCTGCATTTTTGGCCTAATGGATTTGCACAAAGTCTAGGTTGTTAAAATGCCGTGAGAGTCGTTGGACGATCTTCAAGTACTTCTGCATTCTTTCTTCTTTGGCTTTGTAATCCCCCTTCACTTGTCCAATTATTAGCTAAGAATTAACTTGACGATAAGATTCTTTGCTCCTAGAGCTTTTAATAGACTTAGCTGTTCGCATAAAATAATCTACAAGTGCACAGAATCGTAACAAGTAGTAGAGTGTTTTTAGAAAACGAATGTCGAACCTACAGGGATTAACTATGTTATTGAATACCGAAATTCACTAAATTAATTACTATTTAGAAAATCGAAAATAAATGGAACGTTCTACTATCTAAATTAAGCTAAACTATTGAATAAAAATAAATCTACAAATAAAAAGAATTAACAAAGCGTAAAAATCTAACAGTGAAAAAATATGATAAGAATGGATCTAGAGCAGTTGATTTCACTTAACAAATCCCACACAATTTATTCTTCCTAATTATTAAATTCTAATAATCTCCCGTTAATGATTAAAAATTCCTTAAGTATTCAATATCTTCTCTCAAATAATATCAAAAATATCTTCAACTAACAATTCCATATCTCTATGTGAATTTAATTAATTGGAGATTCATTACATATTTTGAATTTTTTAAAAAATCACACTAGTCGCAGTAAAGCATCTCTACTTTCACTCAACTAATGGTTTTTAATTCTAGAACTAAAATAACAAATCACCTCTCAGTCTCATTGTAATTCAATTGATCAAACTATAATTTGTAAAAAATAGTAAGCATTAAGAATAAGAATTAAACACTCAATCATGGAAATATTAAAAATAAAATAACTTAGAAAATAAATTGTGTGTTAATTGCTACACTACATCACTGCTCTAGAAAATAAAATTTAGTTCATAATAAAATTGAAAAGAAAACAAATAAAACTTATGTCTTTCATCTGCATTGATTGATCAACATGAAGCTCTCACCTTTATCCTCAAACCTCCTCTTCATAAAGACTCCCAAAACCAAATTCTTCTATGCGGCAGCCCCCTTTTCCTTTTAGGTTTCTCTATTTTTTTTTTTTTTTCCCTAAAGAGCCTTTAAATAGGTCAAGGAATCCTATTCCCGTTTGGAGAAAATCCCAGATTTTTATGCTTCACTTAATCGACGATTTTGGCCCATTTAACGTCGGAATTAGGACTTTTGGTAAACTACAAAGTTGTAGCCCTTTAGGTTAATTTTCCAGCACAACTTGAATCATCTCAATTGGATATCTGAGCCAAAAGTTATGCGAAAAATACTAACTGATGTGCAAGCTGGAATTCTAATCTGAATTGGACTTGGATTTAATTGGCTTAGCCACACTTTGCATGTAAAGCCCTTGTAGATTTCTCTGAATCTTCTCATTCCTTCAAAGAAAAATGAATAGATAAATATAAATAAAAATCAAATCAAATCAAAAGAAATAAAGGAAAACTAACAATTTTAATAAATAAGAGGATAATAAAAATCATGTAAAAATTACACTTATCAAATTCCCCCAAACTTAAACTTTGCTAGTCCTCGAGCAAAGAAAGAAAGAAAAAAAAAAAAACAACTAAAACAAGTTTTGCTTCATAAATTTTAATTTTTTTTTCTCTTTTTTTTTTCTCTTGCCTCAAAGATCTGCATAAAGCTTATAATTCAAAGGAATCATTCCAAATTAATCAAGTCCAAAAGTTAATTCAAAACTCAACTCCATTGCATTATCATTCTCACTTCATCATTAGCTTCCTGGATAGTTTTATGCAAACAAGTAAATAAGCACAGATCTCTAAAAACTCCATAAGCTTGCTTTATAAATCACTCTCCACTAATATAAAACAAGATATTACCCAGGATCAATAGGTCTTTATTAGGCTTGTGATGTATGGATTTAGTGAGGGCTATAAAGAAAAGATAAGGTTCAAGCAAATAGAGCATTCTCACTTCTAAAATATAACTTGTTCTCAGTCCTTTGAATATCTCAAAATACCTCTCTTCATCAAATTTTTTTTTTCTTACTTCAAATTGTCACTTATCTTTTGACGTGAATGTAGACATTTGTGATGGGTGCACCCAGTTACTCAACAAGTCACAAACTTGAAGTGCTTTTGCATACTCATATTTCAAGATACAGTTTGACGTTAGAGTAACATTGGTAATGAATACCCCTAGTTACTAAGCAACTCAAAACATTGGAGTAAATGGAACTCTGTACAATTTTCTTCTTCTTCTTCTTCTTCTTCTTTTTTTTTTTTTTTTTTTTTTTTTTTCAAACAATCATATATCTTCTCTTTTCTTCAACCCAATGTAAGAATAGATTAGTTGGATAACTAGGGATAAAGATAATAAAGAGGTAAGCTTGAAAGGCTCAATCGATTCAAAGAATGCCTAAATCACTTCCCAAGTAATATTCTGTATAAGATTTCTCCATGAGAGTGATTCAACAAGTTCTAGAATAAGTAGAGATCATCAAAATTTACAAAATTCACATAAAATTTCTCTAGGTATGCACAATGATTAATGATCATATCAAATTAAACAAGATCAAGTAAAGAATTAACAACTGGACTTAAGCAATGAGAATGATTCCTAAAAATTATAAGAAAATTCAACCGTAATCTTATCATAGGCAATTTTTTTTTAATAAATAAAATAAATTCCCTTCCCCCAAACTTAAATTTCCCATTGTCCTCAATGGGAAAAAGGAAGAAAAACTAATTAAAAGAATGAGAAAGGAGAAGAGATGCTCCCTTGATTTTTAATTGAATATTTTTCCTTGAGGTGCAGCCGTGTACAAATTGAAGATTTCTTTGGTCTCTTTATTCCTACAAAATGAAAGGAGAAAAAAAAAAGATAAAGAAAAAAAATGAAAAATAAAAACATAAACATAAAAATAAAAAACTTAGGTTGCCTCCCAAGAGCGCTTTATTTAATGTCTGTAGCTAGCCGTTATCCTCCATTAAAATCCTGTGTGTGCGAATTGAAGGACTAATTCCTTTGATGTCAGAGATGGTCCAACCCAAAGCCATTTTGTATTCCCACAAGATTCTCAGCAACTTTTCCTCCATTACATCACTCAAAGAACTATTAATAATAACTGGCAAAGTAGAGTTTTGGCCTAGGAAAGCGTACCTTAAATTTGATGGAAGCGGTTTGAGCTCAAGTTTAGGAGGTTCCTCTGGTGGAGATGTTGGCTGACATGATTTTAGGTCTTCCACTTTTGGTTGCATTGAAGGAGGAAAGAGTGGTGTAGCCTCCAAATATCTTTCACACTCTTTAACCTCTTCATTATTGAATTTAACAGGTGTAGAGCGAGTAAGACATACCTCAAGTGGTAATTTTTGAAAATCAATTGCACAAGTCTCATCGGCCATGATCATGTCTCGGTCACTTATTTGAAAACAAGAATGTGTCTCGGAAGGAAATTCCATAGACTTAAATACATCAAAAGTGACCTTATCCTCTTCGACCCTCAAAACAAGTTTTCCTTGCTGGACATCAATTAATGTTCTCCCTGTCGCAAGGAAAGGTCGACCCAATATCAAAGGAATCTCCTTGTCCTCATCCATATCAAGGACAATGAAGTTAGCCGAGAAGATGAACTTGTCAACTTTTACTAATACGTTCTCAATGACTCCTCTTGGATATTTAATGGATCTATCCGCCAATTGTAAAGAGATAGTGGTCTACTTTATTTCTCCAAGACCCAATTTCCTAAAAACAGAGAGAGGCATTAGATTAATACTAGCCCCTAAATCACATAAAGCTCTATCAAAATAAGATTTTCCTATAGTGCAAGGGATAGTGAAACTCCCTGGATCTTTTAGCTTAGGTGGCAGCTTCTTTTGTAAGATTGCACTACTCTCCTCTGTCAGCATTACCGTTTCATGCTCCTCCAATTTCCGCTTCTTTGATATAATATCCTTCAAAAATTTAGCATATTTAGGCATTTGTTCCAAAGCTTCAATGAGAGGAATATTAATATGCGATTGCTTAAATATACTTAGAAATTTAGAAAACTGATCATCCACATTGTTTTTTCTTAATCTTTGCGGAAAAGGAATTGGTGGATCATAAATTGAAGGAGAATAAGTCTCAAAAGTAACTTCCCTGGATTTTTTGGATTTTGAAGCTCTTTCATTCTCCTTAGTCTTCTCAGCTTGCTCCACTTCTTTCATCTCTGAACCGGCTTCCTTCATCTTTGACTCCTCATTATCCATTGCTTCATCTTGTTTGGCATTTGTTACTTTTGGCTCCTCATATGTTTGCCCACTTCTCAATGATATTGCCTTTACATGTTCTTTCAGATTGGTGACAGTGCTGCTTGGCAAAGTAGCCCTCTCTGTGAGCATGCTTGAGAGCTGACCGATTTGCACCTCAAGATTACAGATTGAAGCTGAGTTGTTTTGGATTGCCACATCTGTCTTCTGCATGTACTGCATGAACATGTCCTCAAGTGCCGACTTCTTCTCTTGCTGTGGAAATTGCTGAGGTGATTTAGCCTGCCCTTGGTTATTGCTCCATGAGAAGTTGGGGTGATTCCTCCATCCAGGATTGTACGTGTTCGAGTATGGATTATTTTGACATTGAAAATTTGACACGTAATTTGTCTGTCCATAACTCGATTGGGCAAAAGGATTTCCCACTTGGCAATCGACACTTGAATGATTTCTTGTACAATGATCACGAACAACATTAGTTTGAATAGCATTAACATTCATTTTACCTAGTTGTTGAGACAAAGTTGCCATTCGTGCCGCCAATGAGGTAATAGAATCAAGTTCTAAAACTTTACCTGTTTTTCTTGGCATTGCTCTTTCTGTAGGCCATTGATAGTTGTTAGATGCCAATTCTTCTAGAAGTTCATAAGCTGCCTTATGAGTTTTACTCATTAAAGCTCCACCAGCTGCTGCATTAACCATAGACCTGTTTATAGCTCCTAGACCATTGTAGAATGTTTGCACTTGAAACCATGCTGGAAGGTCATGATGAGGACACCTTCGCAATAAATATTTATACCTCTCCCATGCTTCATATAATGATTCACCCTCAAATTGGATGAACGTGCTGATATCATTCCTTAGCTTTGTTGTCTTTGCAGGAGGGAAATATTTTGCTAAGAATTTTTATGCCAACTCTTCCCATGTAGTAATGATGCTAGGTGGCAAAGAATTCAGCCAAACTTTTGCTTTATCCCTAAGTGAGAAGGGAAAAAGCCTTAGTCGAATTGCATCATCTGTCACTCCGTTATGTTTAAAAGTATCACAAATTTCCAAGAAATTTGCAATATGGACATTAAGATCCTCTTGTGACAGCCCCCTGTACTGGACAGTCTGCTATATCATCTGAATGATGGCCAACTTGATCTCAAAATTATTGGCTTGTATGGCTGGCCTCCTTATGCTCGATGTAGCTCCATTTACCGAGGGCATAGCATAATCCCTTAACGCCTTTTGCTCTTGATCGGCCATATTAGATAGAGATGTGTTGGCCGTTTTCTTCTTTTCTTTCTTGAGCTGACGTAAGGTTCTTTCAATTTCAGGATCAAAGAGTGTATGCTCTAACAATTTAGATCGGGTCATGTACTTCTAATTCTTGAAAAGAAAGGAAACAAACTCAGATGCGCCTAATTAATTTTTTTTTGAATAAATAAAATAAAATCCAAAGTAGTAAATATCTAGCTAGTATCAATATCAATAACAAATAGTTAATCCTCGGCAACAGTGCCAAAAACTTATTCGCGTAAAATAATCTGCAAGTGCACAGAATCGTAACAAGTAGTAGAGTGTTTTTAGAAAACGAATGTTGAACCCACATGGATTAACTATGTTATTGAATACCAAAATTTACTAAATTAATTACTATTTGGAAAATAAAAAATAAATGGAATGTTCTACTATCTAAATTAAGTTAAACTATTGAATAAAAATAAATCTACAAATAAAAAGAATTAACAAAGCGTAAAAATCTAACAGTGAAAAAATATGATAAGAATGGATCTAGAGCAGTTGATTTCACCTAACAAATCCCACACAATTTATTCTTCCTAATTATTAAATTCTAATAATCTCCCGTTGATGATTAAAAATTCCTTAAGTATTCAATATCTTCTCTCGAATAATATCAAAAATATCTTCAACTAACAATTCCATATCTCTATGTGAATTTAATTAATTGGAGATTCATTACATACTTTGAATTTTTTGAAAAATCACACTAGTCATGGTAAAGGATTTCTACTTTCACTCAACTAATGGTGTTTAATTCTAGAACTAAAATAACAAATCACCTCTCGGTCTCATTGTAATTCAATTCATCAAACTATAATTCGTAAAAAATAGTAAGCATTAAGAATAAGAATTAAACACTCAATCATGGAAATATTAAAAATAAAATAACTCAGAAAATAAATTGTGTGTTCATTGCTAGACTATATCACTGCTCTAGAAATTAAAATTTAGTTCATAATAAAATTGAAAAGAAAACAAATAAAACTTATGTCTTTCATCTGCATTGGTTAATCAACATGAAGCTCTTGCCTTTATCCTCAGATCCTCCTCTTCATAAAGACTCCCAAAACCAAATTCTTCTATGCGACAGCCCTTTTTTTTTTTTTTTTTTTTTTTTTTTTTTTTTTTTTTTTTTTTTTTTTTTTCCTAAAGAGCCTTTAAATAGGTTAAGGAATACTATTCCCGTTTGGAGAAAATCCCAGATTTTTATGCTTCACTTAACCGACGATTTTGGCCCATTTAACGTCGGAATTAGGACTTTTGGTAAATTACAAAGTTGTAGCCCTTTAAGTTAACTTCCAGCCTAACTTTAATCATCTCAATTGGATATCTGAGCTGAAAGTTATGCCAAAAATACTAACTGATGTGCAAGTTGAAATCCTAATCTGAATTGGACTTGGATTTAATTGGCTTAGCCCCACTTTGCATGTAAAGTTGTTGTAGATTAATCTAAATCTTCTTATTCCTTCAAAGAACAAATGAATAGATAAATATAAATAAAAATCAAATCAAATCAAAAGAAATAAAGGAAAACTAACAATTTTAATAAATAAGAGGATAATAAAAATCATGTAAAAATTACACTTATCGTTAGCCTTGTTAACAATGCTTTGTATTCTGCCTTGTTATTCATTGTTGAGAATTGTAATCTAACTGCATATTTCAATGTTTCTCCTTTTGGAGATATGGGCACTACTCCTGTCCATCCCACTTTCTTTGTGGCAGACCCATCTGTTTAGACTATCCATGTTTCCATAGGAGGTTCTTCTTCCTTATAGGGGTAAGTGAATTCTACAATGAAGTCTAATAGCACTTGGGCTTTGATTACTGTTCTAGGCTGATATTTGATTTCAAATTGGGCTAGTTTAATTGCCTATTGAATGAGTCGTCTTGCTGCATTTATCTTGTTCATCGTCTTTCTTATTGGTTGGTTTATCATGACGACGATGGAGTGCGCTTGGAAGTAAGGACGGAGTTTCTTGGAAGCGACCAATAATGCGAAAGCTATCTTTTCCATCCTTGGGTAATTGGCCTCTGCTCCTTGGAATGCCTGGCTAGTATAGTAGACTGTCTTCTAAGCATTTTCTTCTTCTCTGATTAGTGCCGAACTTACTGCAGTGTTAGATATTGCTAAATAGAGGTACATCTTTTCTCTCATCATTGAGGGGCTAAGCAGTGGTGGCTTCGTCAAGTACTCTTTTAATTTGGCAAGGGCTTCTTTGCATTCGTTGGTCCATTGAAATGCCTTTTTTAATACCTTGAAGAACGGCATGCACTTGTCTGTTGCTCTAGAGACGAATCTATTTAGGGCTATGACCTTTCCTGTCAAGCTTTGAACCTTCTTCACTGATTTTGGTGATTTAACCTCGATTATTGCCTTTACTTTGTTTGGATTTTCCTCTATACCACATTAAGACACCATGAATCCCAAGAACTTTCTTGAAGCCACAACAAAAACACACTTTGTAGGGTTTAATTTCATATTGTACTTATGTAGTGTGCTGAAGGTTTCTTTTAGATCGTCCAAGTGGTTGGCTTCGTCCTTGCTTTTCACTAGCATATCGTTTACATATACTTCCACATTCCTTCCAATTTGGTTAGAGAACATACGATTCACCAATCTTTGGTATGTGGTTCTTGCGTTCTTCAATCCAAAGGGCATAATTTTGTAGCAGTACAACCCTTGGCTGGTGACAAATGTGGTCTTCTCTTGATTGTCTTCGTCCATAAGAATCTAGTTGTACCCAGAAAATGCATCCACGAAACTTAAGAGCTTATGTCCAGTAGTTGAGTCTACCAGTTGATCAATCCTCGGCAAGGGGAAGCTATTCTTCGGGCAAGCTTTGTTTAGGTCTGTGAAATCGACACACATTCTCCATTTTCCATTGCTCTTCTTTACCATTATCACGTTTGCTAGCCAATCTGGATAGAAGACTTCCCTGATGAAATCAGCCTTTAGTAACTTCTCTACTTCTTTAGTTATAGCTTTATTGTGCTTTAGTGCAAATATTCTCTGCTTTTGCTATATAGGTTTGCATTTTGGGTTGACGTTGAGACGATGCTATATGATCTTTCTATCAATTCTGAGCATATTCTCGTGCTTCCAGGCAAAAGCATCCTGCTTTGCCCTTAAGAAGGAAATCATCTTCTCTTTCTCTAAAGTTAGGAGGGTTGATCCTATCTTCAATACCTTCGTCGAATCCCTCAGGATGGTCTCAACTTCTTGTGGTGTTTTTAATGGTTTGGGGATGGGTTCTGGTTCATTGATCCCCCACGTGTGGTTCTCCCCAGATGTTAAGGCAACTTGGTAGCATTCTCTTGCCAGAACTTGGTCTCCTCTAATTTCTCCTACTCCATAGGCTGTTGGAAACTTCACCTTCAAGTAATATGTTGACGTCGTTACTTTTAGCCTATTGTGTGCAGGTCTTCCTATGGTAATGTTGTATGTTGAAGGGTAGTCAACTATGAGGAAATCAATTTCCTTGGTGACCTATGTTGGGTAAGTTCTTGCAATTACAGTTAGAGCGATGATGCCCCTAGGGACGATTCTATCCCCTATGAAGCTTACCAGAGGTGAGGTGAAAGGCTTGATCCTTTTCTTATCTAATTTCATTTGTTGAAACACAGGTAAGTAGATGATATTTGCTGAGCTTTCGTTGTTAATGAGCACTTGATGGATGTTAAATTCTTCTATTCTGAGCATGATTACCAGTGGATCGTCATGGAGTTGCTTGATGCTACAACTGTTTCTCTCTAAGAAAACAATATCAGGCTCATCATTCTTTAGCAACTTTATTGGAGGGAGCCACGAATGGACACTGTTTATTTCTCTCCCATGGGCTTTTTTTAGGGACTTTAGTGTTCTGCCTGCTATTAGTCCTCCTGAGATCATCTTTATCTCTCCTACAGGAGGTTTGCTATCTCCTGCTCCCTAATTTCTGTCCTGATTGTCCTTTCATTGGTATCTATAGGGCTTTGTTTTCTTGACATACTTCTATAACTTTCCTTGCTAGATCAAAGTCTCCACTTGATCTTTCAAATGCCTACACTCGTCTGTGCAATGCCCAAGGTCTTATGGAACCTGTAGTACTTGCTTTTGTCTCTTTTTTTTGCTGGAGTGCTGATTGGCTTCGGCCATTGCAGGGAGGGATCATCCCTTATTAGCATTAGGACTTGCTCAATTGTCATTATTAAAGGAGTAAAGTTAGTGAACTTTGACTTCTTATCCGAAAGTTCCTTCTTTTTTCCTATGGTCAGCCCAACACCTCATGTCTCTTTCTTTTTATTGTGATTACTGCTTGTTTCTTTGTCTCTCTTCCTTTTTCCTTTCATTTCTTTTGCAAGCACCGCATCTTTTGCATTCATGTACTTTTGAGCTCTTTGGAGTAGCTCTACGACTATTTTTGGTAGACTTTTAGTGATAGAAAAGAAGAAATTCCTGAGCAGCAACCCTGCTTGGAAAGTTGTTAGGATGACTTGATCTTCAATTTTGTCTACTTGTAGTAGCTCCTTATTGAATCAGGTAACATATTGTCTTAGTGATTCTCCTTCTGCCTGTTGAATGTTGAAAAGGTGACCAATTGGCTTCTTGTGTCTTTGCCCCCTAATGAAATACGAACAAAACCCTTGTTGAGTTGCTAAAAATCTGCAATAGTTTCTAGGGGTATCTTCCTGAACCATACTCTGGCTGCTCTTTTCAGTGTTGTTGGGAATGCCTTGTACATCACCTTGTCTAGGGTCATCTACAATAGCATCAATGTCTTGAACGATTTAATGTGATCTAAGGGATCCTTAGAACCATCATATGACTCCAATTGTGGGAGATGGAATTTTGGTGGGAATGGGTGGTTTAGTACTTCAGTAGTGAATGGTGTGTCTATCCTTCAAATCATCCCATCCAAATTCTCCCCACCTTTATCCTTCATGGCACTTTTTATCTCGTCCATCTCCTTCCTCATGTTGCGAAGCTCATTCTCCATTTTGGAGGAATCCTTTCTTGAGGTCTTGTCTTGTTTGTTGGCTTGAGAGTTTGATTTTTCCTCATTTTGGTTTTCACTTGTTCGCCGGCGTTTTGCGTTGGGATTCCATTGTCTTTCACAGTTCTTCATTCTATTGAGTCAGCTCTTCCACATTAGCTAGGAGGGCCTGGATTTGTTGTTGTTGCTCATCTTCTCGCTGTTGTGCGATTTTTGATTCCATCTTGTACTTCGAAGAACTCTTTTGTCATTGGGAAAGATGGCTTGAATGATTAGCGTTTCCCAAAGACGGCAGTAAACTAATGATACAAAAAATCAACAGTTGAGCTCCTTGTCGTAGTGGACAGACGAAGTTGTGATTGTGGTAATCTTTGTTGGAGGAAAACTTGTAAAATGAACTGGGTGGAAGAGTAACATGCCAGTGTGGCGTTAGCCAAACTGCCTCCGATGCTTAAGTCAGTAAGGGAGAAAGATTTTAGAGAGAAATAGACTGGAAAGTGATTTTCTTAGAGTATTTGTGTGTACCTTTCACTTTTGTTGATTTTTCTTTTATAGTTGTGTGCCTCATTAATGGGCAATGAAATACTGTATTTATGCTCAATGGTTAGTGTGTTACAAAATCTTTGTCTGAAGTTCACAGCTCATTCGTGACCGTTGCTCTGACCGTTACGCTTTGTCATCAATGAGTGTAATAGATGCGTAACATCGTCTCTTGGTTAATGACAGTTCCAGTTTAGTGACGATCGTAAATTTCTGACTCATCAATGTTGATTGATCAATCCCTTGGTTGGAATTAGCTACTGTAGCTTTGTGTGTGAACCAGTGACTTGAACAAAGGTTGATATTTTGGTGTTTTGACGAAGAACCTTAAGACTAACAAGAAGGTGGTTAAAGGATCATAAAGATGATGAGTGTAATTAATAAACCATGAGAAAAAGATTAGTTTTATACCAACCAAAGGGTTAGAAATCTTAATCAAGTACTCATAAAAACTTTTCTTACACTATTTGAAACTCACTAAGTATTTTGGAGTGGTTTTGGTAGATCTTCCGCTATTGGTGAAAAGTGAGATCGTTTTGGTGGTGGAAAGTGGCGGTATTTTTAGGGGTAGTGGAGGTAGGGTTTGGTGGGACGTTTAAGCAAGTTAATTGGCCAAACTGATTGACCAAAAATCCCACAAAAAGGATAAAAGATAAAATTTAGGCTTCTAATCAAAAGATGCATATGCATTCACATGGGTGTGTATGCATTCGTACACACACATACACATCTTTTGTAAGCCTCGTGGAAATTGGGCTTAAACAAATATTTTGGGCTTGAAAATAGATTTTGGCCTCCAACTTTTCACGCCTTATGTTTTTAAAGAATTGCAAGTCTATCCATAATTTCTCTTGTGCATAGAGACTCGCCTTTTTTGTTTTTTCATGGTGTGGGTGGGCTGCTTTGTATGGTTACAATTCATAGGTTGCATGTTTTTTTAAAACACTTATTGTTATTTTATCTAAAGAAATTGATAAGAACAAATAAATTGTTATTTTTATCTAAAAATTACAGCAATTTGGTGCAGCCATGGCTTCTAAACCCCAACTTTTATTATATAGTATAATATATATATATACACACACACAATAGAAAGATGACATTTGTTCACTTAATAAACCCACTTAAGTGATTGTATACAATCATTTTTAGTGAGTTATGTGCATTACACATGATAAGGACACATGTCATCTTCCTATTGTTGGCTACAATCAAGTTTATATCTAAATTTTGTCATGTATATATAAGAATGTGTGGTCGATTATGATTAGTAAAGTATAAAGTTTAACACTCATAATGGGGCATAAGATTTTTATTTAATTGTAGCCTAATTCATGTCTCAGAGTGTTATTCCTTTATTCCTTAATGGCTTATACGCATAGAAATTTGATGCATGCCGTATACAAAATGAATTGATTAAAAAAAAAAAAAATTAAAGGACAAAGTTTAATTACAAAATTGGTTATAGCTTAAGACTACAATCTTACTCAATAAAATAAATATTACTACATATTTTGAAAATCTAACCATTGAATTACATGATCTTTATGCTTTTAATACACATGACAAATTTTGTGTCATTCGGATATTATTTACTATATGATCTATAAACTTATATTTTATGCATACTTTTAAACTACAAAAACTTGCAATTTAAACAATTTATTGATGATATAACTATTGATCTTTAATTTTTTGGAAATTTTGCAAGCATGGAGGATATAAGAAGAAGATGTAAGATTGTAGTTTTAGGTTATAGCTAATTTTGTAGCTAAATTTTGTTCAAAATTAAATTAATTTATTATTGGAAATCATAAAGTTCGAGGGAATGTGTAGAATAGCTGTGCAAAGGATTTGTATATAGTTAGTTAGGCAACGCTTGAAATTATAAGGGAAAGTAGATATCTCGTGTTTTAGAAACTTGAGATCCATATTTGAAAATGCCACATAGATCTCGAGTTTTAGAAACTCGAGTTCTATGCAATTTTTTTTTTAGTTTTATTGCCCCTATAGTGGCGTTTTTAAGCCCTATACTGACGTTTTAAAGCCCTATGACGGTGTTTTTCTGCTAATTTTTTTATAACTTCATCTTTAAGCCTTATAGTGACATTTTTAAGTCCTATAGCGGCGTTTTCCGAACTCGAGTCTTTAAAACTCGATTTTCACGTGGATTTTTTTTTCACAAATCAAGACTTAAAAACTTGATTTTTAGCTTGGAACTCGAGTTTTAGACACTCGAGATGCTAGTTTTCAACATTCTTTTGTGATGTGATAACTAACTAAATTTTTTAATATTTATTGTTATTTAGAAAAAAAATTCCATAAAGTTCATGACAACGCATATAGTAGTTGGCAATGGAACTAGTGGGCTTAGTTGTACAACTTGTTTACTTTCAGCTAGTCCACTCATCTTCTGAATTTAGAAATGATGCTGGTGTATTTAGATCCATATTAGGATTGAATCTTCAAGCTTGGCTTCATGTCTAGAACTTAGCAAGTCCCACCCCACCACCACCACCACTTCCATCAACCTCATTGTCACATGCATTCATTTCTTTATGGCCTATTTAGATTGAGGGGGAGTAAGGGAAAGTAGAGTAAATTTGGCCTAAAATTTGTCTATTTTTAGCTAATTCTACTATACTCCCCATCCTTCCCCCCGATTTTAAACAGACCCTTAGTTTAGTGGTTGTTAAAATTTAACACATCCGATTCCAAAAGGTCATTAACATCCAAATCTTTCAGAAATTATTCTCCTTCTAAGTTGAAAGAATTGGGCATTCACTATCCCCACGAGTAACTATATTTTTATTAACAATTTGATTATTATCAAGTTGCCATGGGATAATAACCTGTGCACCGTACTGCTTTGGATCGAATCACTTGGTGAGCTATTGGTTTTATTTCTAGATTGGACTCCAAAGATGAGTTTCTGGCCTTTTCCATCTGGTCATCACCTTTCACCTTCTTGCCCAAGTGAGTGTTCCAGTAATTTTTTATATCATTGTCTGTTCTTCCCGGCAATCTCCTACTAATAAGTGACCACCTGCAAATCCCATAACATGACATGTAATTTGTAAACACATTAACTAACCAGTAACCACTTTTACATATTCAAACTTGTTCAGGACAACTAACTCTCAAGTTCTTGAAAGGAGACTGTGATACATATTTAAATTATTTTAACCCAAAGCTTAATTCAATAGATTTGAATCTAATAATATTTTCTTAATTACTCACCTACCAGATATATTAGATCCCATCATAGTCATCTATTAGATTAGACTTAGCATTGGCAGAGCTAAAATTTTTAGCTTTTAGCAACTCAAAAAACTATTTTATTTATTTTAACACCTCACTTTATAATTTACCCAACATCTATAGTTCTATTTTTTTACTACTTTATTTAAATATTATTTCTTTATATTTCTTTTATTATTTCTTTCTCTTTATTACTTTATCAATGTCGCCTACCTTTTTTACTTTCTTGTCCGTGCAGTATCTTGATCCCAGTTGTCTGAGTTGAGAAAAAAATAGGAAAAAAAATATTGTTTTTATTTTTTATTTTTTAATAACTTGGAGCTACAATGAGCTGCCAAAGATGGCAGCTCACTATAGCTCATTGACAAATTTTTTTACCTATACCACTGTCAATGTGGCCTACCTTTTAGTATTTTGGAGGTATAATAGCTATATAACTATCATACCACCATCAATGCTAATGCTCATCCATATCGGTAGAGCTAAAAATTTTAACATTTAATATTTCAAAAAATTACTTTATCTATTAGAACACATAATTTTAAAGTACATCCTATGTCTATGGTCTTATTTTTACCATCAGTCAAACACTATTCATTTTTTAAAATTAATTTCTTTCTCACTTGCTCTCTCTTCCACTTTGCCACAAAACCCAACTAAGTGGTAAAATAATATATATATATATATATATATAGTGATGCTCAAGAGAGTGAAATTAACACCTTGTCAAGTTCATGCATGCACTTATACCACAAAACACATGTTAGGACAAAATATATCTCACCCCCAAAAATTTGTACCATACTACTGTTTCTAAATGATATATTAACAAATTATTCTTGTTGCTACTACCCGTAAGAGCATTAGTATCCGATTTCTCAAATGCGCTATGTTGGTATATTTTAGTATCAAAGTCGCAAAATGACCCATTATCCTGTCTTGTAATTGTAAAAAATTTACAACTGAGTTATAGTGCCATTATAAATTTATGATCGTACAGTAGTTCAATTGTAAAAAAAAAAAAAAAAATCATTTTAATTTCTTCTCTCTCTTTCTCCCTGACTCACTTCTCTCTCTCTCTCTCTCTCTCTCTCTTACACTCATTCTTCTATTTTCTTCTACTTTTCTATTTTCTCTTCATTTCTCCCTCTTCTATGTTTGTTGTCGTGGTGGGTTTGTTGCCATGAGTAATAGGTTTGCTAATCGGTGTGGTGGTGTGGTTGTCAATGAGATCAAAATGATGGGTTTCTATATTAGTGTGGTTATTGGGATGGTGGCGTGGTTGTCGGCGAGATCGGTGATCACCTTTTTTTTTTTTTTTTTTTTTTTTTTGTGTGGTTCTTGCAGTGGGTTTCTCTTTGTGGTTGTTGGCATGGGTTTCTCTTAGTGATTCTTGAGGTGGTTGCTTTTTTGTGGTTTTTTTTAAAAGAAACTTTTATGGTTGTTGTTGGTAGTGGTAGGAATGGCAACGGGTTGGGTTCGGGCTGGGTTTTTGGATATCCGGACCTGACCCGTGGGTCTTCTCTAATACCCGAACCCGGCCTGTTTAATAAACGGGTCTTTTTTTTTAGCCCTAAACCCGGCCTGTCGGGTATCCGTGGGCCCTGCGGGCCCCGTCCAGCTCCTTCTGAGCCTATTCCATGGCAGTCCAATCCAACCCAATCTTATTTAAAAATAAAAAAAACCTAAATACAATCACAAACACAAATCAATCATCATTGTTATCAGTTAAATTCTCATTCCTCAAACTCCATTTATCATTTATGGAAGAAACAAAACTCTGATTTTTACATTTATGGACAGATTTTTACATCAACACAACATTCACTCCGATTTTTATGTATTTAATTCTCAAACAAATACCCAAAAACAATAACTATTGAAAGAAGAACAAAACCCCATTTATCATTTATGGACAGATTTTTACATATTAAATCCTCAAACAAATACCCAAAAACAAAAACTACAAAGAGAGGAAATGATTCAAATGAACCCAAAAAAAAAAAAAAAAAAGAACTCAGACCACTAAATCTCTCTCTAATCTAACAATCACGGCCTCTCAGTGATAAGAACGGCAACCATTCTCTTTGATCTAACAATCACGGCCTCTCTGTAACAAGAACGGCAACGATTCTCTCTGATCTAACAATCACAGCCTCTTCTGTGACAAGAACGGCAACCACCGCGAGATTCTACAAGTTCTCCTTTCAGAGACAAAACCAACGACTTTGTTCAACAAGTCACATGAGAGATGGAAGAAAATCCATGGAGAATTGAGGGTGAGATGTGATTTGTGACTTTGAGAGTCTTGGTGGAGTTGATTAAAGACTCTGAGCCAGTGAGGGAGGCGGCTGAGTTGAGAAAGGAAGGAGAGAAATGAGTTTTAGGTTAGGGTTGTGATATATATATATATATATATATAGGTAGGTAGGTTTTTTTGTAATTTTATATATAAGATAACCGGGTCGGGTCGGGTTTGGATTTAGGCCGGGTTTTTGCTAAAACCCTGACCTGACCCGGACCTGTTTCGGGTTTTTTTTTTTAAACCCAAACCCGACCCTATTTTTTATCGGACCGGGTAAAATCCGACCCATTAGGGTCGGATCGGGCCGGGTACTCGTGGGTTGGGCTTAAATTGCCATCCCTAGGTAGTGGGTTTGGTGGTTTTTTAATGGGCTTTGGTGGTTGGCCGGTGCTGTGGTGGGTTTCCTTGGTGGGGGCTGGGTTTTTTTCCTTGGTGCCGTAGTGGGTTTGCTTGGTGATTGTGGTAGTGGGTTTTCTTGGTGGTGGCTTAGTTTTTTTAATTATTTTTTATGAAGAGGAAGGGAGGCAGAAAGAAAGAGGAGAGAGGAGAGGAAAAGAGAGAAAGAGGTGGTGAAATTAATATTTTAATGAATAGATGAGATAAATGAGAAATAGGATATTGGGTGTATTGTAAAATGATATTGGATAATAGATAAAGTAGTTTTTGAGATGGTAAATGGAATATTTTGTAGAAAGTGGATGTGAATGCTCTAAGGGATCAGCTAGAAACTCCACTTTATTTTTGGAAGTGCTCGGGGGAGGTACTAACTTGCCTAAAAGTATGTGGTATAAGAGCAGTAAGAGCCATAATTTTCAAACTTTGCCAAACTAGTTTTCAAAAGTCCAAAAAAAAAAAAAAAAAAAAAAAAAAAACAAAACATAAAAAAAAAAAAGCAAAAAAAAAAAAAAAAAAAAAAACAAAATTGTACTAAAACATTGTTACGACCTCGATGGTTCCTAATAGAGGTGGATGGAAATTGTATGGTTTTGACTAAATTTGACATAGCCAACCTCCAAACTATTATTAAGAGAGAGACATAAAGAGATTAAGAGAGAGAAAATCACTAAACAACAATTTTGTTTATTCATTTAATGCTTTGTTGTGAAGTACAATTATTTATTTATGGGAAGCTATTTTCTAATCTAATTGTCTCACATGGTTTAAGATAAATGACTAATAAATCTCTCATGCACACTTACTGCTAACATGTGTTTATAAGAAATACACATGATAATTATGATTAGTCTGCAAGACTACTAACAAACTCACTCTTACTTCTCCAGTTATAACTAACTATCAACTAAGTTGTACCTAATTTAATTTAACCTTTGGGATCTCATTCATCTAAGCTATATGGCAATGGGTGTGAATTAAAAAGAATTTGACTTGATTTGAGGTAACCACTTTCCAAAGAATTAAGATAAGAAAGAGATAGAAAGATTAAGAGAAAGAGAAATACACTAAGAAACAATTTGGTTTATTCATTCAATGCTTAATTGTGAACTACAATCATATATATAAATACACACACGCGCGCACGCGCGCACGCACACACAAAGCCAAAGTTGAGAGAAAATCCAATTAGATTCAAATTTGGATTTCAATTGAGCTCTAATTTTGTGACGTGTCAATTCAATTTCTTAATTTTGGTGAAGACATTTAATACTCATTTCAAAAATTGAAAAGTTGTTTTTTTTTTTTTTTTTTTTTTACAAAGGAAAGAACTCTGCTACAAGATCAAGTCCAATGGGGAATTGGAGAAAAGGTTCAACCATAGGTTGGTATTTTGGGAAATGCTAGGATAGTGGTAAGATTTCTCATACTTATAACTACTTGATTATTGATTAGTGGATTTTTGAGATTAGTGACCTTAAATTCACATGGTGGGGGTTTTTTCCTTGTGAGAAGTTTTCCCCATTTGTTAGTAAATCACTGTGTTAATTTATTTTTCACTGCATTTAGTTTATTTGGTGATTTGTTGATGCCTCCACGATTTGCATATAATTAATTTGACCTAATTAATCAACTTGGGTAATTGAATTAATTAACCGGGGTCAATTTATTTTAACCCAACAGATTTCTTTGGAATTTGCTGAGAAGTTTAGAAGGAGAGCATCCAAGGAAATGGGAGTTTGTTTCTAATCTTGATTGATCTGTCTGCCTACATTGGTGAGTTTATAACTTTGGGACTGATTTCCCTTTTACTGTTATATGCAAAGGAATCTTACATGTTCATTTTTGGATTTGAAATCCATGACTAAATCAATGGCTCTCAATTCAGGCTCAGTATCTCATGTCGTGAATCCTAGCCAAATGTTTAATTATTTGTGCATTATGTTTGTTGAAGGTTGCTCGATTGCTTGGTTTATATGAAGCAGTAGTTCAACCCAAAAGAGCAATTTAGGTATGCATACCTATCCGAATGTAATAACATTTAAGGGGATGTTGTGGTTTTTAAATTTTACTATACATATAGCATTTAACAGTCGATCTATCTGATTATGCTATTATCGACATTCTGTCTTTTTGAACAATGATTAAATGCATAGTATCAATTGGATTAGTTTTCTATTTATAAAAATCTCTCTGACTTAGTTCTGAATGAAGTTGTAAGTCAAATACATGCAAAAGTACTTGCAAGCTAGGTTAAATACAAATTGTTTATGAGCTTTATCTAGAAGAAAGTTCTGTTGCTAAACTCTAGTTGATGCTTAAGTGATTTAATCCTTGTTCTTTGCTGGTGTAGTTTGGTTCAAGTGTCTGCTGGAAGTGCAGAAGTGCAGTAATTCAATTGGTATCAAACTTGACTTGATACTGCCCTTGGATTAATTAATTGCATATGTTCCTCTCTTTCTTTGTAGAGCAAGACTTAGGTACAGTACTTAGGTGCGGTTCCTTAGATTCCCCTCTTAAGATTCTGCCATGTAGATTTTTTCTCATTGGATGAAAGTGTATTTTTTAGTTAAGTAATCATATGATTGAATCTTAAAAGGGGAACTTAAAGAATAGCACTCAAGGTACTATACCTAAGTTTTGTTCTTTTTTGTAACTAGAATTTAAATGATTTTGTTGTATGAATTGGGATTTGAGAAGATTAGTCTTTTTAATTGAGTGAATGAATGCTATAAGGTTTGGGAGGGGACATCCTAAGTTTAAAGCCTTTGATATGAACTTGGCTTTTGTGTTTGTGACTTTGTGATTTTGTGTTTGTGGACCTTATTGACTCGTTAGATTTGTATAATAGAATAATATGTCTAACTATGATGCATATTTTCCTTTATGTGTTTTTTCTTTTTATTTTTTTGTTTTTTTTGGGGAAACCATAATACTTTTTTGTGTTTCTTTTTTTTGCATTTTTTTTTTTTTTTTTTTTTTTTCTGAAAGAAACAGTAATACTTATTAGAATACACAGACACGAAAGTAGTATATAGAGCACGAAATAATTGTGTCATAAATATTGAGATCTGGTCAAGTTTCCAAAAAGAGATTTGGTGATTTGGTCAAGTTTTCAAATTGAAAAATTTAAATTACATTTCCTAAATGAGTTGGGTCCTTATCATTAATGAATTTAATGCTAAAATATTTTCTCTTAAAAGTTAAATTTGAAGTTGAATAAAATTTGGCAAGTGATAATGGTGTCATAAATATTGAGATTTGGTCAAGTTTTCACTTTGGAAAGATTTTTTGATTTGGTCAAGTTTTCAAATTGGAAACAGATTTGGTATCAATGCCAATGTTATAGAAAATAACTCAAAAAAAAAAAAAAAAAAAACAATAGACCCAAAAATGGCAAAATACCCAACAGCCAAAAAAAAAAAAAAAAAAAAAAAACCCAACCTGAAAATTTCAGCAACCTTTCGGGCGGGTCAAAAATCCATTCGGGTAGGTGTGTGTTTTATTGGGCCGGGTTGCGGGTGACTCCAAACCCGACCCGACCTGACCCTCTTTTTGCTCACCCCTACAATTAGCTAGAATGTAAAGCTGTTAAGTTGATTTTTGGTAGCTAGAGTTCAAGTCCAATTAGCTAGAATCCTATTGGTTATTCCTAGATGACTTAGGTTATAATATACGAGAATTAGAATAGGGAAAAAACTCAGCGTGTATTTGGGGTTTGACTTATATGAGAAATTTTCCTTCATATTTCCATATCTATTAGTAAAAGTTGGGTTTGGCTTACCTTCAGTATTTTTTTTTTGAAGTCTCTTTTTCTTTTAATGAGAGACTGCTACATCATCCACTGACTAAAAAAAAGGTGGGGATTAAAATCCATTACCACTTGTCATTGTGTATTTAAAACAAAAAGACATGTCTAGTTAAAAAAGTATTGGAGGTAAACCAAACTCATAAAAGTTTTTCCTCATTACCACATGTGAACGTAGGCCTAGAGCTAACTCCTTTGTCAATCACTTCTAATATTTTCTAACCTAAGCCTAAGGCCCCCGCTATAAAAATATCTCTACCCTTTCATAAAAAAGGTTCCACCCTATATTATAAAAATTCCCAAATTTTATGTTTAATATTAAAAAAAAAAAATAGTTGTGCATTATTTTTCACATGAGTAATGCTAGGGTGATTTCAAATTTTACTTTGTAAAACTTGCAAACTAATATGGTACCAATTACAAAAAAAAGAAAAAGTAATGCAAACATTCATTAATTAGCTGGTTGAATTCATAATCACATTCATTTATACATTAATTAGTAAACATTTTGTAGTAAAATTTGTGATAGCTTTCACATTTTATTTTTCTCATCTCCATCAAGGCCTCCAAAATACTAGACCAATATAAACCTAATCTAATCCTATACTGTTTGGGGGAAAAATGTTGTAAATTTGTTAGTTCATCAATGATGATTAATTTTCTCTAATAGCTTGAGACTTTAATTTTTATAAACAAATCTCCTTCATAGTAAATTGTCAACATTAGTGACTTAATCTTCCACATCAACCAATCTTTACCTTCTTAATACTAAAATATAAAATTAAAAATTAGATTACACCTTTACTAAATCATGCATCTCCTTATATCTAAGATAAAATAAAGTTCTTTAAAATTTCTTTTTTGGGTTAAATTTTATGCTTGAACTATAATATTTAATTCTCTATATTTAACCTTTGTTTAGTTAGTACGAATTCATCAAATTATATATTTCATTCATCAAATTAATCTTGAATTAATTAGTATTAAATAAATTTATTTAATTTATATTTAAATATAATAAAAAATTATTTAAATTTATCATTTTAAATATCAAATTATATCGAGCCAACTATGGAGAAGAAGATTTTCCATACCTGTTACCAAGAAGCTTATGTAGTTTGATAATGAGATATTCTTCATCCTCATAAAAGTTGCCTCTCTTGATATCTGGCATTAGATAATTCAGATTTGTATGTGATTAATATTAACCGATTATTATCTATACTATCAATAAGATGATTCCTCTCTTTGGACTAGACTTTTATGTGGTTTAGAAATATCCCTAAACCTTACATTTAGTAAGGAAAAAACTTGAGAACAACTCGGTAAAAATATATTTTTAACTCCACTTAAAATGCCTACAAAATAAGATACTCTTCTACTAATCCATGTCTTCTTTTAGGTTCATATTTTTATGTAATTGGCATATCCTATGACAAAACGCATTTTACTTGTATTTAGGTAAATCTAAGTAGGTTCAAGATGATCATTACAAGTGATTACATTGAAGACATGAAGATTACTCAAGAACTGCTCAAGAAAAGCTGAATCTATAGGTCTTGATACCTCCTCGATACTTGTCTCGATACCTCTTGATCTATTGAGCTTACGAGATTTCTGATATAGTTTGCAACGTTTTAATTCTATTGGCTATTTGTTTATGGGTTTGTATAATCTTAATAGGGTTAGGAAAGCCCAAGGTTTGTGTAAACCTAATTGGAACAAGAGAGTTCATTAAAAATGCCTATTAAGCTCCTATTTAAATAAGGAGGTGGAGAAAGAAAACCCAAACCCTAGAAAGCTTCATAAGGTTTTCTTTTTGAAACCCTAGCCTCTTCCTACAAAAGATAGAGATATTGTTGCATTTCTTGTACGCCCTTAGGTTTTGTAACCAAGCAAAGTTTCTAGCACCGACATTGAAGATCTTATTGGTGTTTCTATGTGAAACTGTTGCAAATTTACTACAACAAATCAAAGGGTTGCTATGGAGTTAGTCATGTATTAGGATCTGTGCAAAGAAGTTAGTCACAGATTGGAGGTTTGTGCAGAAAGGAAAGAAGTCTCTACAATATCAAGTCCAATTAGGGATTGGAGCAAAGGTTCTAGGTTGGTCTTTTGGGATAGGCTTCGTAGTGGTAAGATTCCTCATACTTGTAACTGTTTGTTCTTGATCAGTGAATTATTGGGAGTAGTGACCTGAAATTAATCCAGTGAAGTTTTTGCCTTGTGAGAGGTTTTCCTATTCGCCAACAAATCATCGTGTTATTTATTTTCTGCTGCATATTAATTTATTTGGTGATTTATTGGTGTCTCCACAATTTGCATGTAATTTGACCTAATTAATCAATTTGGGTAATTGAATTAATTAACTGGGGTCAATCTATTTTAACCCAACATCTTCAAAACAAACTTATCTAATTTTTTTTTTAAGGGAAATTATGACACTAGACCAAGAAAAAAAAGCCTCATCACACGTGCTTTGCACGTGTGACAAGGCTAGTAGTTTTTATGTTTTTGTTTTCCTTTTGGACCTACCTACGACCAAGTTACACCATAATAATTTATATTATCAAAATTAAGTAAAAAATATTTAATATTATTAATCTTAGTACATATTTGTTTTGTTGGATAGACACTTTTTGTTATACACATATTAGTTTAAAAATAATAATTGATTTATGTCTTGAAGTGTGTTTATAAGTTTTTTTTTTTATTGTTTTTTTATACTACTATATAGAAAATAATATATATATATATATATATATATATATAAAATTTATTCATCGTTGTTTTAATTTAGCTCCGAAAGATAAACTCCTAGTTACTAGATAATTATATCGTAGCCTAATCTTACTTACAACCTTACACCCCATTGGTTACTAAGGAAAATCAGCCGTATGCTTTATACTAAGTGAAATGGTGAAATAATAAGCCGTATGCCTTATACAACATGAAATGGTTAAAAATATATACATACAATTAAGGGAGTTAATACTGTATCGGAGACTATTTGGGTTTGATCAGAAGAATAATATATTTCAATACCGATTAATATCGGTGTGCCGTTTTAGGTTTACCACTAATTTAATATACATATACATATATATTTATTTATTTATATATTCATTTGTCAAAATTTATATAATTTATTAAAAAATTCAAAATTATTAATCCTTATCATAATATGTTAATATCTTGTTAAAATTTCAACTAGGGAATAATAATAGCAGAGAATTGATGTCCTTGTTCCTACTTCTTACATGATGATAATAATAATAATAATAATAATACTCCTAATAATAATAATATCACAGCAATTTTGACAGAAAACCTGGGGTACCCAAAAAGAAAAAAGCCTTTTTCACTTAAAATTTAAAATGCCATTTGAAACTTCCTTGTATTTTTTTAAAAAAAAAATCAAATTTGAATTGTCAAAGTTTGCTAGCAATTTAGTGCATTCACATGGAGCGTCAGGCAAGCATACTACCACAAGTTACGAAAAAAAAAAACTGTCCTTTACCTTCACTTTTTTACTATTAAAAGTCACAACTAACAAAGTCTTAGCGGGAGTCTGGATGTTGTGGAAACGATTTTTTTTTTAGTGCGTTTAGCATGTATTTATGGGTCATGTATATTATTTACGAGACTTATAATTACATAATTTAATAAATTTTAGGTTTCACGGTACTATTTATACATTTAAAAATTATTTTACTATAATATTTTTAGTTTTTAGTTTTTAGTAATAAGTTGTATCTAAACATACCTTTAGAAATAAAAATTTAAAAAGTAAGAGAGGTAGACGGATGGACAGTTGGGCGTGAAGAAGAAGAAGAAGAGGAAGAAGAATATCTGGTCACTTTTGGATGACGATGATATGGGTTAGATGATATTTTTTTTATTATTAGTTTCTATTTTTCTAGTTTTTATTTTACCGGCAGGTATTCTTTTTCTAGCCGACATCAGATTTTTTTCCCACTACTCATACATCTCACACATGAAGCAATTGTTGAAAATTTTCAACCAAGATCCACATACCAAAAAAGTAAATGAATTAAAACATCCAGAGAACAAAAGGGGGTGAAAACTAAAACCAATTTACCAAACTCTCAAATATCACTAGTAGATATTTATTTAAAAAAAATAGTAGGTAGACATAACACAACTGATGAGAAACTCGCCATGAGAATGAGAGGAAGAAGCCACAAGTTCCTACAATGTCAAGAATAGTTGCGTTTGTGTGAGGAAGGTGAATTACACCTCTTCATTTGCAAACACACACGCATATTTGGGTAACAATGCCACTAACACAATGTATAGGGCATATATGTGAGAGTGGGTGTGTATATATATATATATATATTTATTTGGTATATGAGAGTATTAATGTATTGGGTTTTAATGGGTCAAACCAATGCATTTGCAACCAAAAAAAGTCTAATATTAACGTGTGGAGAGCATTATCCATTATTGGGTTCAACGGATGCCAAGCAAAATACACTCCAACTATTCATGATTTAATTAGATGCACATAGATGACTATAGATAATGGGCTTAGTTATGCATCTCGTTTACTTTCAGCTTTTCCATGTATCTTCTAAATCCAGAAAAGATGCCAATGTGTTAAGATCCATAGCTTCATTTGGCTGAAAAGGATTAGTAGCCCTCCAATTCTTAGGCTTCCCTTCATCCATTAAATCTTTAAGCTTGGCATCGCATCTAGAAACTTGCAAATCCAACACAATGTCATGTACATTGATTTCATTGGTTTGGTGGCCATTTGAATTTTGCACATCCGATCTCAAAAGGTAATTTGTATCCAAATCTATTAGGCAGTCAGAGATATTATTCCCCGGTTGAACTGAAGGAAATTGGTTTTCTCTATTCCCGTAAGGAACTATATTTTCATTGAACAATGTTTGATTATTATTTGGTTGCCATGGGAGAATAACCTTTGTGCACCGCACTGCTTTTGGTCGAATCACAGGGTGAGCAACCGGCTTTATTCTTGGATTGGAGTCTGATGTCAAATTTTTTAACCTTTTACTTAAAATGGTGTTCCAGTAATTCTTTATCTCATTGTCAGTTCGTCCTGGTAATCTCCGAGCAATGAGTGACCAACTGCGCCCAAAGGAAAAAAAGACCATATAATCTATATGTGAGTATTCTTGTAGTTTAACTGATTAACACTTTATGATGTTTCTAATGAAAACATTCGGGATTCAAATTTCTCATGCGCCTTTATAACTAATAAAAAAAATAAAAAAAGAATTATTGCATGGAAAATGAGTTTCTTTTACTTGTTTATGATTTGCACATATGTGGATTTTATAAATTTTTCTCAAAATTAAATATACTGTTACTTATGTTGATCTTTTATTTGATACTTGTTAAACTTATCACTATATATTTACAAATTTGCAATTAGTTAATAGCAATGTGTAAGGTGTTGTTTATCATTTCTTCATAAAATCAATATAATAAAAAAATCATAAAATTATTATAATAAAAAAAGCTGTTGTTTATCATATTAAAATAATAATAATAATAATAATAATATATTTAGTTTTATTTTTAATCTAAAATACATTTTGGTTTACTCAGAAGAAGTTAATAAAAACTTTATACAATATTTTATATGAAGATCACTGTTAGGCATATAACTTTTTGAACAATATAGTTAACTTATCATCACATAAAGTTGTGGAAAAAATTATATCTCTAATATTAAATAAAATTATTTAATTTATATATATTTTTATGAATAATTTACTTATTTATATTCAAATACAAAAACCATTATTTAAATCTATCGCCTCAAATCTCAAATTATATTGAACTGGCTCCGGAGGAGAAGAAGTAGATTTCCCATACCTGTTACCAAGAAGCTTATGTAGTTTGATAATGAGATCTTCTTCATCCTCAGAAAAGTTGCCTCTCTTGATATCTGGCCTTAGATAATTCAACCAACGAAGTCGGCAACTCTTTCCACATCGCCTCAGCCCTACAAAATGAGAAGTGTCAGTGTGAATATATAATCGACAAAAGAGAACCACTTTATGAGAAGAGAGAATATATAGTGCATATTGTTAGAAGTTAGAACCAGCTCTTTGAGGCAGGTCTTTCCATTTCCCTTCGCCATGGATTTCAATGTAGTTTTTAAGGATGTCATCTTCCCATGCACACCATGCTCCTCTGATTACACCTTTTGCACAGCATGGCCTCCTTCCCATTTCTGCTCTCTCACAACAACTTTTCGCTTTCTCTTTTTAGATTTTGCTCACACTATTTTAGAGTGAGTTCCAAACCTTCTTATACAAATGTGCCGCATAAAGCATGGCCTATCTGAAATTATTATTATTATTATATTCATGGCTGTAGCATGTTTTATGCATTTAGCAACAAGGACAAAAACTACCTAATATTCAACTTTTTGCTCTTTTTAGATTTTGCTCACACTACTCAACAGTGAGTTCCAAACCTTCTTATTATAGAAATGTGCCACATAAAGCATGCCTATCTGAAATTATTATAATTATTATTATTATTATATTCATGGGTGCAGCATGTTTACCGCGTTTCGCAACAAGGACAAAAGTTATCTAAAAGCCCGTTTGGATTGAACTTATTTTGCTGAAACTAAAAACTAAAAACTAAAAATATTGTAGCAAAATAATTTTTAAATGTGTGAATAGTGTCGTGAGACCTATTTTTAATGAAAAAGTTATTAAAAAGTAAAGTTTATGAGTCTCATAAACAGTACTAGAGTGCACTATTCGTGAAAAACTTGATCAACAACTACGGCTAGGAAAAAAAAAAAACTAAAAACTAAAAACGCGCAAAGAAGCAAAACATGGCGGTGGACGTCAATACAAACCCACACCTAATATTCAACTTTTTGCTCTTTTTAGATTTTGCCCACGCTACTCAACAGTGAGTTCCAAACCTTCTTATTATAGAAATGTGCCACATAAAGCATGGCCTATCTGAAATTATTATTATTATTATTATTATTATTATATTCATGGCTGAAGCATGTTTTCGCGTTTAGCAACAAGGACAAAAACTACCTAATATTCAACCTTTTGCTCTTTTTAGATTTTGCTCACACTACTCAACAGTGAGTTCCAAACCTTCTTATTATAGAAATGTGCCACATAAAGCATGGCCTATCTGAAATTATTATTATTATTATGGCTGAAGCATGTTTTCCGTGTATAGCAACAAGGACAATAACTACCTAATGTTCTCTCAAAAAAAAAAAAAAAAAAAAAAGACCACCTACTTTTGAGGATATATTGATATATTTTTTTTAAATGAATGGACTGTAGATATTGATTATTTATGATTATTAATTAGGAAGTATGGACACTTCATTTAAGGTGTTGTACCCGTGTTGGATATGTGCCGGACACTTCTGCATACATGTCCTGGTTGAGTTCTTTTAAAATTATATAATTAAAAAAAAAAAAAACAAGACACAACTGGGACACAATAACAAAAAGAATTGAATAACCTTTCATAAAACAAAGATAACTATCGTGCTCTAAATAATAATATTGCATTTGAAAATTAATAATTATCTTTATCCTTGATTTGTATTCTAATTTCTTAAAATCTTTAATAGTAATAGATTTGCTTTATTATCCATTATTACTCTTGACTTGATAAAAAAATGATTAATAATACATAGAAATAAAAAAATTTATTATTTTTCTTAAACTGATATATGTTTAATATTATATGAAAATAAATGTTTAACTATATATTGTGAGAGATCTTGGCAAAAGTGTCCCTTTAAAAAGAGATTCGGATACCTTTTAGGGCACCTCTCTTTTTGAGTAAGTGGTATGGAGTCTCCACTTATTTTTTATGCAAAAAAAGAAAAAGAAAAAATAAATATATGACTGAATTGTTCTCTTCATTGATTGAATAAAAATTACATATCTTGAAAAACTTGAAAATTACATAGCTTTGGGTCCTAGTTACAATCTACCAAAAATACATGACTTGTTGTCCTAATTACATTCTACCCAAAATAAATAAAGACAAGGCTAGATTTACTTAGCTAAAGACCTAAATCCGGAAGCCAGGTTATGGAATGGGAAGGTGTTAGGCACCCATTCTACCCAAACAGAATCTGGTATTCTAGACTCTTGTGACTAATGTACTTTTTTTTTTTTTATGCATGTCATGAATGATATGTTGAACATGTGACACTAAAATTAAATCACACAAATTTCTTTATGAATGAAGTTTCTTCTTTTGTTTTAAAAAAAAATCAGATATTTTTTTATTGTTAAAAAAAAATTGATTTTGATTTGTCAAAATACCAGATCTGTTTTGTAGTATGTAGAAAAAAGTGGTTTTTGGAGATAAAAATTCAGATATGTTTTTATTACATAAAATAAAGTCTTTTGGTTTGAAAAAGTATCAGATTTGTTTTTTAAGAACTAAAAAAAATGGTTTTTGGATTTATAAAATATCAGATCTGTTTTGAGATAATAATGTTTCTTTGATAACAGAAAAATTAGATCTAGTTTGTATATGTTTTAAAAAGAATGATTTTTTTTTTTTTTTTTTTTTTTTTAAGAAGAGAGTTTCACTCATAATCTAAATTTATATAATCATGAATTAAAGAAAACAAAAACTAACACAATCATGTTTAATCTTTTTCTTTATTTCAAAAATCTACAATTATTAAAGAAAAACCATATATGTATCTAAGAAAGATACAAATCAGTTTTTAATTGAGAAAAATTCAGATTTACATCTAAGAAAGATGTAGATCTATTTTTGTATTGAGGAAAAATTAGATCTACATCTAATAAAGATGTAGATCTGTTTTATTTCAAGAAAAATCTAGATCTACACCTAATAAAGATGTAAACCTGTTTTATTTTAAGAAAAAGAATTGTTCACATGCAGATTATTGACATTCAAGAAAGAGATTATAACAATCACATAAAAAAACCAATCATGCTTTAAATAAAACAATAATTAACAATTCATGATATGGATAAAACATTCATCAACATAAAAAGATAACATAGAAAACAGAAAGGGCGATTGAAAACAACATCTTTTATAAGCACTCCTTGTTCTTGAGATGATGTTTTAGGGTTCAAATAAACTTATTTAGTTATTTTTGAAACCTAAAAACCCTAATTTAAGCAACAAATCTCAGAGAGGATGAGCAAATATTAGCAATTTGAGAGCCTCAAAATGTGTGCTTCTCAGAGCGTAAAAAAAGGTACTGAATTATGAGGTTTAGTCTCTATTTATAGTGGCTAGAAGGCTCTATAAAATAGGCATGGATGATTAGGGTTTGAATCTGGACGCATCCTTTTGCGAAAAGATCAAAAAAGGTGTGCCTTATAATTAATCGAAGGTTGTTGGGCCAAAGCCCACAAGGAGAAAATTCGGCTGTTTTAGAGTGCCGTTCGGCACTCCAAAAGTGTTGAATTGTCCTTTGGACTCCGAACACTCTTTCGTGTTTGAGTGCCTTTTGGACTCCTCTCTTAGGTTTTTTTAGCCAGTCCTTGTACCTAGACGCGTTTTCATCCTCCGTTTATGATTTTTCACCTCTTTTCTAGATAATTCAGGATATTTAAGAACAATTATCTTGTAGATAGATACCCTAGAATAAATCTTGATAAAGTTCAGATTATCCACAATTTTATTGTTATCCAATCACCTCTTTTATTCCTATGCATGCAGTCCTATTTTAAACACTAATTATTAACCAATCACAAAATTATTTAATTAATTTAAATGGCTTAACCAATCAGAATTAATTTAAATTGATCATGTGTGGTCGACCTTACACAATGCATGTTCACCGTGCAAACTTGATCATGCGATATCTTTCGATTTCATGGCCCGATTTGAAAACCGGAAACACCATTGTAACCGTTAGAATCTCAAGACCATTTTTATGATATGTAATGAATGAATTAATGCATGTAATGCAAAGACAAGTTGCTGCATGTAATGCAAGAACCAACTGATGCATGTGATGTAATTTGTGGTACATAGATGGTCATTCAAGTCATTCTCCTTGATTAAATCATGGGTGCAAAATTGAGTGTCTACATATATAAAAATATATTTAATAATTAATTAATATATGTATCTCCACCATACTCGTATCATACTTTTTTAAAAATTGTTGTATCGTCGTACAGTCAGTGGCAGAGCTAGAATTTCAGTTTAAGGGGCCAAAAAGCTAGAGTTTAAAATTGTAAAAACACCTAGAGATAGAAGGGGCAAAAATAGTGATGTCTCTGGGTTTTTAGTGATATGAACATTAAGTAGTTTTAAACTTTTATTTATTTATTATTATTATGAGT
Source organism: Quercus variabilis (assembly GCA_030445155.1). NCBI lineage: Eukaryota > Viridiplantae > Streptophyta > Magnoliopsida > Fagales > Fagaceae > Quercus > Quercus variabilis. The sequence goes on from CP129446.1 coordinate 55,908,149, forward strand.
AAAATATGGGATCTACTAATTAAAATAACGAGTGATATGAACAAATTTCAATAATTCTAGAGTAATAAAATTTTCATAATTGTTAATGGCTTGTTGTTAATTAGTAAATAAATAAGAATGTCAAAGATGGGTCTAAATGAAAGAAAGTAAAAATTTACTAACTCAATTATAGTGAAAATTATTGTGTTTCTTACAATGTAAATAAATTAAATAAAAAATCAAAGCCAAAGTGATATGAAAGTGAAAATTTGAGACAAGCCAAAAAGGTAGAAGTTCTTTTGACTTTGATGTGTCCTGATAAAAAAAAAAAAATATATATATATATATATATATAAATACTTAGATGTGTTAGGAACTTCTTGCTCCCTTTATTACAGGGGCAAGTTTTTTTTTTTTAAATAAATTTTCTTTTGTCTTTTTGAGTAAGGTTTCAATAGCTTATTTTTTGCCAACTTATTTTACTATTTAGTTTATTTTTGCTACTATTCATGGGTCTCACTGCACTTTTTGGTACTATTCATGGGTTTCATTGTATTGTTTCAACTAACTTTTACCTTTATCTACAGTACTTTTAGTAAAAAGTTTTCAGTTTCAACAAAATAAACAAATCCCAAACAGACCTTAAGAATGTGTCAATTTTTTTTTTTCTGTGTTAATGAATCATAGTGGCAAACTCTTCACATATGCCTATAGCTATGAAAGTTTTGGACGTGTTAGAGGGTGATTTGCCCCCCCCTCGACCCACCTGCCTCTACCCCTGCGTATAGTATCCATACCCATACCTATGTTTGTATAGGTGTGCTTCCAAAATCATTAATCACTGTCCAATATTTTAGGAGAATTTTTTTTTTTTTTTATGAAGAATATTTTAGGAGAAATTTAAAGCCAAGTACTCCTATTTTTAATCTTGGGTTATATCAAGGTTGTCAAAATCGGGATCTTACGTAGAATCATGAAAAGTAAGTGGGATTGTGGATTGTAGAATCAGATCGTAGATTGTGGATCAGATTTTGGATCGTAAGATCCTACATTATTTGAGAAAAATACAAAAAATACACATTGGTATGTTAAATAATCACATAAATTATACATTCATTCATAAAAAATCAAAAATTATTTACATTCATTTGATGTAATTATCATACATCACTACATTTATTTGTAAGCATCATTCAAAGAGGCTTAAAATCTCAAAATGTGATGCTCTATCTCTCTACATTAGAATAGTAAAACTTGGTCTATTGGGATGTTATTTTTCATTTGGGTCCAATTGAGCCTTCTGTCAAGTTAAAGAAGACTACAAGAAACTAGGATAGTTTGGGATCGTCAGAATTGTATGATCCTACCATTCTTGAACGATCGCAAAGATTCTTGAAAGATTAGGATCGTTTTGGGCAGGTGAGATCGTAAAATCGTAGGATCATAGGATCCAAATCAATATTTTGACAACCATGGGTTATACTCTATAATGGTTGTACACTGTGTTGATCATTAATTACAGCCCATTTTGCTGGAAAACCTCTTTTGGCTACTATGCAAGACTATTGGCATTACTCTATTTGTCAAGAGAACATGTGATATTTATTACAGATGCTATTGGAATTCGATTCAAAACCCATGTGATCATGTTATTTCTGACCATGACTTCATGACCACTCATATTAATTTTTTTTTTAAAAATAAAAAAAAAAAATCAAAATTTGGCAGAAAAAGGGAGTTGGCATGTGTGTTTACAGCTTTCGACCCACTTGAACCCGACTCATGCATAGCATAGGATCACTCGAGTAACAATGGGAAGTAACATTATTCAAACTCAAACTCTCAAGCTCAAAAATGTAATGGTTCACGAGGATTTCCAACAACTAAGCTACACTCTCAAGTGGGATAAAAAGAAAAGTAAAGCCACACTATCAGGTGATTATATAAAAAAAATTGGGAAACAAATTAATGAATGCCCTAAAGGCATTGGTTTATAAAATATTTTTAAAAACTTTTTATGGGAAAAGAAAATTATTAACGTTTTTTTACTGCTTTTTATATTTTCCCTGATAATGGTGTCAAAAATTTCTTAAAATGATTTAGGTAAAAATGCAAAACTGACCCTCTAACTTTTACATTTTTTCATTTCAGTCTTCTAACTTTTAGTTTTGTCATTTCAGTCCTCTAACTTTCAATTTTTGTCAATGCAGGACTCCGTTAGAACTTAGTTAGTGGCTGCTGTTAGAACTCCTGAAAAGACGCTGCTTTGCATTTTTTTTGTTAATTCAGAATTAAAAGAAAATAAGAAAAATCTAAAAAAAAAAAAAACATTAATCGTCGTTTCTCTTCCCCTGAAATCAAAACAAAACTGAAATATAATTTATCCATGTTTTGGTTCACATTTTGAGCACCTCGATGAGTCATCCTTGTATCATGTGGACAGCTACACCAATCTATTCCCATACTTCTCTACTGCCCCATCAGATAACTTAATCACCTCTGACGTCCACTCCCCGAAAATGCTTTTGCTGGATGATTCCTCGCCATCTTAGTCCCTCTCAACTTAGTCTCTCTCTCTCTCTTAAGCCGGCTCATTCTCTCTCTCTCAAATTGACCCCCAAATTTACACAGTTAGAGATTTGGGTGTTCTTTAGATCTTTATTTTGATTTCAGGGGGTCATTCCCCTTAATGTGTGTGTGTGTGTGTGCGCGCGCGCGCGTGTTTTATTTTTATTTTTTAGATTTGTCTTATTTTCTTTTAATTTTGAATTAAAAAAATGCAAAACGGCGTTGTTTCAGAAGTTCTAATGGAGTCTTGCATTGACAAAAATTGAAAGTTAGAGGACTATAATGACAAATCTGAAAGTTAGAGAATTGAAATGAAAAAATATGAAAGTTAAAGGGTCAGTTTTTCATTTTTGCCAATGATTTATTAACAATTGCCTTAAAGGTAGCAGTTAATATGATTTATTTGGATTCAAATTCTTGAGATTTTCTAGGGTACTATATCAATAGATTTCCTTAAATTCTAACCATACTTTAATGATCTAATGGCTGTTGAGGGCGGAAAAGTTTTCCTTCCGACAAATGAGATTTATGTTGGGTTGGTGGCCTAAACCGAAACTTGATGATGGGCTTGAAGAATGGCCCAAAGGCTATTGGTAAAGTTTTTGAAGAGTTTGACCTCTTTTTATACTTTAGGCCTAGGATGGGATTGAAAAGGGTTATGAGATGGCCCAAAAACACTTCCTATAACAGGCACATCAGCACAATAAAAAGCATACTGTGATAAAGAAATCACCTAGCAAAAAAATTTTTCAATAGTAAAGTATTCTAGCAGTAAAGTGTTCTAGCGGTAAAATGAAACAGAGTAGAATAAACCTCCAGCCATTAGATATTCTACATCTTCAAACTCATCATCCATGAACTCTGGAGAAGAGTCTTCTAATAGAATAATATAAGGGAAAAACGCTATAGTAATAGTCACATCATAACTTTCAATAGTAAATGAATAAACAAATATCATAGGTTCCATTATAGCAAGTAATGAAGAAACTTAGTGTGAGATGAAGGGGGAGAGAGAGAGAGAGAGAGAGAGAGAGAGAGATTCCAGCAAGCGTAGCAAGATCATTGTGATGCCAAGGCATGCTCATGGATACAATATATGTAGTGAGTAGTGAGGGCCATTTGTGGGTAGTATGAGTAGTGAGAGAGTGTTCAGTAAAGCTGCTGGAGCTTTCTACTGGAGATAGATGAGTGTTTAGAGATAGAGGTATGAGGAGTATTTATGAGCTAGGAGCTAAAGAACTTAGTTTCTAAGCTTGAAGCTAAGAACTCAATGACTCAAAACTTTTCCAGAGCTAAGGGGAAGCCTAAACAAAGAAGTTAAGAACTCTTTTCTATTCGTGTGTGTTTTAGTTCGTGTTGAAGTGTTAATGGAGAGTTCCATTTATAGTTGAGTTTAAGGGGATAATTAGCAAATAATCTCTGCTAAATCAGGTGTCATGTAGTAATGGGCTTTATAAGAGCGTTTTGTTGCACTTTTTGGGTTTTGCTCACAAGTTAAATGATTTTGGGCTTTTTGTGGAGATAGTGTAATTTCGTGGCCTAATTTTGGTAGCAATGTGGTAAGTATTTTTTTTGTGGAAAACCCAAATTGGATATAATGGGTAATATTTGTGAGAGGCTCAAGGTAATTTATGGGGCTTGTATAGAGAATATTTGTGCGAGCCCAAGTTGGGTAATAATATGGGAAATATTTATGTGGGCTTAAAATAGCTTATGGGCTTGTGTAGGTTTTTTTTTTTTTTTTTTTTTTTTTTTTTGGGTGAGTGGGCTAATGGAAATAGGGCCCAAAAATTTGTACCTCAATATTTAGCCCCCTGAGTCACGTATGAGCAGTTTTTGTTTGGTCACACATGCAAGTTTAAAATTTTGGTGGCAGTTGGCTCCTATATCTTTCCCATGTTCAGCACTTGGTGGGTTTTCAGTTATTCCCCAGGTTTCTTGCATTAAATGTTGGTCTCTTCCCCATGTCTTGTCACTTGCAACTTTCACGTTTACCAGTAAAAGGCTTGCCTTGGTTACTCCTTCTTTTATTTTTGCTTGGACTGAAAATAGAGAGATTAAGGTAGAAAGAAAGAAGCTTTTCTTCTTCTTCTTCTTCTTCTTCTTCTTCTTCTTCTTCTCATTTTCGGCCAAGGGTGAGAGGGTAACACCACTTTAACTAAGGCAGAGAGAGTAACTGAGATTTTTGGCAAAGCAGAGATAGAAACAAAGCCTCTTCTTCCTCCTTTTCCTTGTCTTCAACTAAGAGTGAGAGAGGCAGAAAGGTGCGGCCAGGGTTTAGAAGGGAATTGATATTTCTTTCCTTTCCTTTTTACTTTCGGCCAAGTGAGAGAGAAACCCACAATTTCGTTACTTCCTTTTGTGGCTGTGGGTATTTTTCTACCTCTTTTTTTTTTTTTTTTTTTTTGAGAAAATAATATTTTTGCTTCTATGAGTTATCGCTAAAGAGAGGAATAGCTGGGTTCTGATGGTGCTGGTACCACTGGGGTGGCTATGCCAAGAAGTGAGGCTATGGCTAGGGGTGTAGCTGAGGTAGTTGCTGCAAGTGTTGGTGTGGAGGTTAGGCTAGAAGAGCCCTTATTGTCGCTGCAAGACCCATGGTATTGCTTAACTTCTTTGTTTCCAGTAGTTGGGGCTCTTGAGGTTAGCCCATTCGGTGTGCCAAAGAAGTGGATTTTGAAGGGTGAAGCCCCCAGTCATGAGACAGTATGGGTTCCAGCCGCTTCTGGTATAATGGACCTACGATTCTAGCAAAAAGAGCTTATGCCAATGCCTATTCAATTTTTGTGTCCTTGTGGCACAACCGTGGGTTGGTCCAATTGGGTGGAGCAAGAGGTTGTTGATGAAGAATTCTGTCAAATTCTAAGAAATGCCAAGATTTTCGAAGCCATAGTTGTGTCTCGTGGGTGGAACATGTATAGAGATATGAGAGCACTTCGATTTCTGGTACGCCTTTGGAATCCTGATACCCACAATTTCTTTTTCCTTGGGGTGAGACTACAGTCACCTTTGAAGATATGGAAAAAATTTGCTTGCTGCCTAGCATGGGAGATGTGAATCTGCTAGAGCTAGGGCTATCTGATGAGGAGTTTGTGATTGCTGGAAAGCTGCTAGAGACTTTTGGAGGTACTTTTTTGTCTTGGGCAGGTAATAGAGCCAGGTTCTCCTTTTGGATTTTTGAATTTAGAGAATCTAAGGATGTTGATACAAGAAGGGCTACATTCTTAGCCTTGTGGTTGAGCAAATATGTGTTTAATTCTGACCCAGTACAGTTCATAAAGCCTTTCACATTTCCTCTAGTCATAGTATTAAGCAGAGGTATGTCCTTGCCTTTAGGTACTTTGTGTTTAGGTACCCTTTATTTTGAGCTTGATAGATTACGTAGTGACGAGCTTGAAGGATCTCCATACCATATTATTAAATCTAGTGTTAATGTAGTATTGTTGGAAACTTTCATATGGGAGCATTCGAAAGATTATATTGATGTTGGCAAAGATGTTGGTGATGTTAAGATGGCCAATTGGGTGGTCCGGGCTGCTGGACCTAATGGTGAGCTTCAATTCCTTGGTTTTGAAGATGGTCTTCCTTTGCTTATGAAATGGATGGGGTTGATGGTTTGGAACCTTCCTTCAATCACATTGTTGTATGATGGGGCTCACTTTGGTTAGAAGTGTGATTCTTATGTTGTTGCTGGGTTTTGTTGTCCAAACCCTTTTCCAAGAGTTAGGCCCAAATCTCAAAAGTTTGGATTGGTTGATCATGAGAAGATTCCTAATTTCTTGCTTACTACATCCTCTTCATACATCCCATATCCAAGTGGTGCCGAGTTTGATTTGACACAATATAATCCCCATAGAGTTTTGAGGCAATTCGAGTTTGATCAAGATGTCCTAGACATCAATGCCATAGGGTGTCCTTTCAGTGATGCAATGAAGCCATTGGTTCAGAGTACAACATTGGAGTATTGGGCTAGCAAAGTGGAGAAAGTCTTGGTTCCGAGTAGGCACCGTGAGGGGTATGCTACTTCAAACATGAAGTTGTGTTAGAGGAAGGTCATGAGCAGCTTTATTGATTATGTAAGTAGCGGAGAGGTTGAGCAAGTAGTGATAAGTCCTTCTTTGAGAGAGCCTTCTACCAATGCTCGGCTTATTCCGAATACAAGAGCAGCTTTGGCATGGGCTACTAGACAGAATTTGGGATTTACTGAGTGGCGAGTTGACCTTAATGGCTGGATGGTTCATGGGGGTGATGTTCCCCTAGAATAGAGTGAGAAAAATGTCATAGTGAGAGCCCCCGAGTCTAATTTAGCCACTGGTGCCCCCAAGAGATCTCATGGCAAATCACCCTCCTTTGAAGACAAGCCCAAAAGGGTGAGACGTAGGAGAACAGGTGCTGAAAAGCCTAAGGCTAGCAGTCCCAAGCCCCTAGCTATTGTCCAATCTTATTTTGGTGCAACTCCAACCACTATGTCTAGTATTCCAGCTACTGCATCTGCTAGTACACCCTTGCCGTTGAAGCAATACAAAAGGAATACTAGTGCTGGTAGAGTGAAGATTCTTGAGTCTTCAAAAGAGTTATTGTCCCAGATCCTTTATCTTCTTACATCCTTTCTGTCTTTTTTCTTTTCTTCTTTGCCTTCATTTTGGTGCTAACCATATGTTTTCATGGCTGCAACAGTCTGGTGATAGTGAAGAGACATAATCGAAGGAGTATTATTTTGAGTATACAGTTGCTGACTTCGGTAAGCTACTATTCCTCACTTCAGTTTCTTCTCACGTTTCCTCTCCTAACGTCCTTTATTCTCTAAGTCCAACTGATAAAGACATTGAGATGGCTGATGAAGGTCCTACTGTCCTATTGACAAGGATCTTGATGTAATTGTCTCTGTTGGAGAAGCTGTTGTTGGAATGCCCAGCAAGGAATATGCTAGCAAGGGTCTTGATGTCACTGTCACTGCAGGAGAAGCTGTTACTGGTGCACCCAGCCAAAGACACGTTGTTTCTTCGATTGTCCATGATGTACACCAAAGGAAAGAACCCCCAGGTATGATGTCTTTGAGTAGTTTACACTTAGTAAAGTAAGTTTCTTGTTCAATAATACTTGGTTGCATGAATGTTTTCTATTACTGTTGGAGATATAATCATGCTTCTTTTTGTAGAGTTGCAGAGCAGATCTTCTGGTGCTGCCATTAAGAGAATGAATCTTAAAGAATTCTTGGAGCAATTTGCAGAGGATGAGGAGAATAAGAAAGTGGCAGTTGACTTCTATCCCCTTTCAAGCAATATTGTGGTGTTCTAGCGGTCTGAGATTCCTACAAAAGGTCAACCACTGCTAGAAGCAATTGTAAGAAAACATCCTCACTTTATGATTGGATGCAAGCTAGGTGCTTCATTGAGGAAATCTAGACTTCAGTTGCTTGTTGTAGTACTACCGGATATGCAACGTATGAAGCTTGAAAGTATCAATTTGAAGAGAGCACTTAAGTGGAAGAATGCTTTTAAGGATTTGTTGTTCATGAAGTTTGGAGTTTAATTCATCATTGATAAGATTCTGGTTGCTGCTGAGGCTTGTATTGCTCGAGATAATGAGATTATGTTGAATGATCTTGCAATGAAGATAGCTGATCTTGAGAAAGAAATTGCAGCAAAGATAGTTGAGCTTTCTCTTTTAGTGAGCCAAAGGGACAAAATGATGCAGTCATCGTCAGCTAGAGGTGCTCCTTCCTCAGCGGATACCTTTGGCGATGGCTTATTGGACTAGCTTTTTACTAGTAGCTTAGTGTTTTGAACAATTTGTCCTTAAGTTATGATGTAATGAAATAGGTTATGTATTTTGGGTTTGTTTAGCTATGTAGGCTATGTTTTGTGCAAAGGTGCACCAGCCATGTGAACTTTAGGTGGTAGTTTGATATTTCTCTAGCTGTGCAAGCTGTGTTTTATTTATGCACAAGTACATGAATTTATTTTGTGAAAAAAGCTTTATTTATTAAAGAATAGTATATTCAGGCTAAAATATAGTCATATATAGTTTTGAAAATATTCATTATGCTTATGGCTGTTTTGATTCAAAATACCCAGCCATTGAAGCTGTAACTTTATTCATAGATCAAAGAATGCATGTTCATGTATGGAAAGTAACTTGTAAATATAAGAAATTCATATTTGAGGCAAAAGGCAATGCTCACTTCTTATTCACATAGTAGTAGTTTAAGATCATACAAAAGAGAGTTACTTGGTACATACTTGAAAGCTGAGTTAAGCATAGTACAACTTAAGCCATTTGCCATTGATAGGTTCTATGAGACTTTCACCTTCTGCTGTAGCTAGATGATAACAACTGCTGTCATTGGCTTCCTTTATAAGATAAGGCCCCTCCCAACTTAGGGCAAACTTAGAGGGTGCTAAGAGATTTCTCCTGATATGATCTGCTGCCTTTAAAACCATTTGTCTATTAACAAAAACCCTGGATTTCATGGCCTTGTTGTAAGCATTGGCCATCTACTGTTGATATTGCTGGGTATGGTTATAGGCAAGGTTTTGCATCTCTTCCAAGGTTTCAAGGTCTGTAATTCTAATTTCTACACAAGTGGCAGCATCCATGTCTATTTCTTGTCCATGAACAACACTTGGGGTGGGAACCAATAGCTTGACTGGAGATATAGCCTTGGTACCATATACAAGAGAGAATGCTGATAGTCTGATGGTTATTTTGCTTGAACTTCAGTATGCCCACAAGGTTTCCAGTAGGTGTTCTGTCCAGCCACCCTCATATTCATTCACCATCTTGCTGAGAATTCTCAATAGCATTTGGTTGGTAGCTTCCGCTTGACCATTGCCTTGTGGATAATAGGGAGCGGACATGCGGTGCTTGATGTGGCGATGGTCAAGTAACTTCTGGACATATTTGTTGACAAATGGAGTGCCATTATCAGTAACAATCTTGTGAGGAATACCAAACTTGCAAATTATATGCTCTTGGATGAAGTTTACAACAGCTGGGCCTGTAGCTTTCTTCAGGGGAATGGCTTTAACCTATGTTGTGAAGTATTTAGTAGCTACTAGTATCCAAATATGACCCTTGGATGGTGGATTGATTGGGCCTATTAGATCAAGCCCCCAAGTATGGAATGGCCAAGAAGTCATCATGTTTTGGAGGTTGGTGGAGTGAGTATGTATGAGATTCCCATGGACTTGGCAAGTATGGCACTTCTTCACACATTCAGCTGCATCTTGTTTCATGGTGGGCCAGAAATACCCAAGATTGAGTAGCTACTGGAGAAGTCGCCTTTTGCCTTAATGGTCACCACACTCTCCCACATATACCTCTTGCGTGACTGATTGTGCTTCTGGGGTCCCTAGGCATCTTAAAGGCTTTTGATTGAATCCTTTCCTGAAAAGAATATCTCCTTCCACAAAATAACAAGTAGCCAATTTTTTTCAAGCGGTAGGCCTCTTCATAATTGTCAGTTAAGATGCCTTCTATGAGATACTCAAGGAAGGGTATGCGCCAATCATTGGTGGTAAGGACTGCACATGATTCCATTTGATCAAAAGAAGATTGGTAGTTGGTGCATTGTTCTTAGACAGTGGCAGCTTATTTGCTCATTTCTAGCCAATAATACCCTAATTGCTGGAGGTGTTTGTAGAGACTGATAGAACCATTGAAGCCACAGGATTTTTCATGAACTTCTTTTAATCGCTTAGTGGACTCACCAGGGCTTAGGCATCTAGCTAGAATTCCTCCAGGGAGTTTTCTGTACAACTCTCTTGCCATTAAAGCATAATCTTTGAGCACCTTCAAATGATCCTTCTCATTCAGTGATAATAGTGATTCTTTAAGGGAAGACCGCCAATCTGCCTGTTCCAAGAACTTTTCTTTCAGCATTTGTGCAACCGAGATAGGCCTTTTCAAAATAGTAACATTCGTAGTTGCACCTTCAAAACTGACTTTTGATCCCAAGGTGGCTAGAGCATCGACAAAGTGATTGTTGGCCTTAGAGAGTGTTCAGTATTGAATTCTTCAAAAGAGTCCTCCAACCTTTGAGCCATAGCTTTATATGGAGCTAAAGATGGTTCCTTGAGTGCAAAATCTCCTTTAGCTTGGCAAACAACCAGATTTGAGCCTCCAATTACTTGAAGATGTTTGATACCCATTTCACGAGCCACCGCTAGGCCCATAAGATATGCTTCGTATTTAGCCATATTGTTGGTGCATGGAAAATCAAGCTTGAATGACATAGCCAACATCTCACCAATACTTTTGGATAGGACTATTCCAACCCCTCCTTCAAAAGTGGTAGAGTATCCATTAAAACGTAAAGTTCAAACAACTTTAGCTATTTCCATTAGTGCAATCTCTGGCAGCTCACCAAGTACATCATTAGTAATATCCCAGTTGTCTTCACCAGGAAAATTTGACAGCAAATCAGTCATGGCTTGACCCCTTACAGCTATGGGGGTGAACGTGATGATCTTAAACTTAGATAATTGTAAAAGCCATTGTGCTAGCCTTCTGGAAAGAACCAAACATCTCAAGAGTGAGTGGATTGGATGAGATTTTGTTAAAAGCTGTATCGTATGAGCTAGCAGATAATGACGCAGCCGCTAGGTAGCATATATTAGAGCAAGACTGTCTCTTTCAGCCCTTGGGTAGCGGGTTTCAGCATCCTTTAACTTTCTGCTAATGTAATAAATCAGTTGCTCAATCCCTTCTTGATCATCTTAGGCTATGAATGCCCCAATTGCCTCATCATTGGTAGCTAAATACAGCTTGAGTGGTTTCCCTGATATGGGTGCACGTACGATTGGCAGTCTGGTCATAAGTTGTTGTAGCTAAAGGAATGTCTGCTGGCATTTAGAATTCTAGTGGAAGGGTGTTCCTTTTTTCAGCAGTGGTGTAAAGACAGCTAAGAGGGCAACGAGACCTGGAATAAACTACTGTATGTATGAGAGTTTATCAAGGAAACTTTTGAGCTGTGTGAGTGTCGAGGTGGCTTCATAGTAGCAATGGCTTGCACTTTGCTAGGATCAACATCTATACCTCTTTAGTGGACAAAAAATCCAAAAAATTTTCTAGCTGTAACTCCAAAGGCACATTTAAGTGGATTCATGCGAAGCTTGTAGAGCCAACATCTTTCAAAGACTTTTTGTAAGATAGCAAGATTATCACCTCTTGTCTACGACTTCACAATAATGTCATCCACATAGTCTTTGATTTCTTTATGTATCATGTCATGAAATATTGCAGTCATAGCCCTTTGATGCGTGGCTTCAGCATTTTTTAGACCGAAGGGTATGATGGTGTAGTAAAAGTTGCTAATAGGAGTTCGAAAGGCTGTTTTAGTTGCATCTTTGGATGACATTTTGATTTGATTATAACTGCTGAAGCCATCCATGAATGAAAACATAGCATGTCCAGCAGCTGAATCAATGAGCATATCCATGTTTGGAAGTTTAAATTCATCTTTGGGACATGCTTTATTAAGATTCCAGAAGTCAACACAACATTGTATTTGTCCGTTCTTTTCTTGACTGGTACAATGTTTGAAAGCCACTTTGGGTGCATGATAGGCTTGATGAACCCAGCTGTGAGGAGTTTCTAAACTTCTTGAATAATCTGGGCTTCAACTTCAAGATGGAAGGTCCACAAAGGCTGTACTACTGGCTTTGCCCCCTGGTTCCATGTTAAAAGCATATGCTACTAGGTTGGGATCTAAACTGGGCATCTCATGGTACTCTTAAGTGAAGACATCAATGTACACCTTTAATAGTGAAGTGAGCTGAGCTTTTTCCAGCAGTGGTAAAGTTGCATTAACTGAAGTTGGTTGTTGGACACTAGGATCATCATTGAGATTAATGGTCTCCAGCTCCACATTAGGTAAAAAATTAGTTATCGCTGGAGGCTCTTCAGATATTTCTACCAAACTGCTGGGTAGATTCTTTTCTATTGCTGGGGTTTTTGTTTCTTGAGTATAACAGCATGTTGGTGTAGTGCTTGCTTCATTCAGTCCGGGACCCTTTTGCTTGAGATAGCTAGGCCCCATGTACCATCATAAACGATACCCCAAACGACTATCTAGCAGGTGGACTTGTATACATCGTGGGTGTGAGACACTGCTGGAGGTTTCCCCACGTTCTCTTTTCTTTTTCCTTTGATGAAGGAAAGACCTCATATCTATTTCTGGATTATTCTTAATGTCTTGCCAGCTGGGTAAAGGGGTTTCAACAGGCCTTGAAGTAGAATATTCCCCACTTGGAGTGAGCTCATCATAGAAAGTAGCCTCAAAGTAGTGTGCCTTGGATATATCAAATGGTGTAGGATTAGTAGGGATGCATATGGGCTTACCATTAAATCTTCCCTTGACACATTGGTGATAAGTGGATGGCATAAGCTTGTGTTTGTGGAGCTATGGCCTCTCAAGTAAAGCATGATAAGAAACAGGTGGGTTGATATCGTGAAATTTGGTGAAAGCAACAATTAGCCCTACTTTAAGAACTAACTGTATGCTCCCAATAGAGCATTTATGAATTCTAGCAAAGCCAAAACTTTAATAGGAGCCCTAACTATTTTGCTGAATAGGATTCCAACTGCTTTGAGTGTGCTGGTTGGAATAAGATTAAGCGATGCACCAGTGTCAACTAATGCCCTTTTTATGTAAACATCATTAATCTAAGCAGTAATATATAATGGTTTGCTATGATCAGGGTGTTGTACCTCCATGTCCTCGTCAGTGAAGGTAATGGCATTAGTAGTCTCTAGGAAAGCTCGGCTGGCACGAGCTTCAGCTGTGAGGCAGTGTGTTCCAGAGCTAGCAGTGATGGATACAAGAGCTTCGGTCGATGTTCTTCTTGACTCCTCTTTAAGCCCTAACTAGTTGAACAAAGTCCGAAAAGTAGGGCTTCTTTGAAGAGCAGAGATAGCTACTAGAGACATACTTGTACCGCTAGCCATTTCATCCTCATTAGCCCTATTATGAAAGAGTACATCTACTGTGGCTTTCCCTAATGCTGAGGCAGTGGGTTCTGCTGGACCTTTTGCTCATGAGTGAGGTTTAAGGTGCCATCTAAAATTTTCTTGTGAAATTTTCTTCGGATTGCTCTACAATCTCTAGTTCCATGACTCACATATTGATGATACCGACAATAAAAGAGTTTTCACATATCTTCCGGAGTAGGCTCCCAGATAGGCTTAAAGGGTCTAAGAACTCCATCAACCATCCATTTGTCAATGGCAGCATTCATTTTTTCATCAGTGCATGGTATGGGGGGGTACTCTTCTTCCTCTTCTCTTTTACACTTCTCTTCAACCATTGGTTCACTGCTGGAGACTGTGAGAGCTTGAGGAGTACTTTTCTTTTCTGGCTTTGGTCTTTTGGCGGTGGAGGGCTTGACTGATACAGCTATCTTACGAGCTTTCTGGAGTAGTTGGGCAAACTAAACAATATCAAGATTTCCTAAATGGGCTCGGTACTAATGAGACATGTTGTCAATGCAAATTTCAATGAGCTCTTGTTCTTTGTACTGCCCATAATAATTAAGAGCCGCATCCCTAAATCATCGAATGAAGTCAAGAAGTCCTTCGGAGGACTTTTGCTTTGTGTTGTGAAGAGTGAGGGTAGTAACTTTTTCCTCCCCATGAAAATACATTGAGTAGAAACATTCAACCATGTCATTCCATGTGGTAATGGAACTTGGCTGGAGAGTGGAGTACCATGTGTAAGCATGATTGATAAGAGATTTTGAGAATTCCTTTAGGCAAAGATCACCATTTCTAGCAAAAGGACCCACAGAGTCAAGAAACTTGTTGACATGCTCAATTGCATTCTCTTTCCTCCCACCATAAATAGTGAAGGTGGGAGTCTCATATTTCTCTAGATATGGCTTGCTTAGTAACTTAGTTGGGTATGGTGGCCTACGAACAAAGTGCCTTGGTTCCTTTAGTTGGCTAACCCTTTCCCTTTCCAGCAAAGTAGTGAGATCAAATAGTGTAACAAACTGAGGAAGAGAGGCATTATGCTCAACAAATTTAGGATTTCCAGTGGCTGATCCCCTCTCCTACTATACTCTAAGATCTGGACCTTCATGTAACGGTTAGGGTCTTGGCCCTTGAGTCTCTATTAAGACTTTTAAAGATTCAGCAAGTTCGAAATAAGCTTGTTGCATTCCTTGTCACGTCTCCAAGAGAAAAGAGAATTGGTGGTCAGAACCCTCTTGGTTAACCTCATGTTGGTCAGCTTGTTCTCCTTGTGGAGTTGGACTGTGATGGCTTTGTGCTGTTGAAGGGTTGTTGTTTTGAGTCCCTTCTTACTAGCTATTCCACAACCTAGGAGGCATGATGAACTCTTAGCTTTAGTAGGCTTCCTAATGGAGTTGCCAAAATGTTGGGGCGGAAAAGTTTTCCTTCCAACAAATGAGATTTATGTTGGGTTGGGGGCCTAAACCGAATCTTAGTGGCTTGAAGCATGACCCAAAGGCTATCGGTAAAGTTTTTGAAGAGTTCGCCCTCTTTTTATACCTTGGGCCTAGAATGGGACTAACAAAGGTTATGAGATAGCCCAAAACACTTCCTACAGCAAACACATCAGCACAATAAAAAGCATATTGCAATAAAGAAATAACCCAGCAGTAAAATATTTTAGTAGTAAAGTATCCCAACGGTAAAGTGTTCCAGCGATAAAATGAAACAAAGTAGAATAAACCTTCAACTGTTAGATATTCACAAATTATGGAAAGTATTTACATCTTCAAACTCATCATCCATGGACTCTAGAAGAGTCTTCTAATACAATAATATGAGAGAAAAACTCTATGGTAACAATCACGTCATAACCTTCAATAGTAAATTAATAAACAAATATCATATGTTCCATTATAGGAAGTAATGAGGAAACTTAGTGTGAGATGAAGGGAGAGAGAGAGAGATTCTAGCTAGTGCAGCAAGATCATTGTGATGCCAGGACATGCTCATTGATATAATATATGTAGTGAGTAGTGAGGGCCATTTGTGGGTATTATGAGTAGTGAGAGAGAGTGTTCAGTAAAGCTGTTGGAGCTTTTTGCTAGAAATAGATGAGTGTTTATAGATAGAGGTATGGGGGGTATTTATGAGCTAGGAGTTGGAGAACTTAGTTTCTAAGCTTGAAACTAAGAAGTTAGTGACTCAGAACTTTGCCAGAGCTTAGAGAAGACTAAACAGAGAAGTTAAGGAAGAACTCTTTTCTATTAGTGTGTATTTTAGTCCATGTTGAAGTGTTAATGGAGAGTTCCATTTATAGTTGAGTTTGAGGGGGGTAATTAGCAAATAATATGTTAGGACATATGTGGTTCACATGTTAAGAACATATGTCATGTTTTTTATGTAATTGGCTAATCTTTTGAAAAAACGCACTTTATTTGTAATTTGGTAGATATAGGATATGTTGAAATATTTCAAGAAACCATGTTTCAAATTAAGTGTTGAAGCCTTCAAGTCTGTCCAAGATTCAAGCTAAAAAGTGCCTGTTATTAAATCTCGACAGCTAGCATCTATTGAGACCTGTAGAGCTGTTCAGTCCTGTGGCTCGACAGATAAGGTATATGTTGAGGTTTATGAAAAACAGAATTTCAATTTTGTTTTGACTCTAATCCGTGTTTATGTGTTTGGGCCTTCTTTTCTCCTAACCCTAGACCTATAAAAGGATTGTTTTAAGGGCCGTCAAAATATATACAAGTTGCACGAGCATTGAGCAAAGTCTGCTCAAGCAATTTGTGACTAGAGACAAAGTTCTGCCTTAGTTCATCTCATCTGAAAAAGTTGTTGTGTATGTACACCTTTGAGTTTTGTGACCAAGCATGTTCTTGATCTTCATTGTGTATGAACTGAAGAACTTTGCAGCTAACAATTCTTTCTAGTTAGTGATTAAAGTCGTGTACTAAGATCCGTGCATTGGTTAGTCACGTACTTGGGAGCCGTGCATCAAAAGGGAAAATTGTCACTTTAGAATAAGTCTAATTGTGTATTGGGATAAGGGTTCAATTGTAGGTTGGTAAGGTACTTGGGATTCCTTTACTTGTAACCCTTTGTTGTGATAATAGTGAAATTTCGGGAGTGGTGACTTGAAAATCACCCGGTGGGGTTTTTGCCATCAGGTTTTTCTCATTTGTAAACAAATCACAGTATTATTTATTTTCTGCTGCATAATTAGTTTGTTGGTGATTTGTTTGTGCTATCATACGTTTGCATGTTAATTTGATTAATTAATAACTTGGCTAATTAATCAATTAATTTAAATCATAAGGGGTCAATTCATTTTTGGCCTATCAAGTGGTATCAGAGCAAGCACACTTTGATTAGGTTAAATCTTTGTTGTGTTGATCCATTGACCCCTATTTGTCATGGATAAAGGATAGTCGTTAATTATACCTCTTTTATTTGATGGCACTAACTATGCATACTAGAAAGTACGCATGAGAGCTTTCTTGTAGCCTTTAGATGAGAAGGTGTGGCAAGCTATAGAGATTGGCTAGACCAAGCCAAAAGAAGCGCCGACCGATTGGGATGATGCCAAGATCAAGGCTACAAACTTCAACAGCAAAGTGTTGAATGCCTTATTTAGTGTAGTCACCAATGAGGAGTTCAAGAAGATATCCTCTACTGAAACTGCAAAGGAAGCATGGACCATCCTCTAGACAACCTATGAGGGTACAAAGGTTTTCAAAGATTCAAAGGCTCACTACAAGCTTTGAAGAGATAAAAATGGAGGAGGATGAGTCATTCGATGAGTTCTATGCCAAGCTCAAGGACAAGATTCCATGCAAAGATTACGGCTATAGAGAAATCAAAGGATATTGACAAGATTCCTTTGACTGAGCTGGTTAGAAACTTGCAAACCTATGAGCTAGGGTTATCTAGGATTGGCAAGTCGAGTAAAGGCAAGAGCATGGCCTTGAAGGCAAAAAGCAATGACACAGATGAGTCTTTCGATAATGAAGATTCCAAGATAAAATCTTACATTACAAGGTAGTTCAAGAAGTTTATGAAGAATGCCAATGGGAGGAACTTTGACAAGAACCCTAGACAATCCAGTTCTTCTTAGTCTAAGGGCCAAGACAAAGGGAAAAAGGATGATAAGGATAGCGGTTAGTACATTGTTCCTGCAGGACCAAAGTGTTTCAAGTGTCATGGATTCAGTCACATGGAGTAAGAATGCCCCACATATCTCAAGAGCATTGGGAAGAGTAAGGCACTTACTGTAACCTTGAGTGAGACTGAGCCTGAGGATGATTCCGACGATGAGGATGACGGAATTTTGAATGCCTTTACTGCCATAGTCAATCCTATTGAAGGGATTGTTAAAGACGTAGAAGAAACTTGGTGGATTCTAAGTGTGAGAAGATAGATGATCAAGATGATATCCATACAGCTTATGAGAAACTGTACAAGCTTTCTGAGAAGCATGAGAAATTGTATAGGCTAGCCACCAAGAAACTCAGTGATGTGGAACTTGATCGTGAAGAGTTGTCCACAAATTTTGATGAAGCTAATTAGACTATTGGAGCATTGAGGTTTGAGAACAATTTCTTGACTGAGAAGACCAAGAAGCTTGAAGCAGAGCTGTTTCAAGTCAGAACTCAATTGGATAGGACTTCAAGTGCAAAGCTTGATGAGATGCTTAGGATTCAGAAATCTGCTTCAGATCGAATAGGTTTAGGGTATGGTATTTGTTCCTCTAATATTGCTTTTACTATTACTACTGTGTTTGTTCCTCCTACTAATAATACTGAAATTGAGAACACTTATGTTAGAACTGAATTAGCTTATAAGAACTTAGACAATGGTAAATCTATCTTAGAAGCACCTCCTAAGCATGATAAAAAAGATGTTAAAACCCCTAAGGCTAAGAAGGTTAACTTTCAAAAGCCTAAACAGAAGAAGCATCATCTCTGTCATCATCATTGTGGAGTTGCTGGTCATACTCGACCAAATTGCTACAAGTGGTTAGCCACTCAACAGAGCGATGACATGATAGCATCTGGAAGCCAGAATCAACTTCAATCCTCTCTTGCTCCTCTTAGAGATCTTCTCAAAGCCCTCATGTTCCTTTTGAACTTGAGCGGTTTCAATTCTTCCCCCTCACCGCCGGTTCAAGGGTTTAATAAAAGGAAAGGTTCTTCCAAGGTGTGGAAGAAAAAGGACTCTAGGTGATTTTATCACTTTCTTCTATCTTCTTGTTTTTGTTTGTTGCATTACTTGTGTGTTTTGCTTTTATTTTGAGTCAGTTTAGTTTTATACTTTGCCTTGTTTAACATGTTTTTGTTTGTTTGTTTTCAATTTTTTTTTTTCATAAAAAAAAATTGAAAAATTGAAAAATTGAAAAATACAAAAACAGTGTGTTTTGAGTACTTTGGTACTTGTGTACCTTAGATGGCCATTAAACAAAGTTTTCTAAACTTTGTATCATCTGTAGCTTAGATGAGCATTCTTATGCACAACTAAGCAAGTGAGATTTGTGGCTCTTGTTTGTGATGAGTAAGATTAAGTTATCTTTTGAACTTAACATTCGTATTACTCTTTCTGACGGGTAAAACTAGAAAATCCTAAGAGAAAGGCATAAATAACCATCTCACCACTATTGCCTGCCAATCATGAAAGACACCTGTATGCTTCGGCATAGCAAAAGGTGCAGTGTCAATGACATTTATGTGCTTTGGCATAGCAAAATTGGAATGTTAAATATCATTAGGTAATTTTTTTTCTTTCACTTATATACCCATGCATGATATGCTAAATAAAAGAAAAAAAAATGATGCAAAGAAAATAAGAAGCAAAAAGATAAAAAAATGCTTTAAATATGATTGCAAGTGTGTATTCTAGGAGATGTGGGAGTTATAGGATATACCTCGAAGGTGATAATCCCCATCAAATAGTTATGATTGTGTGTGAGCTAAAGTGACTTTCTTATATCTCAAATCGTCATAACATGTATACACATATGCAATCTTGTGATATTTTTCACACACAACACGCAATATTCTTTGCTATTCTTGATACATGTACAGGTACAATGTGATTTAGCCATCACAAGGTTTTACATGTGTTATTGTATACTCACTAAACTGTCTTGACTTGTTTTTGAAATATAAAACTTGGTTAGACTTGTTTAGTGTGTGTGTGTTTTTGAGGATCTATGTGTTTAAAATTCTTATGAGAGATGTTTTTGAGAGCCTAATATGTTGATTGAATCATTGGTTGAGTTGCATGTTGAATTGCATTCATGTCTGTGTTTTTCCCTTCTTGAAAAACTGTTTTTAAGCAATCTCGACACCTCCTTGAAACCTCTCAACACCTAGTCTATCTTTTGAGATTTTGAGCTGTTTCTTATCACAATCTCAATAGCTTCCTCGACAGTTGGTGGATCGATCAAGAAAGTTCCTGGACTCTCGATAGCTACTTGACACCTAATGGATTGATCGAGATTTCTTAATCTTGTTTGATGAACTCTTCCTCGATACCTCTCGATAGACTCATCTGTCAATGTTATGTTTTCTCGACACCTGTCTTGATACCTATCTAGACACCTCTTGACACCTCTATTTGTCGAGAATTAGTGAAGATCTATATATACGTTCTGTGCAATTTGGACTTCACTTTTCTCGATCTCTTTCGATCTGTCCGTGGCTGTTCCTCTCCCAAACTCTCTTTTGTCACTCAAAACCTTCTATCCACATGATTTTTGGCCTTTATTTGCTTCAAATCACTTGGTATGCTTTCCTATCTCTTTATTCTTCATGCATTTCATGATTTGAAACCTAGGTTTTAAGGTTTTTGAAAAATTTTGGGGTTTTTCAAAAATTGATGAGTGTTTCTTGTTATTTTGGGTTGGGTTTTCATTTAAATGTGTTTAAAACCTCATACATTACATCACATTTGCATTATAATGGTATTTTCATGCATTTAGATGTATGTAATATGCTTGTGTTCTAGTAGAATTGGATTGGGTTGAGCCTATGATGCTTTTTACTTTGCACATCACATGCTCATGCATTTTCATGCACACGTACTCTTTTTTCAATATACTTAATATATTTGAAATGTTTTGGGACTTTTCTGATTGTCTCCTTTTCTCCCTCTCTCTCTTTGTTTATGTTAGTCATGTCTATGGCACCTAAACGTAAGTCTGCTCCATCTTAGAACCCTCTTCGTTTTGGGCCATCATCTTCTTCTAATCCTACTCCTTCTAACATTCGGTTCCGTTATGAGGATGCCCGAAAGGACTACTCAGAGAACTTTTCTCGACGAGGTGTTCATTCGGAACGCTGACTCATTTTGGCAGACTTCGCCGACACTGACCTTCATGATGTCATTCACAGTTGGGGATAGGAGTCATTGTGTGATGTCCTGGTCACTTGTCATTTTGTACTTATTTAGGAGTTTTACTCCAACATGCACGAGATTGATTCTTCAGTATCTCTCTTTCACACTCGCGTTCGAGGTACGCACTTTACTGTCATACCGTAGCTTGTTGAGGATGTGCTTCGAGTTCCGAGGGTTGAGCATCTTGACTACCCCGGTTGTAAGTGTCTGAGCACTATGTCCAAAGACAAGATGATGTCTGCTTTCTGTGAGCACCCATCTATTTGGGGTGAGTGTCAGTTTACACTATGTCAGCATTTTGCTAAAGGTCCTAGATTCATGAATATGGTGATGACTTTTGTTTTGCACCCACTCTCTCACTATAACTCTATCACAGAGCCTCGTGATCCATTTTTTGCTTTCTTTGTTAGAGCACCTTACTATATATTTTTCTTCACATTTTATTCTTTTCGTCATAAATGTGTTTAGGGATACGACTACCTGTGATAAGCTCATTTTTCCTTCAGCTATCACGCGGTTTCTACGCCATTTTTCTATACCTTTTCCCTCTTCTAATCACTTTTCTGTCATGTGTGACATAGATGTCGCTATCGTTAAATGTAGTAAGGCACAATTTAGGTCTCGGTAGTCGGATTCAGCCGCTCCTCTCACTCCTTCTGATCCATCTACATCTGCTCCCTCCTCTTCTCAGAGTGGAGTAACTCTAGAGGACATCATGGCATAACTTTAGCGCATGGATGCTCACCTCGATACACTTTCTATTGACACTTTACCCTTTGTCACTTGTGACAAAAATGGGGAGTAGTTTTGGGATATGAGAGTAGTCATTCTTAGGGGGAGAGTTAGTATAGGACTTTTTGGTTAGGGGGAGTGTTGTTGATGAGGGATGTAGTGAGGACATGATGTATCTTTTCTTTTCTTTCTTTTATAGATACTTTGATCTTGTACATTGGGTCTTGTGACCATTTTTACACATACATTATACTAATCTTCTTTATATGTGGATGTATGTTTCTTTCATCTATTCTTACATGTATTGTTTTTTTTTCCTTCTTTATACTCATGCTTCTTATACTTGTATGCAATCTATTATTTATGTTTCATACTAAGATACCTTGATCAGTTTTGTTTAAAGTGTTTCAGAAATACAGGTTGTTAAAGTCTACTTGCCATAAACTCTTTTCTTGCAAAGTTTTTCAAGAGTTTGTGTTAAGATAGATTTTATTGTATTAAACAAGTGAATATGAGTTGAGTGATTTATGACTCCTCTCATATGTTCATTTGTTAGCTGTGGTTTTGTCACGGATTGCCAAAGGGGGAGATTGTTAGGACATATGTGGTTCACATGTTAAGAACATATATCATGCTTTTATGTAATTGGCTAATCTTTTGACAAAACGCACTTTACTTGTAATTGGGTAGATATAGGATATGCTGAAATACTCCAAGAAACCATATTTCAAGATCAAGTGTTGAAGCCTGCAAGTCTGTCCAAGGTTCAAGCTGAAAAGTTCTTATCATTAGATTTTGACAGCTAGCATCTATCGAGACCTGTAGAGCTATTCAGCCCCGTGGCTCAATAGCAGCTCGACAGATAGGGTATCTGTCGAGGTTTATGAAAAATAGAATTTCAGTTTTGTTTTGACTCTAATCCGTGTTTATGTGTTTGGGCCTTCTTTTCTCCTAACCCTAGACATATAAAAGAATTGTTCTAAGGGCCGTCAAAATATATACAAGTTGCATGAGCATTGAGCAAAGTCTGTTCAAGCAATTTGTGACCGGAGACAAAGTTCTGCCCTAGTTCATCTCTTCTGAAGAAGTTGTTGTGTATGTGCACCTTTGGGTTTTGTGACCAAGCATCTTCTTGGTCTTCATCGTGGATGAACTGAAGAACTTTGCAGCCAACAACTCTTTCTAGTTGGTGATTGAAGTCGCATACTGGGATCCGCGCATTGGTTAGTCACGTATTTGGGAGCCGTGCATCAAAAGGGTAAATTGTCACTATAGAACAAGTCTAATTGAGTATTAGGGTAAAGGTTCAACTATAGGTTGGTAAGACACTTAGGATTTCTTTACTTGTAACTGCTTGTTGTGATAATAGTGGAATTTCGGGAGTGGTGACCTGAAAATCACCCGATGAGATTTTTGTCGTTAGATTTTCCCTATTCATAAACAAATCACCTTGTTATTTATTTTCCACTGCATAATTAGTTTATTGGTGATTTTTTTTGTGCTACCACGCATTTGCATGTTAATTTGATTAATTAATAACTTGGCTAATTAATCAATTAATTTGAATCACAATGGGTCAATTCGTTTTTGGCCTATCATAATATTTGCTAAATCATCCTCAATCTTTAGAAAATCCTTAGA
Source organism: Quercus variabilis (assembly GCA_030445155.1). Taxonomy (NCBI): domain Eukaryota; kingdom Viridiplantae; phylum Streptophyta; class Magnoliopsida; order Fagales; family Fagaceae; genus Quercus; species Quercus variabilis. The sequence goes on from CP129446.1 coordinate 55,931,420, forward strand.
GAATTGTTCCTAGGATTTGGCCAAGAGTAGTAAGCTCAGCTTTATGATGTTCTTTGCTATTTTGGGTAATGGCAGCTGGAGTTCTGACCTAGCATTGAATGTTGATTGGCCATAGCTGATGGGATTAAAGCATGCATTAGGCTAATGATCTTAGTTATACTGCTGTTAGAATCAGAGCTCCTTAGGGCAGATTGCATCACCTTAAGCCAGGTGTCAATCTTGGAGCTCTTTGCTGGGAACTTTGTTGGAGATCCCTTTGGTGCCCTCTAAACCATATTTCCCTAAGTTTCCCCATTTGGGGTTCATGTGCTTGGTCCATGAACCAGAGAGTACACATTTTGGCATGAAAATGAACTGATTTCTAGTTGTTCCAGAAGCTCTCATAGCCTGGTTATGGATGCCCTTAGTCCTTGGCCGAATGGGTTGGAGAAGAAAGGAAAGACAACTAGCTAAAGCTTCCCAGCCTTATGTCATGTCATCCCAGCTTTGTGTCATATGAGAAATGATGGAATTCAGCTTGGCAAGGAAGGGTTTAACCCTTGCTGGATACGTGTCCTCTTTTGATCTGATTGGACAAGCTGGAACTAATGGCAATGGGCCACAGTTATCAGGTTCTGCTAAAGTTTAATTGGATAGCTCATGTGAGCTTCAGCTGCTGAGATTTGTATGTGAGCTAGGCTGGCTCAGCTATGCTTTGTAGTTGAGTTTCTTTGGCCTTAATCATCCCTATAAAAATGAATAGTTTTGCCATAGGTGATATACATGAGCTTTTATAAATTTTGTAAGAGAAGTATTTTTTTTGAAGGATGAGTAATTATATTTCCCATGAGTTAGGGATTTTAGTTTATGTAAAATAGGTGCCAAAATAGTATTGGGGCTTTGTAAAATAGGTGCCAAAATAATATTGGGTTTTGTAAGATAGGTGCTAAAATAATATTTGGGGTTTGTAAAATAGGTGCCAAAATAACATTTGAGCTTTGTAAAATAGGTGCCAAAATAATATTTGGGTTTTGTAAGATTATGCAAAGAATATTGCCGTGTAGCAACAGGCTTTAGAGGTGCTGTGTAGCAACGGGTTTTTAGAGGCGCTGTGTAGCAACGGGCTTTATAAGAGAGTTTTGTTGGTCTTTTTGGGTTTGACTCACAAGTTAAATGATTTTGGATTTTTTTTTTTTTGGTAGCAACGTCGTAAGTATTTTTTTGTGAAAGACCCAAGTTGGATATAATGGGTAATATTTGTGAGAGGGCCCAAGGTAATTTATGGGACTTGTATAAGGAGTATTTGTGGGAGCCCAAGTGGGGTAATAATATGAGAAATATTTATGTGGGTTCAAAATAGCTAATGCGCTTGGGTGAGATTTTTTTTTTAGTGAGTGGGCTAATGAAATTAGGGTTCGAAAATTTATATCAACAATAGTTTGCATTCTGCCATGTCAGCATTTCACTAAAAATATTCTTAAAATAATAAAATAATATTGTAAACAAAATAATTAAGATTATTATTAGTAGAATGCTGACATAGCAAAATCTAGACCATTAAATTATTAAAAAATAGTTAAAATTAAAAATATATATATATATATATATATATTTAGTAAAGTATCATAAGAAATCTAGAACATTTGATCAATATAAATCCTTTTCACACTAACAAATATTGAGGTGCAAGACACCTTTGCTGTTCCGATTCACATGGGATAAAAGCCCATACAACGACTGTCTTTTTCAATCCTGCCATGAGGCCCATGACTCTTATTTCATATTTTCAATCAATAAGAGAGAGAGTGCTGCGTGAAAAAGCGTGTGCCGTCCAAAGAAAAAGAGAGAAAAAACAGGTGTTTCTTTTGAATAAGAGAAGGAGACGGTGGAAAATGGGTTACAGATTCGAGGAAGACAATGTGGTTGCGTGCCTACTGCCTCGTGAAAGAGGATAATTGTGTCGATGTCTTGATGACACCAAAAACCTCTTGTTAGTTCCGCCAGAGAGGATTGGTGGTGATGAACCGCCCGCGGTAGCAACGGATGTGTTGTTGGTTCTTGGATTTTTTTTTTTTAAAATAATATTTATTTTGAGTAACTGAAATAAAAAAAATGCAAAAAATTACTAAATTAATTAAATAATTTAACATATAGTAAGTTTTTATTTGTGAAACATAGAGTAGTACTCCCTCCGTCCCAATATTTTTGTCCTGTTTGAAAAGTCAAACTTTTTAAAGAAATATCATTTATTATCTTGTCTACTTTTTAAAAATATATAAGTTACCAAAACTACCCTTAAAAAAATTTATTAAAAAATTGAATTAGTAAATTAATAGGGGTATAATAGGAATATTAGTAAATTAATGACTTTTATTTTTAAAAACAGGACAATATTTTGGAATATCTTAAAATGGAATAGAGGACAAAAACAATGAGATGAAGGGAGTATAAAAAAAGTAAAATAGAAAATTTAGACTCTGCAGAATTCAGAACATTTTGTAACACTCTTATTTTGAGTTGTGCGAGTCTAAATCTAATTTTTTTCATTTAATTTTATTTCGGCCTATGATAGACTGATAACTGATTTTGCTGTGAGGTTTTATTATGGCCATAAGAAAATAAAGGCAGAGCAAACAAATAAGGTCCAACAAAATTCAAAAGCAAAATTACCTGACTTAGCATTTCCAGCACTATAGGTATTCAGACAAAGAGAGTCACTATTCATGAGAAAAAACTAAAATTCTATTTTAAAGATAATGTTGGACTTTATTTTAAGATTTTACTCTATAAAATAAAGAGAATTTTGTGTTTGCCTATTCTATTATATATTCCCATCATCCTTCAATGAACTGCATGTGATTTACATCTCTCTCTTCTCTCAATAATGAACAACAAGATCTCACCCAACAATCTAGCCTTTTTATTTTTTATTTATTTTTATTTTTTAATAAGGTTTTTAGCGTATGAGCTAAAGGTCAACACAATGCACCTGTTTTTTTTAGGTTTTAATCGTATGAACTAAAGATCAACACAATGGGACCAGACCACCTTTAATTCATGTAAGATAAACATGTCGCCAATAAGAGAACAATGCAACCCATAAAGGTTTTGTTCTAATTTTTTATTATTAAAACTTCAAATTACATTTGACATAATTATTTTCAATGGTAAATTATTCAATAACCTTCAATTGGATATATATTTTGATAAATTCATCACTAGATTACATTTTTTCCTTATATCTATAACTATTCACAAGTCAGATTTGTACCCAACCCAAACTCAGACCGATCTAAACCTATCGCTGATCAAAAAGAATAGTTGGATCTAGCGAGTTAGGTCTCCTTGAGTAGTCGTTAGTTGTCGGACAGAGTTGGAGAAGAGACATCTGGCCAAAACTAGCCGGATTTGGCCAAAATTCTGTCGAATTTGGCGAGATCTTGCAAGATCTCATCAAATTTGACCAAATCTAACTGAAGAACAACTCGCCCCAACAAAGAATGACGAGATCTTGATGTGGAGATCGGTCGAGTTGATTGGAATTTGGTTTTCATGCAAAGATCCATTGGTATTAGTTTTTGGAGGGTGGAGACCCACTACAACAAAGATGACCTATGGTGACAAAAAAATTTCGTCACTAAAACCCTTAATTTCATCGCCTATGACATATGGTAGTATATTTTATTATAAGGTTGGTTTATAATTAATGTATATAAAAAGAGAAATGATATTTCCACGACATTTTCACAATATTTTTATAACAAATTTTATGTGATGGGTTGTTTTTGATTGTCACTGGTGGTCAAAAAAAGTAATTTCAATTATGGGTTCAAATTAGAACCAATAACAATTTATCACCTACAATTTGTTATGAAAGTGTTGTAAAAATGTTATACACATAAGACTCTTCATATAAAAAGATCGTGGAATTCATGTAAAAAGTATGCATCAATGTTGTGTGGTCTAAACGATCACAATTCACACGCACTTTTCCTGTCCATAGCAAATGATATAATATTAGCATTATTAGTATACAATTATATATTTTATTACAAGGTTGGTTTATAATTTGCAATAATATATATAATTGTTGTACAATAGACATCATGGAATTCATGTAAACGGTTGCATCGGTGTTGTGTAGTTTAAATGATCACACCTGATGGAAATATGAATGTACGCAGTAGAAAAATTAATGGATCTACTTTATTTGCAATCGATAACATGTGCTATGTAAGTTTGAGAATTTAAGAACAAGAAAGTGTACCTTGATGGGGTGAAATTCAAAACCAAAGATCAAAAGTTTTTGAGAAGACTTTCAATCTTCACTCCAATTCCACTTGATGCCCAAGAAGTGTGGTCTCTCAATCAGTTATATGTGTATATGTTCTAGAGAGAATGAAAGAGTCTAACACTCACATACATACCAAATCATGTTCTTACAAAATTTTGTATATTTTTCTCCTAATAACTGATTATCTAATTGGGCTAGCCTTTTAGGCCTTCCCAATTGGGCTTTAGTATGTGGCTTGGAGTGGGACCAAAAGAGAACAAATAAGACACTAGTTCCAATGGGCCTTGAGCTTTTCTGTCAACTTTTGACAAGTCGAAAGTTACCATTAATTATATTTAATATCACTATATAAATATAATTGCACTTTAGGCCTTATTAATTAATTATATCCCAAGACTTTATTATACATGCAACCCCTTCATAAAATATTCATAGTAATACAAAGTCATTAATGAAGACTGCCATTTTGTAGATTACTACATCTTAATCATTGAGTACTCGGTTTAATCCTTTAAGTTATTCATCATATATTTATGAAATCTAATTTCATAAATATATACTTTAGTAACTATTTACTAAAGTAGTTAGGCCTAACATTCTAAATAACAAACCCATTAAACTTATCTCAAGGGAATATTTTATATCTTCATTAAGAGACTATGAATTCCATCTTGAGAATATATGTTCCATCAACGCTAAATGTGGCTGCTCAACATGCTGAGGTTTTGACTGTTACTTTAGATCTCACTCTTGATATATCAAAGCAACATACACTTCATGATCAGATCCACTATTCTCTTAGGATTAAGAGTTCATGTGAATAAAAGTCATGAGATTTATTATTCATTTGACAGTCGTTAAGAGAATAATAAATCTCACAGCGGTCTAGTTCAATATGTTTTAACTCTTAAAATATATCAACTAGAAGTCTCCACTTCCATGATCAAGACAAATCATCTTAGTTGATATGTTATATTCTTCACAGATGAAATGCCCAATTTCATCACTGACTATGAACTAAGATTCTGAGTTTACAAAAAACTTGTGATCTAAATCTTCTGTGACTTTTCACATAAATCACATACTATGCATCTCATGGACTATATGATAATGTCCGAATATTCATGTTACCATTATTTCAGATAATAATAAAATAAATTTATTAATCACAATATTAAGTCATACATAGCATCATACAATAGGATTTTATGGCACTAATCCTAACAACACCCATATTTCCTATGTTTCCTATTCTTGCCCACGGCAACAATATGGCAACAATAATTCGAATGAGCATATTGTTCACCAATGTCAAATTGTCAATGCATTAATTTGTTTGGTTGCTTGCACATATTTGGTGGCACATGCAATAATGGTAGTTACAAATGATTGACCAAGTAATTACCCTCGTCCAAGGAAACTAGCCTAGACAAAGATAGAGCATCATGAAAGTTTCCATTTAATGTCCCGATGGTTACACATAAGTGAGAAGACTGTTGGGGCCCTAATAAAGGCCAAAATGAAGACCTAAGACGTTACCCAAGCTCTCCTTAAACCACCATTTAAGGAGAGTAATGGCTACAAAAGAAAGCCAATATATATATATATAGACCTACATAATTCAAGAGAAGGTATAGACATTCTACTCAGCTTAAACCCCTACTACTAAGTTCTCTACATCTTTCAAGCCATATTCATTGACTTTATCATCAAAGACTCCGTGACTGACACCACATCGATGACAACCCACATACTTCTTTTTTTCTAAACCTTGCAGGAACTTGGACGAGCTTGTGTTGATCCAACTAGAAGAACTTACTTACTGACGATTTCTGCATCATCAGTTTGGCGCCATCTTTGGGGATGGCAATTTCATACTTCGGTCTGAAAGTGTAATTCCATTCAATCATAAGGTCCAAATGGAGTCCAACATGCCACAAGATTCCGCAGCACTAGCACTACAAATCCAAACACTCACAGCTAGTGTGGAGGAGCTCACCAGGCAAAACTGAAAGCTCAAAATGTGTTGAAAACACAAGAGCTGTTTAGACCCCCCAAATTAAAGTTACGACTCGATTAATTTTACACTAGCTTAATACTAAATGCGGAATAGTGAAAATGCGAGTGGATAAACAAACAAGCTACTCTAATCCATAAACTTAACAACATAGTAGTAAAATGGAATAAAAAAGAGTAGAGAAGAGAGATATAAACACAAGATAACATGCCGATGTGTTATCGAAGAGGAAACCGAAGAACTAGGCAAAAAATCTCTCTACCGTCCTCCAAGCGGTAATCGATCTACTAGACAATCAGTTGGGATACATGGGTTAGCAAGAGACCCTCAAAGCCTAATCTATCCGATGTACCTAAGCCCTCCAAGCTCTTACTCCAACAAGGCTTCTTGGAACCATGTCTTGTCTAGCTTTCTAGATCCTGCAATATTCCCGATTGTATCCACCAAGCCTTACCGACTTCTTTTGGCAAATCCCCAAAGCTTCCTAAGCTCCAAAACACTCTCTACACTCTGAATAGGTGTGGGTTGTGTTTAGGTACAAATCTCCTCTCAAGATATGACAATGGGAGAGTGAAGGAGAAGAGGTTACAATGATTTCTCACTAAGGATGAGTAGCTCTCTCTCTCTAAAAGATGGGTGTGTGTGTTGTAGAGAACCTATCATGGGTTTTCTCTTTGAATTTGCCTCATTTACATTTGTGGGTAATGAGGGTATATATAGTATGGGTGAATGGTTAGAAAGTCACTCTTAAAAATCCTCCAAGTAGAATGTTTCACGACTACCTTGTGGGAATGCCTTAATAGTGAAACACTCGTGAAAACGACAGCCTGGCACGACTCTTCACCTTCCAGTCATGTGTTCCTCACATACCTTTTTTGCAAAAACCCTTCTTGCGAACTTCTTATGAGCTAGTCGTGAAATGCACTGAACTTCAATTAAGCTTGAGTTTTCACTAACTTAATACTAAATCCAATATAATAAAATCCCACAAAATACAAGGAAAAAAAAAATTAAAACAATTACAACAATTTTTTTCATGGAATATAGCCAACATAAAACATAGTTGTAAATCACAACTTTGTGAAAACCAAGAGATGAGATTGCAGTTACAATAGGAGGAGAATCGTTCACCCATGAGAATTGGGACTAACCAAAATGATGATGGAGATAGCCACAGAAGTGACGACCACCAACGACTAAACACTTCTGACGAAGCAAATTTGGACATCCTCAGAGAGATAAGGAGAGAAATGGACAAGCTGAGGAATGCAATGAGGGAAAAGATGGATCGGAACTTGGATGGGATGGTTAGAAGGACGGACTCGCCCTTCACCACTAAAGTCCTAGAGTGCCCTAGAAGTTTCGTCTTCCACAGCTTGAGTCGATCGATGGTATAAAAGATTCGCTGGACCATATTACTACCTTTAAGACGCTTTGAGTCTATAGCAACCCCTAGACGAGATATTGTGCCGCTCCTTTCCTACCGCCCTCAAGGGAGTAGCGTGAGTATGGTTTAGTAAGCTAGCAACATCGTCCAATGCCAACTTCGAACAACTGGGCAACTCTTTTGTACACCATTTTGTTGGTGGACAATGCCCAAAAAGGCCTGCAGACCATCTGCTCACCATTAGGAAAAGGGAAAAGGAGACCCTAAGATCATATGTGAAGCGTTTCATTAGAGAAGTACTAGAAGTTAATGAAGCAGGCGACAAGGTGCAACTAACCACATCAAAGCTGGGCCGAAATCTAGAGAGTTCGTGGTCGCCTTCACGAAAAGTCCTCTACAGACAATGGCAGAAATGTTGTTGAAAACTCAGAAGTACATAAATGTCGAAGATGCCCTAGCCGTAATAAGGGAGGAGGATAAGCCCAAAGAGGAAGGTGGCAAAAGAAAAGACCGGAGGGGACGTAAGAGAGAAAGGGGGAGATTATTAGAGTTCGGATGGGAACAAGTGGAAAGATGATAAGACACCTTGGACAGTAAAATTTACAACCCTAGTTATGCCCGTTAATAAAATTTTAATACAGATTAAGGACGATCATTACCTTAAGTGGTCGAAGCTGCTGCACTCATCACCTCGTGATAAGAGAAAATACTGCCGCTTCTACAAAGACCATGACCATTACAGTGAAGATTGCAAAGACTTGAAGGAATAGATAAAGGAACTCATTTAAAAGGAGAAGTTATAGAAGTTTATGAAGAAGGGGGAATCTAGCAGACTTAGAAATGATAACAAGGAGAAGCACGAAATTGTTCCTAAGGATGAGGACAATGCATTCAATCGTCCACAAAGTGCGATAGGAGAGATAAAGACGATTACAGAAGGACCATCTATGGGTGGATCCTTTAAATCCCTCAAGAAGTCACAACAAAGGCAGGTAAACAGTGTCCATAGGATACCACCCCTAGAGCAGAGAATAAAAACAGAGAGGGTCATCCTATTTTCGAAAGAAAATGCTAAAGGTGTAAAGCAACCGCATGACAACCCCTTGGTTATCATGCTTATGATAGAAGGATTCAACACCAGACAAATTCTCATAGATAATGGCAGCTCTGTAGACATTATCTACCTTTCTGCTTTCCAACAGCTGAAGGTAGATCCTAAAAGGTTACGGCCCTTTGAATCCCCCTAGTTAGTTTCAGCAGAGACCAAGTATACCCCAAAGGTATAGTAGCACTAATGATCACAGTGGGATCTCACCCCTAACAATTAATCCATCAACTTGACTTCTCGGTGGTAGATTGCCCATCCTCATACAATGTGATTATTGGAAGGCCCACACTCAACTGTTGGAAGGCAATAACATCCACATATTGCCTGAAGGTGAAATTCCTAACGGAGTATGGCATAGGCGAGGTAAAGGTAGATTAAGTGCTGGCCAGGGAATGCTACCAAGTAGTGTTAGCTGTAGAGGAGAACCATACATGGATGATTAAGGAGAAGGAGGAGGAGAAAGTGAAATCCTTGGAAACTATGGAACTAGTAGACAAAGAACCAACAAAGACCACGAAGATAGGGACAAACTTGAGTGATCAGATGAAGAAAAGGCTAGTCCAATTCCTTAAGAGCAATTTGGATATATTTGCATGGAGTCATGAGGGCATGCTAGGCATAGCAATTGAAGTCATCCAACACCATTTGAATGTAGACCCTGAGAGGAAGCCCGTCCAGTAAAGACGATGAGCCTTTGCCCCTGAACGAAACAAAGCCATCATGGATGTGGTAAACAAATTGCTAGCAGCCAATTTTATCCGAGAAGTCTACTACCGGATTGGTTGGCCAATGTCATCCTAGTAAAGAAAGCAAATGGGAAATAGAGGATGTGCGTGGACTTCATAGACCTGAATAAGGCCTGCCCAAAAGACAACTTCCCCCTGCCAAGAATAGATCAACTTGTGGACTCCATAGCAGGGCACAAGCTCCTCACATTCATGGATGCATTCTCAAGATAGAACCAAATCAAGATGTTAGAAGAAGACCAAGAGAACACTGCCTTCATCACTAGCCAGGGGCTTTACTGCTACAAGATAATCCCCTTTGGACTGAAGAATGCAAGGGTGACTTGCCAGAGGTTAGTCAACAAAATGTTCAATAAATAGATCGAGAGAAAGATGGAGGTATATGTGGATGATATGCTTGTCAAGAGTAAGGAGGAAGCCACACACCTGGACGACCTCGAAGAGACCTTCATAACCCATATATAGTATCAGATGAGGTTGAATCCAAACAAATGTGCCTTCGGGGTTGCATCAGGAAAGTTCCTAGGGTTCATGGTGTCCCAGCGAGGGATAAAGGCTAACCCAAAAAAAGTACAGGCTATATTAGAGATGACATCGTTGAGAATAGTAAAGGAAGTCCATAAGTTGATAGGAAGGATCATGGCCCTCAACAAGTTCATCTTTAAAGCAATGGATAAATGCCTATCATTCTTTAAAACCCTGAAGCAAGCTTTTACCTGGACGGAGGAGTGCAAAAAAGTCTTCCAGGAATTGAAACACTACTTAAGTAAGCCCCCCTCCTAAGCCCGTCAAAGTAAGGGGAAAACTTGTTTTTGTACATAGCAGTGTCAGCCACTGCCGTGAGTGCGGCTTTGATTCAAGAAGAGGATAGAGTGCAGCTTTCCGGTTATTATGTCAGCCAAGCTTTCCAAGGAGTTGAGGCAAAGTATCCATGGATTGAGAAGATCGCCTTCGCCCTAATCTTTGCCTCTTGTGAACTACGTCCCTACTTCCAAGAAAACCCTATTTTGGTAACGACTGACTAGCCAATAAGGAAATCAATGAACAAGCCTAAAGCTACAGGAAGAATGGTGCAATGGGTAGTTGAGCTTAGCCAGTTCAACATCAAATACCACCCTAGGACAGCGATCAAGGCATAGGCATTAGCAGACTTCATCACCAAGTTCACAATTCCTGGTGGAGAAGAGATCCAAGATGAATCAAAGAGATGGACGATCCAAACTGACGGGTCGTTAGCTTGAAAGAAGGAGGAGTGGGGGTCATCATCAACACTCAAGAAGGAGATGTCCTCAGGTACATAATGCAACTTCAATTCCCTACCACAAACAACAAAGCAGAATATTAGGCCATATTGACGGGGCTCAGGATCGGGAAGGCTTTGGGTGCCAGGAACTTACTCCTTCAAAGCGATTCTAAATTGGTGACAGGGCAAATAAAGGGTGAATATGAAGCAAAGGAGAACAGGATGCAGAAATACCTCAGGCTGATGAACCACCTAACCCAAAAGTTTGATAAGGTAGACTTCACACAGATCCCTAAGAACTAGAATTTAGAAGCAGACGAAGTAGTGAGGCAAGCATCATTTGAAGAAGGAACAATGTCACTAGACTCAAGAATAGAAGTGCAAAAGCATCCTAGTATTGAAGAATTCCACACTTTTGCAATTCAAAACCAAAACAGTTGGATGACTCTAATTCTCTCCTTCCTCCAAGATAGATGACTTCCAGCAAACGTTGATGAAGCCAGGAAGGTCAGAAAGCGAGTAGCTAGGTTCACGATCCTAAACAACACCTTGTGTAAAAGAGGGTTCTCCATGCCCTATCTAAAATGTGTTGAAGAAAACGAAGCTGAGTATATTCTAGAGGAAATCCACGAAGGAATATGCGAAGACCACACGGGCCTGAGATCCTTGGTAAGCAAGATCATTAGAACGGGTTACTTCTTGCTTACCATCCAGAGAGATGCACGGGAGTTCGTTGAATAGTGCGACAAGTGCCAGAGGTTCGGGAACATCCAGCATGTCCCAAGAGAGAAGATGATGGCCATAATTTCCCCGTGGCCATTCACTTAATGGGGGATAGACATCGCGGGTCCATTACTTCAAGGTAAAAGATAGGTAAAGTTCTTATTGGTTGTGATTGACTATTTTACAAAATGGGTTGAAGCGGAAGCACTACCAACTATCATGGAGGAAAAGATCCAGAACTTTGTATGGAAAAACATAGTTTGCAGGTTCAAAATACCAATGACGATAATATCAGACAACGGACACCAGTTCCACAGTCAAGACTTTAGAAACTTCTACTTGGGACTAGGAATCAAGAACCAGTTTTCTTCTTGATAACGCCTTAAAATGTGTACTTGTTATATATTTATGTGGGCATTATCTCCTTGTTACTATGCTTAATTTGTATAATTAAGCCATGATTTGCATTAGTCTTTAGTATTTATCTTTACATACTTTCTTGAATAAGATGCTATTCACTGTGTGTAATTTTCTACTTTCAGGAAATCATGTGAGAAAAATAAGTTTACAAGAATTTGTGAGAATGGAGGCCAAACTAGAATTAAAATGGAGCTAGAGGACCGTGCTTAAATGTCTAAGGAGGTGTAGCTGGAGTGCTTGGATCGTCTACCATGATTGGAAGTTTCAAATAAGGAAAGAAATCAAAGAGGCAGAATTTAAAAAGAAAAAATCTGATTTGAGTACTGATCAGTATTTTGGGTGTATCTATCTCCTCAAAAATCCAATTGATGCAAGGTGAGATGGGTTGGAACTGTTACTTAAATATCTACAACTTTCTAGTTTTGAGTTTTTCGAAATTATCAATTTTTGAAGGCCGAAATTAACTCACAAGTTACTGCTGTAAACCTGGACAGAAATTAAAATAGTAAAAGTTTTATTTTCTTTGGACACTTAGACATTAGGGTTTTGAAGGGAGGCTGTAGAACGAATTTCGGCAGAGAAAAACATTGTATTTTCCTTTCTCTAATGGCAGCCTAAATTCTTTGCTAGGGCTAGGGGTTATGTTTCTTCTATACGGTATGAATATTCAATGTGATTCTTTCTAGGATTTTATCAACGACATATTTGATTGTTCAATTAGATTTCTTTTGATGTATTAGTTCTTCCATGCTTTCAATAAGTTCAATCACGATTTTATTATTGTTTAGATGAATTTCTAATAGTTTTAAATAGAAATCAGGTTTTAAAGTGAATGAGTTTTTCTGAAAACTTTTCTGACCGCATTATTAATCGAGGTTATCATGCATAATTGAATTGTCTCAGTTCAACTGAATTATAAGTTTTTAATTGTATAAGAACAATCAATTACGAAATATATATTTTCTTAGATCACAAAGAATTTCATATCAATATAGGGAAACACCCTAATGCTCTAGTATTTACATTATTGATTTAAATAAGTTTTTATTCTTATTCTTGTTAACAATCACTAAGCAAAATTAATTTTCTTTTTCACCCAAATTTTTATTTAATTATATTGTCTTTGAATTTACCCTGCTCCTTGTGGTTCGACCTCGGTACTCCAAGAATTATATTGCTACAATCTCCTACTTGGAAGTGAGCAAGCACTTCTCTAGGACATCCACAAGCCAATAGATAGACGCTAGTGATGAATCAAACACTGATGAAGATCGTCAAAGTTCAACTGAAGGAGGCAAAAGGTGCATGGTCGAAGGAACTGCCAAATGTCTTGTGGCCATACCGAACCATAGTGAGGACCCCAACAGGAGAGACGCTGTTCAAACTCACCTACGACACCAAAGCAGTAATACCAATTAAAGTAGGAGCCACCAGCATGAGAAGAGAATTTTTTCACAAAGATAGCAACGAAGATCAATTGAAGGTCAACCTAGAATGCTTGGATGAAGTAAGAGAGGAAGCTTCTCAGAAGATGGCAAAGTATCAACAGAAGATGACCAAGTATTACAACAAGAGAGTGAAGCTTAGAAGACTTGACATAGGAGACCTTGTCCTACGTAGGGTCAAACTAGTAACGAATGATTCAACATAAAGGAAGCTCGGACCAACTTTGGAAGGACCTTACAAAGTCATCCACTATTCAAGACAAGGATGCTACTTTGGAAGGACCTTATCGTGACCATGGAACATCAAGCATTTGAAAAAAATATTATCAGTAGAGATAATGTACTATTGTAATCACAAGAATAAACACCTTCATTAAAAAAAAAAGTAATAAAAGTACTACTTAGCGAATATTCAGCAAATTGTGTATAGATATATGCCCAAAAAATAATGGGTAAGTGATCCCTAGACGGATGTACTTCACTGACGAATTTTTTCACAAAGATAGTGAATTTTATCCCTAGATGGATGTACATCACTGACGAAGCCAAGTGATAAGATTCCTTAAATGGATGTAAATCACCCCAAAAATGGCTAAGTGATAAAATTCCTTAGAAGGATGTACATCACTGACGAAGCCAAGTGATAAGATTCCTCAAATGGATGTAAATCACCCCAAAAATGGCTAAGTGATAAAATTCCCTAGACGAATGTACATCACTGACGAAGCCAAGTGATAAGATTCCTCAAATGGTTAAGTGATAAAATTCCCTAGACAGATATACAACACTGACGAAGCCAAGTGATAAGATTCCTCAAATGGATGTAAATCACCCCAAAAATGGCTAAGTGATAAAATTCCCTAAACAGATGTACATCACTGACGAAGCCAAGTAATAAGATTCCTCAAATGGATGTAAATCACCCTAAAAATGGCTTAGTGATAAAATTCCCTAGACGGATGTACATCACTGACAAAGCCTAGTGATAAGATTCCTTAAATGGATGTAAATCACTCAAAAAAATGGCTAAGCGATAAAATTCCCTAGACGGATGTACATCACTCAAGCAAGTGTAAGACTCCTTAGAAGGATGCAAATCACTGATGAAACTAAGTGATAAAATTCCTAACAAGGATACAAATCACATGAAAATGGCTAAGTCATAAATGTTGGCAAACTCAAGTTTCTTCGCAAACACAGATCACCAAGAATGGAGAGGTGATGACCATCAGAGGTCAAGCAAGCAGAAATCACACATGGATGAATAAAAAGAAAGCAGAACAACCAACGAAGGTAAGGTAAATGAACAATGGCATAAACATATAATCATCGAGAAGATTGGTTCAAAGTTAATATTTAGAGCCCAATATTGTTTCAAAATTAATATTTAAAGCCCAAAAACACAATGGGCACCTTCCAAAAAAAAAAAAAAAGGTAAATTTTGATAAACAAGGGAATACTTAAACAATAGCCTCGTCACCACCAGCCGCATTGATAGGGGCGTCCTCAGGTTCATGATCATTGCACTCTAGAGCATTCTCTTTGAGAGTAGCAGCAGCAGTTTGGGTGGCTTTGTCAGCCTCCATCTCCTTAGCCACTTCCTCGAAATCCAAATCCTTCATGTTAAATCTGGAGGAATGCTTCACCATGTACCGCCTGAGGAGCTCAAAGCCCCTATAATACCAGTTGAAAAGTACGGTGTTGTATTCTTCAGTCTATTGGAAAGCGTGGATGGCCTTAGTAGCCATAGACTTAACCTTTTGGTTCACGACTTGGAGCTGTTCATCCTTTTGTAGTGTTAGCTGCTTCTCGACCTTAAGCTCGCCAACCAACGCCATGGCCTTCTCTTTAGCTATGTTGGCATTGTCCATAACAATAATGAGGTCTCTCCTCAGCTTCGCAGCCTCAGCCTCCAAAGCCTCCACTTTGAACCCCACCACCATGGCCTTTTTCTCCTAGCCAAGTTACTTAGCAGATATGTGGATCGCCTCTCCTACAGCCTAAAAGTCATAAGGAAGGGAGGGTTATAAAATTACGGGGACCATTCCAAACCGTAAACAAAATAGAAGAAAACTTACCTGGACGAGCTTATGAATATGGCGGTTCACAAGCAATTCCAGCATCATCCCAGACATTGGATGCTTAGGAGCCCATTTTCTCCTTTCCCTTGGCCATGGTCCTTTGCCTCTTTGGACGAGGAGTGAGCTCTTCCAGGGAGGTTATGCGACAGGCCGTCCTTGTGGCTTTAGGGATGGAGATAGCTGGGGAGGCTAAGACCCCCTTCTGAACGACCTAAACCACTTTCTTCCCTAGGCTCAAAAGGGGTTCATTCTTCTTGGCCTTCATATTAGTATACATCTCCTTATTGAACTTGGTTGTCATTTCTGTGTTAAAAAAAAAAAAAAAAAAAAAACTCACTTTTTTCTTTGATCTCGATAACGCATAGGACGAAGAAGGAAGGTTTCGGACCCAAGAGGTGACGAGCCAAAGTTCAAGGGTTAACGAGGTCGTCAATCATCTCCGCATACTTAGTTGCCACCTAGATGCACTCCTTAGATCTACTCTTGAGCTTAGGGCGCTTCTTAATTGCGAACGAACACAATAAACAAAGGTTAGTGACAAATCAAGTTTGAGAAGAAAACTATCAAAAAAGCAAGTGGGGGATGATGCACCTAAGTTCGGGGACCTCCACTAACGAAGCAATCTAGGAACCTCACCCCAGAAGTCGTCAGAAAGTGTCTCCCATCCATCTCCAGACACGAATAAGTATATGGATTTCCAATACCGGAAGGATAAAGGAAGATCTGTAATAATCCTCGCCTTCTTGACCCGAGGCACTAGCTCATAGTACCTGTACTCTTTAGACTCCTTCAAATGATACAGGTGAACAAACTCGTCCAACCTAATCATGTCACCTTCAGTGACGACCATCTAAATCTCCACGAGTTTGGCATAAGTTTCCCAGGAGAGATGTTGAAATGGTTCAAGAATTCCATGATGAATGGATGAATAGGGAACCTAAGACCACACTGGAAAGAATCCTTGTAAAAGCACACTTCTCCAAGAGAGAAATGACAGGCTTTTTCCCCTTCTCGAGGAAGACAAATCTTGACTTTCTCAGGGAACTAGAATCTATCCCTAAACCTAAAAAGGGTGTCAGCATCTAGGTCGCACTCTTCCTTAAGGGCATGAAAGGGCCTAATCTCCCTCTGTCCAGACGACGAAGGGCCCGACGTAGCAGTAGCTCCTCCCCTCCCCCCCCCCCCCCCGCGACGGGGTCATCACTAGACGACAATCTAGTCTCAAGCTCACTAGACCTCACCTCAGATGCTACCTCCCTTTCACACACCATTTCCTTAAACTAATTCAAGGATCAATGTAGCAAAGGATGCAAATTAGCCAACACAAGACCTATACTGTTGTCCCTAAATACGAAATCCTCAATTGGGGGGTGTTAGGTGCTAAAAGAACAAAAAGATGCCCCTATATGTGCAAAGAGAAATGAAATTGAGGGACAAAGTTGCCTTACCTCAGAGCTCTCAACCATGGAACTAAAAAAAGAAAAAAAAAAAAAAAAAAGAGGGAAAATTCTATCCTTAAATGGAAAAAGGAAAGGTAGGTAATATTTGCCATAAAAAAAGGAGAAGAAAAAGAAATTGTACCTTAGAAAATCAAACTTAGAGAGGAAAGAGTTGGTGGAACTTAAGAAAGCTTAATGAAGAAAAACGCAGAGCAACAATGGCGAAAGAGAGAGAAAAAGTGAAGAAGAAAAAGAAAAACTAAGTGGCATAAAAAGCTAAACTTGGAAAACTGAAAAACGGTGGAAAACCCAAAAGTTCCTCGAACAAAGCGCTGACATCCACCATTGAGAGTGTGCCATGTGGCCACGACACGGATGGCACCACCACTCCACCTTAAATGCGGGCACAACCAGAATGCCAAGAGTCATATCCGAGCAAAATAGCCTTTTGTATTCTCACGATCATCATCACACATAAGGACGATCTCAGAATAGGGGGACAACTGATGGACCAAGTAATTACCCTCATCCAAGGAAACCAGCCTAGATGAAGATAGAGCATTATGAAAGTTGCCATTTAATGCCTTGACGGTTACACATCAGTGAAAAGACCGTTGGGGCCCTAATAAAGGCCAAATTGAAAACTTGAGACGTTACCCAAGCTCTCCTTAATCCACCATTTAAGGAGAGCAACGGCTACTAAAGAAAGCCAATATATATATATATATATATATATATAGACCTACAAAATTCAAGAGAAGGTACAGACATTCTACTCAGCTTAAAGCCCTACTACTAAGTTCACTACATCTTTTAATCCATATTCACTGACTTTATCATCGGAGACTCCGTGGCCGGCACCACACCGGTGACCACCTCGAGAGGATCCCATTCTTCTTTTTTCTAAACCTTGCAGGAACTTGGACGAGCTCATGTTGATACATCTAGACGAACTTACTTATTGACGATTTCTGCATCATCAACAAACTTTGGTAGCTTATATATATATATATATATAAAGGGGTTTCTCTGACCTATGGGGAGGCTACTCCAAACCCTACCCGTTCAGTAGAAAAGTTGTGCCTACCCAAGGGAAATTGGCTTGTTTAGTTCTCCTTATTGGCTTCAACGAGTGGGAGGTTTCGGGTTTGCTTGCATGAATATGGAGGATTTGTCTATGATATGGGAGAAACTCTCACTCTTCGAGGGAGATGGGAACGAATACAACGTTAGAGCAATTGAACATATGGGAGGCAAGGTTGTTGTAGCAAAATTCTTTACATTAAGGATTTTAAACATGGAAGCCATCGTCCAGAATTTCAAACCGTAATGGTAAAAAAAAAAGGGTTTGACGTAAAGGACATAGGAGATCATGTCATTCTTTTTTGTGTTTATGGAGAGTTCAGATGTGGATAGAATCCTTTTAGGTGAACCTTGGAGTAATGACAAACATCTGGTGTCCCTCAGGCAGATGGAGAAAAATATCTCGACTCGAGACCTTAGTTTTGATAAGAAAACTTTTTGGGTTCAAATCCATGAGCTACCTATTGGAGATATGAATCCAAAGGTAGCTTGTGACATTGGAAAGTTAATAGGGAAAGTTCAGAAGGGAATGAGAGTAGTTATATGAGAATTAAAGTATTGGTTGATACTTCAAAACTCTTATGTTGAGGTCACAAAATTCGTTGCGAGGATGGTGAGATAGGATGGATCTAGTTTAAATATGAGAGATTGCCAAACTTATGTTACTGGTGTAGATGATTGTCACATAGTGATAAGGACTGTGATCTTTAGGTGCAAAGCAATGGATCTTTAACGGAGGAAAACATACAATTTGGGGCATGGCTACGTGCTCCTCTGCCAAACAACAAAAAGTGCTTGATGGTTAAAGTTGAAAGGTGGAAGGAAGCGATGGTATGGTGTACTGGTTAGGAAGAAAAAGAAAATGATGGTGAGAAGATGGATACTGAGGATACGATGATCAAACGAAGGCCGAAGGAGGCACCAGTGAGTAGCTGTAAGGATTGCCTAGATAGGAAGAGAGTTGATCTTACTCATAAGGCAGATAATATCATGACAGATTTTTAGGTGACCCTGTAGGAAATTGACTCTAAGCTAACCAAATTTGCTCGTGAAAAACTCTTCCAATTTTGTAAACATGGATCCACAGGCAACTCACGATTTAGGACCTAAATCTCATGGGGCCTTAAAAGATGAGGGTCTGAAGGAAAAAAAAAAATGAAGTGCTACTGGACTTAGTTAATCAATATGGATCAAATATTGTTGCTCAAAGTGGGCCGGATAGTGTCCCAATAGAACCAAAAAAACAAGTACCGTGGGTGGACTCAAATTACACAAGATAGGGAGGTTGGGATGCAAAGTAATCCAATACTTATTAAGAGGCATGTGAGTGAGGAAATAGAGGAGGATGTCTACTCCTTACCAAAAAAACAATGATTTACTAGCATTAAAAGCAACATGGTAATGGTGGAGACTGATGGTTAGCCTCGCCGAAAGCAATTAGTTATTTGGCATGGAATTGCCATGGGCTTGGGAACCAGCTTGCGAAAGATGATCTTGAACTTTAATTCAAGCACAAGATCCCCCATATTGTTTTCTTATCAGAGACCTGGTTTGAAAAAGAACAATTGGAAAAGATATGATGCAAGATTCGATACTCTGGCTTGTTTACTATCCCAAGGCAGGGTAGGGGTGGTGAACTAGCGCTTTTGTGGAAATCTGATAATTTAGTTTGGGTGAATAGCTTCTCTAGATTCCATATTGATGCAGTTGTCAATGGTGGAACTCTAGCAGCTTAGCGCTTTACTAGTTTTTACGGGGAACTAGATACAAATGAGAGGGAAGATTCATGGAGTATGCTCCGTATGCTCCAAGCCAAGCCGCATCTTCCATGGTGTTGCATGGGTGATTTTAATGAGCTTTTCCATATGGATGAGAAGAGGGGTGGGAGAATCCTCCCCCACAATCAGATGCAAGCATTTCGGGACGTGTTGGTTTTTGTGGTTTTGTGGATCTTGGCTTTACAGGATCGAAATTTACTTGGCATGGCAAAAGATATAGTCACTATGTGTGGGAAAGACTTGATAGAGGGGTGGCAAATTATGATTGGATAGCTAGATTTCTTGCAGCAACAATCTTTCATTTACATTGCTATACATTGGATCAATGGCCCATTAGTCTAATGTTTGATCCAAACGGTGAGTCCTAAAGATGGAAAAGGAAACCATTCTGCTTCAAGGAGATGTGGTTATCAAAATATGGGTGCAATGACATGGTTCTAAGGGCGTGACAAGTTTAGTCTGAAGGTATTCCTATGTTCTAAGTAGCCAAGAAAATTAAAAAAATGCAAAAAGATGTTAAAATCTTGGAGCAAAGATCATTTTGGAAGTGTGAAACAATAGATTGTGAAGAAAAAAGAATTTCTTTGGAGAGCAGAAGAGGCTTTGGCCAGGGGTGGGGACTATGATGAAGTTATCAGGCACCAGAGAGATCTTTACCTCTTGCTTGACAAAGAAGAACAGATGTGGCTAACGATCAAGAATTCAATGGGTAGAGAAGGGGGACCAAAATACTAGGTTCTTTCATGGCATGGCTACTCAAAGAACAAGAAGAAATTTTATCAAGGGGATTAAAGATGCAGATGGGGTTTGGCAGACAGAGGAGGAGGTTGTGTCTAACATTTTTGTGAATTTCTATACTAGATTGTTTTCTTTTGTAGGTCCTCTAGAACTAGAAAGAGTGTTGGAGGGAGTAAAACATATTGTGAATGATGATATGAATGTTGAATTGACTAAACCTTATACTCAGGAAGAGGTTGATGCGGCTATCAAACAAATGTCTCCGTTAAAGGCTCTAGGTCTAGATGGGATGCCTTCCATATTCTACCAATCCTTTTGGTTAGAAATAGAACTGAATGTGTCTGAAGCTGTCCTCTGCTGCTTGAGTTCTGGTACTTTCCTAAAATCCATAAACCATACTTCCATTACTTTGATCCCTAAAGTTAATAGCCTCGAAAATGTTTTTGAGTATAGACCTATAAGCTTGTCCAATGTTCTTTATAAGATTCTTAGTAAAGTTATTGCTAACAAATTGGAACCTATCCTTAACTCTATAGTTTCTGAGGCTTAAAGTGCTTTCATAGTAGATAGGCTTATCACTAATAATATTTTGATTGCTTTTGAGTCCTTACATCATATGAAAACCCAATGTTCAGGAAGGGAAGGTTTCATGTCTCTCAAACTTGATATGAGCAAGGCGTATGACAGGGTGGAGTGGAAGTTCTTGGAAAAAATTCTTTTGAAAATAGGATTCCAAGCTTCTTGGGTAGCAATGATTATGCAGTGTATTTCTATAGTCTCTTGCTCAATATTAGTTAATGGAGAACCTAAGGGCTTTATCCAACCCACTAGAGATTTGAGGCAAGGCGATTCTCTATCTCCGTTTCTTTTTCTATTTTTTGTCGAAGGTTTGAATGCACTACTTACAAAAGCAAGAATTGAGATGGACATTAGAGGCTTCTCTATCTGTAGAAAAGGACCAAAAATTACTCACCTCTTTTCTGAGAATGACTGCCTTTTATTTTGTTGATCAACCATAGTTGAATGTACCAAAATCCAACAACTCCTCAACTGGTATGATGGGTTCGGATCAGCAGGTCAACAAGGATAAAACAACACTTTTCTTTAGTAAGAATACGTTTGAAGAAACTCGACAAGCCATCAAAGCTTTGCTAGGTGTGTCAGTCATTAAAAATTATGAGAAATACTTGGGTCTTCTATCAAAAGAAGGCTTGCTTCAACCAAGTAAAGGAGAAGATTAGGGCAAAGATGCAAGATTGGAAGAAAAAGCTCCTTTCACAAGCTGGCAAAGAAGTTATGATCAAAGCAGTAGTTCAATCTATCCCCACGTATTCCATGAGTGTTTTTCGCTTGCCTAGAGGTTTAATTAAAGATATTGAAGCAATGATCCGCAAGTTTTGGTGGGGAAATCAGGAAAATTCTAGAAAGATGCAATGGGTTAGGTGGAGTACTTTGTGCTCCTCCAAGTCTATAGGGGGCATGGGTTCAGAGAGTTAAGACAATTTAGCAATGCCCTTTTGGGGAAGCAAGTATGGTGACTACATCATGAAATAGATACTTTGTTGCACAGAGTTTTTAAAGGGAGGTAATTTGTAAAAGGGCTTGGTGGAGAGTTGGGGATGGCAGTATTATAAATATCTAGAAGCATCAATGGCTAGATTCTTTAGGTGGAGGTAAAGTCTTATCGCCTCAAATGGATTTTTCTTCAAATAATATGAGTGATTTGTTTTTTCTAGGAACTACACGGTGGCACACAGGGCTAATTGATCAGAATTTCTTTCCATGGGGGGCCGAATGTATTAAAAGCATTCCAATTAGCGCACACGTTACAATAGATTTACTGGTTTGGCCACTGACTTCTGATGGTTCATTCTCGGTTAAAAGTGCTTACAGATTGTTGGCGTCTGAAGCTTTACTATCCCAGCCAAGCTCTTCCAATCCCGAAGCAAGTAAACGCCTATGGAATAAAATCTGGAAATTACATGTTCCTAACAGAGTTAGACATTTCCTATGGCGTGCTTGTAGCGAATCTCTTCCCACAAAAAAGAATTTGCACACAAGGCATGTTGTTCCTACTAGTGAATGTAATCTTTGTGGTGAATTTCTAGAATATACTATTCATGGCCTTTGGTTATGTGATAACGTCAAACCAGTGCAGTTCTCAACTCCTAGCTTCAGTTTCCTTCGGACCAAAACATTCTCAAGCTTTAGAGATTTAATGGAGTTTGTTCTATTGAATGCTTCCTCAAAATCTGTTGCACTCTTTTCCATGATTTCTTGGTGTGTATGGCAGCGTCGAAATAGAATTAGAGAGAAGCAACCAAGGTAGGAAGTAGTGGATATTGTGAAAAGAGCCGTAGAGCTTCTCCTCGAGTTCCATGACGTTCAGAAACAGTCGCCTAGGAATATAATTTAGAGGGATGAGACTTGTTGGAAGCCTCCTAATCCTGGAATTTATAAGATAAATTTTGATGGTGCTATTTTTGAAGATTCGGAGCTAGCAGGTTTAGGTGTGGTCATTAGAGACTCTGCAGGACTTATTATTGCAGATCTTAGTCAAAAGATTTGCCTCCCAACTTTGGTGGATTTGGCAGAGGCCATGGCAGCAAGTCGAGCTCTTAGTTTTGCTCAAGAAATTAGTATTTTTCAGGTGGAAGTGGAGGGGGACTCAGTCAAGGTCATTCAAGCGGTTAATAAGCTCAGGCCTTGTACCACTATGTTTGGGCACATTATCAAGGAGATTCGAGTAGTTAAAAGTTCCATGGTTTTTTGTAGTTTCAATCAAGTTAAAAGGGGTGGGAATAAGCTTGCCCACACCCTTGCTAGAAGAGCAATTTTAGCTGCACATACTAATGTGTGGTTAGAAGATCTACCACTAGATTTGGATGGTGTATTCCAATATGATTTACAACAATAAATTTACTTACCTGTTCCTCAAAAAAGGAAATATATATATATATATATATATATAGGGTTAAAGTTACACCTTTACGAGCATGTTTGGTAGACTGTAATAGGCACTGTAATGTAATAGTTATTCTTATAGTTTAGCTATTTTTTAGTTTGATTATGTTTTTATTACAAGAAATAGTCATTTCTTATGAATAGCTATTCTTCAAAATGAGAAATAAATATTCCTCTTTAAAAGTGTTGTATTAGTTATTCCTTAGTAAGTGCAATAATTTCAAAATTTAATATATTTTCAAATAAACAAACTTCCCATATACATCTAACAATTATAAAAATAAAAATAAAAATCATATAAATAACATATATTTCTCTTAAATTTAACAAATAACAATTTTTAAGGAAATATAATTGTATGACTAAGATATTCCCTAAAATAAATATTAAGTTTTATTCTAATGTTATAACTCAACCAAACTTATGAATAAGTTTAGTTATTACAGCACAACACATTTATTTCTAGTAATAAATATTACAATTCATGTTGTAATCCCCATTCAGTGTATCAAACGTACCACATTCATGTCATAACTCTAAGCAATGTTTGGTACACTAAAATTTCACTTAGAGCCTTGTGCATTGTAGTTCAATTGACATATTTTTATATTTCTAATCAAAATGATAAGAATTCCAATATTCTTTTCCCATATTATAATTATCAAATTTATAAATAAATAAATAAATGAACACAAAAAAAATTCTTTTCATGTGCGTCACAAACTTTGGCAACTTACATTTGAGAAATTAAATATTAAGAATTTTTGCTTTGATATTAGTAATCATATATGTGAACTCCTATCCAAAAAAAAAAAAAAAAAAAAGTGAACATAATACATATTTAAAATTCTTTTTATTGAACACTCTTAGAGTTCATTTCACGAGAAATTATCTAAAAAATATCATTTATTTATTTATTTGAGTGTTTAAAATGAAGAGTCGTCATTTTATTGAAAAGAATTAATACTTCGCAAAACAAAAGGTAAGGAGTAAACTACACTAACCTCCCTTTAGATTTTACGAAATGATATTCCACCCAAATGCTTGATGAAATGACACTCCATTTTACACTAACATAACATTCCATTCTAAAATATTATTCCTATTAATTTATACATACCTCAAATGAGTGTCATTTCATTCATAGTTTAAGTAAGAATCTTTTTCTAAAATGGAATATTTTGTTAGTGAATTCACATTTTAAGAGAGCATGTTGCATTTATACAAACCTCAAGTGAGAGTATAATTTTCTAAAATCTAAAGGTGGTTGGTATAATTTACCCAAACATAATTGTAATACTGCCTCATTCAAAATCAATTATTATTCCTCACATGGTAAAACAATATTTTGAATGATATTATTATATATGTAGATATCCCATTTTGTTTTGGCCTTTAGTTGAGGTCCTTGGTCAGAATAATGAAATATTCTCAATCTTTACCAAAATGTTCAACACCATGCGTTAAAACTCAACAAATAATCTCAAAAAGGCCTAGACCCTATTTTAAACCCATTTTGTAACTTCCTTACAAAAGTGGTGTACCGTGTACTCCACCCTTTAGTGGTGTACATCGGTTTAAGACGAAACCATAAACCCTGGCCACTTTAAGCTTATGAATAAGATCCTTCACCTCCATTTCAAAGGATTCCTAAATTCCTACACCAAATTTCTACTGATTTTACTAGAGCCTTGAGAGGACAATTAACACCTACATTACATACATTCAACCTTTGAATAGCAACAGACCATTATGTAATGTACGCCTTTAGGGACTGAAACACCCTCACTCTTGTGAATACCTTTTGCATTGCTACATCTTGATGGTAACTAGCTTTCAATTCCTCAATCCAAATAGGACTTGGAAAGGAAACCAGTAACATATAGCTACTAGGCTCAAGCTAAACTACTTCCTACACTTCCTCCCTTTTAGATAAGGAATTTCTACCTTATGCACTTGACCCTTCTTGTACACCACCATAAAGACACAACCCAAAATTTTTGTGAGCCGTATCTGCTGTGTAGGTGTGCCAATACCCTACTCTAGCAAGTACCTTTAGCTCTGCTATTTTGTTTTGATAAGAATTGACTACTAAGCAAATAATGTCTCCATTTTTGGACTACAGTAACCAAGACTTACAGTTCCTTTTCATACATAGAAAGGCATAGGCCCTTGCCCTCCAAAACTTGATTGTGGAAAGCAATGTTGGGGGTTTTATCAAATCAAGGAGTAACAATGAGAGAACAAAATGAACACATCAAGTAAATAGAGATTAGTGATTGACTTGAAGGCACAATTGAATGTTATCCTTAGACAATATTTGTCCCCATACGCAAGTTGCTAAAGGGTTTCTACAAACTTGTCCCTAGGATACAACCAAGTTTATTAGGTTCGACAAATAACAATTTTGGAGAATACCCACAAGATTTCTTATGTTTCTTTGTAACTTACTATTTTGGGGAGAGGTCCTTGCTGAACAATCACCATAAAATTCTGCAGAAAATTCAGTTTTTCTAGTTCTGTTCGGTTAAGCAGTCCTTTCAATCGATCGAATGCTCTTTTTGATCGATTAAACAGGAATCGAATAGCAATTGAACCATCTAGAAACTCTAGGATTATTTTCTTACTATTTCAAATGATCGAGCCAAATTTTCGACTGATAGAAAATGCTGAATTTCGAATTTTCACTTAAAAAATTCCAGAACTTGAATTTTCATTTTAACAACTTTATGAAACAATATTCTCCAAACTCAAACATCATTATTACAACCTATCCATATATATACCTATATATACAACAAGCAATGGGCCTCTTGTCTTAGGTCCAAATAGCTTTGAAATCATAGTCACAAGCATCACATTCTATTAAAAATTGTTTAGTAAAATTGGGAAGGGCCCTTACTGGAGGACTAGCTAATCCTAACTTAAGTTGTTGGAAAGCTAACTTAGCTTGCTCACTCTATGAAAAAGAATTTTTTTTAGGAGAGTAGTCAAAGGAGCAGCAATCTGACCATACTGCTGAATGAACTTTCTGTAGCAACCAGTCAAGCCAAGAAATCCTTTCAAGGCTTTAACTGTGGTAGGGGTTGGCCAAGATTGCATGGCTAAGGTTTTCTTTGTGTCAGTTCTAATTCCTTGACCAAAGATGAGATGGCCCATATATTCAACTTCAGGGTAGTCGAAAACACATTTAGGCCTTTTAGCATATAACTAGTTGTGAAGCAACACTTCTAAGACAAACCTTAAATGGCTCAAATGGTCTTCAAGGTTCTTACTAAAGACAAAAATGTAATCAAAGACAACTAGCACAAATTTTCTCAAATTAAAAAAAAAAAAAAAAAGAAAAAAAAGAAAAAAAAAATCATTCATTAAGGCTTGGAAGGTGGAAGGAGCATTGGTTAAGATAAATGGCATTACCAAGAACTCATGCTAACCCTCATGAGTTCTAAAAGCTACTTTTAACACATCTTCATCCCTTATTCTAATCTGCTGATACTCTTAATTCACATGAAAAGATAGAAAGTGTTTATTTAGGTACTCCCTTAAACCACCCCATCAATCAACTTGATAAGCGCCCTCATAACAAAGATGAACAATAATGGTAAGAATCAGTCTCTTTGTCTCAATTCCTTAGAGCAAGGAAAGAAAACCGAGGGACTCTTTTTGAAAATTACTACAAATCTTATTAGAGATATACCCTTTTGAATCCAACTTCAGCAGTCCCAATCCTAAAGCCAGATTTTTGCAAGTATATTAGATTATCCAAATTTTATCTGGTTTCATGTCTAATTTTTATAACCCCAGAGATTTTGTGTAAATCATACTATCCAAATATTTGTTTGCCATTAGCACATCTAATAATTAATTACCTCCCCTCTACAAATGCATTACGCGTTTTATGATGGAGAAAGCAATTTAGCCATCACTCTTCAACTGGTTAGTGTTAACCTTTGTAAAAATTTTGTAAATGCTCTCAACCAAGTTTATGGGCCTGTAATTCTCTAATATTTGAAGCTCTCTTTTACTTAGAACAAAAAGGATTACGGAGGAGTCATTTAAACTTCTCAAAAAAGTACCCATGAAAAACATTTTTAAAAAATTGGGTAAGTTGCAGTAAGATCCCCAAAACTTTATGTTGTCACATTAAAGCCCTCTTTGTTTTTTTCTCCAATTTGGTACACTGACTTTAGTAATGTACCAAATATACCATTTCTATCTCCGTTAAATTTAACGAAAGAATGTAGAGGATTTTTCTATTAAAAAAAAAATCAAATTTAATTTTTTTTTCCCACATTTGAAATTTTTTGTGGCAAGTAAACACAAATCTAGAATTACACCTTTTGTATCACAACTTTGCCTCAACTCTAATGTGGCATGCTGTGAGTAGTGGAGAAAAAGTGGTAGGGCTATGTGAAAGTGACAGGTAGTCACTCACAATCTGTTCATATAAGATAGTTGTCAAAAATAGTATGATTCTAGAATAACTTAAGGAACACTAGGTTAATTGGGAGGCTCTGGATGAAAGTGTTCAAAACTCTTAGGTCCATACTCAACTTCTTCATAAGCTTCAGCCAAAAGTTCATACGAGCTTTGTCCTTAGCCCGGCCATCTTGCTTACTATAAGCTGTCCAACACTCTAACCTTAATTGCTTGAAGCTATCTCACAAATTGGATTTGAACCAGTATCAAGCTACCATCCTTTTAGTAGGTCGTAAGTGTATACTATACAGTCTTGAAATCTAGTTTTGAAACTGAACTAAGAACTCTCTTTTTTCTTTTCTTGCATCACCTCCATTTTTCGTAGCTTAATCAAACCCATTGAAATCTAGAGTGACAAGCTCTTTCTCCATCACTCGGGATCCTAATTTTTACAGAATTAGGGAACTGAAATCTATCCCTGATCCGCTGCTCATCCTTCCCCGTAAGGGAACATTAGATAGTCCAAGCTTTATAGGGGGTGGAAACAGAGGTAGCTTCCGAGATCATGTGATCATCAGATGAAGATAACCCCGTCTCGAGATCACTAAACCTCACCTCTGACATCTTTAATAGACTGGCTACCATAGCAGAACAAGAAACTAGAGGGGATAATGAAGAAAGAACGGAAGTGTATGGACAGTCTGCCCCTACGAAGAAACTAACTCTTTTAAGACACTCCCCCTCTACAAACTCGAGTAAACAGCCTAAATGAGAAAAAAAGAAAGCTATCAAGGGACAAACTACCCTAATAGCAGAATAATCTACCACGGAAGAACCAAAAAAGAAGTAGAAGCACAAAGGACTTACCAGGGAATGTAGGATAGAGAAAGGGAGCTTGTAGAAGAAACAAACCCTAGAACGAAAACTGAATAAGGAAAAAATACAAAGAAAAGGAAAGAGGAGGGGAAAATGCAAAACAAGTGGCCAAAACACGTGTGGGAAAACCAAAACATGTCCACACAATGAGCTCATCCTAGCCGTACACATGGCATTCAATTGCTCAAACATCAAAACCGTCATAAATGCATAGTACACGGAATACGAAGCGTCAGACAAATTTGTTCTTATCTTGTCTTAAAGACGAGAAAAAGAACAAAAGGGGCAGCAAATGAATCAGAAATTTATGGTCGTCATTACACGAAGATCATCATTCACCCAGAGAAGACGTTACGCATTTATTATGAACATTGATGACGAAATGTAATGGAAGGAGCAATGGTCACAGAATGAGCTATGATCTCTAGACAAAGATTTTGTAATGCACTAGCCATTAAGCATTAATGCAGCACATCATTGCCCATTAATGAGGCACATAACTATAAAAGAAAAGACAACAAAAGTTAAAGGTACACACAAATACTCTACAAAATTACTCTTAACTCATTTTTTTCTCTAGAATCTTTCTTCCTTACTAACTTAGGCATCAGAGGCAGTTTGGCTAATGCCACACTGGTGTGTTACTCTTCCCTTCAGTTCATTTTGCAAGATTCTTACCTACAAAGATGACCCCATTCACAGCATCATCCATTTGCTACGACAAGGAGTTCAACTGTTATTTTTTGTATCATCACTAGTAAACATATATGCGAATGCTTATCAAAAAAAAAAAAAAATTGCGAACATAATGCATATTTAAAATTCTTTTTATTGAACACTCTTAGAGTTCATTTCACGAGAAATTATCTAAAAAATAGAAATTCTTTTTTATTTGAGTGTTTAAAATGAAGAGTCATCATTTTATTGAAAAGAATTAATACTTTGCAAAACAAAAGATAAGGAGTAAATTACACTAACCTCCCTTTAGATTTTACGAAATGATATTCCACCCAAACGCTTGATGAAATGACACTCCATTTTACACTAACATAACATTCTATTCTAAAATATTATTCCTGTTAATTTATACATACCATAAATAGGGAGTGTTATTTCATTCATAGTTTGAGTAAGAATCTTTTTTTAAAATGGAATATTTTGTTAGTTAATTCACATTTTAAGAGAGCATGTTGCATTTATACAAACCTCAAGTGGAAGTATAATTTTCTAAAATTTGAAGAGAGTTGGTATGATTTACCCAAACATAATTGTAATACAGCCTTATTCAAAATCAATTATTATTCCTCACTTGGTAAAACAATATTTTAAATGCTATAATTATATATGTAGATATCCCATTTTGTTTCGGCCTTTAGTTGAGGTCCTTGGTCAGAATAATGAAATATTCTCAATCTTTACCAAAATGATCAACACCATGCATTAAAATTCAACAAATAATCTCAAAAAGGCCAAGACCCTCTTTTAAACCCATTTAGTAACTTCCTTACAAAAGTGGTGTACCGTGTACTCCACTCTTTAGTGGTGTACAACGGTTTGAGATGAAATCCTAAAACCCTAGCCACTTTAAGCTTATGAATAAGATCCTTCACCTCTATTTCATAGGATTCCTAAACTCCTACACCAAATTTCTACCGATTTTACTAGAGCCTTGAGAGGACAATTAACACCTACATTACATACATTCAACCTTTGGATAGCCACAGACCATTATGTAATGTACGCCTTTAGGGATTGAAACACCCTCACTCTTGTGAATACCTTTTGCATTGCTACATCTTGATGGTAACTAGCTTTCAATTCCTCAATCCAAATAGGACTTGGAAAGGTAACCAGTAACATATAGCTGCTAGGCTCAGGCTAAACTGCTTCCTGCACTTCGTCCCTTTTGGATAAGGAATTAGCTACCTTATGCTCTTGAGCCTTCTTCTACTCCACCACAAAGACACAACCCAAAACTTTTGTGAGCCATATCTGCTGTGCAGGTGTGCCAATTCCCTACTATAGCAATACCTTTAGCTCTGCTATTTTGTTTTGATAAGAATGGACTACTAAGCAAATAATGTCTCCATTTTTGGACTGCAGTAACCAAGACTTACAGTTCCTTTTCATACATAGAAAGGCATAGGCCCTTGCCCTTCAAAACTTGACTGTGGAAAGCAATGTTGGGGATTTTATCAAATCAAGGAGCAACAATGAGAGAACAGAATGAACACATCAAGTAAATAGAGATTAGTGATTAACTTGGAGGCACAATTGAATGTTATCCTTAGACAATATTTGTCCCCATATGCAAGTTGCTAAAGGGTTTCTACAAACTTGTCCCCAGTATACAACCAAGTTTCTTTGGTTCTACAAATAGCAATTCTGGAGAGTACCCACAGGATTTCTTGTGTTTCTTTGTAACTTACTATTTTGGGGAGAGGTACTTTCTAAACAGTCACCAGAAAATTTTGTAAAAAATTCAGTTTTTCGTGTTCTAATCGGTTAAGAGGTCCTTTCGATTGATCAAATGCTCTTTTCGATCAATCGAACAGGAATCGAATAGCAATTGAACCATCCAGAAACTCTAGGATTATTTTCTTACTATTTTGATTGATCAAGCCAGATTTTCGACTAATAGAAAATGCTGAATTTCGAATTTTCACTTAGAAAATTCCAGAAATTGAATTTTCATTTTAACAACTTTATGAAACAATATTCTCCAAACTCAAATATCATTATTACAACCTATTCATGTATATACCTATATATACAACAAGCAATACACCTCTTGTCTTACATCCAAATAGCTCTGAAATCATGGTCACAAGCATCACATTCTATTAAAAATTGTTTAGTAAAATCGGGAAGGGCCCTTATTGGAGGACTAGCTACAGCTAACTTAAGTTGTTGGAAAGCTAACTCATTTGGTCACTCTACGAAAAGGAATTCTTTTTTAGGAGAGTAGTCAAAGGAGCAGCAATCTGACCATACTACTGAATGAACTTTCTGTAGCAACCAGTAAAGCCAAGAAATACTTTCAAGGCTTTAACTGTGGAAGGGGTTGGCCATGATTGCACGGCTGAGGTTTTCTTTGTGTCAGTTCTAATTCCTTGACCAAAGATGAGATGGCCCATATATTCAACTTCAAGGTAGCCGAAAACACATATAGGCCTTTTAGCATATAACTAGTTGTGAAGCAACACTTCTAAGACAGACCTTAAATGGCTCAAATTGTCTTCAAGGTTCTTACTAAAGACTAAAATGTAATCAAAGACAACCAGCACAAATTTTCTCAAATTTAAAAAAAAAAAAAAAAGGAAAAAAAAAAGAAAAAGAAAAAAAAAAAAAAAAGAATCATTTGTTAAGGCTTGGAAGATGGAAGGAGCATTGGTTAAGATAAATGGCATTACCAAGAACTCATACTAACCCTCATGAGTTCTAAAAGCTATTTTTAACACATCTTCATCCCTTATTCTAATCTGCTCATACCCTTAAATCACATGAAAAGATAGAAAGTGTTTATTTAGGTACTCCCTTAAACCACCCCATCAATCAGCTTGATCATGATAAGCGCCCTCATAACAAAGATGAACAATAATGATAAGAAT
This sequence comes from Quercus variabilis, assembly GCA_030445155.1. NCBI lineage: Eukaryota > Viridiplantae > Streptophyta > Magnoliopsida > Fagales > Fagaceae > Quercus > Quercus variabilis. Next base: position 55,963,771 of record CP129446.1, read on the forward strand.
CAGTCTCTTTGTCTCAATTCCTTAGAGCAAGGAAAGAAAACCGAAGGACTCTTTTTGAAAATTACTACAAATGTTATTAGAGATATACCCTTTTGAATCCAACTTCAGCAGTCCCAATCCCAAAGCCAGATTTTGCAAGTATAATAGATTATCCAAATTTTATCTGGTTTCATGTCTAATTTTTATAACCCCAGAGATTTTGTGTAAATCCTACTATCCAAATATTTGTTTGCAATCAGCACATGTAATAATTAATTATCTCCCCTCCACAAATGCATTATGCATTTTATGATGGAGAAAGCAATTAGCCATCACTCTTCAACTGGTTAGTGTTCACCTTTGCAATTTTTTTGTAAATTCCCTCAACCAATATGGGCCTGTAATTCTCTAATATTTGAAGCTCTCTTTTACTTAGAACAAAAAGGATTATGGAGGAGTCATTTAAACTTCTCAAAAAAGTACCCATGAAAAACATTTTTAAAAAATTGGGTAAACTGCACTAAGATCCCCGAAACTTTATGTTGTCGCATTAAAGCCCTCTTTGTTTTTTTCTCCAATTTGGTACATTGACTTTACTGATGTACCAAACATACCATTTCTATCTCCGTTAAAATGACGGAAGAATGTAGAGGATTTTTCTAGAAAAAAAAAAATCAAATCTAATTTTTTTTTCCCACATTTGAAATTTTTTGTGGCAAGTAAATACAAATCTAGGATTATACCTTTTGTACCACAACTTTGCCTCAACTTTAATGTGGCATGATGTGAGTAGTGGAGAAAAAGTGGTAGGGCTATGTGAAAGAGACAAGTAGTTGCTCACAATCTATTCATATAAGATAGTTGTCAAAAATAGTATGATTCTAGAATTACTCAAGGAACACCGAACATTAGTTTCATTGGGAGGCTCTGTACAGAAGTATTCAAACTCCCAGGTCCATGCTCAACTTCTTCACAAGCTTCAGCCCAAAGTACGTACGAGCTTCGTCCTTAGCCTGGCCATCTTACTTACTATAAGCTGTCCAACACTAACCTTAATTGCTTGAAGCTATCTCACAAATTGGATTTGAACCAGTATCAAGCTACCATCCTTTTAGTAGGTCGTAAGTGTTTACTATACAGTCTTGAAATCTAGTTTTGAAACTGAACTAAGAACTCTCTTTTTTCTTTTCTTGCATCACCTCCATTTTTCGTAGCTTAATGAAACCCATTGAAATCCTACTATGGATACTAATTATGTGACAACCTAGGCAAATCAAACTCTTCTTTTTCCAATAGTTGTCATGTTGTATTGAGTGGTTTTCCACAATCACTCGGGCTTTGTAGATGCTGCATAGTACGTACAAAGCTTGTTCACACTCATATCCCTGGTCTGAACAAGTTTCCCTAGATCTGCATGGCTATCTCACAAAGTGCCCCAGGTTCTCCATTAATGGCTCCGATACAGCAAACCACCAAATGGAGAACCCAATCAATAACCAAATTACAGGAACAGATCTTAGGTCCCGGAGATATGAGTATAGAATAGCACCCGCCAGTTTTGATTTCTGGTGTAAGCTTTCCATGGTCCAATTGAACAGATGATTTTGTGATTGCTTCTTGCCATTCTAAACCAATATTTTTCTCGACCCACACTTTTTTAACATCTCACCCAAAGCGGTTGTCGACTCTTGAATCCATGATTAGCGATTCTGATCTTACTAAATGGGGCCTTGAGTTTGTTGACATCCGTGACCGCAAGGCTTTTGGTAGAGCTCTTGGTCTATGGTAGTCTGAAGTTTGGGCTCTTCGATCTTAGCCTTGATGTTTTTAATGGTGTCAGAGGGATTGGTAGAGGGCGAAGGGTTTTCTCAGTTGGTGTTTTCACGAATATTTGCATGTTATTGGTGAGATGGAGCGATGAACAACTCATCAATGATTAAGAGAAGTGATAAAGGAGGAAAGGCCCTTAAGTCTTAAGAGATCAGGTGAGAAAAATATAATGTTAAAGGTTCTTGATCAGATACGGTAGTAAAATTTTTTGGCGCACACCCCATCTTCACCGTTCCCCTTTCACCCAAGAGTCCCACTCCAACAAGCCAACAAATCCACAACCTACTGAATTCCAAACATACAAAATACCAAGGACCAAAAATTGTGCGCATACTCACAATAAGGAAGCAAATGGTCCATAGATTCCCCATTAGACATTTAGACTTACGCATCCAACACCAGTCAATAATACATGTATGAAGTTTCAATAATTTTTAAAATGACATATATTCATAGGTCCCAGTATGAGGATTCCATCACCTAAACCGACCAATACACTAAAATTTATTTTAGGCAAAAATGTAAAATTGACCCTCTAACTTTCACTGTTTTTCATTTCAGTCATCTAACTTTCATTTTTATCAATTTAGTCCTGTAACTTTCAATTTTTGTCAATTCAAGACTCCGTTACACCTCAGTTAGTGCTGTCGTTAGATATGCTTGAAATGACCCCGTTTTGCTCCTCTTTTTCTTCTTCTTCTTCTTCTTTTATTTTTTATTTTTTATTTATTTATTTTTTTTATTTTAATTCAAAATTAAAAGAAAATAAGAAAAATCAGGGAAAATAAAATAAAATAAGGGAACGACGTCATCGTTCCCCTTCCCCTGAAATAAGTTGGATAACTCTAAGAAAAAGTCCTATGTAGAAGCCATTAGTTCTCCCCTAAATGATGATGCAAAGGAATATGGATAAAAAATCTAGCTGAAAAGGAACAAATGGATATTTCCCGCCAAGCAGAGGAGCACCGGATTTTACAAGCAGGCTCAACTAACTTAAAGATGCTGCCGGAGGAAGACAAGCTCAAGCTTCAGTTATCATCGAAGTTGAAAACTAAACTTGCAGCGCCATGGAAACACAGTCTTGTCCTGAAACTGGTGGGTAAGTCCTTGGGTTATAGGGTCATACTACTCATACATACCCAACTATCAGGTATTTGGCGGCCAATAGGGAATATCCAACTTATTTCAAGGGAAGGAGAACGACGACATCGTTCTCTTAATTTTTTTTTTTTTTTCTTTTAATTCCGAATTTAAAAAAAAAAAAGAAAAAAAAAAAAGAGCAAAACGACGTCGTTTCAATCATATCTAACGGTAGCACTAACTGAGGTGTAACAGAGCCTTGAATTAACAAAAATTGAAAGATAGAAGACTGAATTGACAAAACTGAAAGTTAAAGGACTGAAATAAAAAACAGTAAAAGTTAGAGGGTCAGTTTTGCATTTTTGCCTTTATTTTAAGTAATACCAATACTGACCGCTAGCAAACTTACCCCCAGCTAAAATCCACTAGTTTTGATCAGCTTTGGTCAGTTGGGTTGGTTTTACAATGTTTATTTATAGCCACTCGAGTCCTAAGTCCCCAAATACCTCCTTATTGGCTCATTCCTGTTTTTCAGATCTACCTTCAACATTAGAGTGGAATTTTTTTTTTTTTTTTTTGATAAGTAATAAAGATTCATTGATATCAAAAAGAGAGAAACACCCAAGTACACAGGGAGTATACAAGGGAGATCAAATCAAAAACGAACATTACAAAAATCAAGAAAATCCAAAATAGAAGAAAAAGGATGGTTTCTCCACACAGAGAACCAATCAAGTAAGGTTCTAAAAAAAAGAAGCTTGAGGTCAGGCATGGAACGGTTTTTGTCTTCAAAACACCTACTATTTCTCTCCTTCCAAATACACCACATCAAATAATGAGGAACAACCATCCATAAATCTCCATTATGATGGCAACCAAAACATCCTTGCCAGCAAGCCAAAAGCCCAACAACAGAGAATAACATAACCCAACAAACTCTAAATAACCCAAAAACCAAATCCCATAACTCCAAAGCAACCGGGCAATGAAGGAAAAGATGGTCAATAGTTTCACTATTACACTTACACATGTAACACCAATCCAAAATGCAAACCTTTCTTTTCCTTAATTTGTCAATTGTCAAACAATTCCCTAAGGCTGCGGTCCGACAAAGAAAGCCACTCTAGAGGGGATCTTCTGCTTCCAAATGCTTTTCCAAGGGAAAAACTGCTCACTATGGCTAACAAGAAGATGGTAGTAAGCACTGACCGTGAACCCCTTACTCTTACAAGGTAGCCAACATCTCTTATCCTCTCTGTTCCCCCTTATAGGAGTGTAATAAATGGAATTGATGAAGCTCCTAAAAGCTTCCAATTCATGGTTATGCACCTCCCTACAAAACTGAAAATCCCAATGGAGGACTCCATTGGTGAACCTTATTAGATCCGCCACACTTGCCTCTTTGCTGCGACAAATCCTATATAAGTCAGGATTGCGGTCTGCGAGAGGAGAAGATCCACACCAACAATCTAGCCTAAACTTCACTTTTGAACCATCTCCAATTTCATACATAATAAACCGAGATAAAGAGTGCCATCCTCTTCTAATATTTTTCCACAAACTAACTCCATAAGGACTAGAGAAAGAGCTAGAACACCAACCACCCCAATCACAACCATACTTCACCTCTATCACTTGACGCCAAAGAGCATCCCTTTCTTGCCCAAATCTCCATAACCACTTCCCTAATAAAGTTACATTGAAGGTTCTCAAGTTCCTAATCCCCAACCCACTTAAAGAAAGCGGAGTACACATAGTAGACTAATTAACCAGATGAAATTTGGGCTCCTCTCCTAGGCCACCCCACAGAAAGTCCCGCTGAATTCTAGCAATTCGGTTAGCCATAGAAGTAGGAATAGGGAATAAAGAAAGAAAATAAGTAGGAAGATTAAAGAGAGTGCTTTTAATTAAAGTGACTCTACCTCCCTTGGATAAATATAATTTTTTCCAACCTTGCTAATTTTCTTTCCATCTTCTCTAGAATTGGATTCCAAATAGACTTGTCCTTAAATTTTGCCCCCAAAGGAAGACCTAAATATTTCATTGGGAGGGACCCTTGCTTGCAGCCTAAGACAGCCACCAAAAGATCCATGTTATGAACTGCCCCCATAGCCACTAGTTCAGACTTACCCAAATTTACCTTTAGACCAGACACAACCTTAAACCAAATGAACACCATACGGAGAATCAGAATTTGATCAATATTAGCATCACAAAAAATCAGAGTATCATTAGCGAAAAAGAGATGGGAAACCATCAAAGATCTTTTAGAGGAGGCACCTACACTAAAACCTGACAAATGAACTTCATGGACAACCTTATCCAACATTCTACTTGCAGCTTCCATGACCAACACAAATAACAAGGGGGACAAAGAATCACATTGTCGGAACCCCCTAGAACTTCCAAAAAACCCATGGGGAGTACCATTAATAAGGATAGAAAAACGAACCGTTGATATACAAAAAGAAATCCATTGCCTCCACTTAATAGAAAAACCACAATGCTCAAGCAAGTTAGAAAGAAGACCCCAGTTCACGTGATCAATGGCTTTTTCAATATCCAATTTACATAACAACCTTGGCTAACCAGACTTCAATCTACTATCAAGACATTCATTAGCAATAAGAATGGAGTCAAGAGCAGTAGCTTTTTTTGGAATGAGAGCAATGAAGGTTGCATTCAAGCTTTTTTCAAACTAACCTATGACATGGAAATGATGGAACACAGCCATGATGTCTGATTTGAGAATCCCCCAACAGGCTTGAAAGAAAGCCATCGAAAAATCGTTAGGCCCAGGAGATTTGTCCCCATTAAACTCCTTGATGACTTCAAAAATCTCAATTTCCTCAAAAGTTCTCTCTAACCAGTCCACATTATCCCCTGAAATCCTTGGAAAATCCAATGCATCCTGGAAAGGATGCTGCTCTTGTTGCTCAGAGTATAAGTTTATATAGAATTGAACAATATGGTCAGTAATCCTATCCTGGTTGGAAGACAAAGCCCCATCAATCATAAGGTTTTCAATACAATTATTTCTTCTATTAGAATTAGCCATCCTATGAAAAAACCTCGTATTGGAGTTGCCCTCCTTTAAAAACAACACTCTGGATTTTTGCCTCCAGCTAATCTCCTCTAACAAGGCAGCCTTCTCAAGATTAGCGCGAAAGGTTGCTTTTTCCAATTTCTCCTCCTCAGTTAGAGGTTGATTGTCCTCTTTTACATATAGAGCATTCAACTTGCTCCATAATTGCTGTTTTTTTACTGTGATATTGCCAAAATTTGTTTCATTCCACTTCTTTAGGTCCGCTTTTAGAGCAATCAACAACTTCTTGGCAAGAATGAAACTAGGAGTCCCTTGAAAATGGTAATTTTCCCACCAAGACTTCACCTTATCTAAAAACCCCTCTACCTTCAACCACATTTTCTCAAAACGAAAAGGAATACGCCCTCGACGATGACGCCCACTCTCCAAAAGAATTGGAAAGTGATCAGATAACACTCTAGGAAGCCTTTTTTGGGAGAAATGAGAGAAGTAATCAGCCAAAACCGGAGAGAGGAGAAACCGGTCTATTCTAGAGGCTGAGGTAGAGTTAGACCATGTGTAAAGGCCTCCCTCCATAGGATTGGCCATAAGCCCATGAAGAGATATAAAATCTGAAAAATCATACATGCAGCGAAAAAATCATACATGCAGCGAGTAAATCTTCCCACCCCTAACCTCTCCAAAGGAAAATGGATGACATTAAAGTCTCCTCCCAAACATCATGGCAAATTCCACCAACTGTTCAAGCTAGCCAATTCCTCCCACATGAATTGACGATTCCTGTTCAAATTTGGACCATAGATACCTGCGAAAGCCCACTCAAATTGGTCACTGACGTTTTTGAACCTACACAAAATCGAAAAATACCCTACTGCTTCCTCTATCTTTTCAACCACCCTTCTGTCCCACATGAGCAAAATTCCACCAAAAGCACCCTCTGAACCCAAATATAACCAATCTATGTAAGGACAACTCCATATACTTCTAACAATTCCTCTTGTAACCCATTCCAACTTTGTCTCTTGCAAACAAACAATATCAGCCCTCCAAGAACGTAAAAAATTACAAACCCTGAGCCGTTTTTCCTTCTCGTTCAAACCTCTTAACATTCCAAGATATAATCTTCAAATTCATTGGAAAGTAATTAGGATCCTGTCCTTACCATTACCAATGTGCCTTGAAGAAGTTGAACTATAATTGACAGAGCTAAATAAGCCCCTCAATTCCTTTATTCCTTTCCTCCTTGAGCTTTTTACGGCTTTTTCAATTTGTTCCTTAATGGCCCTCTGCTGTAACTTAGCTTCATCAGCCAACAGGAAAGTGGTTGCTGGCTCTTCCACACCTTTGAGGGATGTCCCAAGAAAATCATCAAAGCTACTAAATTTTTCCAAAAACCAATCTGAGTAATTGTCCTTACACTGCAATTTCTCCTCATCTAGGGTTGCTGACCCTTCAAAAATATCCATGACACCCATAGGCAAAGAGAAAGCCAATGGTTCGACATTTAGAGGTGGCAAAGAATAAAAAAATTGAGTAGCATCCTCGGAGCAAGTATCTGAAATCTAATCCTCCATAGTAACATCAACCCCTTTTCCTAGTTCTGAATTTAGATCCTTACATTCCAATGACACCCCCGATACCGTCGACAACTAGTTCGAGTCGTCCACTCCGACAACGACATTTCCCGGTGGCAAAGAAATTTGGATCGGGACAGCCACCCTCTTCTCATCTCGTAATTCAAGAACCCACTGCTCTAAATTCCCCAATTTCTTGATGACGTTGTCTGTGTGCTCATGAATGATCCGTTGAATGTCACATTGCAAGGCCACATCACCATCGAAGCATAGGGATTCATCCACGGAAGCATCGGAGCACATAAACTCAGTCACAGAGGCATCAGAGTTGTCAAGCACAGTGGGAATTGTCTCGGTGCATGTCAGTTCCACATCGGAGCACATAGACTCATTTATGGAGGCATCAAAGTTGTCGAGCACTGAGGGAGTCATCTCGATGCTTGTCGGTTCAAAGTGGGCCAGCGAAAGCTTAGCGTCGGACTTAACACTATCAGCTGCTGTTGATGCCGAAGAGGTTAGGTGGGTAGAAGGGACAGGCGAGGAGAACTTAGAGTGTGGGTGGGTCTGATATTGTGTCAAAGAGGGCTGGGAGGGTTTAGGTTTCCATTTAAAAACAGGTTTATGTTTGAGCTTAAAATAGCCACTGGCCTTTGGGTTTGGATATTGGCCCTTCGAAGGGACAGAATTAAGTTTAGGTTTAAAAGAAACAATGGGCTTTAGGTCAAGGGCTTTTGGGTTTGGATTTAGGCCAACTAAAGGGTTAAGATTGGGCTTAATAAAATCAATGGGCTTTGGGTCAGAGGCTTGGTCAACCGAAGGGTCCACCTCATTAACATTGGACCAACTAATCCTCCACTTACCATGAGGCCCACGTTCCAACCTGATATAGAATTCCAACTGCACCCTACCTTCAATATCATCTGAAAAGATAAGCATGATCTTCGCCCCTAATAGCGCCTTCTCTTTCCCATGACAGCTTTCACGAGAATCCAGGGACTAAGCACTCGAAATGGCTAAGTTAGACTTTCGAGAATCCAACATTAAATGCGTAGGATTCACTACGTCACGAGGATCCTAGGTCAAAGCATTCTCCACCACTGCCTGCCTACGAGTTTTGGGCTCACTTCGTCGACCTTGCACCACCGCTGCCGCAAAAGATTTGGAGTCTTTAGTTTCAGACCCAAGTAAATGCTTTGGAGGCAGATTGATGGCAAGAGTCCCTGGAGCTATAGCCTTCCTTAAGTGCAGACTAAAACCTCTCCAACCACTACCCAATTTTCCTTCTGGTACTATTATGAAGCCTTTCCGACAGCCATGTAGATTTTCTAAAATCATAAGGAAAGAGCCATGTGCATTGGAACCCAATTGTAGAATAAAAACCGTATCTCCATCTCTAACAGTTCGCGCAAAGTGTCCAGAGGGCTTAGTGGAAATAAAGTCTTCCATCATAGATAACATTCTCTTTCCACTCTCTTTGCCCATGAACACAGATCGTAAAGAATCTCTGCCTCTTTGAAAAATGCGTAATAAGAAAAAAGTGCCCCCTTCTTGAACAAAAAATTCAAAAGATTTTGACTCAATGAAGAAAAAGAGAGAGCCACCCATGACAAAGAAGAAAAGAAGTGAAAATATTGAAGAAAGTTTATGACTTATTCAAGGAAGCCAGGCCTTAGAGATGCTAGAATTGGAACATTCTGCTACAAGCCCTCTCCTTACTAAGTTTCTTCCCACTAGCATTAACGATTGGAATATTCCTTTTCACTCATACAAGAAGTTCATGAAAATGCGTGGTTATAAAGACTGACATCAATCTTCTTCTTTTTATTATTGGTAAATTACACATGCACTCAATGGGTCTTGAACCCACAACCTCACCCTCCATCCTATTATTATGAGAGGAAGTGCTAATTGAGTTGTAGCTCATGGACTGGAACTGACATCAATCTTTGAATACATAAATCATGGTATGCAGACTACAAGAAGTTCACAGAAGCACAAAGGCCAGCAATTAGATAAAAGGTTTATATTAGGTATGTAGTCCATATATATATCCTAGTTATGCTATTATCACTGAATGTTCTATTTCATCTTCTATTCAAATTTATACGTTTTTTATTTAGATTTTTTATGAACAAGTAATTTTATAAATGAAAACAACAGAACGATAATCTTAAAACAGAGCATGACACCCAGAAACTACAATAACACTTTAAGAAATCAAAACTCGGCATACTCGTCTGCTACAAGCCTATAACAGCTACAGTCAAAGCCCAACCTACAAAGCCAATAGGGCACCCTGCCATTACAACAGTACAAAACAGAGCAATAAACAGACCCTGCTTTAAACACATACAAAATCAATGGAAGATACGTTCCAACCAATTACACACAGCCGTCTCATAGAATATTTGGCACTACTTAACAATAACTCATCTTCCATCTTACATCATGCTTAATATTGCCCAACAATAATATATTGTTATTATATATTCTGGCATTGCGTTGCACCCAGATGTGATACATTGCAACAACCTACATTAGCTTGAATAGAGTAGCTTTAATTCTCCTATCTTCAAGCTTATACGCCCCCACTAGGAACACTCGCACCAAGGGGAGCCAACTTGATCTCACACAGTACCAGCAACTGAAACCAAATCCTACTAGTGAAAGAACTTTCAAAACACAGGTGGTCTCAAATCTCAATTATGTTTCTACAAAGAAATTACCCATTGCACTAAATCAACATTTCCCATGTATCCTACTTAAGCCTGCTTGTAGGAGCCCCATCACTTCAGGTTGAGCATGGGGGCAAATCCAGCGACAATCCTTTAACAAACTAGATACTTTGGCATCCAAGGAACTGGCAGCTTCAACAAACAGTCTATGACCAAACTTGGGCTAAAGCACCTTCAAGATGCCAGTTGGCGAATGTCCCCTCACCAATACCAATGGAGTGTTTAACAATGGTCTAGCAATATCCCAAAGCTTAAGAATCTTCTCCAACCCCATGAACAGCCTTGTGTAACATACCAGAAATTTCTACATTTTTTTTTTTGATAGGTAAGAAAAATTGTATTTAAGAAAAAACTACTTCATTAAAAAAATGTAGTTGGCAGAGAAACTCTGTACAAGCGTCAAAAAGAAAACAGAAATTTATGAAAAGAAGAAAGGGAATCTAAAAACAGTGGATAGAGGTAAATCTCCACATGCGAGACCAATCAAACAAAGTTCCTGCAAAGAAAGCTAGGAGCTTATCGCCTGTAAACACCGAATCTTCAAAAATGCGATTATTTCGCTCCCTCCAAATAACCCACATCACACAATGTAGTACCAAATTCCAAATATTCAGAGAGTGCTTTCCCAACCAGTTTCTCCAACCTGCCAATAAATCAATAACCTTCTTGGGTAAAACCCAAGTAACACCAACCAATCTAAAGGTAAAACTCCATAACCAAGAAACCTCCCCACAATGTAACAGGAGGTGAACAACACTCTTCCCAGCCACTACACAGACAGAGGCCACACCAATCCATAATAGCAAAGCCCCGTCTCCTCAAATAACCATCTATGAGAATCTTCCCCTCAAAGCACCATAAAAGGACTGTATGTCAAAATCCCCCTTCAACCCCAAACACCACCTCACCCTATCTCAGTCCTCAATAGGAGAATTTTATTTCTCCAAGGTATGAAAATAGGCCCACACCAACTCCATCTTAAGAAGCTTCTAATTTAGCTTAGTTCTCTTCATGTTTTATTTGTCCAATAGTTTGCAGGAATGAGCTGCATTGCAGCAATGGCCAATGACATTTATTTAGTTAGAATGTGAGTCTAGTTGTGGTTTTGGGCCTTTATATCTGGACATAGTTGTTAAAAGTCTGTTCTGCTCATCAAATTTTCCAAAATTTTATAATCTCCAAAATGAGGAGTCTGTCCAACTAAAATATGGACCAACAACTATATAAATAGCATTTAAACTGTCTATTATTCAAAGTAAAAAATGAGAGTTTCCAGCATCCTTGAAGCCCTTTTGAGTTTGAGAGGGGAATAATACTTTCTTCCCATGACTGCTAAGGAAACCTAGGCATGAGATGATTGCCAATGTTTCTTCTCATATTTTCATTTATAGTAGTTAAACCATTGAATTCCATTCCCAAATCCATATTTTATTATGTCCCATTCATGCCTATGCCTTTCAACAATAACCCACCACCAATAAATATCCAATATGAACTAAAGTCAAAAAGAACCTACATCATATTTTGTATCAGAGAAACAAACCTGTTCTACATCACATACACAATTATACTTAACCATGACTTACTACTTACTGATCACAACCTCATCCTAATGCTTATAAAAGATACTCAAAAAGCCAGTGATCCAAATAATTCTTGTCAGACAGAGTTCAAAAGTTTCATAGTATGAAACTTAATACATACTGTGAGCCCATCTGTAAAAACTCTTCCACTAAAGAAACAAATAGTTCAGTAACCACCCCACCCCAAGTCTTGAAAGCTCAATCACAGAAGAAATTCTAGTAAACTTTAAATCAAGCGAGGGAGATGAGAAAGATTATTTGGATAGAACAAACAAAATCCAAAGCAGGAAGAGAAAGTAAAAAAAAAAAAAAAAAAAAAAAGGAAAAAAGAAAAGAAAAGAAAAGAAAAAGATTATCACATCACAGGATTATGCAATTTATTGTCCATAGACTAACTAAACCAAACAGTACTACCAACTCATTATTGTAGTTCAGCTTACAGAGTGACCTGGTTGAATTCTAAACACAAGTAAGTCGGATGGAACGGCCATGAGACATGGTCCTAGACAATTACACTACCCTTTATTGGGTTCAAGTTATCGTTGACATAACTTTTATCAATGTCATACCTTTCAATAACTTTCTGGGCAAATTATAATTTACCCACTTGTAGTTTGATTGAAATTTTAGTTGCCTATATGTGATTTACAATTTAACATTTTACTCACTTGAGATTTAGTTTACAATTTGACACTTTACTCATTTGAGGTTTGACCAAAATTTAAATTGCCTAAATTCCATGATACAAGAGTTCCGATGGATAGTTTTCCATCTTATTTGATCTTATATTTTTATGTTTTCTTTTTTTTTTTTTGGTTAGAGGAGAGAAACATAAAAGTAAAGCAAAATTACATATTTAGCTCTGTTCTTAATAGAGATGAGTTATAGAAATCCATCTGAGCTAATCTCATATGAGTAAAATGTTAAATTTCAACTTAAATTTCAGCCAAACCACACGTAGCTAAATTGTAATTTGCCCTAACTTTCTAATGAGCTTAGACCAATCCATGGTTGGATTATATCTCTCTCCTTATACCTAAACATCTTATGCTTACAACATATCAAGATGATTAATACAAAATTCAGCGTTCATGTAAGATTTCCAATAAAATGACTGCATAAAACATTGCATTTCATAATTCAAAATTTATCCAATTGCGCCGTGATTCGAAATAAAGGTAAAGCTTATTATTAGTAGTAATTTTTTATCAGGCTTTGGGTTTTTTTTACTGGTAACATAAATAGTACTAGTAAATACCATCAAAGACTCGCGGACTGTGGCGACGGGACCACGTAATCAACGACGACCACACTCCCCAGGTAATCCCTAACCTTATCCTTCTGCGAATTCACAAACTCGTGATTCGAATCCACGGCTTCCAATTCGCTAACTCCAGGATAAACCGCGAGTGAGGCCAGCGTGTACCCCTTTGCTCTAGCGGGGGAGAAGTTTTCCCCATAAGAAATCTGACTAATCTGTGGGAAGCTATCTTTGATTCCTTTTATAGCCCTGAAGATCTCGTATTTCACATCTTCGCCCAGGTTCTCCTTGAGCTTTAACAAAGTGAGTTTTACAGCGGAACCAGAAGGGACCGAGTACACGTGGCCTTCGTCGGAGGAGGAGACCCAATCGACGGCCATGATGTCGTCGATAATGGGGAGGACGTTTTCTTTGACGACGCTGACGTGGCTAGGGTGAGCCGAGTAGGCGGCGAGGTCGTCTTTGGATTTGTAACGGCTATGGAGGACGTGGGTGAAGGTGAGGGGCTGGGATCTGGTGCGGAGGACTGGACCGGCTGTGATGTGGACGACTTGCTCGAGGGATATCAGGGCGTTCAGGCCGTTGACCATCGCGTTGACCTTGGATGGGTCGGTGTTGTCCTTGACCTTGAAGAGGACCACGTGTTCGATGGTCTCCGACGACATCTTGATGTTGGTGGTGGGTTTGGACGGTGGGGATTGAGTGTAGGGTTTGAAGGAAAATGAGGGTTTGAGGTGGGGGAGGCGTTTGGGAGGTGAGAAAGTGTTGGAAAATGAAGGGGAAAAGAGTGTTCGGGCTTTCAGACACAGCATCCTCTGGAGATGTGTGTTATCCTTAAAACAATGTTTACAAAGTATTGGTTGATAGATTAACTTGACAGTGACATAAGGTTGGTGGTTTTATCTATAGTGCTATAGTGCTTTGATACTGTGCACTCACCGTATTTGCACTGTATAAGTACTGTAGCGGCCACAGTTCTTTAGTGAGGATTTTTTTTTTTTTTTTTTTTTAAGTTTTGAACCGATCCAAGCGGCACTATAGCTATAATAACTACTTTTTTTTTTTTTTCTTTTTTTCTTTTTATTCAGTCTTCCATTTGTACTTTTTTTCTCTTTTTATATATAGTATTATACTGACACAACAAATTTCATAATATTTTCATAATTATTGAGATATCAATTTTATTGCTGCTTTAATGTTTTAGTACTGTTCATTTAGTGTTTTTGCACTGTTCATCTACAGTGCCATCCACTTTGTCCTTTTTTTTATTTATTTATTTATTTTTTTTTTTTTTAAGTTTTGAACAGTAGCTACAGTACTAGTACTAGTACCAAGCGATATAGTAGCTACAGTAGCAACAGTTTTTTTTTTTTTTCCAATCTTCCGTTTGTACTTTTTTTTTTCCCTTTTATATATATTGTTATACTGACACAACAAATTTCATAATATTTTCACAGGTGTCAATTTCTTATTAGTTAAAATAAAATAATAAAATATGAAACTGTGATTAACCACAACTAAAAATAAATCTATATATATAAAAGCACGAATGTGCTAAATCACTATAGTTACAATGCTTTGGTTTCGAGAGCTACTTTTTTTTCCCAAGTTTTGAACAGTAACTATAGTGCCAAGTGGCACTGTAGCTACTGATGGAACTACAAAACACTCCAGATTCGTCCATGAGGCTCGTCCACATCCAGAGCATACCAATTAAAATGCTCGTCCAGGAAGAGATCATTCTGGTAGTGTCCTAATCAATCTCGTCCTAGAAAGCACGTCTTGGACAAGCTCGTCCTGGGTGAAATCATAACTCTTCACTACGAATCGTTGCCAGCCTGGTTAGAGAAAATAAAGCCAAGCAATATAACTTCCATGGCAGTTACAGAAGTTATCTCCAAGTTTTCTAAACTCTGCAACAACAGGGGAAGTTACATAAAAGAAATAACTGCTTATACACACTATATAAGCATTCTACGAGAAGGTAAATGTATTAAGTTCTTTCTTCCAATATACTTGGAATCACACAAAATACTGACTTTGCCATCGGAGGTTTCTTGGTCGGCCTCCTCCAGTCTCCTCTGATTTTCTTGTTTGTTTTTTTAGAATTCACCAGCAGCCTTTAAATCGTTAGCGCCCGAGACTTTTAGTCTACTGATTTCTGAGGAATTATCAGTTAGCGCCGTCTGTAAGAAAGAATATTTGTCGTGCTCGAACTTTATTTGTTAAGTTCTGTGATTTCTTTCTCTGACAAAGGGCTGAAATGGTTCGGACAAGATCAAGGGCTACTAGTCCAGGCCCTCAAAAGAGTAGAGATGCTTCTAGTAACCCCCATTGCGACCACCAATCGACGTCTATTATGCAACCATCTTCTGTCCAACACATGCAGTCAATGGCCGCTGCCATGGCGAAGTTAACTCGCTAGAACCAAGAATTGAGAAAGGAAATTAATCTCAGAAGGCAACGGCATGAGGCCTATAGAGAAGAGCATGGATAGAGCTAGAGAAATGGAAGAAATGCAAAGCCAAAAAGCCAATCAAGGGGTACTACACCAAGAAGGGTGCCCCATTTGAAGAGAAAAATAGACTAGATGAGGAAGGTTATGGATGAGATGAGCAAGAACATGAGAAGGGCAAACCCTGTAGAAGATTTAGTTCACAGAACTAATTCTCCCTTTACGGCTCCCATCAATAGTCATCCCTTGCCATTGAAGTTCAAGATGCCTTCTTTAGATTCGTATGATGGGACGTGTGACCCCTTTGACCACATTGCTACCTTCAAGACTACCATGCATCTTTAAGGGGTTCCAAATGAGATAATGTGTAGAGGCTTCCCAACTACCTCAAAGGGCCCGCGCGAGTGTGGTTCAGCAAGATACCCCCAAATTCGATAAGTACTTTGAAGAATTGAGCAAGTTATTTGTTAATAATTTCATTGGAGGACAAAGGCACAAATGTTTCTTATCTAGCTTGTTAACCATAGAATAAGGAGAAAATGAGAGCTTGTGGTCCTTCATTACTTGTTTCAATAGAAAAGCCTTGGCGGTAGATGAAACGGACGACAAGCTATTATTAGTAGCCTTCCACAATGGGATCAACTCTGACCTATTTATTCACAAGCTTTACAAACAAGAGCCCCAGATTATGGCTAAACTCATCCATTCGGCCCAAAACTTCATGAATGCAGAAGATGCAATTATTGCCAAGAAGAGGAAAAGAATGGAAGCGAATGCTCAACGCCATCCCAAACAAGGTCCTTGTCCAAAGAAGGGACGAACAGAAGATAGGAAAGACCGAGACAATAAAAGGGCATGTCCTTTAGCGCAGAATCAACAGTACACACCATTAAACATGCTGCTTGAGTAAGTCCTTATGCAAATCAAGGACGACCCTTCTTTGAAGTGGCCAGAGAAACTGAAGGGAAATCCCAACAAGCGCAACAAGAACAAGTATTGTCGCTTCCATAGAGATCATGGGCATGACACAGATGAATGTTTTGATTTCAAATAGCAAATTGAAAATTTCATTAGACAAGAGAAATTGAAAAATTTCCTTGGACAAGATCACAAAGATGAGAAGTTGAAAAGGAAAGTAGAAGAGTCGTCGCGACCTCTACTTAGAGATATAAGAGTAATTATAGGTGGTTCAACATGCCAGTCTTCTAAGTCAAGAAAGACATACCTAAAGGTAGTTCAAAATGTTTAACTCTCTGGACGATCTCCCAGGACGAGAAACACAGATGAGTAGGCGATCACTTTTACAAATGAGGATGCAGAGGGAATTCATCACCCTCATGACGATGCTATTGTCATCACGTTAGTTATTACTGACTACACAACCAGAAGAGTATTGATAGACAATGGGAGCTCGGCAGACATTCTGTATTATCTAGCTTTTCAACAAATGAGGGTTGGATGAGACCAGCTCCGTCTAGTACACTCGCCTCTAGTAGGTTTCAAAGGAATGAAGGTACAGCCTATAGGCACCATTACGTTGCTAGTAGTAATAGGGGCATATCCGCAGCAGGTAACCAAAGATGTAAATTTCCTTGTGGTAGATTGCTCATCCTCTTACAATGCCATAATTGGAAAACCAACTCTAAATAGTTGGAAGGCAGTCACGAGGGGGCAACTGATGGTGCACAATAAAAACTAGCTCCAAATTCATCTGTTGAAGTCATCCAAAGGGAAGAAAGATACAATATTGTGATAGGTTCATCTTTGTGAGGTCGTCCACATACCTCGTCCATGAAAAGATAGACCATTAAAGACATTCATCCAATGAACTCATCCAAAGCAGTCTCATCAATCTTAAAGGATTGACAGATGAGACATCATAACAGTGTCGTCCTCCCTTAAGGATAGACGAACCAAATGAACAAGGCTATGTATGTTCTCATCAGATGCAATGGTTCACCATTACGAACCATTCTAAAATAAACGGTTAAGGATGAAACCCCAAATGTTGTAACTTCCATAGCAGTTATGGAGGTTACCTCAAAGATCTGCAATGACAAGAGAAGTTACAAAGTAACTGCCTTAAGTGAGCATTATATAAAGGACTCACTTGCAGAGAGGTAGAAGGAGATTCTCTTTTCATTTTACACTTATTACTACAAACAATACTAACTTTGTCATCGGAGGATCTTTGACCGGATCTCTACCGGTCTCCTTTAACTATCTTTATTTTCCTTTCAGGCCTTACATCATCGGAATCCGTATCATTCAACTAACTGATTTTCTAGGAAACATTAGTTACCGCAGACCACAAATTATTTAGTTTTATGGATGCTTTCTCAAGGTATAACCAAATAAGGATGGACGAGGCCGATCAAGAGAAGACATCTTTTGTTACTAGTCAAGACTTATTCTGTTATAAAGTAATGCCCTTTGGCTTGAAAAATGCTGGAGCAACATACCAACGACTAGTCAACCACATGTTCCGTCCTCAGATTGGATGAAACGTAGAATTTTATATGGATGACATGTTGGTGAAAAGCCTGGACGAGGGAAAACATCTGGACAACCTGCAAGAGACCTTTAATACACTTAGGCGGTACACTATGAAGTTAAATCCCAGCAAGTGCGCTTTCGGAGTAGCATTAGGAAAATTTCTTGGATTTATGGTTTCACTCAAAGGGATCGAGGCAAACCCGAAAAAGATTAAAGCAATTCTAGATATGAAGCCTCCATTGAATATCAAAGAAGTCCAATCTATTACCGGGCAAGTTGGCTGCCCTCAACAGGTTTGTTTCTAAAGTACTGACAAGTGTTTACCATTTTTCAAGGTTCTAAAGAAAGCGTTTGAGTGGACGGATGAGTGTCAAAGAGTCTTTCAAGATTTGAAGACGTACCTCGTTACGGCTTCGTTGCTAAGTCTATCCATGATGGGAGAAGAGTTGCTTTTATACCTAACAGTGACCCCGTATGTCGTGAGCTCAACATTGATAAGAGAAGAAGGAAAAGTACAAAAGCTAGTGTATTATACTAGTAGGGCATTGAGGGGAGTTGAAGGACGATATCCGCTAATGGAAAAGCTAGCTTTCGCACTTATAACAACCTCCAGGAAGTTGAGGCACTACTTCCAAGCCCATGTAATCAATGTTATGACAGACCACCCACTTAAGAAAGCCATGAACAAGTTGGAAGCTGTAGGACAATTGATCCAGTGGGCTGTCGAACTCAGTGAGTTTGACATCCGATATCAGCCAAGGCATGCTATAGAGGCTCAGGCCTTGGCAAACTTTATTGCGGAGTTCACACCAAGCTGCGATGACGTAGTAAGAGTGGAAGACAGTAAAAAATGGGTCGTCCATGTAGATGGCTCGCCCACACAACATGCCGGAGGAATAGGAGTGGTTTTGCAATCCCCTGAAGGAGATAAGTTGAAGCATAAGATTCGTTTGCAATACCAAGCAACCGACAATGAAGTTCAGTATAAAGCCTTCCTTAAAGGGTTGGAGTTGGCTAAGTTTGTGGAAGCGAAGTCAATACTTATCTTAGGAGATTCTCAGTTGGTCATGGGTTAAATAAACGGGACGTATGAGGCAAAAGAAGAACGAATGAAAAAAATACTTGGAAAAAGTACTATAGCTTGTAAAGAAATTCAAGGACGCTAACTTTGTTCAAATCCCAAGGGAGGAGAACGTGGAAGCAGATATTTTGGTGAAGGAAGTCTCAGCGATTGGAGCCATGGACGAGTTCGATGAAGTTTAGTACGTCCCAAGTTTAGTTCTTCCCGAAGTGTAGCAAATAGAGAATGAAGAAAATTGGATGACCCCAATAGTATCGTACTTGAAGGACAAAAAGCTTCTAGAAGGGAAGGATGAGGCCAGAAAACTCAGGGTTAAAGCAGCCAGGTATGTCCTTATGGACGAAGTTCTGTACAAGAGAGGTTTTTCAACCTTATCTCAAGTGTCTAGCTCCAAACGAAATGAACTATGTGTTAAGGGAATTTCATGAAGGAGCCTGTAGAAATCATTCAGGAGCCAGATCACTCATCCACAAGGTCGTCTGTGCAAGTTACTATTGGCCAACTGTCTAAGCAGATGCAAAAGCTTATGTCAAGGTATGTGACCAATGCCAACGATTTAGTAATGTCCCCAGACAACCATTAGAATATCTTACCCAAATGATAGCCCCGTGGCCATTTGCTCAATGGAGCCTAGATATCTTAGTTCCTTTTCCCCTTAGAACCAGACAAATGAAATTCTTGGTGGTAGGGATAGACTATTTCACCAAATGGGTGGAAGCAGAACCCTTAGCAAATATCACGCAACAGAATGTAAAGAACTTTCGTCTGGAAGAACATCTTGTGCAGGTTTGGGGTGCCCAGAGTGTTAGTGTCCGATAACGGACGACAATTTGACAATGCCCTTTTTAAGGACTTCTGTGAACACTTTGGAATTCAAAATCATTATTCTTCATCCGCCCACCCACAAGTAAATGGTCAAGGTGAAGTTGCAAACCGATCTTTGTTGAAAATCATCAAGACTCGGCTTGAGGGGGCAAAGGGAGTATGGCCGGATGAGCTACCTAGTGTTTTATGAGTGTACAGAACGACAGTGAGAACCCCTGCAGGGGAAACTCCTTTCAAGTTAGCTTATGGGAGCGAAGCAGTT